>WNWU01000007.1:16186186-16218084 GCA_012654045.1 Ptyas mucosa | reverse complement strand
TCCTTCCTTCCTTCCTTCCTTCCTTCCTTCCTTCCTTCCTTCCTTCCCTCCCTCCCTCCCTCCCTCCCTCCCTCTTCATTATCCTTTTTTCTTTTTCCTTCCCTCTTCATTATCCTTTCTTCCACCCCCTTTCCTTATTTTTCCTTCCTTGCTCTCTTCCCATCTTCCCCTCTTTTTCTTTTCTCTTTCTCTTTCTCCTTTCCTGTCCCTTTTTCCATGCTGAAATGCAAAAGAGGAAACATTTCTCTTTTTGATTTGTTTTTAGTTTGTTTTGCTAGATCTCTGCCAGTGAAAACGGAGCTTGGGGGGCATTTACACGGGCAGAGGGCTGTAGGAGGCCATTGCAGCCAAAAACAGGGTGCAGGGGATGTGCGTCCTCCCAAGTTCCATTTTTGCTGGCAGTGGCCCCACAGGCCAGTCCTTTGCTGTTTCCAGGCCGACCTTGCCGACCAGACCTAAGCACTGCAGATCTGCCCCATGGGCCTTGAGTTTGACATACCTGATCTCCCCTGTTTCCCCCAAAATAAGACATCCCCTGATAATAAGCCCAATCGAGCTTTTGAGCGTATGGCAATAAGGCCAAGTGCTTATTTCAGGGTTCAAAAAATATAAGACAGGGTCTTATTTTCGGGGAAATACAGTAAGTTCTTCTTATGCATCTAAACTAGTAAGATCTAGTAAGCCACTGGAATTCATTTCCTAATCTAGGATATTCAGAATATTTTAAGAAAACCGATTGGTTAAAACCTCTGGCATCAAAGGCTTCCCTTTTAAGAAATTCATGAGAAATCATCCACCAATTACAATACTTTGATTGATGAATATTTTTGATAGATGTCTCTAATTGCTTGGGGGCTAGACACATGGCTGAACTTATGACAGAAGCAACTGATCTGCAGAGTAACAGTGGCTGAAGGAAAAAGCTAGGCAGCTCCCACACGATGCATATCTCTATGTGAGGAATATTGCCAAACCAAGTTTTATCAAGCGACCCCACTTTATTAGCCATTGGAAGTGGTGGGTTGCCCCCGGTTCGGACCGGTTCTATAGAACCGGTAGTAAAACTGGAGGGAAGGTCCGCCCACTGACACCGACGTCATCAGGAAGCTTCTTCGCATGCGGCCCCATTGCGAACCTGTAGTAAAGGTAAGTAGAACCACCCCTGGCCATTGGTAATTTGTTTTGACACTGATTTTACTGCTGTTAAATTGCAATGATAGCTGATAATAGGATGAAGGGGTTCCCTGGTAAACAGTATCTGATCCACTAAAGTTCAAACACAACAATATGGGCTCTATCTTTCAAAGTCCAACTTTTGTTTCCATAGAATTGCTATCAGTCTGATCTTTACAGGTATAAACACATCATGGCAACTGTATATCCAAGGCCTTTATTCATACTCTACAAAGTATTAGTCAGCAGCATATTTTTTGACTTACGATTCTTTTATTGTTAACACTCAATTTTAAAAGGCAGAAGCTATTCACTATTTCAGTATCCTCAGTATTAATGCTTTACCAATTGTCATTGGCTTAGTATTAAGTTTTTTTCTTGCGTTTTTTCTATTTCCTTACTAGATATTAAAATCATTCATGCTTTCAACCATCATATTAATATTGCTTCATACTGTACTTTCTACCCATGCAATTTTCTTTGTAAAAGATAAGAATATTTTACCATTGCCTTCTCTTGTGCAACATGAAATGGTACTTCTTCCTTTGTTAGTAAAACGATCGTCCATCTTATTGCTGCTGCATAATACAGGTGCCTGGTTGTTTTAACTAGCCAGCTGGTCTGGCCTTTACATCTTGGGTGATCCTGTTAGGACTACATAGTCCTGGTGTACAATCTTGAACTGTACCACTCATCGGTCCCAGCAACACTGCCCTACCAAGGCGAAGCAGCATAGCAGCATTTGAGATAGATAGGGTCATGAGAGATGTATAAAATCCATAGTTCCTCTGCTGAGTGTTTTTTTGTTTTTGTTTTTACTTAACATCACCAACCTGTCTCTATGTAGCATAGTACTGTTAGAAGAAATGTCCATCTGGGTTCAGTTCCAAGTGGGAAGAGAGACACTGGAAACATGGAGACTGCTTGAAAAGATGGTTTAATGGTGGTCAGGACCACACACACAGGGGTGAAATACTCCTGGATCGGACCAGATCGCCTGGTCCTGTAGTGATCTTGGCCGTTGATTTGGCAATCTGGTAGCAATGGTGGAGCAAAGCTCGCCCACCCACCTGGGTGTCATTACTTCCTGGTTTTAACCAGGAAGTAATGTGTTTTTTACCTTCTGTGCATGCCCAGAAAATTTTGCGCATGTGCAGGTCTTCCTAACTGGTAAGGAAGGTTAGTAGATTTCACCCCTGACGACACAGTTTTGAGGTCCTGGGCAAAAAACCACATGGAAGAGAGAGAGAGAGAAAGAGAGATTTATACCCTCTCTTGGGCCCTACCTTGGAGCTTCCTGTTCCTGTATCGTGATTGGTTGTCAGACTCCCATGGGGCCATGTAAGGGTAACTTTGTAGTCAAGTGTCTTGAGTCCCAAGCTTGGTTGGATCTTGCTGGGTGATGCAATCTCCCCAGGTGCCATGTGGTGACTTCTGTTGCTAGATGGGTAGAGGGCTAATCTATCATGTCCTGAGAGCCAGGTCTTAATCCCATCACCCTGGAGATGAAGTGGGGGCAGGGAGGTTCAGGGAGCTGCTTTGTCTTTAAAACATGTTTCTCCTTTTCTCATTCATGGAAATATAATATTCTGCCTTTTTAATATTTCCTAAAACATTTCATTCTTCTAGGAGAGGGGTAGGTGCTAACTTCCTACAGTACCAAATTCACAATTTCAATTATTGTTTTAAAAAAAATTAATTGAATATATTTCCCCCCCCCTTCCCTTCCGTTCCCTTCCTTTGTCACTTACTGAAAAAACCTTGAGTTATATCACTATTAGTGTTTGGTATGAAGGGAATAGTAAAGTAAATGGGATAGTCATAACAGCATCCTTATTTTTTTTTAAAAAAAAATTAATAGTGGGGTTTTTTAAAAAACAACAACAACACCACAGCAATCAGGTGTTAATTTTGAGATTTATATGGGATTTTAAATTGTTATAAGGCTTCTGCTATTGTATATACATACATTCATAGGAGGATAAAATTCTAAGCCAAATGTCTTAAGAAAAATGACCTGACATCTGATAATATTTGCATTTTATTTTTACTAATGACCTCATTTTTCAATGCCAAAGATAAGCTTGAGGACAGCCTCATTCCTGTGATTCATCAAGGCAGGCCTGCTTTATCACGCAGCTGTATTTAAAAGAGGAGGGGAAGTTTTGTAATGCTTCATAGCTTAGTGATTTCAGGAGATCAGCATTCATCATTTTGTATCTTTCTAGGCAAGATTTCTCTTAGAGAACCTTGGGATTGAATTGATCTTTTGAATTTATTAAACCGTTTCTATAATGCTTCAGTGTTATTGGTCATTCTTCCCTTGTTCTTTTCTGTTTTGCAGTTGTAAGTTTTATTGCCAGTACACACATAGAGTGACTGTGAAACAAAACCAAGTTGCGGTCAATTTGGAGAGCAACAAAAACCGCCATTCAGGGGTGCTACATAATATTTGTCAACAGCTATATTTTATTTTCAGTTGGTGTTGCCTTTCATTGGAATGACAACATTCATTCCTCTATTACACAGATGTCAAACTTATGGCGTCACATTGCTGTTATGTGATGTATCACATTTTTTCCCTTCGCGGATCTGGGGTGGGTGTGGCCTGTGCGTGACACATCCTGTCTACAGGCCTCCAGTCTGACACTTCTGCTCTATAGAAATATGCCATGCACAAAAATAATGTCTTTTACTATGGTATTTCCTATTCATTTGAATGACAACAACCTAGTTTTATGCCTTTTGTTTTCATTTGTTGGGTAGAAGGAAGGAAGATTTGGACCAAGCATAAATTATTTGAACTGATTACTTTAATATGCTTAGTATTAATAAATATTATTACAAGTTTGGAAGAATTGCTCCTATTGTTCATAACATGTTCTAGTGCCGAATTTCAGTGCAGATTTAATCATAAATAAGTAGAACTTTCTTATATCAATACAGCATAAGCTGTAGTATAGCATAATGCGGTAATGTGATTCTATCTATGAATTGAACTTTATTCGAAGTCCATGTGTGTTGCTCTTGCTCTTTTTTTGGATTGGTACATTTAGTGGGAGTTTAAGTGTTAATTGTTGGATTCCAATTATCTTTCTACTAATGAGGACATAAACCAAATCAACTGTTCTAATATTAAGTGATATTTAATATTTATTAGCTGATCATTATTCTCCACTTTTTAAAAATCATGTTGATAAATTGCAGGCTTCTCCTTGCCACTTTTTAGTGATGTTCCAGAACAAAAGTAAGAGAGTTAAAGACTAAAATAGGGAAGTTTCTAAAAAGTCTTTCTTCCCAGAATAATCTTTTTAAAGAAGAAAGAACATTCACTGCAGATTTGTTTTGTAAAGAACCAGAAACTCTCCACTGTTCTGTATTTATAGGAAGCCTTGGTGATTGTTACTGCCAAATAATTTTGAATGAATAAAGCATTTACCTTTGAGAATACCCTTTTCTATGTATGGGTAAAATTGAAGTTTCATATCACAGCATGTTTTTAACATCTTTCTATTAATCTCAATCAATGTGGATTTATACCAAAGAGATGAACTATGCTTATAAAATAAGTTAGTGTTATTTAATCAATATACAAGCTAATGCCCAAGATTCCTGTTACATTATCAAAGTGGACCGCTTGGCACTTGAATTTTTAGGAGCCATAAAAAGGTGTCTCAGAAGGACAATGAAGGAATGGAAAATAGTGTTTTGCTGCAACTGAAATGAATGCAAATGACATCTCCCATTCATTTGATTTGCAGCAATCTGTCACCTTTTCATTTCGCTCTCACACAAAAACCTGGGGATAAAATAGGAAATAGTAATGGTGAAATGGACAAAATCTGACCATTAAAATGTTTACCATTCCAGCATGGTGCCTGCAAATGCTACAAAATTGAAATTGGAAAGGTGTTAGAATTGCTGCCGGTTTCTATTCATTTGAATGGCAGCAACCTAGATATCTGCTTTATGGTTTCATGTAGAGGGTCAATCCATTATTTATCAAACTCTTTTTCTTCCTCCTGCCTTTCCCTCCCCCTACACCTTAGAGATTAAATGATATTTTTGCTAAGAAAATGTTCCTGGACTACACGGAAGTGTAAACAAAATAAAAAGTCCTGAATAATTAATATATTCTAGAATTAACTTTTGCAAATATTTTGTAAATTACAAAAATGGTCCTTAGAACTATTACATGAATTTTTAAATTTTTAGCTATGACAATGTATCCAAATATGATTGTGTCAGTTCTTATTAAGCCCAATCTCTACTTTTACGTGCAAATTTTACTGCAGTGCAACAGTCAGACTTTTAACTAAAAATATTTTGTGGCATGCATTGATAAGCAGTTTCTAATATATAGAGAGTAACCTTCATGAACTTGGTGCTATTCAGATACCTTGCTATGTAATATCCGACACTTATGCTGGTTGAGCAACTACCCTGTTTCCCCAAAAATAAGACACCTCCTCATAATAAGCCCAATTGGGCTTTTGAGCGCATGCACTGAAATAAGTCCGCCCCCCAAAAAAATAAGACCTCCCTGAAAATATTTAACGGCATGGGCAGCCAGTGCCTGCCATTTCCCCTGGTTAGGGTTAGGGAGACAGAGTTGGAAATTAGATAAGACGGCAAGAGGAATCCCTTCTTGCTCCATGCCCCCCAAAATAATAAGATCTTCCCAAAAATAAGGCCCAGTGCTTATTTCTGGATTCAAAAAATATAAGACAGGGTCTTATTTTGGGGAAAACATGGTAGAAATATCCTACTAGTTCTAAACTAATAAAATGAAAAAATAAAATCTATACAATAAATCCTTAATTTCTTTTCCATAATTTTTCCTGCATGAGTTAGATCAGTGGTAGTTAACCTTTTTATACCTACCGCCCACCTCTGTTAGTAGTAAAATTTTCTAACCGCCCACTGGTTCCACAGTAATGGTGATTTATAAAGTAGGGACAAAACCCCTACTGCCCACCATGAAAATAGGGACCAGGTTGACTACCACTGAGTTAGATAGTTTCAGAGATAAATATTAGGGTGATATCTAATCATTTTCATTTAGATTTGGTTGGGTTTGTCAGTCAGAACCTTGACAATTAATTTTAAGATGTTACTATTTCTTTCTTTCTTACTGAGGATATATTATTAATGAAATCGTTTTGTTTTTCAAAGAAAAAATATGGTCATGCCCATGCAAAGAAAAAATGAAATGTATCTGAGTGACTGTGTGTGTGGCTGTCTGTGTGAGTGTATAGGACTCACATCTTCAAATCTCAAGAGTTTCTTTATTCAGGAAGGTTGTAGCAATTATGCTTATAATTAAAGGGGAAGGCACACAGCAGAAAGAGGTTGAATCATCATCATTTCATACTTGATAAAGAATGCAAATGTAATCTCCAGAGAGCTAACATATCATCAGCATCAATGAGAATATATAAAACTATTATGTTCAGTAAACAAGATAAGATACAATCATTCTTGTTCTGAACAGCTTTAATATTACACTTCACTGAAGACCACTTTGATTTATCCTCTTTTTCCCCAAAGACTATCCTATTGCTCTAGTACAGTGATGGCTAACCTTTTTGACGTTACGTGCCAAAAGTGGGGGGAGCGTGGCGAGGTTTCCCACATGTGTGCGCACACTCATAATTCAACATGCCCCACCCCAGCGCATGCGCCCCTCCCCCCACTTTTAGCACATGATGGCACAGTGGGCCTGGTAGGCCTGTTTTTCACACTCCCCAGGCTCCAGAAGCTTTCTAGGAGTCTGGGGAGGGCGAAATCGGCCTTCCTCACTCCCCCGGAGGCCCTCCAGAGGCTGGAAACAGCCCATTTCCCAACTTCTGGTAGGACTGAAAGGGCCAAAAATCAGGTGGCCGACGCACATATGTACGCTGGATCTGAGCTATGGCAATGCTTGCGTGCCCACTGATATGTCTCCGTGTGCCACCTGTAGCACCCGTGCCATAGGTTCGCCATCACAGCTCTAGTACCTAGAGAAGAAAAGTACACAACAAAAGACAATCTTCCCCCCAAAAAAGAAAGGGGAAATGTAAAAAGCACATCATTGTTAACCACTTTCCATTATCCAATAGTTTTGCATCTCTGGAGTTAGTAATTGAAAACTGATCTTGGTATCATACAATAAATAGTTTCACATATAGCAGCTTTGATTTTGGCACATGGTCAGTTTGGAAGATTTTCAGAATGATTTTAGTGGATGTATTTTTCAACATTGATAAAATGCATCCTTCCCCAAAGATCTTGTCATTCATGGTTTTATATTTTGTTGCTTTTTAGCAAAATTAAAGTTGTGTGGATAACAATAGGATTGTTAGATATAGAATTTAATTTTCCACAAAGGAAACAAAACAGAAGAACAAAATCAAGTGTCTCGTCTTTCCATTATGGAGCAGTTATATATCAACAATGTAATATAGTAGATTGGGGGTGCCACAATCTTTATACATATACAGATAGAGAAACAGACACACAGACACACAAATACACAGAGACACAGACACATGTGTATGTGTGTGTGTACTTACTATGTATGTGTGTACATTGCTATGAAGCAATATATATAGTTCTTCATATTTGATATATTTAAATTTGAAGACATACAGCGGAAGTTCACATTCACATCTTTATAGCTTATTCACTAAAACAAAATCAAGAAACCTATGAATATTAAGTCAAACATAACTAATATATATATATCCAGGGGTGGGCTTCAAAAATTTTAGCAAGGGGTTCTCTGCCTGGTTGCTGGGTGGGCGAGGTCGTGGTGGGCATGGCCTAGTCGGCCTCCTGCACCATGGAGGGGGAGCATTTTTGCCCTCCCTGAGCTCCAGAGGCTTTCTTTGAGCTTTCGGGAGGGCAAAAATGGCCTCCCAGGCTCTGGAGGTCCTGTGGAGGCTGGAAACAGGCTTCCAGTAGGCCCGTTTTTTGCCTTCCCTGAGCCTCCATGCTTGCTCTTCATCGAAAATGGGCCACGTGGGGACTCCTGGGAGGGGCGGGGTGGAGTGGGCAGGGTCAACCAGGACTGCAATTTGGGGGTTCTCCAAACTGCACAGAATCTTAGCTAGAGGTCCTCCTAAACCCTTGCAAACCCCCAGCAGCCCACCCCTGAATCTATCTCACATATGTGATATAACAATATGTGTATTGGGGTGAGGTTGTAGCAATCCAGCTTCAAATTCATACTCAGCCACAAAAATTCTGAATTCAGTTTCAGGTTTTACTATTGATTTTCAACTACTCTGTGACCTAAGAAAAATATAATTGAAAGAAACACTTCCATTTGTGTTCCTTTCTGATGGTTAAAATCAATTACTGTCAGGCCTAAAAACCAAGAAAGACATGTGGTAATTCTTCTAAACAGAATTCTTTATTGTTCAGACCTATAAAAAGAATCTTGCCAAACTGAAGCACTTTACTACCTGCATCTAACATATATTCTTAGAACTTTTAGGGAGGGGCTGTCTTCACTCTCTTTTTCTCACACAAAATACCCAGACTAAGATGCCCCTTATTCCTCTGGAATGCATCCCCTGTTGCTGGGAATCCAAACTATTACATTCCAACACAACTGTTCTGGTTCTTTGAGTGGCCCATACAAAAGAATGCAGCAAATAAGCTATCAGACAGTTTCTCTATAATGACTCACATTATATGAAATAACGTATCTCGAGAATCTGTTGATGAAAGAGTTTATCTGGATCCTTTTTCTTCTGGGCTGGGAAAAAAAAAGAGTGCAGGCAATCAAGACACAAGGTGAGCTGCTTAGAAAGGAGTTTTTATTTTCCAAAAACAATAACAGAGTTTGTTCTTGGGGCCAGCTGGCAACTGGCTGATACATCGGTGATATTTTTTATAGAATTTGAGCCCTTTGTGCTGTGTTTGCAAAGCAAATGCAGAGTGTGGTGTATGTTTTATGACCGGAAGAAATATCTTGTTTGTTATATCCCTTATCAATAGAATTTTTTTCCTTTGTAGGCCATATGGTTTTTGTAGTTGTTCTCCATGGGCATACGAAGTATGGGCATAGGTGTTAAATCTCATGCCCTTTAATGCCCTTTAATTTGGTTTGACTCTGGTGATCAATCCCTGTCTGCCTTTAGTTCTTTGTCTAGTTCTCTGTATTGCCGCTTTGAGTTATTGCTGTCTCTGGTTTCGAAGATCACCTGCTACATTGTATCTCCACCTAATTTATGAATGAAACCCTGTATCTTATGATTGGAGACAAGGTTTCTTGGGCTAAAACCAGCAATAAGCAATACAGGCAGTTGGCAATAAGCGGTTTTCTTTTATTTTTACGGGGAATTTCTACTGACTCTAAAGGGAATTTTCCACTGAAGAGTCTTCTTTTTAAGTTTAGGACAGGTCTTTAATAACACTGGGCACTGTTTAACATATTGCTGACTATTTTAGGCACTAATTTAAAATGACTTTATGATCTGTTATTCTTTCTCAAGCCTTGATAGAAGTCAGTGACAAATCACTTCTGAAAATGTTGCCAAGAAAACTATAGGAACTTGTGTATATACCTATGGTAAACATATATAGGGTTTTCTTTAAGAATATACTTATGTTATATAATGTTACTTCTTGGAGTTCTCCATTTTACAATCATATACTGTTTTTATAAAGTATTTATTAAATGCTCATTGCCCACATAAAAAAGCTTAAAATTAAATTGCATTGTCTACAGTATTATAGTGAATTTTATATCCTTGACTGTGGTACTAGTTTTATAGTGAATCTCCTAAGCTTAATCATATATTCCTGCAGGTGAAAAACATGGAGATTTCCTCTGATATTATAAGAGAAAGCTGAATTTTTCAACTTTGTGAAGTAGAACTATAATGAAACTTACATTTAATCCAAATCCCTTAAAGTGACTTAAAGGAAAAGAATGAATCTATGCTACAGTATTCAAGCATTGCTCAATATTTTAATTGGTCTGTGTGGTGCATCTATCTGTTCTTAAATTGGTTGCTTTGTTGAATTTTGTTTTGCTTAGAAATAATCCCATTGAACATTTCATTGAGCAATTGGTCTGTAGTGATTTCTTTATCAGCATAAGCTGTCAGAAAAGATTTAAAGGTATTACTAGCTTTATAAAGAAGGCTAGTCCCATGAAGGTTAGTTGATGATCATCAACATAAATCCACAATTTTGGCTACTTGAGCTCCATAGAGATCTCTTAAATGTGTTTGTTCTGCTCTATTAGCTGAGGAAAGAATTACCTGTCAGCAAAGGATGGTTAAACATTAGTATCTAAGTAACTATTAACTAATGGCAGCCTCATACAACTTTTGATGTAGACAGAAGTGGTGATTAGCTTACCCAGTAATTTCTTGAAAGCTTGTATGGATTATTTATTGATTTAGTGATTCATTCCTTTCTCCCTGTATATTAAAATGGCATTGCTTCTTTTTTAAAAAATAAATAAATAAATAAATATTGATTTTGAATTCCACATGCAAATTGATCAGATTTTCATATTTGATTTTCTTTTGGAAATGCTACTCTGACAGTGATAGTCCAACAAAGCTGGTTGATAATGTCCACATATTCTAACTCTCTTCATTGGGAGCCGCCCATAGTTGGCTGAAAGAAGAGTTGTTTATGAACAAAACACTCTTATCTTATGAATGGAGACAGGCTAATGAAATTATTTATATATATATATTTTTTAAAAAAATTGATTTATATGCCGCCCTTCTCCGGAGACTCAGGGCGGCTTACAATGTGCTAAGCAATAGCCTTCATACTTTTGTATATTTATACAAAGTCAGCTTATTGCCCCCACAAACTGGGTCCTCAATTTACCTACCTTAGAAAGGATGGAAGGCTGAGTCAACCTTGAGCCTTGGTGAGATTTGAACCTGCAATAATTGCAGGCAGCTGTGTTAATAACAGGGTGTTTTAGACCACTGTACTATCCAAGGCTCTTCAATATTATTCACTTGTTTTTAATAAATAAACTTTTTGCTTGTTTATTTATTATTTAACAACCATATTAGACAAACAAGAGAGATGCCCACAATCTACCTATGAAAGAAAATAATGAATTGGAACTAGAGACAATCACTTATCCATTGTTCCCCTCTTGCTTCTGCCCAGCTTTCAACTTCAGAACTAGATAATGTTTATTATTATTATTTTGAGCTATATGGGGTTTTGTTTTGTTTTTTTGTTCTAATCTTACCTTACCAGTCTCTGTGAAGAGAGTCCTGATGAATAAATTTCTTAGCCCATCATCCTGAGAATGAAGGGTGATCTCTTTTATCTCCTGACCGTTTTGTGGAGTCAACTGTAGCGTGGGCACATATTCTTAAGATATTGAGAATGCAAGGAGATGACATATCGGTATTTTCAAACTTAGATTAGAAAACAGCTACACATTCTTTCATGATCAGGAAATGGTTTGTCAACTTCTTATCCA
Source organism: Ptyas mucosa (assembly GCA_012654045.1). NCBI lineage: Eukaryota > Metazoa > Chordata > Lepidosauria > Squamata > Colubridae > Ptyas > Ptyas mucosa. The sequence goes on along the minus strand of WNWU01000007.1, from coordinate 16,206,452 downwards.
CCAAAGAGTTATTAACAAAACAAGAAAGCTCTACTCTTTCGTGCTGTTAATTGTAAAGTCATGTCCGGCCCTTCGCGACTCCATGGACAACATTCCTCCAGGCCTTCCTCTCCTCTACCATCCTCTGGATGGTAGAGGATGGTACCATCCCATTTAAGCTCACACCAACTGCTTCAATGACTCCATCTAGCCACCTCATTCTCTGTCATCCCTTTTTTCTTTTGCCCTCAATCTTTCTCAGCATTAGGCTCTTCTCCAGTGAGTCCTTCTTTCCCATTAGATGGCCAAAGTATTTGAGTTTCATCTTCAGGATCTGCCTTCTAAAGAGCAGTCAGGGTTGATCTCCTCTAGGACTGACCGGTTTGATCACCTTGCAGTCCAAGGGACTCACAGAACTCTTCTCCAGCACCATGGTTCAAAGGCCTCAATTCTTTGGCACTCAGCCTTTCTTATGGTCCAACTTTCATAGCCATACATTGCAATTGGGAAAACCATAGCCTTGACTACATGCACTTTTGTTGGCAGGATGATGTCACTGCTTTTTAGTATGCTGTCTAGATTTGTCTTAGCTTTCCTTCCCAGGAGCAACCGTCTTTTAATTTTTTGGCTGCAATCCCCAACTGCAGTAATTTTGGAGCCCAGGAAAATAAAATTTGTCACTACCTCCATTTCTTCCCCATCTATTTGCCAGGAATTGAGAGGGCCAGATGCCATGATCTTAGTTTTCTTAATGTTGAGTTTCAAGCCAACTTTTGCATTCTCCTTCTTCACCCGCATCAAGTTCCCCTTCATGGATTATTGCCTTGTCGTGGTGAAGGAGCTTGCATAGCTCAATGAAGCTATGAGCTATTCTGGCAGGGCCACCCAAGATGGTCATAGCACATTTCTGACAAAATGTGATCCACTGGAGAAGAAAATGGCAATCCATTCCAGTATCTTTGCCATGAAAATCCCATGGACAGTAGCAAAAGCTCTACTCTACCTAACTTAAAATATTGGATTTGATTTATCATTGAATGCTAAAATGAAAGTATACAATTTTTGAGATTTTTGTATTTAAAACTCTTTTCCTTCCACCTCCATTTCCCCTTCAATAAATCTTGTTGAGGAAACTTTCTATCATCAAGAATGTGATGATTCTCTTTACATTTTACTTTACATGTTAAGGGCTGTACACTGCAAGCAATCAAGAGCCAGCATTTTAATAAGAGAAAAGAGATATGGTAACACATTAGAAAATGCTGGCAGAGACATTGGGAGATAGATATAAGTGGAAAAGAATGAGTGTGTGTCAGGGAGGAATAAGAGCTGAGATTTCTCTGAGCCTGGAAGATATTTTGAAGTAGAAGAAGGGAACAGGAGTTTGGGGATCCCAGGTGATGCTGATCAGCACAGTAGGGCTCAGTTCAGTGAAACAAATATGGGAAGAGACATAATAGGCCACATTGCTGAAGGCCAGGTTGGTTTTCTTTTTCTTTTTTTTTTTTTGGACATATGAAGACCTGGGAAAAAGACAAGGACCTGAGGACAATCCTGACTTTAGGAATTCTCTTACCTGCTATCTAAGTCTGTCCCATCTCCAAATGTAATCTATAAAATTCTTCTACATGACTCAGTTTGGATAGTTGTCCCCAAAACATTCAGAGTTGCTCATGTGTCTTGGAAGAGTTAAGCTAGTGTTCTGCTTCTTCACAAACAAAAGTGAATTCTAAACCAAGGATTGTATTTTCCACGATATTGAATTGCCTTCAGTGAATTAGAAAGCATGAAATGGGAAGGTTTCTTCACAGATTTGTTCATATGCCTTAGGAGGGTTGAGCAAGTGCTCATATTCATCACAGAAAGAAACTAACTTTAAGGAAATGCATACATTTCTTCAGGGAATTAGGGAGAATAAAACAAGATATTGCCAAGCATTTGTTGTTACTATTCACGTGAAGGCTTTCCCATTGCATACATCATTGCCTTGAATTCACTATAACCTTGGGAAAAGATCTGGCTTCTGATAACTAAACTGAAAGGAAGACCAAACTTTTAGATATAATCATATAATTACAACAGGGAAGCATTGTTCAGTAACATAAAACAAACAAAATATCTCTATAACTTATAGATGTATTGCATTTGTGAGGATACAATATTTTAATTGTATAATGCATTGATTTGACATTTGGAGCACAGAGATATTCCTCTTTTTCTTTCTATGTAATTATTCAATTCTGTGAATCGACCAGGAAAGTAGAAAAGAATTGCTGATAGATGTTCACAAAATCAAAGTTCTTTCTGCACAATTTGTTAAATCACAAACAAGTTTTATTTATTTATTTAACATATTTTATGGCCACCTTTCAGAGAGATTCCAACCTCTGAGTTAGAGCATGCTGGGGAAATCAGAAACCCCGTTCCTTATTAGGCTACCTCCATTAACCTCTGGCACACTTATTCTTTTTTAAAACCAGTGATACGCTATGTGGCCAAGAACCATGTATCGTTTGTGGAAATGCATTTTGTGTGCAACACAACTGTGTGCAACCGAGCCTAAAGTTTGCTATCTGGCAAGCTGGCTAGATTCATAACTGTTAGTCTGTTCAAGTCAGGGGTGAAATGTAAAATTTGTTACTACCAGTTCTGTGAGCGTGGCTTGGGGGGGGGGGGTTAATGTGACTGGGTGGGCGTGGCCAACTTTTTTTTTTTTTACTTTTCAAAACATTTTTCTGTAAATGCAAAAAAATGCTTTGTAAAGGCTCTGCTGATCAGCAACACAGCTGGGATTGTCAGAACCTTTTCAAAGCATTTTTTAAACCACCTCTTCCGCTGAAGAGGTTGGAGGAAAAGATGCTTTGAAAAGCCTCTGACTATCCCAGCTGAGCTGTGCGATCATCAGAGGCTTTTTTTTTTACTTTTAAAAGCATTTTTTCAGCGGAGGAAGTTGTAAAAAAATGCTTTTAAAAGTAAAAAAAAAAGCCTCTGATAATCGTGTGGCTCAGCTGGGCATGGTGGGTGGGGGGCACAGGGATTTTTGTTAATAATAATAATAATAATAATAATAATAATAATAATAATAATAATTTAATTTGTATCCCGCCCTTCTCCCAGAAGGGACTCAGGGTGGTGGACAGCCAGAATTAAAATACATACAATACAAAAATTAAGATAAATTAAAAGATATTAAATCGATCGGCCTCCCAATTTAAAACCCCAAGTCTATAAAATTCAAAATCCCAATTTAAAACCATTTAAGCTAGGCCGGCTTGCTGGAATAAGTAAGTCTTCAAGGCTTTGCGGAAGGTACGAAGGTCCGGGATCAGTCTTATTCCAGAAGGTAGCTCATTCCATAGGGCAGGTGCCCCCACAGAGAAGGCTCTCCCCCTGGGGGCCGCCAGCCGACATTGCTTGACTGACGGCACCCTGAGGTTACTGGTTTTCCGAACCACCCGCCCCCATCGCTACCGGATTGGGTGATCCGGTCCAAACCGGGAGCATTTCACCCCTGGTTCAAGTGCTTCAAGAGTTTATTACTAGTCCTTGTCTGTTTCATTGGTCTCTTACAGTAAGTGTAAAATCCCTCAAGAATTTTGTTAAAATTTAAAGAAAATTCATAAGCAATTTATTTTCCATCAAACTGAAGAAAATGGTTTAAAAACAGGCAAGAATGTTTCCACAAAATCTCACAATGTCCTGACTGAAAATCATTTCATTCTGTTGTGAAATGATCACCTTCAGTCAGGACATTGTGAGACAATAAATATGAGAAAGAATGGATGCCTAAATAGACATTTGAAAAATTTCCTTAATAGGGTTGGAACAAAATGTAAGTTTAACAAAATGTCTTATCCTAACACTGAATGAAAAGGTCAAAAGTCATATTTCTACATTTATTATTATTTTCAAAGCTTGCTTCATTCTAAAATGGTGAAACTGACTATTCAGCTAGCTTTAATGTATATTTGGTTATTTCATATTTTATAATAACGTTTCCTAATAAAGTTTCTTTTTCTTAGGCTTTCCAATATAATTATTGGACTCATTTATGTTTTGGAAAGTAACTTCTGCATGAGTAATTTTGACTTGTGCTTAAAGTGAAATGTAAAGAATGAAGATGAATCTGAAATAATTTAGTATGCTATTCTTAAAGGTGCTGGTATGTATTTGGTTAAAATCCTGAAAGTGCTATTGTAGAAAGATAACACGAAAACAGTTGATTAAAAAAGTTTTTAAAACCCATGGTAAGTAATTAAGTAATTTAAATTTACAATTACCAGTACTGAGTTTAAATAGTAGGTGATTATCACCATTTATTAAGTTTTTCATTAGAAATAAATTTAGCCTAATGAAATATGGAAGTCACAGAGGGACAGTGCTTCAATCCAAAATCCTCTTCTGATTTAAAAAAGAATAAAAACAGATTATTCAGAAATTTAATCATTTTAGTTACTTCTGGATTCAGCTCTTTGTTTTGCTTTTAAGCAAATGTCTACAATAGCCATTCTTATAGATATATTCTATGGCAGCGATGTCAAACTCAAGTTGTCATGGTGACGTCATGTGACATATTGGGACTTTTTCTCCCACGCCCAAACTAGGCATGGGCGTGGCCACTATGTGACGCATCCGCCTCATGGGCCAGAAGTTTAACAGCCTTGTTCTATGATTGGCTACATAATACCATTCCCACATTTGACTATTCTGTAATCAGAGGATGTTGAAAAGTGAAATAATGTTGGGTTTCTCATCTGAACTTTTCATTTTCTTCCTTGCTGTCATGCCCTTAGGGTCAGATTCCAAGATGCAAGTGGATCAGTTTCTACTGAAGACAGCACTTGCAGATTCAACAGCCACTGAATGGAACACTGATGCCCTTTCATGTCCTTCCTTGGTCAGCACTGATCTCTCTTTAGCCAATACAGGTGCCAAGTAGTGGCAAGGAAAGCTTTAGCTGTCTACGTCAATTGGAAGAGGATTTAAATCATTGCTGCAGGCAACATCAACATCTGGTTTGTACTTTCTTCAGCATCTGTTTCTACTTCCCAAGTTTCTATCATCTCTTCTGACTATCTCTTGCCTTTTCTCCAGACAAACTTTCTTGACACCTCCAAAAGTCTCTCTGCAAATGTACAACTTCAGCCACCATGTTTTGAACTAAAGTAAAATAGAAAATAATTTCTAAGATACTTTCTGTAGCTTAATTAATTCTTTATTCACTAAATTAACATAGATATTTAATATTAAGAGTTAGCTCAAAGTCCAAAAGAATGTGAAATTAGATTAAGAATTATTGGCACTATATAATTGCCAGAAGGCTTAAAAATAAGACACAGAAAAGCTAAGTCTGGTAGAGACAATGAAATGCTTCAGCGCTTAATAAGACTGGGCTGTAAGCAAATGTTATAGAATTATACTCCAGAATGTATAATTTTATAGGCAGACCCAATGTTATTATTTTATTAATTAAGTACTTAATTATGTCCAAAACCCACTTATAGATTTCTTGGTTAATAGTGTATTAGGTATGATTATCAGGCATCCACCACATAACATCCAAGACTTAACAACTGTTGATAAGGCAAAAAAATCTGCATAGTGGACATGGCAGTACCTGGAGACAGCAGAATAGGAGACACAAAGAACTGGAAAAGATAACAAAATACAAAACCATGCAAATAGAAATAGACCAACTGTGACAAAACCATGCAAAGCTAGTACTGATAGTACAATAGGCACATGGAGTGCAATACCAGATCAACTGGAGCACTATTTGGACACATTGGCATTGACAAATTCACCATCAGTCAATTGCAAAGGCAGCTTTACTTGGAACAGTTTACATCCTGTGACAATATCTGTAACACCATCAAAGATCCACATCTGCCTATCCCAGGACCTTGGGAAAAAATTGATAGTAGACAAAAATGCCTAGTTCAGTGTGAACATCTGGCTGACTGTGCGGCGAATCATAATGGAATAAAAACCTAAAATAAGTATCAACTTTCAAAAGTGACAATACTCTTTTTATCCTGCTTCTTCAAAGCCTAATTTTCAATTCAATGGAGAAGTTGTTCTAAGAAAACAACTTTTCCTGCATGATGGTGATCTTTGTAAGCACAGACACAACACAAGATTGGAATATTTTTTCAAAAGCCTTTCTTATTGTACTAACAAGTGTTAGTCTGCAGCATATTTCTTGATTTCTGATTGCTAATTCCCTTACATTGATAAGTCAATTCTAAAAAAAACCTGAAGCTTTTTCAATGTCTTCATTGTAAATTCTATCTTGTCTCACTTGTTTGCTGATCTGAATCAACCTGTTTCATCATGTTCTATCTGATTGTGGCTTTCTATCCTTCATATATAGGTTTCACATGAAGTAATGAGATGCTCTTCAATTGACATTTTCCTAAACATATTCCTCAGATTGATACGGCTGAAAGATTCAAAGTCCTTTCTATAATCAATGAAGCATTATTGACTGCTTTTTTGTTTACTTTGGATTCCTCAATTATATAGTATGCATAAGCAATATTATCTCTTGTTCTTTAGCCTCTTTTCTAAATCCATCTTAACATCTGGAATTTCATCTTTATGTAGGATTCTAATTTTGAATAATCATCATTTTTTTATTAGAATGTGAAATTAGGAATATTGTACAATAATTTGCACACCTTCTTTCTTTGGTGTGCTATGTTCATTACCTTTTTCCAGCTTATTGGCCACTCTGTAGATTGCTGTAATATTTTGGTTAGAATTTAGTAGATTCATCTTCTGTTTATTTGTTTCCAAGGACCACAGATATTTGGGGGGGGGGGGTGGATTAAGATTTTTTTAAAAAAGTATTTCAAACTGTGATCTAAATTCTGTTATTCCCAAAGTCCTTCATTCCTGGGATTTCTATCTTTCTTGGCTTTGATTTCTCTTTTCTTTTTGCAAATTTTCACTATTTATTTAGCTTGCATCTATTTGTTCCTTCATCTTTGACAGTCTTTTCACATGCATCCTTAACAATGTACTTAAGTTCAATTCACAGTTCTGCTGATTCCTTACCAATTTTTTTTTAAATTTGATTTATATGCCGCCCTTCTCCGGAGACTCACGGGGGCTTACAATGCGTTAAGCAATAGCCTTCATACTTGTATATTTATACAAAGTCAGCTTATTGCCCCCACAATCTGGGTCCTCATTTTACCCACCTTAGAAAGGATGAAAGGCTGAGTCAACCTTGAGCCTGGTGGGATTTGAACTTGCAGTAATTGCAGGCAGCAGATGTAAGTGGATGTTAATCACTGCCTTAGTCTACTGAGCCACCAGAGCTCAGACCAATGAGGTCCATCCCTTCATAATAACTCCTGATATTCTCCAGGAAAATTATAGCTGTTTTTCAAGATTGTATCATAAAAACCGGTTGTCTTTTAACTTACACATGAGCAAAAAAAGTGTTCAGCCTCTGGCTATATGTTTGCTATTACATTTTGGTTTCTGAGTATTTGATTTCTGTGTATTCTACCTGGTGATATCTATACCCATATGTGTTGTTGTGGCTTCTGGGAAAAAAAATTGGTAGTTGGCTTTGAACAATGAACAAACCAATAGAAGAGAATATATGTAATTCAGATTGTGGAATTCAACCATTTCAGGGAAACAGGGCTAAGTCCTGAAAACTTGGTATTCAGACAAATCAGCCATCAATAAGCACAGAGATAAATAGACACATTTATACAAAAAACAAAAAGGCCAAATCATATCCTCTCCATCAACCTACATTTAACCACGCAAGGATTAATAGTAGACAAAAAAATTAAGCACTGGCAGGACAAAGTACTATATATAATCAGGGAGCAAACCCCATACTCACTAGCACTAATGACGTTACTTGTTGGATAATGAAACTGCAAACAAACAACCACACTTAGGGTCTCCACAATGAATGGATTGGCAAAAAATGATATGCTGTTCTCTAGTTCATTTTGTTTTCCTGGCCAACTATGATTTCCTATCTGATATTTGCAATTGTGGCATTCCAAACTCCAATCACAAGCAGTGGATCTTGAAATTCATCATAAAACTTGTCAATCTCTTTTCTGCATCAGTGACTGGAGCATAAGCTTGGATAATATTAAAGTGTTGTCTATGGTGCCTAACTTATATTATTTGGTCACTGATTGTACTCAATTGTACTCAATTACTATTGTACTCAATTGTACTCAAGTACTATTATTTCTGTATTCTTTTTGACTATGAAAACAGCATGGTTCCTTCTTCATTTGTCCTCTCCTGGGTTGTAAATAGTGCACTATTCTGAATGAAAGCACCCCAATCTAATCCATTTCAAATTGCTGATCCCTAAGATATCAATATGTTGTTGACTGATTTCAAATTTATTATGTTGAGCTTTCCCATATTTATGATCCTTGTGTTCTAAATTCGCACAGTAATTTTGTTTTTGAAGCTTCAAACTGTATATTTCTCATGGTAAAATTAACATTCTAAAAACTTTAATCTAACATCATTAGCACACCAAAGATCCTTCAGCTCTTTCTCAATACCATATTGAGTGCCCTCCAATCTGAGGAACCCATAATCCAGGACCATGTCATCAATCACTTTAACTTCTCTATCTGTGAGGGTTTGTAAAATACAGGAATGTTTTGTCACCATCTTTTCCCATGCAATATGAAATTGTATCCTTCTCCCGCATTTTTCTATATGGTTGCTGACTAAAATAGGTGCCTTGTTGCTTTAGATGGACAGCTAATCTTGATGCCTTGGGTGACTCTACATTATAGCATTCTTTGCTCATTTTGCCCAGGAACAGTTCCTATCTTTCCATAAAGAGGCAAGACAGCTGTGTTTTGTGTGCATGTATATGTATGTGGGTGTGTGATTATAGTTCACCAATTTTAGTGAGTGTATAAATGCTATAAAATAAATAAAATGAAATACAAATGAAATGGATGGATGGATGGGGACAGGGAGATGTTTTCAAAAGACTGAAAAATGAAGAGACTAAGGGAAAAATAATAGAAAAAGAGACGCATGTTTGGTGAATTAAAAGTAAATTTCAGTCAGGACAATACAAAATTGGAAACAGTAGCTAACATCAACAGCATAATTCTTCAGCATGTGAGCAGACAGTGTGACAGAATGTGCTGGGACTGTGAAAATAGATTTCTAAGAATTACAGTTTTCCTTTTGAGATAATTAAAGGTGAAAGTAGGGCATCATTTTAATTTTATTCTGTTGGAGGATGCTTTCAGCATTGTAATTGCAATGATTATTGCATTAAGGGGGACCTTATGTTAACACCCCAATTTGCATATTATAAATTATGATTATTCTTATACAATGAATTATACTTAATATTACGTCCATGGCAGGCATTACTACCATATATACTTAAATACACTTACCTAGTTTTTAAAAAGCTAACAATTGACAATAACATTTTGCTGCTAAAAATAATTGATTACATAGAGATAGATTTCATAATCTGTCATTTGTGATTACCAGAGTAATATAACAGGTGGTAGTATTTTAACAATACACTTCAATATTTGATTAGTAGGTCCACTGCTATAATATATAGCAGTGAAAGAAAGTCTCCTATATTCTCAGGTGAAACCAAATAGTCTTGAACAATAAAAAAGCACTGAGAAATACTGCTGACTTCTCATTTCTGCCTTTTGTATTTCTAGTACAATATCATTGCTGGGGAAAAGAAAAAACGACGTCTGTGAGCTGCCATATTCTATACTTCCAACATAACAGTACTTGTTTTTCCAAGATTTTTAATCCTGGTACGAAACATTTTTATGAAAAGTTTATATAATTTTTTGTCATGCAACTTTCCTCATATTAGATGTGAAAAATGCATGACATATTGCAAAAATATTTTACAGCCAAAGATCTTAAGATAATATCTTTACAGTTTTGTTGTCTATAGATACTATACATACAATGCAGTAGTCATAAGGCCTACAGTATGTAGTGTTTCAAGGGAACACTTCAGTTTCACGAAGTGTCAACTGAAGTGTCTCTTTCACCCAAAGTCTCCAATTGAAATGCTCCTTATCTTTGAAGCATTAGACTAAAGCTCAGAAAGGGAAACAAAGTCTCCTTCACATTGATTGAAGCGACCAGTCAAATTGAATAAGTCTACTTCTAAATTTCAATTTAAATTGTTGAGGCAGAGTGATTTGATTCTCCATGTCAAGACTTCGGATCATTGAAACATCTGGATTAATACAATGCTTTAAATTGCTTCCAAACACCTAGGAATCTTTACATATGCTGCTCAAAATGGCATTTTTTAATTATTTATTTACTTATTTACTTACTTACTTATTTATTTATTTATTTGTCAAGCATGTATAAGATAACAGATACAAGTATAAACATGATTTTGAATACAGGAAATGGATACGAATAAATGGGGGCAGTAGGAGAGGGATGGTAGGCACCAGTGGTGGGTTGCTACTGGTTCTCCGTGGTTCTTGTGAACCAGTAGTGGAAATTTTGAGTAGTTCAGAGAACTGGTAAATACCACCTCTACCTGGCCCCACCCCCAATCTATTTGCTGCCTCCCGACTCCCAGCTGATCAGCTTGAAGGAAAAAATCAGGGCTCACTTGAGAAAGAAGAGAAAACAACAAGACACTGTCGCTTTAAATTGAGAAGCCAAGAAGCCTCCCAACTGATCAGCTAGAAGTGATCCATTCCTTGTAAACCGCTCACTGATGGTAGATTGGCAATTGAGTCCAATCTGCCTGAAAGTGGTTTCCGGTGTTCTCGGTGGTGGCAGAGTGGCAAAAAACTGTTTAAACTCTTGTCAGCACTTCAAAGACCCGCCCTACAGCTGATCAGCAGTAAAAGGCAGTGTGGTGGTAGACCAGTGTGCTCCAAAAACAAATGGGTAGACCAGTGCATTCCAAAAACAAATAGGTAGACCAGAACGCTCCAAAAACAAATGGGTAGACCGGTATGGCTCTGCAAGCAGTTAAAAGTCTCTGCTTTTAGTACCTCTGCTAAATCCTAAAGAATTGTTTGTCACATGACCATCAAACCATGCCCACAAAATAAGCCACGCCCACAGAACTGGTAGTAAAAAAAAATTAGAACCTACCCCTGGTAGGCACGTTGGTGCGCTTATGCACGCTCCTTACATACCGCTTAGGAATGGGGTGAGGTCAACAGTAAACAGTATAAGGTTAAAGTTTTGGGGGTTTGGAGATGTAACCACAGAGTAAGGTAGTGCATTCCAGGCATTGACCACTCTGTTGCTGAAGTCGTATTTTCTGCAATCGAGTTTGAACAGTTTACCTTATTTGCAGCATTGAGACCAAGATTTGCCTCTTTTATATATGTATAAATTTTGCATCTAAGAAAAAGAATTGGCTTTTGTGTCATACATACTGTCTTTCAAATATTTATATTCATACACCTACAGATGCTATTGACCATTTCATACACCTACGGATGCCACTGAGTTCCATCACTATAGTTTAGACCACGAAGTTAAAAAAAAAACACACAACAAATATCTTATAAGAAGGCAGTGCTAAGCCAGTTCTGTATTTTTGTCAATAATTTTTTTGTTTGTTTATATGACTATCAAAAATTGAGTGTAGCATATTTTTCTTTTTAACCACATCTTAATCTAGCATTCTAAACAAGATGCTAGAATGGTTTCTTCATAGTAACCTATGCTGAAAGTTGTAAAGTATGTGATTCTTTCTCATGAATCTTCTTCCCATTTTAATTTAAAGGATAAGCTTGAAAGAGTTTTTATGGGGAATCAGGTGCTATGATTCATCCTACATCTTGAAAATGAGAAAAGGTTAAAATGCCATTTCATTGAACAGGATTGTTATTTACAATCAGTGGTAGTTCAGTGAGATGTATATTCTTATTGAGAAAATTGGTGATGGACTAAAATTTTTAAATTTATAGATTTAACAGCAGTCATCTTGTTGGCAAGGTTTCAACAGTGGTGGGATTCAATTTTTTTTACTCCCGGTTCTGTGGGCATGGTTTGGTGGACATGGCATGTCTTGTTGGGTGTGGCTTGTTGGGCATGGCAGGGGAAGTATACTGTAAAATCTCCATTTCTTCCCCACTCCAGGGGAAGGATACTGCAAAATCCCCATTTCCTCCTGGTCAACTGGGACTCAGGAGGCAGAGAATAGATGGGGGCAGGGCCAGTCAGAGGTGGTATTTACCGGTTCTCCAAACTACTCAAAATTTCCGCTACCAGTTCTCCAGAACTGGTCAGAACCTCCTGAATACCACCTCTAGGTTTCACAGATTCTGAAGTAGAAATTGTGAGTGTTATTTTTTTTAAATAAGTTTTTCAGTTGTCACTATGTGTATTTCATTCTGCTGATTTCTAGTAGCATTATTTCAATGTTACAAAGGAGGTTATAACAATCATAGTCTGAAAATATAATAATGATTTTTGATATTATTTATTATTTTTAAATCTGTACCTTCAAGTTTACAGATTTATTTTGGTTTTGTTTCTTTGTTTTGTTTTTTTACTCACTATTTCATGTCATCCAGTTTGATTCCTTCTTCTGAACTGCTCTTTAATTGGCATTTGATTAAAAAAATACACTATTTTATGCCTTGTATTTGTGTAGTTTCTACCTTAATTTTTTAATGTAGTTATTCTAACAGGTATTTAATAATAATTAAAAAATTGGGGGTCCTTGAGAAGGTCTTCATAGGTGGATAAAAATGCTAAAAAATGCCTTAACATCTGGCTACTATGCAATGAACCATAATAATAATAATAATCATTTGACCTATTCATTTTGCCTATTGCTCTGAGTTATCTGCATACAAAATTAAAAATAATTAAAGAAAGTTACATAAACAGTCATTTGAATTCAGCTTGAATAGCCAAAGCATACTTGAACTTTTTGAAAGCATCTACGATGGTCCCCAAAGCTCAAGATCCTTTGCAATATATATTATCACTCACCACTTTATCCCGCTGGGAAGCTTGCTCAATAAACAGTGATGAGATGTGGCTCTTTACAGATTAAATACGGATTAAATCCACGGTCCAAGATTTTTTCATTTAACTTGTATTAAATCCTTCTCTGTGCTTACCTTTGGTTAAACAGTTTCAGACATTAAGAATTATTCAGAAACATTTTTTTTCTTTTTAAAATAGCATTTATGATATACACTTGCTGGCTTATTTTTTAAAATTTCCACATCATAGCATAGCACAATCAGTATTATTAAAGAAATAATACCTTTCACATTTTAGAGGACTCATGGAAATTACATGGAAAAAAATGTAGAAAATCACCTAAACTATTTTTTTTTATTTTCCATTTTCTAAAAGCATATCATTGTGGTATAGCCATTCTTCTGATTAATTCAGATAAAGGGAGAAGAGGGAGGCCAAATTCTGTATGTATCAAATTACTTGTAGATTCTGGATTGATTTATGTGCAAGCAGATCCATCCAAATAATTGTACCATATCACAGATGGCAAAATGAATCCAAAACAATCTCCATCTATACTAATTCAAGAATCCATCCAGAGACATTTATTTTCATAAGATGTATCTAGAAAAATAATATATACTTCTGAAATGAATGTAGAACTAAGATAAAATAAAATAAAATAGTGAATTTTATGGGACTCGCATTTTGAAAAAAATGTGCATTTTTTCCTTCATTGCAAACACTTAATAAATTTAACATTCTGCTATATCCTCATATGATGTAACAGATATTTCCCCAGAATTAGAAGACAGACAATACAAAGTAGACAACTCCAATTATTTAATATAAAGAAAATAACCAATTTTAATCTATATAGTGGTACCAACTAGTTGTGGATAGTCTGGCAGTGTATAAAGGTATGAAATTTTCTGCCAAGTTTAATATTTAGTTCTGCCTTGACAATGCAGAATTTTTCAGAAAGGTATAGAAATATGACAAGCAGAATCCTAACACATATATAGTGTCTCATAGACCATTGCCCAGAAGTCATTTAATAAACAGTGCTATTGTTTATTAATCTAAATAACACACACACACACATACACACACACACACACACCCTCTCTTTTTTAAAAAGCCTCTGCAGATCAAGCAACTCAGCTTGGATTGTCAGAGGCATTTAAAAGAAAAAAATGTTTTTTTTCCTTTTAAAAGCCTTTGACAATTCCAGCTGAGCCGTGTGATCATCAAAGGCTTTTTTTTTTACTTTTAAAAGCATTTTTTTTGGCAGAAGAGGTTGTAGAAAAACTGCTTTTAAAAGTAAAAAAAAAGTGTCTGATGATTGTGCAGCTCAGCTGGGCATGGGGGGGGGGGCAGGGATTTTTGCTACCAGTTCTTCGAACCACCCGTCTCCATCGCTACTGGATCGAGCGATCCGGTCCGAACTGGAAGCATTTCACCCCTGATATGGGCCCACCCGCCAGCTTGCACTATTTTCCTACCTTTAGCTTCTCAGCTGATTCACAGGGCAGAGCAGATTGGCATGCCTCAACTGTGTTTCTCATCCAAAGAAACTCAGAAGTACATCTTTAAACTGTGCATACGCACATAGCGTGCATGATCACGTGCTGTGTGCATGATCACACAGTGTGATCACCAAACTGGTTGGATCCCACCACTGGATAGCATATAAATTAATGTAATCAAAATATACAAAGCACTATTTTGTCCCTGGGTTGCAGAAATCCACATGACAGTAGATGTCAGCAAGAAAACATATTGAAGAAATAATAATTGGTTGTCTGCATTTTTGTAGCCCAGAAATTACAGCCTTAGATTATCAGAACCAACAATAGCCTAGCATGTCGTGCATATTAAGATATTGTTTCTCCTGTGAATTTATGGTTTATGGCTTAGAATATTGTGAGAACCCCAAGCCATTGAGGACGAACAAATTCCTCTATGCGAGTAGGATCCTTAACATTTACTCTTATATTTTTAAAGATAGCAAGATATGGATTCAGAACAATGGATGAAACTGGTGAAAATGCAAAATTTCTTTTCTTCAACTCTTTCTCATTCCATTGTAAAAGGAATTGGCAAATGTGATTCTGTTTCTGTCAAATCCTGTTGTTTGAGCCACATGAACTTAATTGTGTAAATGTGAACATGCTGTGTATGTAATATTTTTTTCTCCAGTTAACTACAAAAAACCCTAATATGTGAAATAGTATACCCTTCATCTTTGAAAGTCATCTATATATTTTTGGGGTTTTTTTTTCTAAAAACAGAAAAAATATTTCACCAATTTCTAATATATCACAGATGTTAAGCTAAAAATAGGATAGGGAAAGAAAAAGATATGTGCTGTCAGTTAAAGAAATAATGTAATTCAGGAAATCCCTAAAAACAGGTTTAAACAATATAATTGCAGATAATTTTCGTGGAGCAAGATCCCAACTGGGAAGATTACAGAAATGTTCATACTAAAAGAGCATTCATGCATTGTTAAACTGGCACATTTAGGAAGGGTAGGAGAGAATTTAAAACATTTTAAAAACTAGCTACATACTGAAAATTGAGTCTACTAAACGTTAGACTACAATTGGTACTACTCTGTCAATAACTGACTTTGGTCTTTATTTTATCAGAGTTTAACAGCTATGCATAATTCTATTTTCCAAAAGAATGACCAAAGCTTGCTTTTTGTTACTCCGACAAAGCTTGGGTTGTTTTTTTTAATCAAAAACACTAGGTGAACCTCTTAGTTGCAATCATTTATTTTCCTTTTTCTAGTGCAGATTTGTTTAATCTCTTTAAGCATGAATGGTCTAATATTTTACTAAATAACTTAGCTAGAAATAATTGTAGTATGCAACTGTATAGCTTTTTGACCCATGTATTAGCTGTTGCAAAACTTCTATCTTATATTATCACATATATTTTATATGAAACAAATAGAGTGATCCAACAGTAGAAACTCTACCTTTTACAATAAGCTGGGGAATCTCATTGAAATGATTTGAATATATTCAAGGATTGCTTAGAGGCATTAGCGTGAAGGGATTAGTTTATATTTTGTTTATGTTTGGGAGAGAATGGTGGAGCTCTTTTGTTGGGTTTGCTATTCTTCATTCTGTTCCAAATTTAATGTTTAGCAGGGAGGTTAAACCCTTAAAGCTGGTGCATTTCTTTGGAAATTAAGTAGATACCATTAGCTTGGAATCCCAGCTTAATTAAAGCATTAAAGCTTAGTTAAATGCTTGCATAATTATCAAATTATAAAAGAATATTTGTGTAGAATAACTAGCTGACCATGTTTGGAATGAATTATGTTGTATTTTATGCTTTTTGTATACTTTTTTATGCTGAAGGTGATACTTAGATTCAAATTCAGAACAAAATAATAAAATAAATTCAAATAGTATATGATGTATAATTCAATTTTTATATTTAGCTAAATTTTTGGCTTATCTAATTCTCTACTCAAAACAACAAATCTAGCTATATAAGTTATCAAGCTCATAAAAGAGACAAACAAAAGGCCCCAACACTAAACCCAGAAAGAAAAACCAAATCTAAATCTAAAATTTCTGCAGCCATGGTTGATACTCTATCATTAAGTTATATGCTTTCTATTTCTGTAGCAAGGCTTCATCAATGTACTTATAGGCAAATAATATAATAGCATGATTATACCATCAATATTTACTCCAAATGACATTGTTTAATAGAAGGAATCTGGAGCGTACCTGGAGCTCTTTAATTCAGGGCCTTAAAGGTGGTACCCAAACTTAGAATTGTACCCAAAAGCATACTGGGAGCTAGTACAACACACACACACACACACACACACCCCTCTCACACAAAAGAGTATAATAGGGGCAAAAGTTATTGTGCCAAGAACTACATATGCTTCTCTTTTTCATTTTGGATTGGCTGAAGCTTCTGAATGTTTTTCATGGACATTCCTATGTGGAACACAAGCATTTGGCAATGATTAACCACTTTCAGAAGATACTGTGAGATTTATCACAAACATTTTATACTGCCTCATTTGAATTTTTTTTAAAAGCAAATATTTTAAATGAAACATTTACTGGCTGCTTCTGGTAACTAATTTAATTATGCATATGCATTTGAAAGGTTTATGAATATTGTACACAAATAAAATTATGATCAGATTACCATTATCTAAACTCTTATAAGTAATATTTTGCCCTCTTTGTAGCTTGGTTGTGATCAGTAAATTATCTATTCAAGGGCAATCAAGTAAGATGAATTTGCCATATATTAATGTGATCGTTTTTCCACTGGGCTATAATATTTATATTAAATAATCTCATATTTAATGTTGATTTTTATGTTTTTAAATGCCTATTTTTATATATGTCATTTTTTTTACTTATCATGGTGTGCTATCCAGAATCAATTCTGATAAAATGGGTGGCTAGATAAATCTGATTAATAAATAAATATTAATTGCTAATATCAGGAGATAATTTTTGGCTGAAATTGACAAAACTTTATCTTGAGCTTAGCTAGAAGTAGGCCTTTTCTCTGGTAGCACCTGCATTTAGAGATGCTATCTCTGTGAAAATAACACAGCTGCAATTATATTTTAAATGCCTTTTAAATATTCTCTCTTCACCTAGATCTTCTTTGTATGATTGCAATCTACATGGTTTTATTTTGTTTGCCTTTTTAATGAATTTTTAAATGAACAAGGTTTTATATTGTTTTAATTTATTACTATGTACGGATGGATAGATAAAAGATGTTAGTTGTACTTTAATATTTTCCATGATTTTTTTTTCATGGAAAGCAATAGAATAATACAGTATATTCAATGTTACCATGTTTATAATTTATCTAAGTTCAATTGGAAAGAATTATAATTGTGATGCTTTAAAACTGACAAAGAATTCTTTGTCCTACTTGTGACAGTGAAGGGATCACCTCCATTTTGATATAGAGATTGTGTTAGCAGACACTTCCACTCACATTGCAATGGATTTCTTTGGATTGAAACTGGTTTATAAAGGCTAGTGTAGCCTCTTGAAAAGGCTACATGAACATAGTCTTAATCCAGCAAATTGAAATCAGTCAGGATTAAGGTTAATGGTCTTTCTGAAAAGAAAGTGCTAGAAATGGTGTTTTGGCTTGCTGCCTGAAATTTGAAAAAAAAAAAGAAAAAGCATCATGGTTTGGAGTCAACAAAGAATGAATGGAATGGAATCCTTAGTGCTGTTCTATAAACATAAATGTTCACACACAACATTGTGACATGAAAACAAAAATAAGGCTGTCATTAACTAACTTAATAAAATAAAAAAAATCCTATTTTCTGATCGTGCAAAATAATGATGTGTGTTTTTGTGCAGTTTGTATATTTTAGTCATTATACTTAGATCATCAGTAAAATTTAAATGGATTGTATCAAAAGTTCTGTCAGTTGAAAATACTTTTCAGGTGCTACAGAAGACTTCGTATATGGATGGCTAAATCTGTCATTTTTGATTTTGCTCAGTTTTTCATGTTTCCCTGTCAGGTTCATTGAATATATTTCTTTCACTTTGTATACATTTTGTGAATGTATGTTTTTTCCTATAACAGGTAATTTTCTACATACTCTGAGTATGAATTTTGTACAGATTGGATCATTTTATTTAGAAATTTAGAAAAGGGAAAATATTGAACTATACTTATATTTTGATTGGGATAGTGGGCATTTTCACACCATAGGTTTTCAATAGCCAGTCCATCACAAAGTAACTTGAAGCAAACCTGTAATCAACTTCACCCAAACTACTGCCTACCCTGGAGCAACAGGAGTCCTTTCACCTCTATTCCGTATGAAACTAAATAAATTGCTGGCATCCCTGCCACTCACATTTTGAGCACTTGTCTGGTCACTTGGAAAAACAAAAACAAATATAAATTCTGAGCAATTGCCATCAAGTTCCCTTTGCTGGAACAAAAAAGCAGGATATTTTGTATTTAAAGTCTACAGGAAACCGAAATGGCAAATCCATGTTAGTGTCTGTGTGTCTGTGTTTCAAACCTCATTTCCCATTCAGTATAACCATTGTTGCTATGGTGGTTTGAATTAGGGAATTATATTACAAACAGGGTCTAGAGACAGGAATTAGGAGCAAACTGCTGTTACTGTTTTATTTATTTATTTATTTATTATTTATTTATATGCCACCCTTTCTCAACAAGGACTCGGGGCGGCTCACAGCAATAAGCAAACACAAGTCCAAATTAAAATTCAAACAATAAAAGCATCTAAAATTCCTGTTAAAACCCTTTCAGTCCAGGCCGGTCTGGTGAAACAACCAGGTTTCAAGGTCACGGTGGAAAGAGCAAAGGTCGGGGGCCACCCAGAGCTCCAAGGGGAGCTGATTCCAGAGGGTAGGTGTGCCTACAGAGAAGGCTCGCTCTCTAGGGGCGGTCAGCCAACATTGCTTGGCTGACGGAACCCCAAGTAGGCCTTCTCTGAGTGAGTGCACTGGGCAATGGGGAGCTGTTGCTGGCTACAGGTGTTCCGCCAGATACCCCGGGCCTAGGCCATGTAGGGCTTTATAGGTAATCACCAACACCTTGAACCTCACCCAGA
The DNA here is from genome assembly GCA_012654045.1 of Ptyas mucosa. Lineage (NCBI taxonomy): Eukaryota > Metazoa > Chordata > Lepidosauria > Squamata > Colubridae > Ptyas > Ptyas mucosa. The sequence continues at coordinate 16,186,879 of WNWU01000007.1, read as the reverse complement.
GGGCAACCGGTAGCCAATGCAGGTCACGCAGGAGGGGTGTGACATGGGAGCGTCGGGATACTCCCATCACTACCCGCGTGGCTGCCTTTGCATATTGGGAATGCAAAAGCTTATTTGAATTCAGGAAGCAGGTGAAGAGGGAAAAGAAATCACCTATAAAATCATAGGAATTCAAAGAAAAGGAATGGAAAAAGCTTTGCTTAATTTTCAGTAAAGCAGCACAAAGCTAGAGCAAATTAACTTGGCTCTTCAAGACAACTAATATTATAGGACTAGACAGACAATGAGCAACTATGTCCTCTCTACACATTGATTGAATTAGTGTGAATTACCAAATTAACTTCATTTATATTTTCCTATACAGCTTTGTAATTTCTATAGTCCTCTAAAGGACTGATTTTTTGAATGTTTGTCAGGTAACCTTTTTGCTACTTTAAGAAGTAAACTACATGGTCATATGTATTCAGTATGGAACAATATGGAACAGTATAGAAGGGATTAACATTTGCCTTCTATACATTGTTCTGATTCTGGTAGTCTAGCATAGGGTCCTAGAATCATTGGATAATAGTTTATCCAAGTATTAGTCAACCTGACTCCATTTACCTTCATGTTCAGATACATCTTGCTAGAGATCTATCTATCTATCTATCTATCTATCTATCTATCTATCTATCTATCTATCTATCTATC
>WNWU01000007.1:16119479-16179342 GCA_012654045.1 Ptyas mucosa | reverse complement strand
TCTATCTATCTATCTATCTATCTATCTATCTATCTATCTATCTATCTATCTATCTATCTATCTATCTATTTAACCTACCTTTTCCCTCATAGCAAGATACATTGCAAAAAAGGGGGGTTGGGGGTTACAGGAATTTTGCAATTGGATTATTTCCTATTTAGAATGATTGTATCTCCATTTACTTTAGGGCAGAGTCCTTTTTATTTTATTTTTAAAGCTTTCCTGTTTTCCAACAGTTAGTATTTTCATTGATTTATGAGAGCCTTCTAACTAGCTTTATCTGGAAATTTATTCTGATGCCATATGCTTCAAAATGGCTAAACAACAACAACAACCCAAAAAAACAGTGCTGAGCTTCATGATTCAGTTACTATGGTCTAGAAAGATTTCCTGACATTTAACCTGCAAATGTAGCTGGCATCTTCAGAGGCAGTTGATTTACTATGCAAGACCACAGGAAACTGAGCAGAGACTTATGGGGACCTGACTTCTGATTGATCTTTAGCTGAACTGGTTTTGAACTAAAGTAGGTTGGTGAGGAGCCCAATTCAATAGTATCCAACAAATGCTGTCCATGATAGCCTACACAGTATAAAAAGGAAACAGCTAGAAGCTAAGAGAATTGGAGTGGATAATGCACAATGCATGCATTATTGGAAAGTTATTGTTTTTAAAAATTGTTGAGATGTATGAAATAGAATCTTAGCTCAGTCTTCCAAATCTTGGTGAATGCCATAGTATTCCATAAAATACTGGAACATTAATAATGTTGAGGTATGAACATTAAAAAGCTATTTAGTATCAATCAAAAATGTACTGTAGACTAACTAATTTATCAGATTCAGTAAATTATAAATCTTTTTTAAAACGTGGCTGTTTGTGTCTTACTGAGAGCAAAACAATACAAAATCTTTATTAACATTTATATACTACTGTGCCAGATAATATATTTCTAAATTCAATAACAAGCTTTCAAATGTACAAAACTTAAAGCTATGATATTGTCATTATTTCTTATTTGCTATTCTTTAAAATAATGACCCATGAATAAATTGTAAGAAAAATAAGAATATGTGTATGTAAAAGACATTATAAAATAGAACTATAACCCTAGCTTCACATTTTTACAATGTAACATGATAACAATGTAACATACTGTCCATATATGTAAATAGTATTTCACCGTTATTTACATGCTTTTCTTTATAAAACAACAGAGGTTGACCTTTTGATTGCAGTCAGTGGATTACATGAAATATGAAACGTATCTTCTTGAATATTTCCTTTCACAAAGCTATTTAGATTTGAGCAATTGCTGTTCATTTTTAACAATATACTTTCAACATTCACAACTCTAAAGAAACTTAAAAGTTAGTCAGGAGCAAAACATCATCTGATTTAGCACCTTTTATTTTTTAGAGCTGCCTCAGCTAAACTTCAAGTTCACTTCAGAAAATTGATTTTTGGAGAATGGCATGCTCTACCTATGCCCTTTCATGGCCTAACATTCATCTTACAGTAATACTATAGCTAGGAAGAAGCACTAAGGTTCATCTAGATGAGCTATAAGTTGCATAGAAATTCACCCTTCGCTGAGTTTTCTCTCCTGTCATGCACTAGCCATCTGGCCCTCTACAAGGCACAGCACATAGATCATTGAGGTCATGGCCTACTCAAAGACAGAGAGTGGGTACAAAAAAATCTGACTCTAAGTACCTACTTTATAGCTTCAGATCATTGCACTATTACTCTACATCCATTAAATTAATTTAAATAATGAGTAAAGATATATTTGCACTGTATTTTAATACAAGACATGTCACTATGACATGCTTATTGGGTAACCAAGAACAAATAATGGTTTGTATTGTAGTAAGATATCCTATACCTAACTGTATATGTCTCTATATTTACAATACAAACACCTTTACTTTAAGTTTTAGGAACTTTCTTCCCATCTTTTATGGGATCTGAAATATGCAACTCTTCATACTGCATGGATATGAATAAAATAATATGCTAATATATTTTGCATATTCAAAATAAATAATTCATACCAATTTTGCAATACAACCATTCTTTTTAATGCTAGCTTGTTTACTCTCCTCATCCCCATACCATCTGGAGACTTTTTAAGATTTTAGTAAATAAAATAATTAATGGTAAAATAACCATTTGAAAAAACACACCCAGGAGGAAAAGAGGAAGACATTAAAAAAATGTAATCTTTTATTTTGCTCCAGAACAAGAGTCTTTCTAAATATTCATCTAAAATTCTTTAGTGGGACACAATATCTAAAAGAATGTTCGAGATACCAGAATAGCATACTATAAAGAAAGTTTTAGACATTAGATTACCTTCCAGAATATCCGTTTGCAAAGAATGTGATTTTCACCAGTTTCCTGGAAGCTGGTAAGTTATCTGTTAATCAATTTCAGACAGTCCTTTAGTGTTATCTCTTTCAATATATCACCTTAACATCATTATACTTGTCTCACTTTGTTACCTTTGTGTATTCGCACACTGTATTCTCAGTGGCCCTTTAATCATTGCAAGTTCTCACTAATTGAATATAGACATCATTAGTTTTCCTTAGTGCTTTGTTGTCTTCTAACACATTTGCTTCTTCTTTTTCTGTCTTTCTCTGTTAGGACATGGGATTGAGTCAGTGAGGTCACTAATGATCAGTACTTTTTTTTTTTTGCACACATGCTCTTCAATTATTGCTTGCATACCAGAAGAGAAGTCTTATAATACTGTATTATTTGATCATTTACACAATTAACTTAATTCCAGAATAAGAAACGGTACTTTTTATGTTTTTCAGGGTTTCTACCAGTAGTAGAACTTACTCACTTACCTTCGCTACCGGTTCGCAAATGCGAGCATGCATGCCACTTCTGTGCATGCGCAGAGCGTCCATAATGATGTCCATGCTGGTGGGCGAGCCTCCCACCGCCACTGCTACTGGTTCACCCAAACCGGATACAACCGGTAGAATCCCACCACCGGTCTCTACAGTAAACAGAAGAAGCAAAAACCTTGTCAAGCAGCTTGGGATATAAGGAAGTCCCTATTATTTCAGCCTCTAGGCCAGAGGTCTTCAAACTTGCGGACTTCAACTCCCAGAATTCTCCAGCCAGCATAGCTTGCGGACTTCAACTCCCAGAATTCTCCAGCCAGCTATGCTGGCTGGAGAATTCTGGGAGTTGAAGTCTGCAAGTCTTAAAGCTGCTAAGTTTGAAGACCCCTGCTCTAGGTAAATAAAGGTATTATATATGAAAGTTTGGCTCAACCAAAAAAAATCAATATTAAGGATTTCATATTTTTGAACAAAATATAAATTTCTAATATAAATTAAGTGGACAGGATTAACATGTTTGAGATTCAACTATTTCTTTAACTAAAATTTGAAGCTGCAGTCCACAATATATGAAATACAGAAGTCAGTGAGGTAAAATGGTTACCAGGAGCGGGGCTGGTTTTATCAGTGACCAACTAACAACTGTCTAGCCTCTTCCAGCTTTAAAATCCAAATTTATTCCAACAGTTTGCAAATACTTTTTTTTCTTCAAATAAATAGTTTTATCTGAAATACTTGATTATTTGAAACTGATAAGGTTATTTTAGGCATTAAACTTTATGACATATTTCTTCTCTTGCTTGCTTTCTTTCTGTCTCTCTCTCTCTTTCACACACACACACACACACACACACACACACACACACGCACACACACGCACACATATACACACGTATCTATGTACATATCTTTTAAAAAAAAATCTTTCTCCTTAGCCACTATCATAATTTCCAACATTTTGTTGTCCAGATTTTCTGTTAAGGAATTGTACCAATTTATCCAGTAATCAGGAATAATCCCTGATAGCATTTTGGTTCCTTCAAATTCTTTATCGTTGACAAAATAACACATTTTACATTTTATTTTAACTAATCCAAATTCCATGTAATTGTTTTTCCTGTGTATAAGAATCTTTGCATCCCCTCTCCTCCCTAATTTGTGTTTATTTTAGAGTGAAGACATTAAGACAAATACTCTACATTAGCTGTAAATTATTTAGAAATCCTTTCTTTTTTCTGCTTTTTTATTTTGTAGATATACAACTTTGTATAGAACAACACTGCTTAGGGGGCCCCCGTAAGCCCTAATATATACAAAAGGTATATATTAGGTATATACAAAAAAGTATGCAGGCTATTGCTATAATGCATTGTAAGACGCCCTGAGTCTACGGAGAAGGGCGGCATATAAATTGGACTAATAAACAAACAAACAAACAAATAAATAAAAACTGGGCAGTGGTGCTAGAACTGTTATTATTTGTTACATAATCTTTCATCCTTCTGCAGTCTTATTGGATACCTATGTCTTATTATGTAATTTAATAGGAACATAGGAATCTGCAGATATTGTTGGAGCGGTAATTGTATAATACAAAGCAAACATACAAAATATATTCATCCAAATAAATGTCAGGATCCTAAAACATATTTGTGAGAATTTTGCTAAAGTTGGAAGATATTTGTCTGTTTGTCTGTCTTTCTATAAATCAATTAATCAATCAATCGAGCAATTAATCATGTCCTTTATATGAAATTACAATGATTAAAAATGCTGGTGAAAATTTAGCAGAGCATGAAAACTAATCTAAACACCCAGTTCTAATCATAAAAGGTAGCAGTTAGTTGGGCAAACAAAGTGATATTGATATCAGTATTCACCTGAAATAGATATCACACTAATTTTCCCCTTGAGTGAAGTTTTAACAGTTTTAGTAGCTTTCATGGCAGGCATGTCAAATGAAATCATTTTACATTTGTTGTTTTCTAAGAAGACTGCAGAAATTTTTAGAATGATAATCTCAGAATTATTGGTTTTCATATGAAATACAAAGACATTTGTCTTCAGGGAAACTGATTCAAAGGAAAAGTTAAATAGGTGAAATTTATTGGCAATTTATTAATACAGAATTAAACAGAAGAAAAGGTAGAGTAGTACTTTATGGTTGTGTTTTCTTTTTCTTGCACGTTGTATGAGTTACAGAAATAAAGGCAGTCATTTGAGGGAGGAGGGGATTCTTTTTGCACTGTGCTGTGCCTTTCATCCTGTATCTTGTCCATTACCAAGATAGCAAAGTGGATGTGTCTTTATCTACTCCTGTATTCCTTTGAAACTTCCAGAAAGTTAAGTGTTATCAATCACTTTGCATTCAAGGTTATCATATAGTAACAATTGTGTCAGTAATTTTGGATTGTATCCTACCCTGTCTTAAGCTATTTCAAAATGATATTCTAGTCTTCAATGTATATAAACAGAGTAAAGCCCCGCTGCTTATATAATATAACACTTTATGCAACAGAAAAGTAACAAAGAAAACTACCAGGTATAACAAGAATCATTATATATATATACACATACACATACACATACACAGACACAGACACAGACACAGACACAGACAAGACATATACATATACATATACATACATATATGTGTGTGTGTGTGTGTGTGTGTGTGTGTATGTGTGTATATACATGATGCTTGTTTTTAATGGTAGCTATCAATAAAAATTAACATTTCGGGTCCTTTGAGGTTGATGTTACTTAGTTGAGAGATTAGTATAAAGGGAGCTAGGGAATATCTAATATAAATTGATGATGTTTTTGCTATGCATCTAATTAAAGTCATAAAAAGAGTTGAATTTATATCAAGGGTAAATAACAAAGTGGTATAACACTTGGACAGCTCATTAAAATCTAAAGGTGAAGGACTCCACTCAAAAAGCCATTACATAATTGTCTGAATTGTTTTCTGTAACACCTTCTTTAAGTGGGAAGAAAATAGAACACAAATGAAGTTTGTCTTTACCATGTCTATCAGACAAGAGTTTAATATTGTACAAGTGGTGAGCATGATATATTGTAGGCTGTTCCAACTTAACAAGTGGCAGAAAATAGGAAGCAGAAATACAGTGAAAGAATTAGTCTTGCTAGCATAATTGGCCCAAAATGTTCTTTAGCAGAAAACCTAGTTTTATGTTGATTTATGTTAGCATTTGATATGGTTAAACCATACCATTTAATATGGTTAAACTATTTTTTGGTATGTCATGAAATCTTCTTCACCAACTATACGCAAATATGGTACTGGCAGTATTTATCTGTATTAATACTTTAAATCATAATAGAGTGCTTGATACTATATATGAGATGTGAAGTTGATACTTGAAGTGTCGTAGTTCTAGAAACCATACATCCATGTGTTTCTAGGGTTAGCTCTCATCACAGAGAAATAAACAGCTGGGAATCCAGTTGGCAGGGCTAGAGAGCTATGAACTCCAAGTTACCATTGACCCTTGGGTTGAAAAAAGGCAATTTGAAATTCTCCACGACCATAAGCCTGGGGAACTCCACTGCTACAGAGTCACGGAACTTGATACAGAGTCATGGAACTTGGGCAGAAATGCTGCTACACTGCAGGCAGAAAGATAAATAAGCTACGATCCCAGTAATCCCCATAGCCCAATCTCACATCTAGTTATCTCTGGGAAAGAACCCATAAAAGCTGCCAGAAATTGTTAGTTAACAACAGTCATATTCCCTGTCAAAAAGTCATGGCTAAAAATGTTAAAATGTTTAACTGTTATCAAAATGATTAACCGCAATGTATTGAGAACCAGTTTGGTTTTGTGAAAGCCAGTTTGTTCTAATGGTTAAGACACCAGGTAGAAACTGGGAGACTGTGAATGCTAATCCTACTTTAGCCATGAAAGTCAGCTGGGAGACTTTGGGCCAATTACTGTCTCTCAGCCCATCATACCTCACAAATTTGTTATTGTGGGTAAAATAAGAGGAGGAAAGAGTATAACATATATGCTACCTTGAGTTGTTCATTCATTCATACAATTTCTATTGCTGCCCAATTAATCAGTGGAATGGCTTGCCTTCAGAAATAGTAGGTGCTCCATCACTGGAGATTTTTAAGAACAGATTGGACGGCCATTTTTCTTGAATGGTGTAGAGACTCCTTCAACAATTGTTTGGGCATTGAATTTTAGTAACAGAACTACTAAGTCTTCTTTGATCATATTTATATCAATTAAAGGATAAATATAAGTGTCATCATTTTCTATTCTAATGTCATGTATACCTGTTTGTGCTATAACTCATAGAAATTCCATAAATGAAGTTCCATGTCGGCACTACATATGAATGGAAGGAACAAGTTAAATAAATTAATTTAAACATTTGTACAAGTTTTGTGGTTTGTTAGAAGAGGGAATCAAGCTATTCTCCAAAGCACCTGAGGGTAGGAGAAGAAACAATGAGTGGAAACTAATCAAGGAGAGAAGCAACGTAGAATTAAGGAGAATTTCCTGACAGTTAGAACAATTAATCGGTGGAACAACTTGCATCCAGAAATTGTAAATGCTCCAACACTGGAAGTTTTTAAGAAGAGATTGGATAGCCATTTGTCTGAAGTGGTGTAGGGTTTCCTACCTAAGCAGGGGTTTGGACTAGAAGACCTCCAATGTCCCTTCCAACTCTGTTATTCCATTCTAGTATTAATATAACTTTTTTCATCAGGGGGGAGTATGCAGTGAAAGTACAAATGAAGTCACAAACAAATTTAGAAGTCTAAAATCACAAAACCCATGTACAATTATCTGGCCAAAAAATGCTGAATTTAGAAAATGAAAGTGAATTTTATTTCACTTTGTTTTAAAGGGATAGGTGGTAAACAAATAAAAGATTATTAATAATCAATAACACTTGTTTCTTATTGGCAACATTTAGCTTTTACATCAAAGTAGATACAGTATGTAGGTCTGTTTTGCCTTATTTAGCCCTTATGAAGTTTCACATTTAAGTATAGTTTTATTAGGAATCTTCTTCACCTTCATTACCAGGCTTCATTTGTTAGTTTTTAACAAAAAAGCATAATAATGAAATACTATTTATTTTAGAAAAAAATGTAACATACATTATAATGAATAGGCCATGTCACAAACTATAAGAATTTCTTAATAAAATTGTGTAATTATCATTTTCTAGTAAGTAAGATATCACATTTCTAGTTTAAAAATATGGGTGTCTAGATGAAAGAGAATTCATTAAAATTCATTAAAATTAAAGTTCATTAAAGTGGGAACAGGTATTAAGTAAATAAAAGTATAGATCACATAAATAGTACTTTTAAAATTTATTAATCAAATTAATCTTTTTGGCATATAGTTATCCAAATTAATATTTTACAATTGGTTTGATTTGAATCAAATCAATCAATTTCAGCTCTATGCAGGGCTGAATAAGTGGATTGCTTCTATCTCTGCAGTTCAAGCAATATAGTCAGTTAGCTTCAAGTTCTCTAATTCATTACTTGAATTTGGATTGGCAATTAAATGAATACAGTCACAAACCAATAGACTATTGTTCTATTAATTTATCTTAAAATGAAGTCACTACATTTATATCAAAGCCTCATGAAAGGCATAATAATCAATAAAATACCTCCTGTGGAATCCCATCTTGGGCTTCATAAATAAGAAAGATAAGTACACTTTGACAGTTTAAAAATGACTGTTTATAAGTGACAGGCTAAACTATGAAAAAAGGGAAAGAAAAATAGCAGAAGACATAGGTTTAAAATATGCTTCTGGGGATCTTATGTTAGTTTTTTTTTTTAAAGAACGATATTCGTCAAAAAAATGAATTCAAGAAACAGAATATGAACACTACAAATGCTGAATTCAAAAGTACATTGTGAACTGAACTGACATCTTCATAGAAGTTTGACCTAGTTTGTGAAGGTTTTCTGCTGTCAATCATCTTTGCAAGTACTTCCCTGGCAGATGTACGCTTAGGAAGATCTGTTCCTTTTTTTTTTTTTTAATCAGTTGGAAAGTGCAAGTTTCCAAAAACTCTCATCTTGAAATGAATATTTCTTTGATGATTTAATATGTTTTAAATATCTGCTTCGCCCTTTACACTACTCCTTATTTTCATCTCTGTCATACATTTTGTAGGCCTCCTTTTCAAACTTATTATTTAATACTATTCAGAACATTTTATGAATTTTATGAATTTAAAACTGAATCATCCAGGATTTCAGAACATGCCATTTCTATTTACATTGTACAAAACGTGTTACTGGAAATTTAACTGTAGCGTTTTCTTCAAACATATTACATAAAACATATTTATTAATGGTTGTTTATTAAAGATTGGTCACACTGTAGAGGGTTCCTTATAATGTTGAAGAACATTATTCTAAAGTTTAGGTTTACCATAGAGACCTGCATATAGAAAAAATCTGATAATCCATTTCAAACTATTAGATTCTCCATTATTACTATAAAAGTGTCTTGTTTATGCAATGATAAATTGATTAAAAACATCTGTTAAATTTGGCTCACAATTGATGGCTTCAATCCATCATAATACTATAGATATTTTTTTATATATAATTATGGATGACTAATACATAGTGAATCCAGCCATATACTGACTCATCAACCATATGCTGATCCCAAGCCCAGATAAATGGGGGTAGGGCGTGTCAGATTTTCCCATTTTCCATTTCCAAACATTAGAGGTGCTCAAAGGTTGTGACATGGCTTGGGGATTATAAAGATAGTTTGGTTACTTTAATATAATTAAGATGTGCTTGGTAACTAATTATATAAATATCATAACTTTTAAACATTTTGTTTGTTTCATGGGGAAGGGTAGTGAAAGCAATGATTGTTGAAAGAAAGCCTTTGAAAAGCCCAACAATAAATGGTAAAAGAGGTCACCTATGCTGTATAAAGTTATATCAAATTGGAACATGGAATAATAGAGGCATGTCCCTTAGGAAACTCAAAATTGTAAAAAGAGAAATTGTGAAAAGAGAAATGATTAGAGTGAACTTCCTTGGCATCAGTGAGTTAAACTGAAGAGGCAATAGTTAATTCAAATCAGATAAGTTTGTGGTTTACATTTCTGTAAATGACCAGACAAAAAGTAGTTGCATTCTGCTTAACCAAACAAGTAGCTATTATCGCTGATTTCAATGCAAAAGTAGGACAAGGAGAAGTTGCAAGAATAGTAGACAAGTTTGGGCTAGGTAAACAGAATGAAGCTGGCTATCGTCTATTGCAATTTTGCCAGGAAAATCATTTCAGCATAATTATCATGTGGTTTATTCAACACAAGCAACATTTCTACACATGGACAGCACCAAATAGACAACATAAAAATTAGATGGACTTCATTTTATGGCAACAATTCTGGAAAGGTTTTTTGCATCTGTTAAGACATTTCCTGGCACTGATTGTAGTTCAGACCATCAGCTTTAAGGCCTAAACTGAAACTCAAACTGTGGAAAGTGAAAAAAAAGTTACTATCTCCACAAAATTTAATATGAATAACATCTCACTACTATGTATGCCATAGAAGTTAAGAATAGGTTTGAACCACTGAATCTAGAAGGGAAAGATCCAAAAGAAACAGTGGTGAGAAATTCAAGATACCAACATTGAAATTGCTGGAAAGCATGTGTCATACCAAAATCCAAAGAGAACAAACAAGTGCTTATTTGATGACACCATCAAAATAGCTTATCTGTAAAGAATGGTCAAGGGGGTCTGAGTGGCGCTGGTTAATTTTCAGCTGCCTGCAATTACTGCAAGTTCGGATCTCACCAGGCTTAAGGTTGACTCAGCCTTCCATCCTTTCTAAGGTAGGTGAAATGAGGACCCAGATTGTGGGGGCAATAAGCTGACTTTGTATAAATATACAAAAGTATGAAGGCTATTGCTTAGCGCATTGTAAGCCGCTCTGAGTGTCTGGAGAAGGGTGGCATATAAATCAAATTTTAAAAAAAGAAAAGCCAAAGGTAATAAGAATGAAGTTAAAAAGCTGAATGCAATTTTCCAACATGAAGCTAGGAAAGACAAAAATAGGCAGTGGGAGGAGTAGTGTCAATATCTGGAAGAAGCTAACAGGAAGGGCCATATTTGCCATAGACAAAATGATGCAATCCAGCTTTTTAGCTTGGCAAGGAACTGTTAAAGACTGCAAAGGTAACATACTAAGAGACCAGCAGAAGATCAAGAACAGGTGGAAAGAATATACAGATGGACCCTATAGCAGTTTGACTTACAAACTGCCTTATTAATAAGGAACCAAACAGCCCAATTATTAAAGAACCAAACATCTTGAAAGAAGAAGTAGAAAGGGCCACCAATAAATTGCCAAACGTGAAATCTCCGGGTATTAATGTGTAGAATTACTTAGATCAGTGCCAGTTAACATCATCACTGCCCTGTGACAAGATAGGATCTACATGTCAATGGCAAATGACTAGAAAATATCTGTTTTTATCCCATTAGAAAAGAAAGGTGATGCCAGAAACTACTCCAGCTATCACATGATTGCATTGATTTCTCATGGAAGCAAGATTCTGTTAAGGATCATTAAACAGAGATTACAGAATGTCATCGATTAAGAGTTACCTGATGTACAAGCTGGCTTTAGAAAAGGGCATAGAACTCAAGATCATATTGCTAATATTAGATGAATTATGGAAAAAGATCTATATATCTGATTTATAGATTACAGAAAATCTTTTGACTATTTAGAACACAATAAGCCATGGGTGGCTTTGCACGATCTTGGTCCCAACCCATCTGATCAGGTTTATAAAATCACTGTATACTGAACAGGAGGCAACACTGAGAATAGTCTATGGCAATACAGATTGGTTCAGGATCAGTAAGGGACTCCATCACTGACTATCGGGGGCGAGTCTTTAGCCCCCGCAGAAAGGGCTCGCAATCTGGGAGTCCTCCTGGATAGGCAGCTGTCTTTGGAGGAACATCTGACAGCTGTAGCCAGGGGGACCTTTTGTCAGGTTCGCCTGATTCGCCAGTTGCGGCCCTTTCTTGATCGGGATTCCGTGTGCACAGTCACTCACGCCCTTGTCACTTCCCGCCTAGACTACTGTAATGCTCTCTACATGGGGCTCCCCTTGAAGAGCACCCGGAGGCTCCAACTGGTCCAGAATGCGGCCGCGTGGGTAGTGACGGGAGCAGCATGGCGCTCCCACATAACACCGCTCCTGCGCGAGCTGCACTGGCTTCCGGTGGTCTTCCGGGTGCGCTTCAAGGTGTTGGTGATCACCTTTAAAGCGCTCCATGGCATAGGGCCTAGTTATCTCCGAGACCGCCTGCTGTCACCGATGACCTCCCATCGACCCGTGCGCTCCCACAGAGAGGGCCTCCTCAGGGTGCCATCAGCCAAACAATGTAGGCTGGTGACCCCCAGGGGGAGAGCCTTCTCTGTGGGGGCACCCACCCTCTGGAACCAGTTGCCCCCGGAGATTAGGAGAATTCATGACCTCAGTGCCTTCCGCCGTGCCCTAAAAACACATTTTTTCCAACAAACCGGGCTGGCTTAAGAAGAAATTTTAAATATTTTTAATGTTTTAATTGGTCTGTGAGTTTTAAATTTTGTAGCCAAATTATATATATTTTAAATGTCTTAATATTTATATTTTATGTTTTTTATGTCTGGCTGTACACCGCCCTGAGTCCTCAGGGAGAAGGGCGGTATATAAATTGGAAATAAATAAATAAATAAAAAATAAATGTATTTTATCACCATTTTTGTTCAATATGTATACTGAAATGATAATGCGGAACTGATGTTGCAGTGAATATTGAGGGGAGAACCATAAACAATTTAAGGTACACAGATGGTACAACACTATTGGCTGAAAATAAGGAAGACCTAGAAAAAATGCCTGGTCTTTAGAAGGCCAGATCCTGAAGATGAAACTGAAATACTTTGGCCACCTAATGAGAAGGAAGGACTCACTGGAGTAGATGCTAATGCTGGGAACGATTAAGGGCAAAAGAAGAAGGGGGACGGCAGAGATTGAGGTGGCTGGATGAAGTCACTGAAGCAGTCAGCATGAGTTTAAATGGTCTCCAAAGAAAGGCCTGGAAGAAAATTGTCCATGGGGTTGCGATGGGTTGGACACGACTTCTCAACTAACAACAACAAGAAGAAAAAATGATTCGGAAAATCAAGGACAAAAGTAAAAAAGTACATTTGAGTCTTAACATTGGGAAAACAAAGATAATGACAATAGCTTCAGATAGACATGAGATGTTTAAAAGGAGGAAATTGAATTAGTTAAAGAATGTATCTTCTTTGGATCAAAAAATCCATGATGACAGTTCTACTCCTGAAGTACTTTAGACCACATTACAATGGTTATCATGAATAAGATCTGGAAAAGCAGAGCTATTGATATACTTTAATGCATCTATACTCTAAGGCTGATTAGAACAATAGTTTTCCCTATAATGAAGTATGAGTGTGAGAATTGAATATTAAGAACAGCCGATTATAGAAGAATTGATGCCTTTTAACTGTGGCGCTGTCAAAATTACTGCTTATACCATGGTTAGCCAGAGCAACCAACAGAGAGGTGATGAATCATATAACACAGACACATCATAAGACTACATCTAATTTACTTTGGCCATGTCATGTATGCAAATTCATTGGAGAAGCCAATGATGCTAGGAATGGTTAGTGGAACAAGAAAAGGGGCAAGCAAAGAACACGTTTTGATATTATCAAAGATCTGACAACTGAAAGAAGCTATGCTTGACAGGGTAACATGGAGAACCCTTGCCTGAAAAATCACCAAAAATTGGACATGACTGATGGTCAAAACAAAAAACAAAACAAGCATAATGAGATGTGGCTGAACAATGCACCCTTAAAATGGTTTAAGCCTAGGCTTTCAGTTGAGAAAACAATATCCTTTCAACCATTTTTGACAATCCATTATGGCAACAATTATTTAGAGAATCCTTGTACACAAGCTAGATATCCATGAACAAATTTTGTACAAGGGAAAATTTTAGGTAAACCCGGATAGCTTTCTTCAGTTCATTCATTGGGATCTATGTAAGGACAAAGAATACATTTATAGCTAAATCTATTCTATTAGGGTATAGAACAGTTATAGATAACTGCTTAAGGTTCAGAACAAATACATTTTATTGAGACAGTTTCATGCTCAGGGGGAAAAATGTGAGTTCTCTGGTAGGAAGAAAGGAAAGAAAGAAGGTTGAATAGACTCAAGGGAATAGTTCAAGAATTCAATCATGAAAAGAAAAAGCAGGTACAAGAAGAAAAGAAGAAGCCCCTGCTTGCTATCTCTATTTTTAACATGTCTATTGGATATTATGTTAAAAGGGTACAAAGAATCAATGCTTCTGTGCTACACTTCCAATATTCTCTACTGTTATTTTATACTACATTTTTCTATGACATCTCCTAGTTGTAAAAGTCCAGGAAAAATGTAAGAACATTATTCATTTATATAAAACACCCATACTATTTATTTCCTTTGGTTCTATCAGAGTTTCCAGGAGGAGTAGAGTTATTCACTGCTGTCTTTGAAATGAAAAAAAAAACATTCTATAGGTAGGTAGTAATAAATGCACCATTGGCCCATGTAGAGCATTGACTTGCAGCTGTTGACAGCAGCAGTTGGGCTAAATCTATTTAAATTTAATTGAATTGTGCATCAAACTGTATCTTTAGCCTGCTTTTAGTCCTTGCGTGTTATACCCTCTCTATGGCTGAGTTTGCTGTTATTTGGAAACATCAGGTTTAAAGCTTTTTCCTTTACTGGAACAAAAAAAAAGGAATTAATTATAATTTAAAATTTCAGCATAATGGAGCTTAGAAAGGCATGAACTACTGGTATTTCTGGTCTGATTTTCTGAACTAATGTTAAATGATATTTTTGAGGCAACGCAGCTTAAGATATAACCTGTTTTATATGACAAGAAAAAAGAAAAAGAAAGAAAGATGAAGATGGAGTGCAAGCATGCATGGGAAAAGGACAATTAGTTTGTAGTAATCAAAATCAGAAAGTGTATGATAGTCCCTTTTAAGACCAGCAAATTTCATTATAGGTCATAAGCTTTTGTGAAGTTCAGCTGATTTAATCAGATGCACAGAGTAGCTTAAGTGATGTAAGAGGGAGGAAAGAAAAAGTAGCTATGCAGATGATGGTTCCATGAAGAACAGATTACAGGTACCTTATCAATTAGCAATTATATTGTGTTAAAAATCCATTTATATTTGTTCAGACCTGAAATAACCTATGGTTATATGCAAATTCAGCCATCTTACACCTAAAGAAAAATAGTATTTTTCTTTTAAAACTGCTACTCTGAAATCTGTAATAGTATGTCCTGGAATGTTAAACATGTTTCTGAAGCTATTGAAGCATATAATTGTACTGTTGATATGAATGTAAAGCTGGTATCTGGTTTGTTACAGGGTCTGGTTTCCATGTTAGTACCATTTTCATGTAGTTTTTTGTTGTTTATAAGAATCTGCCTGAGTGTGGGTGGTTGCCTGAATGCAATATGAGTATGCTACCAAGTGTCTGAAAAAGCATAATGTCCAGTATAGGCTTTATATTATTAATGATGTGTTTGGACAACTTAAGCTGTGAGCCGTAGGTAACAATCAAAGGTATTGTGTTGTTCTGTTTTTGTGATCTGGCTTTTAATAGGGCCTTTCTGACAATCAGTCCAATTGTAATGATTTATATATTGATTATTCAAGGTTGGTAAATCAGTATCTGGGATGTCTATATTAATTGAGATCTTAACACAAAGAATACAGAGAAGTATTGGAAATTTAATAATCTAGCAATATTACAAATATTTCTTTTTAAAACTGTAAATATTTTCTATAACTCTAGTTGACCATAGTTCATAGATTAATGGACTGCACCAATGTGTGGAACTCCATCTAATTCAGAATGGTCCCATTCATGTAATAATTCTTCCAAAACAATAGGTAAACAGCATGAGATGCAAGCACCTATTTTCGCTGCATTAGAATTTATACCATAAGGCCTAAATAATTAAGATGATCTAGCTGGGTTTATTATCAACACATGAACCTTCATTTGAAGGGAGGCTTCTGGCACATAATCAAATCCAGTAAAAAATATATTACTATCACACATTTGCAATATCATAATCAAGAAACATTTATATTAGTTCCAAAGTTACCTGATATACATATTTGGCACTGTGACTGACAGTTTCTGTTTTTTGACTTAAAACAATATATTATATATAGTGATATAGAGATAGTGTATAATTTATTTTTGTCATATTCACATTTTTAAACAAATTGATATTGATTGAAGATAATCCTTGGTGGTTTCTGACCTTGGTTGTTGCAGATGTTTCATTACCTAAACTAAGTAACATCATAATGTTATGTGCTTTGGGTATGAAATGTCTGCAAGAAAAGAACCAAGCTGATAAATAAATTGATGTAATTCATGTTTTCAAAATATTAGTAGTTATTTGTTATATTTTGTGATTAAAAAAGATTACTGTTAAAAAAAGATAAAATGGTATAACTAGAGAAAGAGAAAGTGAATAAGGATCGATGGATGGATAGATAAATAAGAGAGACAGAGAACTCTACAAAATGCATAAATAAATCTGGGAAACTTATTTATAGGAAACTGAAAAGTTTTTAGACTGACCCATACCTCCTTCTATTAATGTCATATACTGTATTATATGTTGTAATTTACAAAGAAGCTGAGGCTTACTTTGGTTATATTAGTACTAATTTTCATATCATTGTATAAACAGATATTTTTAGTACAGGGATAAATATTATTTTACCCAGATCTTAAATAAAACCTATTTAATGCTTTCTGCTTACTGGTCTGATACATATTCCTTAGTGTTTAACATTCTTGTCACTATCTACCACTCCCACTTACATCAATAAAAAGTCTTGTCCTGCTGTAGTTTAGAAGTCTCTGCTTCAATGGCAAATTTAATGAGTTCTTTAATGTCCTTCAGAGGGGGAAAAAAGCAGC
The DNA here is from genome assembly GCA_012654045.1 of Ptyas mucosa. Classification (NCBI taxonomy): domain Eukaryota; kingdom Metazoa; phylum Chordata; class Lepidosauria; order Squamata; family Colubridae; genus Ptyas; species Ptyas mucosa. The sequence goes on along the minus strand of WNWU01000007.1, from coordinate 16,162,383 downwards.
AAAAAAAAAATGATGAACATTCCATTCATATATATTAGGAGTGAGCTTCCTAAAAAGGATATTGAATTTTCCACTCAAACTGTTTTTATTATGCATATGCAGAATTTTTTTTTTTAAAAAAACCAATAGGTTCACCTTAAATGCATTAGCAGTTAATTAGGATTGTAGTAAGCATTTATTTTGTTACTCTTTCTGCATAACATTTACATTAGATCATCAGAAAATGGTGGCCAGTTGTAAACATGAATCATAGCACCACTTATTATTTTGATAGCAGTGATAGTTAAGGTTAAGTTAATCAAAGGCTCCAATCTTTCTTTAATACATTTGGCTTTAGAAAGGCATCACTCATTGCTTAATGCAAATTGTCTTCTTTTTATATTTTTTTCCTCTGGCCATTTAATTTCATTCTGATTGTTCTCCTCAATTGTGGGATTTTTCCCCCAGCAATAAGGGTTGATAAGTGCTTTAGAAATTATTTTGACTCAATTTCAAGATTAACTTTTTACAAATGCTTGCTGGAAGGGATGCTTTGTTAAATATATATAAAGGCTCTAAAATGAAAGTGTTGGTATTTTTAAAGACAACATTCTAGTTGATAGCATTTCAAATTGTTTTCTACTGACAAAGCATATGATACAATGATGAAAAACTATTCTCACTGTGTAATTGGCTAAAATATCACAAACATTATTGCTTTTAATTTTACACTTACAGTCTGCTAGCACCAAGAAGTATCTTCTTTATATTTGTAAATGGCTCAGAGAACAGAAAATAGTTCCCATTAAAGAAATTGTTTCCATTCATCCCTGCATCATTTTGTCGATTTATTCTGGAGGATTCCCAAACTCTCCATAGAATGTATCCAAGGGAACAGAGAAAATGGTGGCTTCAAGGAGAAAGAAAAATCAAGATAAATTTCCCTTCTCCTGCAGGACTATCTCTTTATAAAACTCTGTTCACAGAAACACTGGTATATACCTTACCAGAAGGATTGTTATTATAACTATTACAATGAGAAGCAGAGAAGGAAATAAAATGGTTGTGAAAGATTAAAACCAAGAAACAGAAAGAAAGAAGCAAATGGAAGGTTAGGAGAGCAGATAAAGAATGCAGTGAGAGAAAGGAAAAATAATAAAATGTGTCTCAGTATAAAAAGATAAAGTGGAAGATTTAAAAGAACAGTAGTATGAAATAGTAGATTTGCATTTCTCCAAACACAATTCCAGTTACTCTTCAGATTTCTTTGTTCCAACAGACATACAGTTACAAAGAAATAAAACTATTTATTTCTTTGTATTTAGGTGTGTCTAGTAATGTAGAAACACAACTACCATTCTAAGTTTTGGTTTAGTCTTTTCTGAAAAGAAAACAGACAGAATTACACTGCCAGTAATATAAGGGAAAGGACTAAAGCTTAAAGTCAATACAAACATATTTGTAATTTCTATGTATTTTAATGAATTTAAAATTCTAGGCCCCAATGAAATATGATCTACAGTATTAAACAAACTTGTTGATTTGTTGTTGCTGTTTTTAGTCGCGAAGTCATGTCTGACCCATCACGACCCCATGGACAACATTCCTCCAGGCCTTCCTGTCCTCTACCATCCCCCGGAGTCCATTTAAACTCACGCCTACGGCTTCAGTGACTCCATCCAGCCACCTCATTCTCTGTCGTCCCCTTCTTCTTTTGCCCTCAATCGTTCCCAGCATTAGGCTGTTCTCCAGTGAGTCCTTCCTTTCCACTAGGTGGCCAAAGTATTTGAGTTTCATCTTCAGGATCTGCCTTGTAAAGAGCAGTTAGGGTTGATCTCTTCTAGGACTGACCGGTTTGATTGCTTTGCAGTCCAAGGGGCTCACAGGAGTCTTCTCCAGCACCATGGTTCAAAGGCCTCAATGCTTTCTTTCTTTCTTTCTTATGGTCCAACTTTCACAGCTATACATTTCAACTGGGAAAACCATAACCTTGACTATAAGCACTTTTGTTGGCAGGGTGATGTCTCTGCTTTTTAATATGCTATCTAGATTTGCCATAACTTTCGTCCCCAGGACAAGTGTCTTTTAATTTCTTGGCTGCAGTCCCCATCTGCAGTGATCTTGGAGCCCAGGAAAATAAAATCTGTCACTATCTTCATTTATTCCCCAACTATTTGCCAGGAATTGAGAGGGCCGGATGCCATGATCTTAGTTTCCTTAATGTTGAGTTTCAAGCCAACTTTTGCACTCTCCTTCTTCACCCGCATCAAGATGCTCTTTAGTTCCTCTTCACTTTCTGTCATTAGAGTGACCACCCCATTGTGGTTATCAGGTACGTTAAACCCATTCTTGTATAGTTCTTCTGTGTAATTTTGCCATCTCTTCTGCCTCTGTTAGGTCCCTGCCATTTTGGTCCTTTATCATGCTCATCTTTGCATGAAACATTCCCTTCATATCTCCAATTTTCTTGAAGAGATCTCTGGTCGTCCCTATTCTATTGTTTTCTTTTATTTCGTTGCACTGTTCATTTAAGAAGGCATTTTTAACTCTTCTAGCTATTTTCTGGCATTCTGCATTCAATTGAGTGTATCTTTCTCTTTCTCCCTTGCGTTTCCCTTCACTTCTTTTTTCAGCTATTTGTAAAGCTTCTTCAGACAGCCATTTTGCTTCCTTGCATTTCTTTTTCTTTGGGGTACTTTTAGTTGCTGCCTCTTGTACAATGTTGCGACCTTCCATCCATAGTTCTTCGGCACTCTGTCTATCATATCTAATTCCTTAATCTATTTGTCACCTCTACTGTATTCATCAGGGATATGATTTAGTTCATACCTGAGTGGCCTAGTGCTTTTCCCTACTTTCTTCAATTAAAGCCTAAATTTTGCACCGAGAAGCTCATGATCTTAGCCACAGTCAACTCCTGGTCTTGTTTTTACTAACTGTATAGAGCTTCTCCATCTGTGGCTGCAGAGCACATAGTCAATCTGATTTCTGTTTTGACTGTCTGGTGATGTCCATATGTAGAGTCATCTCATGGGTTGTCGGAAAAGAGTGTTTGCTCTGATCATCGTATTCTCTTGACAAAATTCTACAAACCTGTGCCTGCTTCATTTTGTACTCCACAAATTGTGTCACTTTGTCAAAGAATGCAATAAGATTAGTCTGGCATGATCTCTTTTTGACAAACCCATGTTGGCTTTTCGTTATTACTTTGTTTGCTTCTAGGTGTTCGCTGATTCATTGCTTGATTATCTTTTCCAGAATCTTCCCTGGTATTGAGGTCAGTCTGATAGGTCTGTAGTTTCCTGGATCTATTTTTCCCCTTTTTTTGAATATGGGAACTATGTCAGCTCTTTTCCAGTCATCTGGCAGTTTCCCGGTACTCCAGGATCTTTGAAAGATGTAGTTCAGTGGTTCTGATATCACATCTGCCAGTTCCTTCAGTTCCTTGGGGTGTAATCCATCTGGTCCTGGTCAGGGGTGAAATGTAAAATTTGTTACTACCGGTTCTGTGGATGTGGCTTGGGGGGAGGGGGTAATGTGACTGGGTGGGCATGGCCAACTTTTTTTTTTTAACTTTTCAAAGCATTTTTTCTAATGGTTTGAAAAGCCTCTGCCAATCAGGCAACTCAGCTGGGATCATCAGAGACTTTTCAAAGCATTTTTTTTACCACTTCTTCGGCCAAGAAGTTGCAGAAAAAAATGCTTTGAAAAGCCTCTGACAATCCCAGCTGAGCGGCGCGATCATCAGAGGCTTTTTTAAAAAAAAACTTTTAAAAGCATTTTTTCGTAGGAAGAGGTTGTAGAAAAAATGCTTTTAAAAGTAAAAAAAAAAGCCTCTGATGATCATGCGGCTCAGCTGGACATGGGGGCGGGCAGGGATTTTTGCTACCAGTTCTCCGAACCACTTGCCACCATCGCTACCAGATTGGGTGATCCGGTCCGAACCGGGAGCATTTCACCCCTGGTCCTGGTGATTTGAACTTGTCTAAGGTAGACAGGTACTCACTCACCATTTTCTTTCCTATTTTAACTTGTGTTCCTAATCTGTTTTTCTGGTGCTGTTTTTGATAGGTTGGACTGCTTTTTTCCTTTGTGTAAAGACAGATGCAAAAAAGAGGTTAAGTAGTTCTGCTTTCTCCCTGTTGCTTGTCATCTTCTTGCCACTTTCTTCCAGCAATTCTTGCCACTTTCTCCCAGAAAAAAAAAAAAAACTTCATTTTTGATTGACAGGTCCCAATCAAATTGTGGAAATTCTCTGTGTGTGTGTGCGCGTGTGTGTGTGCACGCATGTGTGCATACTTGCACACATGCACACACTGTCTTAAATTGAGAAAACCATTAGAGAATACTCCATAAAATTCTGATTAGCAAATATGGGCTGGAAGTTATGGTCAACCCTTTACAAAACTGCCTTCAATATTATACTAAAAGAGTTTTCATCAAATTGAAACGAATGGTGATGACATGAGATCACATAAGTGTTGGCTATGTATTTTTCTACATTTGCATTAATGTTGGCTGAAGAGTGCTAAGAAATGCTTATCAACTTTGCAGATGACACAGATTTAGAAAGAACAGCTAGTGGTACAATGACATTTAACAGAAATTAATAAAATGCATAATAAAATGCAATAAAATACAAAATCAAATGTAGACATATAGAATGAGGAACATAGGTGGTATTCAGCAGGTTCTGACCAGTTCTGGAGAACCAGTAGTGGACATTTTGAGTCGTTTGGAGAACCGATAAATACCACCTCTGATTGGCCCTGCCCTATCTATTCTCTGCCTCCTGAGTCCCAACTGATTGGGAGGAAATGGGGATTTTGCAGTAAACTTCCCTTGGAGTTGGGGTGGGAATGGATATTTTACAGTATCCATCCCCTGCCACGTTCACCAAGCCACACCACGCCCACAAAGCCACACCCACAGAATCGGTAGTAAAAAAATTTGAATCCCGCCACTGATAAGGAATACCTGCTTGATAACAGAACTTCTGAAAAAGTGGTCTTGGAATATTTAACAACTCAGCAACATGCAAGAGAGATGGCTAATATTTTGTTCTACATCCAGGAGTGCTTCAGAGATACTGAAATGATGCAAAAAAATCTGCTTATAGTTGTGGATCATTCATTCTTTCTAGCTGATCCACTCGAATTACAATTTTATATTTCTACAATAGGGAATGCCCATTAAATATCAATTAAAAATTGGAGGCCTAGAATACATGCAAAGGAATGTAGATTCTAGAGAAGAAAACAATGAACTATTAAGGGAGATAAAATGACATCCGATTGTCTTGGGAAAATACAAAGCATCAGAAAGAAACTCAAAATAACTATTATTGATTTTGTTTGGTATAAGAAGGAATATAGGCTAACTCTATCAGACTTTCAGACTGTTGTTTTGAATAATTGGAATGTTCCCTGACCTTGCCTACCTTTAAGAGCTCAGAGTACAGCAGAGAGTTTGGCTCAGGACATTTTCTGCTCAGCAGCCTTAAGTTTTTTATTCCAAACTGCTGAAATTGACTGGAAATGAAATTGGCTACAGGTAGTCCTGGCTTCCAACAATTCATTTAGCAACCATATGAAGTTACAATGGCACTGAAGACAAGTGATTTACAACTGGTGCTCACACTTACAACTGTTGCAGCTTTCTCAGAATAAAAATCAAAATTTGGATGTTTGGCAATTGGCATATATTTACAATGGCTGCAACATCCTGGGTTCACGTGATCATCATGTACAACCATCCCAGCCAGCTTCTGACAAGCGACATCATTGAGGGAAGCCAGACCCATTTAATGACTGCATGGTTCACGTAATGACTGCTATGATTTGCCTAACAATTTTAGTGATTCACTTAATAACCATGGCAAAAAAAAGGATGTAAAATTGGGCATGACTCACTTAATAACTGCCTTGTTTAGCAATAATAAATTCTGGTTCAAATTGTGGGGGTAAGAGAGGACTATCTGGATATTACTTTTTTAATATTTATTTTCCTGGCATCTTCCCCAGATATTGACTGGCATGCACTTAAGAGTCCTTGATTGGGGAATTCCTCTGCTTCTTTATTTATCCCAGTCTGTAAAAGCAAACAGTAACTACCCTTCTATGATGTTTCCCTGAAAATAAGACCATGTCTTATATTTTTTTGAACCCCGCTTAGGGTTCAAAAAATGAGCACTTGGCCTTATTTTTGTGGAGGTCTTATTATTTTGGGGCACGTGGAGCAAGACAGGGATCCTCTTGCCGTCTTACCTGATTTCCAGCTCTGTCTCCCTAACCCTAACCAGTAGAAATGGCAGGGACCAGCTGCACATTTTCAGGGAGGGTTTATTTTTGGAGGAGAGCTTATTTTCGAGGGAGGGCTTATTTTCGGGGAAACACGGTACTTAGCAATTTTCTGTCTGGAACATACAGTCTTAATTTAAAGGCTGAGAAGCACCGCAATTTTATTTTCATCTTGTTCCCTGGGTTAGAAGGAAATTGGAAGAATCCTTGACATTTTCACTCAAGAGTTATTGTTTTTGTTTTTTTTATTGAAAAGTTTTACAAACAAAATTTCCAAACATTTTCTCTCCCGCCCACCCCCAATCCCCCCTTCCCAACCCCCCTCCCTCATCACATTTTTAATAAACAGATTTACATTCATTTTTACTTTTCCCTTTTTTCAGTTTTTCGTTTTTTTCAGGGCTGCTCTTTTACCCCTTCCTTTTATTCCAACCTTTCTTCCACTACTCCCCCTCCCCTTCCTTCCTCCCTGGTTCCCTCCTCCTCTCTTTTCCTACTTCCCATTCTCCGCCCCCTCTCCTCTCCTCTTTCCGCCTTCTAGCCTTCTCTACCACTCCTCTTTCCCCTCCCTCTTCCTTCTCTCCCTTTCCTTTCCCTTTCCTTTCCTACTCACCTTTCCGCCCTCTCTAATCCTTCTCCTCTCTCCAGTTGTTTCCCTTTTAAATATGAACTAAAGTGATATTCGAGCAGCCCTGAATTTCCAATTATATATACATTTATATAGCTTCTTTTCCCCAACCCATCCAACCCCCCCTCCCCACCCTAGACCTCCCAATTTAAAGGCTGAGAAGCACCGAATTTTTATTTTCATCTTGTTCCCTGGGTTAGAAGGGAAATTGGAAGAATCCTTGACATTTTCACTCAAGAATTATTAATTCCATTATTTTGCCATGAGATTTTTGCCTGCAATGGTCCCTTCAGAAGGAGGCACGAAGCCCAATAGTTTACTATAGAATGGTTGTGGATCAGTGATTGGCGAGAAGGGGGGGCATTCCTGCTAGCCGGCACATCTGGCAACTCGAGTAGATATATTTTCTTACAATAAAATGGCATGAAGCAGGCAGACTATGGAGCACTTACGGACCAGAAAAAAATTAAAAAAGCATTATTTTTTATTCACAGAAAAAAAAAACCAAGATTCACTATGATGGTTGCCTTTGCAGTGAGCTAGGCTTGAGGATATTTTCTGTTTATCACATAAAGAAAGAGTTAACAGGCCATTCTTTAGAGCAGGTTTTTCAAAGTGGTCAATATCAAACCTAAAAGCTCATTTGAACTTTTGTTAAATGTTGGTTGTTCAAGAACAATCTGAAACTTCATGACTTGGTCAAGTGAGTGAATAGTTTGGAAATTCTTGCTTTACAGAAAGCAGGATGTCAGATACTTCCTCAATATAGAAGATTCAATCAGATAATTAATATTTGGTTTTTAGTTCTTAGTTTAAAGTAAGAAGACTTTACTACAATTTTATCTTTGCAGAAACAGATTCTGGTTTCAAAAGGTAATAGGCAAACAATTATCTAGGCGATTTTTATCAGTGGAATAGTTGGTTTGCATTTGTCTAATGACTGATGGCTGCAATCTGCCAATTAGAATTACTAAATGTACCAGGTAGGGGTTTGTTTGTCTATTCTAAGGATTGAGGCAAAATTTCAAGGGTTAGATAAATTAATCCGATGCAGGAATATTTCCATAGATCAGACTATACATTTTCCCTTGAGTTCTTTTTCATTACTGTTAGGGCTCACTTAGGTGAAGCTAGTTGGCCTTTTGAAATGCTAATTTATACAGATTAAGAACATAGATCCAACCACTAAATCCTCTTATTTGCTGGGTTGAACGGTGATTGCAGAATTAGAAGGTATTCAACAGTGTGATACTCTCCAATTAAAGGAAGGATTTTCATTTATGTTTGCTTTTCACAAATGCAGGATTTTGTGTTCAGTTTGAGAGTTAAAATAAATGATCACTTCTACCATTTTCCCTCAATATCCCGTCTGCATCTGAGTATTCTGTTTTAAGTTCTTGTCCTTATATAGTATATTAATTCAATTTTACATAAACTCCATTTTCATGTTTGTAAAACTGAGTACAGTCAGTATTTCTGTAAAATTCAAATGAAATACTTCTTAGAGACTTTGTAATGGAAGTGACTCTAAAAATAATTTCATTTATCAGCAGCCTGGTGCATTAGTTACACAAAACCTATGGGAAGAACATGCTGTGATTTCTTGAAAGAAATACATCCAAGTTAATTTTACTGCATGGAAAGCACATGTTCTTCCACGGAACAGTTGAACCTCATCTTTTTCAAACAAAGAGAAAAAGAATATTTCAGGGCCATCAAATTATTTTTCTGGCATAGGAAATTACTTATTTAGCATTGCCAATCTAAAGGATGAATCATAGTTAGCACAACAGATATAATTGTACAACAGTTTTCCTTGCTATAGATATTCTACAAAACTGAATGAAGTTCAAGTAGCACTTCCAGGCCACAGAACTCCTTTTTAAGGGATAATATAACTGTGTCAGAATTACAACAAATTTCAAATTTAAATCCTGATTTTTATTTAGAATAAAAATGTACAAGAGTTGCCCTTGAAGAGTATTTGGAAGCTTCAACTGGGGCTGAGTGCAGCAGTGTGGGTGGTCTTTGGGGCCCTAGAGAGGCCCATGATGTTACATTGATGCAGTGATGGTATTCAGCCGGTTCTATCTGGTTAGGGCGAACCAGTAGCAGCGGCTGCGGGAGGCTCCGCCCAGCCATCCAGACGTCATCACATCCTGTTTTTCATATTCTGCGCATGCACAGAAGGCTCTGTGCATGCGTGGAGGTGGTGCTTGCGAGCGAAGCGAGCGCGAGCATTTGCTTACATTTGCGAACTAGTAACGAAGGTAAGTGTACTTGTACTGATGTTTCGGACTGCCACTTTGCTTCCAGGTGCAATTCAAGGTGTTGCTCATTATCATAGCAGAAATGGTGGAGAAAAGGGCAAGGAAGATTAAGAATTGGTCAGCACCCGATGATCATGAACTACATGAACTTGGGTTGAAATATCTTATTAGTTTACACCCACTTGCTGCCAAGCAGTTTAACAGCATCTGCAAAGAGGTGAAATTTAAAAATGCTTAACATCTAGCAAATGATAATGCCTGGTGTTACCTGATAGGCTTACTCATACTGGAAAAACCAAACTTGCGTAAAAGGAAGGAAGGAAGGAATAAAAACTTTATTACGGTCATCAACCAGCAATAGATATACAATAAATTAAAAATAATATTGACATTAATCATGAATCCCTGTTATGAAAATACATAATCTCAAACCGTTAGGGTCACTCCCTAATTTACATGAGTGGAGAGCAGATAAGTATGTGAGTAAATGTATTTTTCCAATAATTGTTATAGATATGTCCAAAAAATTGGCACCAGTTGACATCTATAATTCTGTAACCAAACTTGCCTAAAAGAAAGACCAAATGAAGAATAGAATGGAGGCATGGAAAGACAAGCATTACACAACCAGTTTAAAAAAAAATAGCTGGGAAAGTAAGAGCAGGAGAGTTGAAAAAAGAGACTGAGGGATTAATTTTGGCTGCACAAAACCAAGCCTTAAAGATATAAATGCATACAAAGCCAGAATTGAGAACACAGCAATAGTCAATAAGTGCTGTCTATGCAAAGAAGCTGAAATAACAGTGGACAACCTGATTAACTGCTGCAAGAAGATCACACAGACTGAGCACAAGCAATGGCATGATAAAGTAGCAACAATGGTACACTGGAAAATCTGCAAGAAATATGCCTGCAAAAAGAGAGAGAGGGAGGGAGGGAGGGAGGGAGGGAGGGAGGGAGGGAGGGAGGGAGAGAGAGAGAGAGAGAGAGAGAGAGAGAGAGAGAGAGAGAACGACAGACATTTAAGCTACTCAGTATGTAATTTTACTAAATCTGGGCCTTATTCAAAACACACAATTTCTGAAGCTAGAAAGATGCTTTGGGGTATTATCATACATAAAATATGAATTTATTATAACTAAACCAAATGTGTTATGTTTCTTCACCAAATTATAAGGTAAAGAACTTTCACTATTCCAAAAGTTTCTAACTGATTTTAATGATATTTATAAATGTGTTTCTACTTTGCTAAATGTATTGCTAATGTGCATCATATGCATTTCTTTTATTTATGCATTTTGTCAAATGTTTATTTTTATAGATATCATATTATATGTTGCATTCTCAATTTACGTATACATAAATAAGTAAAATAAGGATAATATTTTGCTTCAGCTTGGATTCTATCAAGTGATCTATGCTTAAACTCTTATAAGCAAAGAGTTATATTTCTTAAAGGGGGTGCAATGGCGCAGCAGTTAAAAATGCTGAGCTTGACAGCTGGAGAGCTGACAGCCTGGATTTGAGACCCAAGCACCGGGCAATGGGGTGAGTTCTCATTACTTGCTCCAGCTCTTGCACACCTAGCAGTTCATCTATGCAAATGTGAGTTGATAAATAGGTACCACTTTGGTAGGAAACTAACATATAATCATGCTGGCTAAATGACCACAGAAATGAGCACCATTTCCTAGGGACATTGTTCCCTAGTGTCAGACACAAATCTGATCTTTACCTTTACCTTTATATTTGTTATACAGATATATCCTGGATACATTTATTTATTTATTTATTTGCTTGCTTGCTTGCTTATTTAATAAATTTATATAGATATCATCTATCTAATGAATTCTGGGCTGGAAAAGGAAATAAAACAAACCAGCTATAAAGATTCATTCAAAAGTAACTCAATGTCACATTAGCAGCATATTAAGTATATGAAATCCTTACCAAGTCTTCAACAACATCCTGTCCTTGGCAGGGGCGGGTTCTACTTACCTTTACTACCGGTTCGCAATGGGATCGCAGAAGCTTCTGCACATGTGCAGATCACCGATGATGACATCCCGGGCGGTGGGTGGGGCCTCCCACCAGTTTTACTACTGGTTCTTTTGAACCGGTCTGAACCAGGGGCAACCCACCAATGGTTCTTGGTCACTTGGAGAAGAGCCATTACCTGACAGCTGTCTGGAAACATTTCCTTTGGATCCATTTCCTTTGGATCCCATTTCAGAATGTCAAAAAAAAAAAATCATTTCATTTTGGCTTAATATCATTCGCAAAAAGACTTTTTTAACCTGAAAATCTTGATTATTTTTTATAATTTTATAAAATTTCTATACAATTGGGATGTGGTATTGTAGGAACAAAACATATTTCAACACTTGGTTTTGCTTCATAAAGTATCTTATCTTTTTAAAAAAAATTATAGATAGCTATAGTATCTATTTTTAATATATTAATCACGGGAAAATTGGTTAAATTTTAATTATAAGATTCAGAAATACAGGAGAATAAAATTTTTCAAATGATCAAAATTATTATATAATGGCCAATAACACATTCAGTTGTTATTAATACTATAAAGTTGGGTATGGATGAACATTTTAGGCTTCTCCCATGATATTAGATCATAAAGTGTACTTGCAGGTATTCAAGGATGCAGATCTCTGTTCATTACTTTTGTTACAGACACTAGAAAGGGCATTAGCATGAATAAAAGCAGTAACTGAGTATAGAATTCATGCCATAACTATTAGCCTACCAGAAATAAGAAGTTATATTTGCAACCTCTTTAGGAGTGCCAGGAAGATATAAACAACATAAATACACAAAGGGGAATAAGAAGGCTATAGAAGAACTTCAGGAAATAGAGCAATTACCACTGAAATTATAATAGGTTGCAAATTATTTGGAACACAGTCTCAGCGTAGGCTCCAACAGCTGGAAAGTGACAAGAACATTAGGTGGGTGCTTCCCAAGGTACTCTGGAATGTAAATGAATGGTCTGTGGTAGCTCCGAATAAAGTAAACAATTTGCAGAAATCCTAATCATTGCACAGCATCACAGTGATTAGGCAACTGAAAAGATGTCTGTTACTGTGGAGCTGGTGAAAATGAGACAACAGAAAGGGGGAAAAAAAGGAGGAGATAAAAAAGCTTATAATGACAGCGAGCATCAGAGAACTACAGTCCGTATTTTACTATGGACTTCTGAGAAGTAATATGCATTGGAAAATATGAAAAGATTCCATTGGTTGCTGTATATCAGATATAGCTTCTGTTTGTATGTGGTGTGTGTGTGCTTGTGTGCTTGTGTGTGTGTGTGTGTGTGTGTGTGTGTGTGTGTGTGTGTGTGAATCTTATGTTTCTTTTTGCCACTATCTCTTTTGGTTGAGATTCTTGTGGGGTTTTTTTTGTTTTTTTTTATTGAAAAAGTTTTAAAAGTTTTACATACATTTTCTCCCCCCTCCCCAACCACCCCCCCGACTTCCCAGAGCAAATACAAAATATAAAATACAGCTCAAATTCCCTAAATTCAACTCCATTTCTCACTTATCATAATCATTAAACAAATAGATAAAAGGAAAGCAAGTCTTCTTTCTTCTTATTCCATCTAATTCAACAAAATTAGTATCCATTTATAATTACAGCAGTTAATAAAACAATTAAGTATTACCTAATCAAACCTATCATTACTCAATTTAGCTATTAGATACTTAACAGATTATGAGGTCTATACAATTTAACAAGATATTTTATAACTTCTTTCATTTAAAACAAAAAAAAAAAAACAAACCCAAAAGAAAAAAACCTCATTCAAAAACCCCAAATTTAAAATAAAATACTATATAAACTCTTCCGTCCTCCACTTTTAAACCATCAAGGTCCAATTATAATTAAAACACTTAATAAAAAAAATTTCTAACTAAAAAATAATAATCAAACCTCTTATTAATTTATCAATACATATTAACAAATCAACTAAAAACATCATTTAATAGCTATATCAAACATTTAAATTCTTCATACTAGATTAAACCAGTTAATAATCTTCTTATCTTCACATCTTCTAACAGGATATAGAATGTCTTCATTTGCGTCTATCCACCTAAATAAAAGTTGCTTCTTTATATAACCCCCCCCCCCCGAATGACTTTGTAGTTGTATTTCGAATAGTATCCATCAAATCCAGTCAAAAATTAGATTAATAAATTCATCAGACGTATTAGGGAAACCACCAGATCAACTGCAATTGCCCTAGGCTCATAGTCCTTTTGCCTTATATTTATTACCATCAAACAGGAAACTCCAATTTACTGTATTCAATAAAACTTCTGTGATTGCAATTAAGTCCAAATTTATTACAGTCCTTAATAAAATATTCCTAATCATTCAGGTCAAGGCATATTTCACAGCCCAGCACACCAGCATTGCTGTGATCTGTTTATTCTTCTCAAAATATTCCAAAACAGCTGTAGGTTACCTCCTCATCGTCGCTCATCGCTTAGTTAACTGGCATTAAGCTGTTGGCTGTTTTCTTCCAAAAGTTCAAAATCTTTAAACACTTAAACAATACTTTTTAAGGACCATCATCTCATCAAGCAGGGTTATTTTCCATATCTCCAGTCTTTCTTCTTTTCCTTTTTACGAACTTTTTTCTTAACTTTAATCCCTCTGCCTTTTTTAACTCCAGTAAAATTTTGCATTTTTTGGGATTGCGTATTATAAAATTTTTGCAGAAATATAACTTCTTCTGGAAACAGCTCTTTAAATGCAGGTTGGATTTTATAAGAAAAAATTCATGTAGCCAAAATCTCATCAGCTTCCAAAATTTCTTGCTCCTTATTCTGCACGGCATCCGTCTTTCTCTCCCCCAAAAAAACTACTATAGGCTATTGTTGTTCTTTTCCATCTCCCAACTCTTCATTCAATCCCCCACTGCTAGATTGCAACTCAGTATTTCCATATATTTCATTGTTTCCAGCTTGAAAAGCTTGAAATATAGTATCAATTTTTTCCAATAAAGCAGAGGTAATTGAACTCTAAGCTTCCTCAAAATCAGACCATATCTGAGGGTTAATTAACCCTCCTTTGCTTTCTTCGCTTTCAAAAAGACCAGCCATCTTGCCCCCCCTTCTTCCTTCCCTTCTAAAAGGACAGGAAAAAAAAGAGAAAAAAAAAGTATCAAAAAGAAAAAAAAGGACCCTTTGCAATTTGTAATTTATATTACTGCTTCAATTATTATTATTACTTCCTTTCTTGTTTCATCCACTTTACAAAAAAGAGTTTTACGTTTCAAACAGGGGCTTATCAATAATTACTTTTAACTTTCACTTCTTCACGCCCCGTTGAAACTCAAACGCCATCTTGCTTTCACTTTGAGCTTAAGGAAAATCTTTTAAAGAAGGTAAATCTTTGGAGTTAAAAAAAAAGAAAATACTTGCTGTTTTATTCATGCTGCTTATGCTCTGCCAGCTTGATTCAAAAAGTATTTGTTTAAAGTTGGTTGCTGGGATGGTAACGATATCTAGCTCTGCAAAGCAGAGACATCCAGGGTCCGGAGTACTGACAGGCTTAACGGGGAGCTCTCATCTTCGAGCGCCAGATTATAGGAAAAATCTGGCACTCTCAGGGAGCTCTACCCCACCCGTCTACTCACTTTCCCCCCTCTTACCAGGAGGAAAGTTTCCAAACCGCAAGACAGCTGATAGTCGCTGTTCTTGCGGTTCTACGGAGCCCTGAGTTGGCGCTTTAAAAAGAAGCGTCCGGCAATGTCGCGATCCCACCGGAAGTCCATTTGAGATTCTTGTTTTTGATCATCTGTTATTTCTGCAAAGTTTGTTTGACATTACAATAGGTTTCCCTGACTCTAGATCAGTGGTTCTCAACCTTCCTAATGCCGCAACCCTTTAATACAGTTCCTCATGTTGTGGTGACCCCCAACCATAAAATTATTTTCGTTGCTACTTCATAACTGTAATTTTTTACTACTGGTTCTGTGGGCGTGGCTTATTTTGTGGGCATGGCTTGGAGGTCATGTGACCGGGTGGGCATGGCTAGCTGGTCATGTGAATGGGTGACCAGGGCTATGTGTATAGGTAGTACTCAGAGGGCTGAAAAAAGTCATTTCGGACAGGTCCTCACACTTTTGACTGGTCCTCACACTTATGACCATCCTCACATTTATACTGGTGCAGCATTCTTAACAACCATGTCACTCATTTCACAACTGCTTCTCTTCACCATGGTGATAAGATAGGGCAAAAATGTAAAATGTGAGGACAGTCGTAAGTTCAAAGACTGGTCAAAACTGCGAGGACCAGTCAAAATAACTTTTTCAGCCCTCTGAGTAGTCCATGGGCACAAAAGGACTACCCAGGGGGCTGAAAAAAGTGATTTCTGACAGGTCCTCGCACTTTTGACCGGTCTTCACACTTATGACTGGTCATCATTTATGCCCATTGTAGCATTCTTAACAACCGTGTCACTCATTTCACAGCTGCTTCTCTTCACCATAGTGACAAGATAGGGCAAAAACGTAAAATGTGAGGACAGTCATAAGTTCGAGGACTGGTCAAAAGTGCGAGGACCAGTCAAAAATAACTTTTTCAGCCCTCTGAATAGTCCATGTGCATAAAAGGATACAGCAATAGAGAGGGATGAAGGAAAGGAAGGGAAATTAGAGTAGGAGTGAGGGTAAGAGAGGGAGGAAGAGAGGGGAGAAGGAGAAAGGAAGAGGAAGTAGTGAGGAGAAGAGGGGGGGAAGAGAAAGTAAGAAGGAAAGAAAAGAGAGAGGTGGTAGGTTTGAGGAGAAAGATTGCTGTACAATAAAAAAGATGAAAGGGAAGAAAACCAACCCCAAACAAATATAAAGATATTAAGATAAAGAATGAATTGTTAAACTTTAAAGAATAAAAGAGAACAAATATGAATAAATAGCAATAATTAGAAACACACATACAAACATACAATGTATTTTCTTTGAACAGAGTATTTGGCCGGTTCACAAATTTAAATAGTGTTTAGTCATTTCAATTAAATTTACAATTTCTATATTTCCTTTTTGCCATATTTATTCCTCATCTTTCTTTTTAAAAAAACCAATATTACCCTTCATCCTCATCTCTAATCTTAACCAATTTCAATTTTTCCCTTCTATTCTATGTTATACCCCTTCCCATTGTCATCTATTTTTATATCCATCCTCACATTGGTTAATTATGTAATATTACAGTTGTTTAATACAAATTCAACATTTTAATATAAATCAATTAGTTATATAACTATCTTTTTTGTATATTAATCAATATGACCATGAATATTCCAATTATTTCCATGCAATCCAATTTCTTACAAATCAATTAATTATATTTACCAATAATAATAAACCAAATAATTTCCCCCATATATTCCTCCAAACCACAACTTAACCATTTCTGCTTTCAACACAATATACAATTAATAGTATCTCAATTATTACAATTCCCTAGTTAAATAGAGCTTTTTTTCTTTTGTGTTTTAAAATCTTGAACCTCCTCTTTTGCCCTAAATTTCCCATTGTTTGCAGTTTTGCACCTACCTTTTTTGGTGAGGAAAAAGAACAAGAAATCTCTCTCTGCCTCATTTTGTCACGTTGCAGCAAAGACCCTGCTTTACTTTCAGTTTCAGTTTCGCTTTTCAGCATGGCTTGGGGGGAAAAAATCTGTATCTCTTGCAGCTAGCAAAACAGCTGAGAGCAAATCAGCTGAGAGTCGGGAGGGCGATCTAATCAACTTATAGTAATTAACCTATGCTGGAACTGAAAGGGGCTGTTTTTTCTATTTTTACAGGTACAGGTCTACTCATTTGTTTTCTCCTAACACTGATCAGCTGTAGGGCGGCCCTTTGAAGCCCGTGGCAAGAATTTAAACAGTTTTTTTCCCTTTAGCCATCAGCTGGGACTCAGGAGGCAGCAGTAGATTGGGAGTGGGTGGGGTAAGTGACCGGTGACCGGCGATCCAACAGAGGCAGAGGGTGAGGATGAGTGAAGGCGTGGGGGGGGGGCGAGAGAGGTCTTTGGCGACTCCTGTGAAATGGCCGTTCGACCCCCAAAGGGGTCGCAACCCCCAGTTTGATCTACTCTAGATTCTCTGAATGAATCTCCACATCAATGTGCAATAAAGCTATCCAGGGGTGGGTTCTATTTACCTTTACTACATATCAAGAGTGAAATGCTCTCAGTTTGGACTGGATCACCCGATCCGGTAGTGATGGCTGCGGGTGGTTTGGAGAACCGGTAGCAAAAATCCCTGCCCCACCCATGCCAAGCTGAGCTGCGCAATGATCAGAGACTTTTTTTCTAATTTTTAAAAGTATTTTTTCTACAACCTCTTCGGCTGAAAAAATGCTTTTAAAAGTAAAAAAAAGAAAGAAAGAAAAGTTGGCCACGCCCACTCAGTCACATTACCCCCCCCCCCCGCCACGCTCACAGAACTGGTAGTAACAAATTTTACATTTCACCACTGCTACATATCATCAATTATGATGTCCGGGTGGGTGGGTAGAGGCTCCCACCGCTTTTACTACCGGTTCTAAAGAACCGGACAGAACCCGGAGCAACCCACCACTGAAGCTATCTCTGTTACATGACTTAGAGAAGCAGCCAAATGGCTTAAAAATGCATTTGTAAATAACTGCTTTAGATCTTACACGGCAAAAATAATCAATATCTTAACTGCTTCATATAAATGACCAAGTAAAAAGTTGTTCCCTACCAAATTCCAATGAAGCCTGCCAATTGAGTCATTCCTTATGTATAATCGAGCAATCGAGTCAGTGGTGTTTCAGCAAGGCACACAGGAGCTTGAAAAGTATTTCAAAAGCATTATAAAGAAATAACTAAGTAGTAAAGTAAAAAAAAAACCTAAAAGTGGGAGAATAAAGGATAAATAAGATTAAGGAAAGCTTTTGAAAGATAGCATGTATTATTCCAATTGAAATTCTCAAAACACACTATGTAGGCAGAAGTTGCTCCTGACCCAAGGCTATTTACTGGTTTCATCTCAAAAGACTAAAAGACTCTATGATTTTGGGCTATATGCTGTATGTGTTAGAACAAAAAGAGCAATTACTTTTTCTGCTTTTGAGTAGAAAAAACAGATATTCTAACTGCCAAGAGGCTAGAAACTAAAGACATTCCTGATGACCCAGGTAATGCTGAATTCATTCCATATACCGTACTGCTCCTATTTTTTCCTATCAGAGTTCTAGATTAATTCCAACGTACATCTTGGTGCATATTTGTTAGAAATATATAACATTTAGATATATAATTATCTTGTAAACTGTCTCCTAGGACAATTCATTCATCTCTAATTAGTGCAGACACGTGGACACCTCTCCTTAATTAGTTATCCACACAGGCAAATAAATAAAACAAAATTTCTTTTGTTCTTAACATTTCTTTCAGTTCTGCCTATTTCAGTCACTATATATCTGGAACAAAATGGAATCTCAGTAAAGGATATTTATAAATTAAATATTTTTCTTCTCTCTTCCTATATGACCATAACAGTAGAAAAGCATTGACGAAACTAGAAGATTGGGATTTTTCTAGCTATCTTGAATCCATATCTTAATCCTTCATAACTTTTGTCAAAGGCCTGGAAGGACAGTAATTATAAGAATTGATGTATTTCTCTATAGGCTCCCCATATATATTTCTAATCATTTCAAATTTCTTTAATACTTTGAGAAGAGAGAGCTGTAGATTCAGAATGCCTTACAGGAATCGGTCTTCACCTTGGATAATTCCAAAATATTTTTGAATCAATTACTTGAATCTCATGAATATAACTAATACAGGTAGTCCTTGACTTACGACCACAATTGAGCCCAAAAGTTATGTTGCTAAGTGAGAAATTTGTTAAGTAAGTTTTGCCCCATTTTACATATTTCTTGCCACATTTATTAAGTGAATCACTGCAGTTGTTAAATTAGTAACACATTTAGCAATAGCACTTAGACAATGCTTTTACAGCTGTCTTTAAGCAGTTTACAGAGTCAGCATATTGCCCCAACAATCTGGGTTCTCATTTTACCCACCTCGGAAGGATGGAAGACTGAGTAAACCTTGAGTTTGGTGAGATTCGATCTGCCAAATTGCAGTCAGCTGGCAGTCAGCAGAAGTAGCCTGCAATACTGCATTCTAACCACTGCGTCACCGCGACTTTAATAAGTGAATCTGGTTTCCCCATTGACTTTGCTTGTCAGAAGGTCGCAAAAGATGATCACATGACCCCAGGACATTGCAACCATCATAAATATGAACCAATTGTTAAGCATCTGAATGTAAATCACGTGACCAGGGGGATGCTGCAATGGTCTTAAGTGTGAAAAATGATCATAAGTCACTTTTTTCAGTGATGTTGTAACTTCGAATAGTCATTAAATGAACTGTTGTAAGTCAAAGATCATTTGTACTTAATTTTCAAATCAAAATGGAAAGTAAAGAAAAACCTGACTAGTAACAATAAGAGAGAACAGTCATATTACCTTCTCATAATTGTGAATTTAAAATCTGCTGTTAAATGTATGAAAAAAGGCCAGAAGCTTTAATAAGGCTCGAATCCAGAATTACAGCATTATGTGAGTGACTTTTGATATATGTGTATGGTTTTTAAATGGTTTAAAAGGGTTTTGCTAATTCTACTTGAATCAATACCCCACTCCCTGCCAAGAAATTATTATAAATTTGAATCCTGGGAATTGCCCAAATATATACAGTAAGTATACAATTTTCCAACACATCGTAATAGTACTTTCTGTTTATCTGATTTCCTGGGGCAGTTGTAAAATGCCAAATGTTTAATTAAGCATTTCCTCCAACCTGTCATAAAAGACCTTGTACTATATTTCCACCTTATCAAGAACAGAACTATGCTTTTAGATGTTTAAAGAGTACCATCTGATAGTCTTCTGGAGCTCTTCAAAAGACATGGCAAAGCAAATAAACCTCACAACTCATATACCTGCTAGAACACCTTGAATTATTTAAACATTTCTTTTAAAACCTTAAAGCACAGAAGAGCCACATAAATCCAAGAAAAATATTATTTCTTTCATCAAAGAAATGTAAAATTATAAGCAAACAGATAAACTGAAATGAGCCATGGTGGTGCAGTGGTTAGAGTGCAGTACTGCAGGTTACTTCTGCTGATCACCGGGTGCCAGCAGTTTGGCAGATCAAATCTCACCAGGCTCAAAGTTGAGTCAGCCTTCCATTCTTCCAAGGTCAGTAAAATGAGGACCCAGACTGTTGGGGGCAATTGTTTTGGTCCGCCAGCAGCCTGCAGACCTGCCAGAAGGTCTGTGAAGAGGCTGGGGAGGACAATTGGCCAGTCCTGGAGTCAGACAAAGGCTCAGACAAGAGCTCTGCATCAGAGACAGAGATGGGGCCAGGGCTATCTGGGAGCGATGCGTGGACTCCAGAGCCTCCAGAGGCAGACAGCAGAGAGGCAGAGGAACAGGAGGAGCCTTCTTAGTGCATGCATGCGAAGAGTTGCCAGAAGGCAAGAGCAGCTGAAGCAAAAAGTAAAACTGGTGAGTAAGGCTAGAAGATGATTGGCCACTCCCATAAGGCTTAAAAGAGCAGCAACAAGCATTGCGTTCTTTGTAGAAAAGCAATGTTGATTCCAGTGCTTCTTGTCAGCATCTCTTGAACTTGGGGGGGGGGGGGTTGCCAAGAAAAGCCTTTGGCAGGTTGCCAAAGACATCAAAGGTTGATGATAAGGCCAATGGACTGGTTACGAAGAATTTGTTTTGTACTAAGCTGAGAATGAATGAATTCTCAGCTGTTTTAATAACATAAGTTTGTTGAGGACTGAATTGTGTTTGGTAATCACTATTTGGGCCTCGTCACAACAGCAATATGCTGACTCTGTAAACCGCTTAGAGAGGACTGTAAAGCAGTATGAAGCTGTATATAAGTCTAAGTGCTTTTGCTATTGCTAAACAAATAATACCAAAACAAGCACACAATTGTTAACATTCATTCATTGCTCTCTCTCTCTTGACAATAAAATGTTTCCCATACAGGATAATTTCATTTGTTTGGTGCTAGAGAAGCAGCTTTCATCTGCCTTCTTTCTGTCCAGGATATCAAAATGTTTTTATGTCTTTTTATGTAAAAAATACAGCATGAGTGCAACATCAGGAGGGCTAAAAAGTTGCAAAATCATCCTCCTTTTAGAAGTATAGTTGTTTCATGACAGAGCAGAAGACATAAGAATGGGAGCAGAATAGCCCATGATCCTGATTCTGGCAATTGATTTAAAAAATTACTTGAGAAGTTATATATTTCCTCTCTCCTATCTCTTCCCCAATCTTGGTATGCTTCATCTTTAGGCTTCTGCTGTTTAGAACAAGGGAGAACTGTGTTAGTGAATAGTTCCAAATTAGTCAGCTAAGTACCGGTATCCACCTGGTTAAAATTCCAGTTGCTGGTCTTACTGTCAATAATGACTAAGAATGTTTCAGCAGAAATCTTGGAAAATTCTAAGAATGTGACAATATGAAACCTATGTTTAAGAAACTTTTCAGTAATCACTAATTACTAAAAGCCTAATGGCTTTTTCTGCACTCCAACTTTAGCTGCTTGTCTCTTGTGACTAAATTATCTTGAAATAAGACAGACTTTTTCTGATTCCAACACCTTTCTTGACTTAGGCCACAGAGATATCCAGGTTTTCTGTCTGCATGGGTTACTTAACAGATTTTTTAATTTCTTCCCAACCCTAACCATGCCAGGAAAGCACATGCTTTATAGACATGTATTTTGTGAAAAGGCAGGCAGTGGTGGGATTCAAATAATTTAACAACCGGTTCTTTGCCCTAATGACCGGCTGGGTGGCCATGGCCATGGTGGGCATGGCCAGAGCATGTGACAGGCAGCACTTAGTCTCCTGCACCCTCCTGGGAGCAAAAACGGGCCACAGGGGGATGCGCCACCCCTCTGTGCCCCATTTTGGGCCTAGCAGGCCTCCCTGCAGCCTCCTGGGAGCAAAAACAGGCCACAGGGGGCATGCCGCACCCCCACACCAGGTTTTGGGCCTAGTAGGCCTCCCTGCACTTACCTGGGAGCCAAAATGGGATGCGTGGAGACTCCTGGAAGGGATGGGGCAGGGAGGGGCAGGGCCATCCAGCAATTTAACTACCGGTTTTCCCAAACTGGCCCAAACCAGCTGAATCCCACCACTGGAGGCAGGGCAGGGCAGGGCAGGGCAGGGCAGGGCAGGGCAGGGCAGGGCAGGCAGAGCATGAGAGGAGAGTGGAGGGGACGGGAGCAGAGGAGGGAGAGGAATGGAGAGGAGAGGTGATATGTTGTAGTTCTTACCACTACAAAAGAAAACTTAATAGAATTCTTGTTAACTACACCCAATTACAAAAAGAAAAAGAGAAATAGTCAGCATTTAATCAACTCATTACTGAACCTTAAAAAAAGAAAGACACAGAGCAATATTCCAGCCTTTCATGGCAAGCAGCTCAAAAACCCTTATAAAAAGAGAATAGGATGAGGAGGATTGGATTCCTTCCTTATATCATGAGAGGGGGAAAATATGATAAGAAGCAAATAAGCTCAGCGGTGCTCACCTTCCCAGCAGGTTGGAGACAAACAAGGATGACATTCATTTCTGCAATCTCAAAATATTAGGTAGCCCATTCTTTTCTTAATACAGATAAGCCCTTAGACTTGCTTATAGTTTTTGAATAAAGGTAAACATTTCAACATTGGCTGGGCAAACACTTGGTTGTTGTCCTGGCCAAATAGAAAACTGGTATATTCTATGGAATAGAATACACCAGTAAATTAAATAAAGGTTGAAATAAAAGCAGAATCAGATAGATGTATTTCTAAAAACTTCTTAACTTTGATTTAAAGGAAATGTACAGTTTTGAAGATGGTTAACCATTTTTCTTTCCACACCCTATCCACAAACTATATTATATTAATGCTATTATTAATATACATTATTAATATAAAATAATAATATATTATATTAAAATATTTTATATCCAAGTATAGTATATGTGACAGAATGCTGAGGACATATCTTGATTTTTTAAAAAAAATTTGAGAAGACATTATATCACATAATTATAGTAATAGCATCTCCCTCCCTCTCAGTGAACTTTATTGTCCTGCTGATACTTGCTAATACTTTGCATTATAATGAAAGCATCATCCTAGATATACTTTTGCTTTGCTGTGATTTATCTCTACCTTTTCATTGTGCTTTTAATTGTGTCTTGCACAATATTTCTCAAGGCTGCAAAGAAAAAAAAAATAAAGAGGAGGGAGGACTTCAACAGAAACTGCTTTAATATAATACATGTTTATAAGCACTTGAAATATGATAAACTATAAAAGGTAGTGCTATGACTCTAACTCTGATGTGTTGGAATTACAGGGTGAAGTGACTGAAAAAGGCAATGAATAAAGCATACGTAAGGTTTGTAGTTCTTTATCCTACAGTTTTGCTTTGTTTCCTATTACAAATCTTCCCTTTATTTCCTTCATAAAATAAAATAGCTTTAAGATGGAATTGAGATGGTATAGAGATATTCTATTCAATTTGCTTTATCTTTGAAGCAGCACTACTGAGCAATAATTTTCTTTTTTCCTCTTCTGTCACTGCCATTGCCATTCACAATAATATAAATCAATATGGATTTCAAGGATTATGGATTGATAGTTCCAAACAGAATGGAATGAAACTCACCAAAGATAATCTCTTCTGGGTTTATTCAGTAACATTAATAAAGAACATTTATGTACACTAAGCAAGCAAGCAAAATGAACAATTGGATTTGTAAATGACATTCATATTAGTTAATGGTAAAAAGCATACACTTTTACAATTTTTTTCTGTAACTGATATTAAAAATCTTCAATATTTCCTTTATCTTCTAACACAGCCATCTAAACTTAATTAGAAGAGAATTTATTTTTCTTTTCCCAAAGAAAATAGTTCTTTTGTTTCTTTCTTTTTTACTCCTATAATGTTCAAAGTGTTACTTTGAAGGTTAGACAATAGTGGTCATGTTGTTCATAGTTATTGCATGAATTTTCACAAATTAAGTAAAACTTAAAGAAAAAATAAGTTATGCTATTACCACTGATTAGTGAACTGATTCTTCAATAACTATTGAGAAAGATATGATGAATTGATTGATGACCCTGCACAAGAATATAATGGGGAAACTGAGATGTTATTTTCTTAGATTCCTTTGCTTATTTACTTATTTATACCTTAGGCTTGCCAACTCCTCAATGATTCTTGATGACTTACATCCACACAAACACACACAACACACACATGCACACACATATATACATGTACATACACATACATATATAAGCTTTTCTTTACTTTCCATTTTGATTTGAAAATTAAAGTATAAGGGGTTCTTGACTTACAACAGTTTTTTGGGTGACCATTCAAAATTACAACGGCACTGAAAAAAGTGACTTATGGCCGTTTTTCACACTTACAACTGTTGCAGCATCCCAATGGTCATGTAATCAAAATTTGGGCATTTGGTAACTGGTTCATATTTATGATGATTGCAGTGACCTAAGATCATGTGACCACTGTTTGCAACCTTCTGACAAGCAAAGTCAATGAGGAACCCATATTCACTTAACAACCATGTTACTAACTTAACAAATGCAGTGATTCACTTAACAACTGTGGCAATAAAAGTTGTTAAATGGAGCAAAACTCACTTAACAAATGTCTCACATGGCAACATAAATTTTGGACTCAATTTTGGTCGTAAGTCAAGGACTACGTGTACATAGTTTTGAGGGGCATGGTGGCTCAAAAATGCTGAGCTTGTCAGTGGAAAGATGACAACCTAGCTCAACACCCAAGTGATAGGGTGAACTCCCATTACTTGTTCCAGTTCGTACCAGTTTCTGGGTGAATTTATATCCTATTCAAATCATTGATGCTAGAAAAATCTACCACAATGTTCTTACCTTACTTTATCAGAGTGCTATGGAATGCATTTGTTTGGGTATACATTCCTACCTATTAGAATTTGATGAAATACTGAAACGTATCATCTAAAAAAACTCAATAATAAAGAACCTACTTTTACACATTTTAAGTAGCCATGATTCATAAGAATTTGTAAGCAGCAATCTAAGGTTTGCCTGATGAAATACAAAGAAGATTATACTTTAGAAGTCATATTTTACTTATGATAACTGGTTTTTGATCAAGATTTCAGAGACTTAAGCAATGCTGAGTGGAAACACTGCTTTCTACAAATACATTTTAAGATTATTATACTGTTGTAAAATGGCATGAGGCCAATGAAACAAAGTAGACTCATTGTACCTGGCATAATTATTGCAAATGATGAGAATCACCATTAAGTTAAATTTTTGAAAGTGTGATAAAATACAACTTACTGTTATTTTATCACTGTGGATAAAAGGGCCCTTTAACATTTTTATATATTAAATTTGCTTTTCAGTAGGATGTGTATCAGGAGCCAAATAGTGAGCCTCTATATGAGACATAGCACTGTAAAATTTTGTCCTAAATCAAGAAAATGCACAATTAACACTCCATTTCATTGTTTCTTTTTGGTGTAATATGTTTTTGCAAAATATAACATTTAATTTACCACTTTCTTTTTTTCACTACTTCTCAAGAAGGTGCAGTTAGAAGTTAATTGCTTCAGTACATTTAGTCATTTGGGGGGGGAAATGCAAAAAGTAATTTATAGTTTAAAGCACACATTGAACAACGGGACTTAAATGTTAATAAAGATTACTCTTCTTTCTGAATTCCTTAGCTTTTCTAAAAATATTTCTTTTTATGTGCAATATAGCTAAAACACATAATTTTCTCTGAATATGACACAATGCACAGTCTATAGTTGTATGAAACATATAGACCCAATAACATTGAAACAGATTCAAGTAATTTTGGAATCATAAAAATGTTACCATACTTTATTTACTTTGAAGTATTCTTGTTTTTCTTTTTGTAAGCAATAATAAAAGAAGTATTGAAGCAAGTAACAATGTTAACAGAGGAGGAAAATGTGTGGCAAATCATATGTCAGTTGAAAGAATATGTGGATTTCTGTACTTGTTCAACTGTATCAACAAACAATTTTCAACTTTCAACAAACAATTCTTCCAATAGCAATTAGAAAATGGCAAAATGCTTATACTCATTGTGAAAAAGAATTATAAAACTTTTTTTGGAGTGTGTGTATATGGGGGGGGGGGGGTTCTTACCACTACAAATTTAATACATTATCATTATTTTTGCTAATTCTGTTATCATATATACAACAATGTTAAATCTAAGATGCTGGTTTTGTAGTTAGCCTTCTTTTCACATTTTTCACAAGAACCTAGGATGTCCTAATGTATCAGCATAATCAGTGGTGGGTTGCTCCTGGTTTGGTCTGGTTCTATAGAAACTGGTGGGAGGCTCCGCCCACCCATCATAATGTCATCATGGGTGATCTGCGCATGCGCAGAAGTGCGCACACACATGCGCTCCCACTGCAAGCCAGTAGTAAAAATAAGTGGAACCCACCCCTGAGCATAATATATGTGTGGATCCAAGCAGTGTAGCCTTTTGTAATTTACAGATGAGCAGTTTTGTCAATGCACAGATTTTCTAAGTGCCATTTAAGAGTTTTTGGTATGACATCCAGTGTGCTGAAAATCACTGAGATTTATGCCATAATATTCCAATTTTGATTTGAAGATCTTGATACTTTGTGATTTTATCCAATTCTATATAGTCTTCTATTATGTCCTGGTAGCGCTATATCAATTAAGGATGCTTTCTTCTTTCTTGCCACAGTTATTTGTGAAGACTTTGTGAGTTTATGCTCAAAATAATCAGCCAATGCAAGCTTTTTCTTCCTTTACAGTTTGTTTGAAGTGATGTAAACCCCTGCCTACATTTTCCAAGGCAGATATAATCTATCACTATCACTATAGGGGTGAAATACATAATGCATAATCAGTTTTCTTATCCAAACTGTCCATTTCAGCTTGTGTATAGTTAATATTGCCAACAGTGTGTTGTATCACATGTACAGCCCTGGTTATTGATGGCTTCCATGGTATTTTCCTCATTTAATTTTGTGTTTAGCAATTTTGTCACCCTTTGGATATATTCTTTACTAATTACATTTTAATTTGTCAATGCTTGATGATATTCATACATAAAATGCCCAGGTACTTGTAGAATTTATTTTGATGGTTCCTCATGATTTGGCCATTTGACATTTTAATTTTTCATGATTTCACTTTACTTATTGCCACTGTAGCACAGTTTTTAGGCCAAATTCCATTGGTATAACTATGCTAAAAATATGTTTTTATTTTTTAATAAAATAAAGTCTATAGTTTCCTAGTGTTGTCCCGTTCACTGACTTCTTGAATCAGTTACTGAATCACTTTTGCCAGTTATTACCCAGTTGCTTTATGCAATCCTTCATTAAGCGGTTTAGCTACAATTGGATGTAAGCAAGTCAGATACTTGAGCCAAAAGCCATGTGATTGATCCTTTCCAAGAATGCTCATTTTTAAATTATTTTCACTCAATTTTAACCATTTCCACTGTTATTATTAGTTATTATTATTATTATTAGTGCTGAATCAAAATCAGAAATAACAGAAGAGAGGCTAGAAGATAAACATCAATTTATAATATGAAATAAAGTATTTATAGAAGCAGAACTGAAAGAATTGTAAAGGTCTTCCCAGGGCAAAGAAGTCAAAGCTTTGCCAGAAGTTACTCAGACTGAAAAGGCAAATGAGGGGGAGTAGGCAGTAGAGGAAGTCAGCATTGCTATTCAATCATTTTCATTCCAAAAACAGGGACCCTCTCATCTACCTTTTTCTGAAACAAAATGAAACAAAACCAAAGGTCTCTTTTGATTCAAAAAAAGATTTGAATCATGATAGCTGAGCATCTAGAATAGAACAAAAATAACAGAATAAGATTGCATGGTTATTGTTCTTTCAGGAAGTGGTACAGTTTTTTGATATATCCTTTTCTTGTTGGACTTGATTTGTAATAATAGATTATTATTTTTTTCAATCTTTTTATATTTGGAAAGGATAGGTACCTTCTTTTCCAATAGTCTTGCAGTTTGTCACCTGTTCGCTCAGCCAACAATCCTGTAACCCATTTGTCACCAGATGTCCAAGAACTCCAACGTATAGCATAATGCGTTTTAACTCAAAGGATTCATAATCTGGTATTGGCTTCTGTAAATTACATCTCAGCATATAGATGTATGCTGGGATAGACACTCTTTATCTGACTCCTCTGATGAGACCTGTTCAATATGATTGAACCTCTGGCATAGCTGTCAGAGTATACAATTCACACAAGCAAAGCTGCTGTTTGCAATTGACTGATGGTGATTTTGTCAATGTGAGTGTTGTTGTTGCTGCTGTTATTTTAATTTTATACAAATGAGAGAAAGATGTAAGGGAAAGGGATATTCTGGCATCCCTGTTGTAATGTATATTAGTATTCCCTGAAAGGCTCCATCCCATTATATGATATTTTAATGTTTCTATTCTATTCTTTTTAAAAAAATGTAAGAAAACTGCCATCTACTGGCTTCCTGTTCTTCTTCTGATTTAAGACAATTATTCAGAAGAACATTTTCTATCTTACAGCAAATAGATATATGACATATCATTTATCATTTAAAACCAAATGGACCTAAATAATCAATTTTGTACAAAAAAGAATGTAAGTACATAGAGTAGATATCATCTGCCAAAATGCTAAAGAGAAAATAAATTTCACTAAGACTCATAGTGAACCAACAGTAATCAAATATTTGCTTCTTTTTATAAGAATATATTAGCAAATTAACTTCACTCCTTGACATTTGTCTACGTATCTTTGAATTATGACATTTTCTACTGTAATTTTTTCCCTTTATCTGAGAGTTTACATGTATTTAGCAAAACACCATTGCTGGTTTTGTATATAATGAGATATAGTAAATCTACCACAAGAATACTTGAGTAGGTGACTTTATAATCACTCTTTCAGAAAGAATTTAGTAACAATAATGTATTTTTAAACCCTGATTTGGATCTCCAGCCTTCCAATCTTCCCACCTAATTTATATTCTAGCTGAGAAAATGTGACATTTATTTGTTTCTGTTGCTGAATTCTTACCAAAAATATGTTATTACTTTTGATTTTAACCAATACAAATATCTTTTGGACGTTAGTGTATGTTTTTTATTATTTATTTTATTTGTTTGTCAAACATGTACAAGGTAGCAAGTATAAGTATGAACATAAACATGAACAAAGGAAGTAGACACAGATAAATGGGGACAATAGGACAGGGGCAGTAGGCATCTGGTGTGCTTATGCACACCCCCTTTATGGATCTCTTAGGAATGGGGTGAGGTCCACGGTAGACAGTTTAAGGTTGAAGCTATGAGGGTTTGAGGATGTAACAATGGAGTCAAGTAGAGCATTCCAGGTGTTGATCACTCTGTTGCTGAAGTCGTATTTTCTGCAATCGAGTTTGTAGAGGTTTACCTTGAGTTTGTATTGATTGTTTGCCCATGTATTATTGAGGTTGAAGCTGAAGAAGTCATTGACAGGTAAGATGTTGTAGCAGACAATTTTGTGTACTGTGCTTAGATCAGACCGCAGTCGGCACAGTTCCAGATTGTCCAAGCCCAAAATTTCAAGCCTGGTGGCATAAGGGATTCTATTGTGACTGGAAGAGTACTCCACTCCTCTCAATAGGATCCCTTATGCCACCAGACTTGAAATTTTGGGCTTGAAATATCTCTGGACCCGCTCAATCGTATTAATGTCCGATATACAGTGTGGATTCCAGGCAGATGAGCTGTATTCAAGAATTGGTCTGGCAAAGGTTTTGTATGCCCTAGTTAACAATTCAATGTTGCTGGATAAGAAGCTTCACAAAATAAGGTTAACAACTCTTAAAGCCTTTTTGGCAATGCTGTTACAGTGAGCTCTGGGGCTTAGATCGTTTGAGATAAGTACTCCTAGGTCCTTGACAGATTGAGGGTCATCTATGAGATTGTTTCTGCATAACTTGTATTTGGTGTTATGATTTTTATTGCCAATGTGTAGGACAGAGCATTTGTTAGTTGAAATTTGGAGTTGCCAATTACGCGACCATTTTGATACATAGTCTAGGTCACTTTGTAGGGCATTGTCAGTGGTGTTAAATAATTTTACGTCATTGGCGAAGAGGATGCAGCTGCTTTTAATGTGATCACGTAGGTTGTTGATATAAAGCAGAAAGAGAGTGGGTCCTAAGACACTGCCTTGGGGGACACCGCTATTAACTGGTGCTGAGTTTGAGAGAGCCCTCCCTATTTTGGCTATGTATTTGAGTACAAAATAAAATTTAAAAATGTTTCATTCTGATTAGCAGTGCATAATTAAATGTCTTCCTACTAGCCAGGCTCCAAGCTTCCCCCCCCCTTTTTTATAAATAAACATGCTTTAATTTCGCAACAGAAATCCTGACATTACTTTGGAAACTAGGTATATGTAGGAGGGTGTATGAGTTGTACAAAAGTACATCATATTCAATTTAAGTTAACAAGATATTATGTGAATTCTGCTCACAGAGGACAAACATTCCCTTTTACCAATATGACTACAAGATATTTAATTGCAAACCTGTCTATATTTCAACAATTATGCAGCCTGTTTTAGCTTGAACCAGTGCTACTCCTACATGATATCAATTGTCATGCAGTCTTTACAGATAATACTGTGGATAAAGTATTATAGGAGAGCAAGAGAGCAGCACATCCTGAATTAGCACCCATCAAGAAGCAATAAGCTGCCAAAAGTTATTATGCTGACATTTTGGTAGCATGAAGATCAGGCTCACAGCAGGGAAAATGGGTAGGAAAGCTATCAGTATATATGATGTAGTAGAAGGAATAGATGTTGCTGATTAGGTTTTTTTTATCTTGAGTAGGTGGAACAAAAAATAGTAGCAGATGATATTTCTCTATTAACTACAAGCATTCTTATTAAATTTGGAAGGACTTTGCTGAAATAATGTAATAATAATAATATGCTAGATTTTTTTTAAAAAAATCAGCTTAAACAGGAATGATCTGCTTAAGCTGATCATTGGCTGTAGCATCTTTGATTTCCTGGATTTTATTAAAATATTGCATCTCCCCAATGTCTCAGTAGGTATGACTGTACCTACTGTAATTTTATCACATAAAATGTCAAGCTACCTTAATGTCAAACAGCTGCAGCATCCAATGATCTTCCTGGAACTACAGCAAAATAGAGATATTGATGCTAAACATATCCCAATGACAATGACAGCACTATCTACTGTGGACATCAATGCTATTGGCATCAAGTCAAATACTGAACTGCCTTCTTTGCACCATTTGCACCTGCCAGGATCTCAACAGCTGTAGCAAGTCCTTCATCCATCCATCACCACCTTCTGCCTCCATTTTGTGCCAAGGAAATACTTTTTCTGCACTTTGAAATAAGACATATATTTGGTCTTTACAAAGTCCACATGAAATGATGCCAGCTGTCTGGATCAAAACTTTTGTTCTTTTTAAACCTTAAAACATGGTTCTGTATTTTAAAAAGTGTCTTAAAATATATAATGTCTACTTTGTAATGAACCCTATGGAAACAGAATGAAGATGTATAAAAAGGTAATGGCTCAGACTTTGGTTCAAGTTCCTAATTAATTCAGCTATTTCATTTGGTATGCAAATGAATACAGTTAATTGAAATCTATACAAGATAATAGTCCTGAATTGTGATTAAAAGCTGTTATACTTATTAGTTAAAATTCTGATCTATTATCTGGAAGCCAATATATTCAACCAGCAAAGAGACAAGTTAATGTTCCAATACCCTTGAACGTTGCCTAAATTTGAGAATTGTCCTGATTAGGAAGAACATATACTTTTTATCCATATAATACTGAGTATGCTGGTGAATTAGGCTCAAGGACTAAAGTTTACTCTGTTTGGAATGGGACTTTATTCCCTCCCTTGTTATCATAGAATTCATAATTGGTACAGTGGTGAAATTCAAATTTTTTTACTACCAGTTCTGTGGGCGTGGCTTGGTGGGCTTGGTGTGGCTTGGTGGGCATGGCAGGGGAAGGAAACTTCAAAATCTCCATTCCTTCCGCACTCTGGGGCCAGCCAGAGATGGTATTTGCTGGTTGGTTGGTTTATTTATTTATTTATTTATTTATTTATTTATTTATTTAACTTTTATACCGCCCTTCTCCTAGCGGACTCAGGGCGGTGAACAGCCAGATAAAAAACATAGTACAAAAGTTAAAATCATTTTAAAATAATTTAGATACAATTTGGCCCAAAGTTTAAAACATGTCAATTAAAATCAATCAATATCAACACTAAAACCAATTAAAGGATCAGGCCAGCCTGGCCAACTGAAAAAAGTGGGTTTTTAGGGCCCGACAAAAAGTCCGGAGGTCTGGGATCACTCGGATCTCTGGGGGTAGATCATTCCATAGGGTGCCGCCACAGAGAAGGCTTTCCCCCGGGGGGTCGCCAGCCGACATTGTCTGGCTGATGGCACCCTGAGGAGGCCCTCTCTGTGGGAGCGAACTGGCTGGTGGGAGGCAATTGGTGGCAGAAGGCGGTCCCGTAAATACCCCGGCCCTAAGCCATGGAGCGCTTTAAAGGTGGTCACCAACACCTTGAAGCACACCCGGAAGTCCACCAGGAGCCAATGCAGCTCACGCAGGAGAGGCGTCACATGGGAGCATCCCGTCGCTCCCATAATCCCCCACGCGGCTGCATTCTGCACCAGTTGGAGCCTCCGGGTGCACCCCAAGGGGAGCCCCATGTAGAGAGTGTTACAATAGTCCAGACGAGAAGTGACGAGTGCTTGAGTGACCGTGTGTAAGGAGTCCCGGTCTAGAAAGGGGCGCAACTGGCGTATCAGGCGAACCTGATAGAAAGCCCCCCTGGCCACGGCCGTCGTATGCTCTTCTAAAGACAGCGGTGCGTCCAGGAGGATGCCCAAGTTGCAAGCCCTTTCCGTGGGGGCCAATGATTCGTCCCCAATAGCCAG
Source organism: Ptyas mucosa (assembly GCA_012654045.1). Lineage (NCBI taxonomy): Eukaryota > Metazoa > Chordata > Lepidosauria > Squamata > Colubridae > Ptyas > Ptyas mucosa. Next base: position 16,129,049 of record WNWU01000007.1, on the reverse strand, counting down.
TGATGGCACCAGCTGGCTATACCGAGATGCCGGCAGCCACAGCCACTCGGTCTTGGAAGGGTTGAGTCGAAGCCTGTTTCTCCCCATCCAGACACGCATGGCCTCCAGGCACTGGAACATCACTTCCAAGGCATCGTTGGGATGGTCTGGGGTGGAGATGTACATCTGAGTGTCATCAGCGTACTGATGGAACTCCACCCCAAAACCACGGATAATCTCACCCAGCGGCTTTACATAAATGTTGAACAGGAGTGGCGAGAGGACCGACCCTTGTGGCACCCCACAAACAAGGCGCCTTGGGGTCGACCGCTGCCCCCCTGTCAACACAGATTGTGACCGGTCAGAGAGATAGGAGGAGAACCACCGCAAAATGGTGCCCCCCACCCCCAGTCCCTCCAGCCAGTGCAACATGATACCATGGTCGATGGTATCAAAAGCCGTTGAGAGATCTAACAGGACCAGGATAGAGGAATAACCCCTACCCCGAGCCCTCCAGAGATCATCCACCAACGCGACCAATGCTGTTTCCGTGCTGTGCCCAGGCCTGAAACCAGACTGGAGCGGGTCTAAATAGACAGCTTCATCCAGGTATTGGGGAAGCTGCTGCACCACCACACTCTCCACAACCTTCGCAACAAAACGAAGGTTGGAGACTGGACGATAGTTAGCCAAAATAGCCGGATCCAGAGCAGGCTTCTTGAGGAGGGGCCTTACCACCGCCTCTTTCAAGGTGGCTGGTAAGACACCCTCACTCAAAGAAGCGTTGATAATCCTCTGGAGCCAGCCTCGTGTAACCTCCCGGGAAGCCAGCACCAACCAGGAGGGACACGGGTCCAATGAACATGTGGTCGCATTCAGCCATCCCAAGATCCTGTCCATGTCCTCAGGAGCCACAGGATCGAACTCCTCCCAGATAACACTCTCAAGACCTGCCTCAGTCATCTCGGCTGAACTAACCCAGTCAGCGGCCAAGTCTTCCCGAATCTGAGTGATCTTATCATACAGATACTGTACAAAGTCCTCAGCTCGGCTCTGCAAGGGGTCATCCCGCGCTTTCAGGTGGAGGAGGGAGCGGGTCACCCTAAACAGGGCGGCTGGGCGATTCTCTAATGATGCGATAAGAGCGGCAAAATAATTAGATTTCGCCGTTTTTATCGCTACTAGATAGGTCTTGATATAAGACCTTACTAGTGTCAGGTCAGATTCGGATCGGCTGGCCCTCCAACCGCTCTCTAGGTGTCTTTTCCAGTGCTTCATCTCCCTCAGCTCCTCGGTAAACCAAGGAGCTAAGCGAGTTCAGTGCCGGGTCAGAGGCCGCAAAGGCACGACACGGTCCAAAGCACCCGTGGCCGCACTATCCCAGGCAGCCACTAGGTCTTCAGCCGAGTCATGAGCCAGAGTCTCAGGAAATGGCCCAAGCTCCATCTGGAACCTATCTGGATCCATCAGGCACCTGGGGCGGAACCACCTGGTCAGTTCCACCTCCCTGCGATGAGGTGTAGTGGTCAGAAAGTCAAGTCGAAGGAGCGAGTGGTCAGACCATGACAAGGGTTCAATACCTATATCCCCTAAATCAGGGCCACTCAACCACTGACCAGAGATAAAAACTAAGTCTAGAGTGCATCCACCCGTGTGAGTAGGGCCGTGAATTACTTGAGTCAGGTCCATGGCCATCATGGAAGCCATGAACTCCCGAGCTACCTCAGATGTTTCGCCGATAGATGGCAGGTTAAAATCCCCCATGACCAGAAGTCTGGGGGTATCAACCGCCACTTCGGCTATAACGTTGAGAAGCTCGGGCAGGGTCGTTGCCATGTGGCAGGGAGCCAGATACGTGACCAACAAACACATCTGCACCCCACGACCCCACTTCACAAAGAGGGACTCACATCCGGCTATCTGAGGTACAGTGGCCTCCCTCGGATCAAGACCTTCCTTTATAATAACCGCTATCCCCCGCCCCTGCCCTGAGATCTTGGCTGATGGAATGCACGGAAACCTGGTGGGCACATATCCACGAGGGGAACACCTGCCTTGTGGCCCAACCAGGTCTCCGTAATACCTGCCAGGACCACTCCCCCCTCCTGAATAAGATCACAAATGAGGGGGGCTTTATTTACTACGGACCTGGCATTACATAACAACAGCCGGAAACTTGGGCCCTGAGATTCTGAGCAACCTGGGGAAAGGGAAGAGCTAAGGGGACCGGAGCACGCAATTGCTCGAAGATAGCAAGTGCGTGCCCCACCACACGATGCGGCCCCCTGCTCCTGCCATACCTGCCCCTCCCACTCAGCGTGTTAATTGACAAACCCTCCCCAGAGTCCATACCCCCCATGGCACCATTAACTGCCGGGCCAGTTCCTTTCCTCTGTGGGTTTTCCCCCAAATCCATATAACCCTCTCCCCTCCCCGAGCCCCTTAAAAATCTATTTACAAATGTCCTCAAGAAACCCCTCAATCCCCTTTTTGCACCATGCCACCTCTCAGGGTCCCAAAACCCGTCATTAAGGTGGGCCCTCGATAACGTAGAGGGCCAGGCTTGCGAGAGGGGGGAATCTCACAACACAAGAAGCGTTGACCTTAAATACATCTGAGAAACGCTGGGGTGGTGGTACAGATATGGCCTACGGGTCCATAATGATGATCTTAAACGTCCAAAAGACAAGACAGACTAAGTCTGCAGAAGGATCACCACTACCCTCTCACGGCAGTGGATAGGAGCCCTTCACGTTCTGCCCAACAGTGGGAATATCCAGATCACCCTCTCATGGTGGTCAGACATACTGACCAAAGAAAGTTGGAAAGTCAGAAAACCTCCCTCTCACAGCAGTTTGGCCATGTTGGCCAGGAAAGATGTAGCATCCCATCAGTGGCGAAACGTGAACTAGAACCAGCTCCATCAGTCCTCCCATTAGCTGCCTTGTCTTCCATACAGCCAGCGAGCGGGATGAAAAACAAACAGAGCTGGATCTAAGAAACTCCGGAGGATAAAAGGGTCCATTGATGTCAATCGGAGTATCTTTCATAGCAGATGGAAACAGTCAAGGAGGGGAGACCTCTCCATCAAGGACACAGTGGCTTCCCTTCCGGCTGTAAATCAGTCGAAAGTGGCGGGGGGAGGGAGGATTGTCCCAGGCGACAGAAAACCACCATTCTGTCTACCTTTTCAACCCCCCTGTCCACCCAAGGTCTTCAACAGCCACTCCGTTTATAGTCTTGGCCTCCAATGATGTCCATAAGGAGGGCCTCGCCCCTGGGAGTAATCAACAGGGGGTTATCACGGTTAAGCCTCAGCCCAAAAGCTATGGTGGAGGATCTCTCCCCAGTATAATGCACCTTGACCATTTTAAGTGCCTGAACTCTGGCCGGCCCGCTAGTCAGCTGGGGCCCCGCTGGCGCCTGTGCCACTGTCACGAGGTCTCCTCATAGCCCACAGCCTCCTCGTCGGTGCTCTTCATTCCATGGGCGCCCCCTACCTCCCTCCAGGGCGTCCATGGTCTGGCGGGTAGCAATCCATGACGTAATGTGGCAACGGCACCAGCGCCGCCCCAGCCGCAACCCATGGGCCATCTGGTCGAAGTCAGGCCCACCGCCATCTGTTGCTGCCGTTCGCCGCTATCCACCATCACCATAGCCGGCGCTGCTGATGACGATGCCACCACCATGGCCAGTGCTGCCTCTCGTGGCGAAATGGCTCCCTTCCAAGGCAAACCGCTCCGGGAGCGCAAAAACCGCTCCCGAAGAACCACTCCGAGGAGACCACTCCGGGAGTGCTGGAGAGCCCAAAAGCCCACCAGCGCATCAGCTGCAAGTTCCGCTAGCTGGGCAAGGGGTCCAAGATGGTTAATGACCCCTACAGCCCCCCTTCAACAGCCAACTGTTGCCATCCCCCTCACAGCGACTCAGATAGGACTGCCATCTTGAGCATGCGCAGTAGAAAGTCTACTCTGAACTACTCAAAATTTCCACTACCAGTTCTCCAGAACCTGTCAGAACCTGCTGGATTTCACTCCTGAATTGGTAGCTATAATGAGGCCACTTTCACAGATTAGTGTTAGCCTTCATATCTGATGCCTTTTACATTATTTCTTGACAATTGCAATTGGGTCTTTTGTACCAACATTTTAGAGCCAGTTTGGTCTAGTGGTTAAGGCATGAGGCTAGAAAGTAGGACACCATAGGTTCAAGTTCTGCCTTAGCCACAAAATCCAGTTAGATGATCTTGGGCCAGCTACTCTCTCTTAGTCCAACTCACCCCAGAAGGTGCTTGTTGTGGGGAAAATAGGAAGAGAAATGAGTGTTAGGTGTGCTTGCCCCCTTGAATTATTTGTAAAAATAATGTTAGAATACAAATAAATAATTAAAGTAGCAAATGGTACAAACTGCAGCAGCTACTATACATCAATATAATGTACAATTGTCACACAATGGCTTCATTGGAAAAAAATCCACTGGCTATAAACTAGCCAACAATAGATCTTTAAATATTACTATTAAGCCTTAAAACTTTAAACTGCTTATGAAATGACTGCTCTAAGAAGCTTAAAACTTTACCTTTTTTTTTTTTTACTATTCTCTAAGTTACAGAAAGGTAAATTCCAGCAGATTGCTAGGAGAAAAAAAAAGGTTAAACGAAAGTTAAGAAGAGTTTGATAATGGTTCCAATTATCTAGAGAGATGGTAAGCATCCCTTCATTGGATAAAAGAATATTTGAATAAAGTGTTTATGATCTGAATTATGATACAAAATTCCTCACTTTTTTTATCAAACCTGAGCACTGATGCTTTTGTGTTCATTGTATGGACTATTTAATTATTATGGATGTACATTCAGAGTTGATGACGCATTGCCTCTCTAGGCCCTTATTTTAAAGAACATTTTGGAAGATGTCTATCCAATTTGAAATAACTTTTGGTAGATTCTGCCATGTTTCAATATTGCAAGCAGGGATAAGTAACAAAGGATTCTATAGTTTCTATATTGTTCTATGGTGAATCAGAGAATTATGCCAGGTGAAAATTAACATCTATTGATAGCTATACGTAAAGAACAATTCAGTATCTATGTATATACCTGGATTAGATTGACTTCAAACATCTATTGCTCTGAGAATCTCCCCTTGTGCCCTGGGGGTGGGGCGAATAGAACGAAGCAAAGCTTTTTAGAAAGCATGAATAATATTTTTCAGAAAGTTAATTTATGGCAAATGCATACCTTTATGTTTTGCAGCAGTTTGAAACTGCCAAAAACTGCCTTATGTTCCCTAGGATGTTTTTTTCTGTTTTAAAACATGCTTTGATAGATTATTTCAATAAAATATTATTAAAGTTCTGAATAATAAGAAAAGAGATTTATTTTGGTATTAGCAATGACTTTCCATATAGACGTGCAATATAAGGAGCTATAAACTGAAAGTTATAAAATAGAAACAGTCTGTTAAAAACCAAAACTTCAAAGATTCTATCAGCTGCCATTTAACATCAACAGAAGTATACAAAAGAGTGCTATTTTTAACATGTATTTTGGAGTTGTGGTTAATCAAATGGATTTTATTTGGACAACGGGGATAAAATTACATTTGGTCTTCATGGTAAAAGAAATAACACAACACATATAATTAAAAAGTGATATACCATAACTGCAAGGATTTCCATTTCCTTTGCTTGTATATTAAGGCGGGGGAGTTATTACCAACTATTATAATCCACATTTAGATCAAGGTGTTCTTGAATTTAATTTATCTCTTCATAACTTCACAAAGTAAAACATATTTTATTGCAGGGTTTGGGGTTTTTTTTTTTAGATATTTAAATCTAACCTAAAGCCCTACTATTAGTGGAATTCTAGCAAGTATTAATTAGGCCAGACTCAGTTTATCTCCTGTGCTCAGGAGAGGGTTATCCAGGTGCTTAGATTGGCATGAATATTTTTTGTAAGAGCTTCTTTCTGAGCAAGTTATATGAAACATCTGAGACCCAAAGATCTTCCTACCAATGCTATTTTTTCAGCTGCATAGGAATGTTTATTCTTACATGGAATATTCTCATTCATAATGAGGAAAAATGTCTTAAATAATATTTTGTGAAGGAGTCTATAAACATGTTAAATAGTTCTGGATCAAAAGTGCTTTCCCCCTGATAACTATATGGATTACAAAACTGCAAATATACTTTGCCATATTTGAAAAGATAGATTGACAATAGATTTTGTCAGTTTCAAAATCTAGCAGTATAGTAGTTTACATAAATACTGTAAGAAGTTAAAACTATTAGCACCTGTAGAAACACTACAATATTGTATTTAAAGCATCTTTTTTACAAAGACGTTGTTAGAGAGTCCTCAGTTTTGAACCAAGAAGTTTCCATTTGCCCCTTTTAATGTTGAGATATTCCCTACTTCTGTTTCTTGATGTGTGTCAATGTTGTAAAACTAAGATTGATAGAAAGTGGTTTTGGCCTCCATATACATTTTTAAGGAAGGGCAATATTGCACAATAGCATGCAATGATAATTTTTGTATGTACAGTATAAAATAAACAGAACAATTTTAATTTAGTGGTTAAGGAATCAGGCTAGGAAATTGGAGACCTTATACCATTCCAGACAAATGGTTGTCCACTGTCTTCTTAAAGCCTCCAGTGTTGGACCATGTACAATTTCTGAAGACAAGCTGTTCCACTGGTTAATTGTTCTCCCTGTTAGGAAATTTCTCCTTATTTCTAGGTTGCTTCTCCCCTTGATTAGTTTCCATTCATTGTTTCTTGCCTTGCCTTATGGTACATTGGAATATAGGTTGAACCCCTCTTCATTGTAGCAGCCCCTCAAATATTGGAACACTGCTATCATGTCATACCTAGTCCTTCTTTTCACTAGACTAGACAAACTCAATTTCTTCAACCATTCTTCATATATTTTAGCCTCCAGCTTCCTAATAATCTGTGTTGCTCTTTTCTGCACTCTTTCCAGAACCTCTTCATCATTTTTATAATATAGTAACTCAAACTGGATGAAGAATTCTAAAGTGTGGTTTTACTAAGGCTTTATAAAATAGTACTTCACATCATCTTGATTCTATTCCTCTGATAAAGCAAATTAGGATTGCATTGCCTTTTTTTGGCTGCTGCCACACAATGCTGGCTTGTGTTTAAGTGTTTGTCCACTAAGACTTCAAAATCCCTCATACAGTTACTGCTATTGTGCCAGGTTTCATCTCATCTGTACCTGTGCTTTTTTATCCCCCCAGGTGAAAAACCTTACTTTTCTTAACATTGAGTTTTATTTTATTAAATAGGGCCCAGTGTTCAAGTTTTCAAGATCCATCTAAATCTTGAGTCTTTCTTCTGGAGTGTTGACTATTTCTGCCAAATTAGAGTCATCTGCAAATTTGAGAGTTCCCCTTCTATTCCCTCATCTAAATTGTTTATGAAGATGTTGAAGACTATTGGGCCTAAAATGGAAACTTGGGGTATCCCACTGCTTTCTACCTTCCATTAAATCCATTTTATGTTTCCTCATTAGAATGTTTATGAAAGGTTTAATTGAAATTCTTTTGTGACTCTATTCAAAATAACCCAAAATTAAATTCATAGCTGAATTCAAGGTTTTCCATTTCTAGAAGTTCTTTCCTAGGAACAAATGCTAAATAACTTCAAACATATTGGGCAATTTTCCTAATTGGAATGCATGCAGCACATTGTTAAAAGAGAAAAGAGTAAACACTATTTCATTCTTTGAGTTTACATATACACGGATTTGCGTGCATCATTATTTCAATGTACAGTGTGTTCTGTTCCAAAACCTTCAGGCACATACACATTTTCAATGATCACAGAGTAAGGGTAACTCATATTGATAAATGCTGTTGCCTCAGGCTGTGTGTAGAATAAACACCAGCAGTGGCTTTATTTGGCATGAGAGTTTTTGTTTTTTTGAAAATTACTCAGCAGCACTCTGCAATCAGAAACTAAATGTTAGAGGTAGGACACTTAAAATGTGAAACACAACATTCTATTCTCTTTTATAAAATAAGTCAACAGCTAATCCATACTGTGAAACTTAAAACTGGTTATCTTGCACCCACATATGATTTTTTTTAATGTTTTTGGGTAAAAGTTCTCTTCCACTACCCTGGTGTTAATCTTTTATATATGCAAATCTTCAAACTGCTGCCATTTTTCAACAGCTACTCATGCTGTTAAACTTTTCAAAATCACTGTGTGTGATTTGTGTATATATGTGCATAGATATGTGTGTGTGTATATTTGTGTATATATGCACCATACTGAACTCAGTTTCATTCTCTTCTCCCACTCACATGTACATATTTTTTTCCATTTCTATTATTTCAGAAGTACATCTGAAATTAGGGTTTCTACTCAGCTTTAGATGTAGATATACTAGTGAAAATAATTATCTTTAATAATCTTTTTTCCCCTTTGATTTAATTCTATAGAGAGAAAATAAAACTATGAACAGGATGGCCCTTCAAATGGAATATTTATCAGGTAATTTCCACAATATATGAATTTTAATATCGAAGCATTGTCATTCTGCTTGTTTTCATTTTAACAGTTTAGACTCCAGCAAATAAAACAAGATGGGGTATTTCTTTCACAGTTCTGTCTCACAAGAGATAGAAAAAAATGAAGAAAAAGACAATATCAAGGTAGTTTAGAGATATATACTACCTAACAGAAACATAAAACAATTATTTATGGGGTTCTCCACTTTAAGATCTATATGAACAAGATATTGCAAATGAAGACAAGTATACACGTCCCAGGATAAAGTTGGAGGTGGCCATGCCCACCCCGGTTTAGCAAAGGGGAGGAAAGTTGCAATACGTCACATGACGACAATGTGACAACGTGACTTTGACACCCCTACTATAGAATATTTTTAAAAGAATAACTGCAGGTATGCCTCTGTTCCTATACATGCATACTTACTAATCTTGCACTTGACAAATTCTTTATTCCCTGCAATAAAATTCTACCTGAAATGCAAAAAGGAAAGGACAGGAAACTTTGCTTATATGCAGAAGTTTTTCCTTTTCTTTTTCTTTCTTTTATTGTGAAAATGCCTAATACTTTCAGCAGCTCAGGTTGTCCTTTCTGCATCTTGAGTTCCAGTTCTTGGGATTTAGTTGTTAATCTTGAGGATTATACATTACCTCCATTACTTCTTTATTTACATTTTAGGTTCAAGCTGCTGGAGAGGTGTTGTAAAAAGGGGCTATCAGTCTCTTGTTCTCCATTGCAAGCCTTCTGTATATATCTATTTGTCCTCTTTGCAACATGAAATGCTGGATTGATTCATTGACTTATTCAGCAGGATACTTTTCATATTTTTAAATATCTACTTCTCTTTTCACCTCTTTCAGTTTCAATCCTGCAGTGACATTATTCACTTTCTAACAAATACATGTAATTTCGTCTTCTTTAAGCAGGCACTTACATTACAAGCAGTTTAGCTGCTACTGGATTTTCATTTTGATCTTTCTTCTTTTAATTAGCAATTGGAGGAGGAGGAGGAGGAGGAGGAGGAGGAGGAGGAGGAGGAGGAGGA
>WNWU01000007.1:16099013-16114141 GCA_012654045.1 Ptyas mucosa | reverse complement strand
AAAGAAAGAAAGAAAGAAAGAAAGAAAGAAAGAAAGAAAGAAAGAAAGAAAGAAAGAAAGAAAGAAAGAATGAATATTGGTGGATGATTCTATATAGGTCTGCCAATCATAATTTAAGTGGGAGAATTCTATTGTTTCATCTACCATTCAAAAGAAATTTCTGCTTTTCATCCTTACTTTCAGGTTTCCTTCAAAATGTGTATGGATTTTTCTTTGAGGTATGTTTAGATTATTCTAGGATTAATTGTTCTTGGAAGAGTCACGGCGTTAGTTTTTTGGGGCAATTACACAGCTTTCTAGTCCCCCAAAGCCTCTCCTGCAGTCCAAAATAAACTAAAAAGGCCATGGTGTGCTGTGAATTTGTTAACAAGGGTTTTTTATAACATATGGAATTGGAAGAAATGATACTAGAGGGCTAAAGTTGGTGAGTGAGAATAGGAGATGAAATGGTATGCCTGGAAGGGGTCAACATGATCAGTCTGGCCTGACTATTCTGGTCATAGGAGATTGCCAAGCAAAAGACAGGTTGAAGAACAAATATGGGAATCACACTAAGAAATATTTTTTTCAGCCTCAATCTCATCCAGTGATGGGTTGCCCCCGGTTTGCACTGGTTCTATAGAACTAGTAGTAAAACCGGTGGGAGGCTCTGCCCACCGACCCTGATGTCATCAAAACGCTTCTGCGCATACACAGAAGTTTCTGTGCATGTGCAGAAGAGCATGCAGGCATGCAAGTGAAGCAAGCATGCATGCAGCCCTGCTGCGAGCTGGTAGTAAAGGTAAGTAGAACCCACCCCTGATCCCATCCCATACAGCTGTTGCCCTGAAAGCATGGCTTGACCCCTTTTGTGGTTTTCCTTAATTATGTTGTTGCAGATCATCAAAAAGCTAATTATATAGTAAAAGCAGGATTTTTTCTTTCTCTTTCCATTTGGACATCTTGTAACTGCCTCCGAAATCTAGTTCTGCTTGAAAGAAAGAAAAAAGAAAATTGGAGTCTTTCCATCAAACTGAATGAAAAATGATGTGTGTCATAAGAGAGAAAGAAAAGGATAGAGATTGTACTTATAGGAGTCTTTAGTCTGCTTGGTCTTATGTTCATATGATCTTATTTTATTGTATAGCTAGGCTAATTAATAAAAACTCCCAATAATATACATTGACTTAATAGCATAAATTACAGTCTGTTGCAAGTGGAAGAAAGAAAAAAAGGAAGTGGGACCTAGATCAATGACACTTTGCAAGCCTTTATAGAATCATAAAGTTGGAGGAGACCTAAGAGATAATCAAGTCCAATCCTCTGCAGGATTCACTACACAAATCCTGACAGATGGCTATTCAGCCTCTGTTTAAAAACTTCCATGAAGGCAACAACAACAACAACAAAAACACCCATTCCACAGTGGTAAGCTATTCCATTGATTGACAGCTTTTGTGCCAATAGGTTCTTCCTAATATCTAATTGCTACCTATATCATTGAAGGGTCACCGCATGGTGACCCTTGGACAGTATTACTTGACCTGTTGTTTGGATGTTTGGGTGGTTTAGGGGTGGAGAATTGCAGTGGGAGTGTATTTGGGGATTGTTATGTGTGTTGGACCTGCTCTTTGGGTGTTAAGTGAATTTTGTTGTATGGGTATACTGTGTATACACGTACAATGACAATTAATTAATTAATTCATTCATTCATTCATTCATTCATTCATTCATTCATTCATTCATTCATTTATAACTTCTAGACTTTCCCACTGGAAGAAGTAAAAATAAATGCAAAACCCCTCAATGTGACTGCCCTTCAGATCTCTAAAGTCACTTATTGTCCCTTCTCAACCTTCTCTTTTGCAAGTTAAACATACAGAGGTATTTTAACCATTCCCTAGAAGTTGTGGTTTCTAGTCTTTTCAATATCTTGGAAGTCTTTCTCTTCACATGTCTTTTTTCACCCAAAGTGTAAAATTAATGGTGTGAAACTGATTTCAGTGGATCTACTCAAAGTATGAACAAGAGTATTTTTAAAGGGTATTTTGCCTCCATCACAATAGGAATGCCATTGGGCTACAGCAGAGAAGGATATGGCCAGTGGTGGGATTCAAAAATTTTTTACTACCAGTTCTGTGGAAGTAGTTTTGTGGGCGTGGCTTGACTTTGTGGGTGTGGCAGAGAAAAGATATTGTAAAATCTCCATTTCCACCCACTCCAAGGGAAGGATACTGTAAAATTTCCATTTTCACCCCATTCAGGGAAAGGGAAGGATACTGTAAAATCACCATTTCCCATTAACCTGATTTCCAGCTTGCGGCACCGCAACAAAAGAAGACCCAGCCGATCAGCTGTGACTTGTGAGGTAGTGAATAGATGGGGGTGGGGCCAGTCAGAGGTGGTATTTGCTGGTTTTCTGAACTACTCAAAATTTCTGCTACCGGTTTTTCAGAATCATCAGCCGAATACTACCTCCGAACACGCCCTCTTTAAATCATTGGCAAAATATTCTCCTCTCTCCTTCCCCCAAAAGGAAAAAAAAATGAGCAAAAGAAACTCCTATTTATTTTATTTTCAGAGAATGATGGCTTTTCATCTGAAAACTGACCTCTCCCTCTCCCCTTCACATATCTATCCAAACACATGGGATGGTAACAGCAAGATTTAAAAAGAGTAAGATTCTGCCTGGATTCTGGACATTTTCTCTTTCTCTCTGCATGGTGCCTTTTATTTTCTAGTTTATGTTTTGATCTATTCATAAAAGAAAAGAAAGGGAAAAGTAAGAATAGCAACATGTTTGCTGCTGTGAGCATCACAAGTGTCTTTCCCAAGTCTATTGAACTTTAAAAAATGTCAGTTAAAGGTTCACTGCCTCTTTTGCTCATTCCCCTCGAAAAAGTGTGGATACATGGCAGAGTGTCTTGCTGTTTTGTGTGCTTCATGTGCATCACGTTTTATAACCAATTTTCTTTTTATCTCTACCTGTCTTACTTTGTCTTTGATTTCTTTGAAATGTTGAAACTGGATTTACTGTACAGAACTAGAACCAATTACGCACAATAAAGAGTTATGCTTAAGCCTTTTACCATCCCCACTAGAATTAAAGCAGCGTTGGGGGGGAGGGTAAATCTTTTCATCAGGTGTCCATGCGGTGAAATAGATCTGTGTGTATGTGATCTAAAAAGAAAATGTGTGTCATATTTTCCCTACCTGATTGCCTTCTGAACCTATATAGGGAATTATGAACTTAGCATTCTTTTGAATCAAAAACAACAAAGGGCGTTCATTAGCTAAAGTTATCAAATGCTATGAAACATATTGCATGAATGTAACCTCATTTCCCCCCCCCCCAAAAAATGGATAAGATTGGAAAATTGGCCTATTTCACAAAAAACCACTAGACCAGATTGATTTTGTTAGAATTAAAGAGACAACTTCACTAAGTACTATACAAGCTGGCATCTTATATGCGCTGAAGATTTCAGGTTTATACAAAAGTCATAGATATTGTTGACATACTGGTTAATTACTTCTTTTCTACATTGTCATTTTTTTTAGTTTGCTTATCAATCAGGCTTGAGAAGATACAGTGGGAAAAGATTGAATTTTTGAAACCTATGTATTGATTTAAATGCTAAAGATGTGTATAAAGGGGGGAAGAACATGAATTAATATAAAATATATAATTATTGACAGTATTACAATATGCATCACAAGTTATTTAATTAAATAACATGTCCTTCCTATTTTAGATTAGTTTCTGAACATTGTAGCAACAGTTAAGGCATGTTTAGCTTTACATTGACTTGCAGCCTTTGGGTTGGATATAAACCTCAGCATAATATTATCATTGCTACGAAAACATCAGACCTCATATGAGGGTTGCCTTTCTTTGTTTGTAGCCTGCTATGTGCAATAGATAAAATGCCCAAAAGAAACAAATAAAGAAAATAAATCGTATCAGAAAGTGGTGAGTTCTATTTTGAATCTGCATCAACTCGCTGTTTCTTTCAATCCAACTCACAATGGGAGCAAGACAAGTTTAAGGACAAGTCCAAACCAGACCACTAAGTTTGGTTTCTAGGCATTCTAGTTTCTAAGCATTTTCCTGATTAGCAACTCAAATGGATTCCTATTAAAAAAAAATGGGGAGGAAACAAGAGGAAAGTTTTGTGCTTTAGTTTAAAGGCTATAGACTTTTGCAGTGACAAAATGACCTGGGATGTAACAACCAAGGGTGGTTTCTACTTACCTTTATTACCAGTTCGCAATGCGTGTGTGATCCTAATGATGTCGGGGTCGGTGGGCGGAGCCTCCCACCCGTTTTACTACCAGTTCTATAGAACCGGTCCAAACTGGGGGCAACCCACCACTGCTAACAACCCAGTTTCCACATACATATTACTGAATGATGGGTACCCTAGCAAAAATGGATCTATGTCAGCAATACTGTAAGTGGTTCCCAGTCAGATACACTCCTTATCTAATAGAACTGCATTAGAAATGTCCATCCAAAACTTGTTCACTCATGCTGAGCAGGAGGTGGAATCTTATGGGTAAAATTATGCATAGCATCGCTTCTTTGCTTTTGTGCCTTCATATTATTTGTCCAATGCCTGCTTTTCTCTACCACTTTATTTAAGGGTTGTTTTATGACCCAGCAGTGTATATCATGATTCCCTTAAACCAGCCAGAAACAACAACAAATTGCCAGTGAGTATATGTGGCGATTTACAGAAGAAAATGGGAGACATAAATTAGAGAGACTTTATTTTGGATTTCCACACTGAGAGGTTTTGGACTTGATGGCCTAAATAGATTTTGCCAGCTCCATAGTCCCTCTCCTATAATAGAGTGGATACAAGTTGGAAATATCAGCAGACTTTTTAATCAAAGCTGCCTAATAAGGATTGAGTGTGATATTAATAAGATAAAAATGGATGGAATTTTATTAAGAGCAAACTGAAATAAAATTTAAATCTAATTAATTTTAGGAACAAAAAGCATAAAATCCCACTTTAACCCTAAACCTACTACTCAGGTCTAACTAAAGGGCTTGTAGGAGAGGATGAAATCCAGCAGGTTCTGACAGGTTCTGGAGAACCGGTAGCGGAAATTTTGAGTAGTTCAGAGAACTGGCAAATATTCCCTTTGGCTGGCCCCAGAGTGGAGAGGGAATGTGGATTTTGCAGTATCCTTCCCCTGGAGTGGGGTGGGAATGGAGATTTTGCAGTATCCTTCTCTGCCATGCCCACCAAGCCACGCCCACCAAGCCATGCCCACCAAGCCACACCATACCCACCAAGCCACGCCCACAGAACCAGTAGTAAAAAAAATTGAATTTCACCACTGGTTTACAATTAATCTGGAGTCCCTACACCCCTGAAAGAGTCCATGCTCTCCCTTGAAATCTATTGACTTTTATCTGGTGCCAATTTGCCTTGACCATTAGTAGATCAGATTCTTGTATATAGATTGCATGGAATAAACTTGTAGTGTTTTCTGAACTCTCTACTGGCCCCTGGTTTCTTGTGGCTGACAGGACTTTGGAAAACACTTCATAGTACTTTACAGCATTCTCTAAGTGGTTTACAGAGTCAGCATATTGCCCCCATCAATCTGGGTCCTCATTTTTCTGACCTCTGAAGGATGAAAGGCTGAGTCAACCTTGAGCTGGTAAGGATTGAATTCCTGATAGTGAGTTGAATTAGCCTGCAATACTGCATTCTAACCACTGAGTCACCATGACTTCTGCCACATACAGGTTCCATGCGCATAGAGAACCCATGCAAGTGTGATCTAGTTCAAGGCTGTGATTTCCCTCTCATTCTAAACAATAACTAAGGCCCCAATCAAACTGTACCAGAGACCGAGAGACAATCTTAAACTCTCACTGAAACCCTCTCTGAAACTCTCTGAGTTTCTCTGTCTCTGAAACTCTCTCTGAAACAACCTCCTGCAGTAGGAAAAAGCCAACAAGTAGTGATCCTTCCATGATGCTTATATCACAGATATCACTTTGGTGATATTTCCCAACTCTAGATCATGTTGTCACAGCCCTGACATAAAAATCAGAATTGCAGTGTAACCCCACTATGGTATAAGTCAAAGATAATAGGTCATGTCCATGGTATCCATGGTGCCCATGAAATTCTGATCCAATCTTGTATATATCCAGAGGCATCAAATTAAAGTTCACTGATGTCATAAGTTGTTTTATCCCAATTGAGAAACACACAGACATGGTAAGAAGTTGTATGCCTTTATTCACACAACTAATCCCGGACATTCCCCAAGCCTCCTCTATGCATGTAAAGTCTTTTAGCTAGTCCTGTTTAAGTCATTTCCCAAGGTCCCAGTGCAACAAAAACAACCATGGCTCCACACTAGTTCAAGGGAATGCAGAGGCAAACACAGCTCCAGCCGATCCAAAGCAGGACAGTCTTTAATAGATGTGAAGCAAAACAAAGACAACTCTGATTTCCAACATGTTCAATGGAGGATGAAGACAAGCATGACTTCAAATTCAAAGTGGAACAAAGGCAAAACATGACTCCCAGTTCAAAGCAGGACAAAGGCAAAATGTGATTCCAACAGATTTAAGACAAGATGAAGGATCAAAGGGTTCCAAACATGCACAGCCAGTTGGATTATGGCACCAACCAAATTAAATGCCTATTCAAATAGGTACTTATTAGTGCACATTATTAAGAAGGGTGAGGCTATAACTTCGCTGATCTCCATTGCGCCTCTTTCCATTTGGCCCTACACATCTGGATCAGGCAGGTGAAGCAATTCCTCCTTGTTGGTGCTAAGCAGCTCAGCTGCATCTCCTCTCCAGACTACCCATCTGACTGTTCATCCAAGCACTCTTTTTCAGATTTTCTCAATATTCCTGGGGCTGCTTCACTACAATTACTCATCTCTGTTTTTCCTTGTCTTGACTCCAACATGGATCCTTCTATGTTCCTATGATGCTCCATAGTACTTCATGGATGGCTCTGAAACTCATTCTTCCTCTTCATCTTAGCTGGTGTCTGAGGAAACTATCACATAAGCCTGGAGACCTCCACTGCAAGTCCATCCACAGATTTTTTTTTTTTTTTTTTTTTTTTTTTTTTTAATTTGATTTATATGCCGCCCTTCTCCGGAGACTCAGGGTGGCTTACAATGCGCTAAGCAATAGCCTTCATACTTTTGTATATTTTACAAAGTCAGCTTATTGCCCCCACAAACTGGGTCCTCAATTTACCTACCTTAGAAAGGATGGAAGGCTGAGTCAACCTTGAGCCTTGGTGAGATTTGAACCTGCAATAATTGCAGGCAGCTGATGTTAATAACAGGGCTTTAGACCACTGTACTATCCAAGGCTAAAGATTAAAATGCTTTAATAAGAAAGTGGCCACACAGCAGCAGTAGTGTGATTCAGTCAGTTCTGTCCGGTTCGGGTAAACTAGTAGAGCTGATTGCGATAGGCCCCGCCCACCCACCCAGATGTAATGCCGTCCTATTTAGCCACCTTTCTGTGGCCATGTGCATGTGCAGAAGCCGCGTGAGTGAGCAAAGAGCATGCATGGAAGGCCGCACTAACATTTGCGAACCAGTAGGGAAGGTAAGTGAATCCCACTTCTTCACAGCAGGAATACAAATATATAAATAACAGACTGTTCTGCACTCAACAGCCCAACTTAACTAACAGAGCTTTAACACTGTTGTATCTGTTGAGCAAAGCATCTAGAAGTCACTAAATTTTATCAGTTAATATTTGCCATAAAGAGTTGAATTGGACAGTGTTCTAATTTATTCTATGAAATGCAAGCTGAACTCAGGATATAAAATTCAGTATGTTCAGTATGAAATATCAGTAATGTAAATCTCTGGAATAGATAGGAAAGCAATTAAAAAAACAAAATTATAATTAAGACTTAATTACTTACTTGCATTAATTTTTCGTTATAGTTGAAGCAAACATTCTAAAGAGTATATTGAGATCACCTCATGAAAACCCAAGAAGGTTTTAGGTATAAAAGCCCGCTCAAGCTCTTTGTATGGTTGTGACATGCAAAATAAATAAAATAAAATAAAATGTGTACAAATAGAAAAAGCAAAATGAGTTAACAAAGAAAAAAAAGAAGTGAGTAAGCAAAAGGAAAGATAAAAATATCATTAACTAAACAAGAAAAGCTGGACAGAAGACATTGTAGCTATATGAAAAATAGCCAAAAAAGACTTTATAAAAAAATGAATACTGTGCAGTATAAAAGACAAAAAAAGATCCTGAGAACATGTGTTCTATGTTAAAATGTTTTTCAAATAACCAATAAAGCTGAAAATTTGTACAGCATTAGCCTCCCCTTAACTAATGCATGCAAATGAGTTACTATTGTTGTTTGAAGAAAGCAAAAATCTAAAAATACATGTGTATTTTAAGCCTTTACTGCTTCCTTGATCAGCATTAAAGGACAGCACTTTTGCATGCAGAAAGAAAAGTTTCATATAGCGAAGTATCTACTCTAAGACAGCAAGGGCAAAACAGTCAAAAAGGGATGAAAACTTACCAAATGAATTGTATTGAGATGAGTTTGTAGTCTGCTCCTGATCTCTGGTCTTCATAAGCATCCCATTGAAAGCAGACCAGGAATGCTTCATCTGACAGCTCTGTAACAGCCTTCCCACTTGCCACAGTAGCTTTGCCATAGGATGTTGAAAAAAAAAACTATTGGAGGCTTCAAAAACATAAAATAGGTTGTAGCTTGTATAATTATGACTTGGAAGGCAGCTAAAGGCATCTATTCTAACTCTCGCTCAGTGAAGAAATCCATTAAACCAGTATTTCTCAAACTCAGCAACTTTAAGATGCATGAACTTCAGCTTGCAAAATTCCCCAGCCAGTTGTTGAGGTTGAGAGACATTGCACTAACTATCTATTGCAGCTGCTTCCAACATCTAATTTGAAAGCTTTAAGTCAGGGGTGTCAAACTGGTGGCCCAAGGGCCAGATGCGTCATGCACAGGTCACGCCACTCCAGCTCTGTGAAGGGAAAAAATCATGATATGTCACGTGATGGCAGTGTGACATGGTGAGTTTGACACCTGTGCTTTAAGTGATTCCATTACTATTATAGGCAAGATTTACCAAGTCTTCCCATCAGGAAATTCTGCCTAATATCCAGACTGGATCTCTCTTTAAAATAAATAAATCAGTCTCTATGACTTGCTCTGTTTTCTATTTCTACTGAAAACCTAACTTCCCTTTATTAGATAAATATTAGATATTTATCTAATAAAGGGCTGCCAATAAAATGAACATATCTTTTCTTTTATGTACACTGAGAGCATATGCACCAAGACAAATTCCTTGTGTGTCCAATCACACTTGGCCAATAAAAAATTCTAATTCTAATTCTAATTCTAATTATAGACAGCTATCATAATTCTCCTTAGTCTTCTCTTTTGGAAGCTAAGCATACACAACCCATTTAACTATTCTTCACAGGGATGAGTTTCCAGAATGTTTATCATCTTGGAAGTTGTTCCTGTGAACCTATTTCTACTTCTCAATTTCCCTTTAAAAACATAATGTCATAATTAGACTGCATTCAAATGCAGTCTAACTAGTGCAGAGTACAATGGGATTATTAATTTCCATCATATGGACACTCTCATACTGTTAATGCAGTCCGTTGCAGCACAATGGTTTCTTCATTATGTTTCCATCTCATGTATGCAAAATAAATAAGTAAATAAATAAATCACCCCTTCAGGTATTGTTTCTCATATGTGAAAGACTGGAGGTAATATAGGTAATAAAGGAAATATCATTTTAATAATAAAAAGAATCAGGGGAAAAAAAACCTGTTTTATTAAAAAAAAATTGTCAAACCCTACTGGTACACATGCATTAATTACTGTATTGCCCTTAAGAAAAACAAACCAAAATAAAATAGAAGAGAGAGAAAGGACAGCCTTCTTCAGCTTTTAACAATTCATTGTATTCTAGAATGAGCTTCCAGAAATACAGAAATAAATATGATTCTGAGCAGTGGTCGGATTCAAATAATTTAACAACTGGGTGTCTGCCCTAATGATCAGCTGGGTGGGTGTGACTGGGTGGGCATGGCCAGGGTGTGTGACAGCACTCAGTCTCTTGCACCACTCTGCCAGCCAAAATGTGGTGTGGGGGTTAATTACAAAATGTGTGCTTTGCTTTGTGACATCTAGATCCAGCGAGCAAAGGGTGTGAACTGCACAGAAAATACACTTTTGCTTTGTTATGAAGAAATATCCCCAAAGTCAGATGTACACTAAATGTAGACTGACTTTTAGCTAGACACCTCCCCAGCAAACAGTAAATGTTGAAGCTCCATGTAAAGAGGATTCATGTTAGGGTGAGTAACCACAGTTTGCATGTTGGAAGTTCCTAAAGGAATGCTGGTAAACTCTGTATTTTAAAGATAATTTGAGGGAGGGGTGCAGAATAGCTCTTCTCTGCCTGAGGCTGTAGAGACCTGGCACCAATCAAACACTTTTTGTGAAGCAACTGATCAACACTGACAGGGTAAGCCACTAGTATATGAAAATAAGAGCAAACTCCACTCTATTCTAGTACTGATGATGTTACCTATTCATTCATAATCTGTACCTAGTTTGGTAATGAAACATCTGCAAGAAAACCATCAAGTTCAGAGAACACCAAGGACCCCACAGTTCAACCCTGAGATACAAATATTCTCTTCTATCAATAAACACTTTTTGGTTAGAGGGACTCAGAGCCCACCTTATATGAAATGGATTTCATTCTAAATTTTAATACGATTTCTGTAAATAAGGAATGTAGAATTATAATGTATTTGATCCTTCATACCTCAAAAAAATACAGATAAACAAATAAAAAACAGATTTGAAAAAGAAAAGGCTTAGGAAAGAAAAAGTGAAAGTGTAAGAAATAAAGAGGAAAAGAAGGAAAGCTGAAAAAGAATGACTTCCAACTTTCTTTGGTACAGATATAAGTTAAAAAATATATCAAACTCTTACTCTAAGATTAACATTTGTCTACATTATTTCCTTATTTAATCATCGAAGCCCAGATCAACTTTTAATTTCAGTTTCTCACAAAAAGTCCAGTAATGGTTCATATTGCTTTAATCACTATTTGTTAACAAAACCACAACTGATTTATTTAATTGCACCAAACTCTAAATAAAACAGGAATGGAAAATCCTAAACTCTAGTGTAGACCCATGCTTCTCAACTTTGGCAACTTTAAGGTGTATGGACTTCAATTCCCAGAATTCCCAAGGCAGCATGACGTTCGCCCATCTTAAACCTGCCAAGACCGAAAAATGCTGATCTACAGATAGGATTTTCCATTCCAATTTTACTGGTTCCTACTTACTTATGAGCAATCATAATACAAAATCCCCATTCCCAACTCACCCAACAGTAATGATAATGCAAAATCCCCATTCTACCTTTCGGGCCTGGACATTCTCCTGCACCACCCTGGAAGCCAAAACGGGACATGGGGGGCATGCGATGGGATTAGTCGGTAGAGGCAGAGGTGGGATTAGCTGGTTCTCTGAATTGGGCAAAAAGTTAACAACCAATTTGCCCAAACCAGTGTGAACTGGCTGAATTCCGCCTCTGATTCTGAGAAGTTACTGTGCTGATATAGGATCATATATCTCATATGATAAACTTCAAAACTTAACATTCTTAATATTAGTAAAGAAAGAAATGGCAATAATGTAAATCTACCCAAATCAGACTGATAGCTACTTCATCCTTATTCAGTCATTCATTTAATTATTGATCAAAGGCCCAAACAAATATATCAGACCAGAAAGGGGAGTGACAAAACACAACAAAACATGAGATATAGCCAAGAGGTATAGAGATAAAATACTTCTTATATACAAATATATATATGTTTATAAGAAAGTACGTAATATGATAGAAAGTGCTGTTGTTGTAGACAACATCCTTTTTGACTTCTTGTATCTAAATTATGTACTCAGTAAAATATAAAACTTACTGTCAACATAGATCATATGTTACTTTTTTTTAGAGATATAACTGGTACATTTGGCTATATAATACAGAAGATACAGAAGGATCTTGACAGACTTGAACATTGGGCGCTATCTAACAAAATGAAATTCAACAGTGAAAAAAGTAAGGTTCTACATTTAGGAAAGAAAAACAAAATGCACAGGTACCGTATATGTGGTACCTTGCTCAATAGTAGTAACTGTGAAGTACCTTGGAGTCCTAGTGGACAACCATTTAGATATGAGTCAGCAGTGTGCAGCAGCTGCCAAAAAAGCCCACACAGTTCTGGGCTGCATAAACAGAGGGATAGAATCAAGATCACGTGAAGTGTTAATACCACTTTATAATGCCTTGGTAAAGCCACACTTGAAATATTGCATTCAGTTTTGATCGCCACGATGTAAAAAAGATG
Source organism: Ptyas mucosa (assembly GCA_012654045.1). NCBI lineage: Eukaryota > Metazoa > Chordata > Lepidosauria > Squamata > Colubridae > Ptyas > Ptyas mucosa. The sequence continues at coordinate 16,101,697 of WNWU01000007.1, read as the reverse complement.
TGGAGACTCTAGAAAGAGTGCAGAGAAGAGCAACAAAGATGATCAGGGGACTGGAGGCTAAAACATATGAAGAACGGTTGCAGGAACTGGGTATGTCTACCCAGTTGATGAAAAGAAGGACAGGGGAGACATGATAGCAGTGTTCCAATATCTCAGGGGTTGCCACAAAGAAGAAGGAGTCAAACTATTCTTCAAAGCACCTGAGGTAGAACAAGAAGCAATGGGTGGAAACTAATCAAGGAGAGAAGCAACTTAGAACTAGGGAGAAATTTCCTGACAGTTAGAACAATTAATAAGTGGAAAAACTTGCCTGCAAAAGTTGTGAATGCTCCAACACTGGAAATTTTTAAGAAGATGTTGGATAATCATTTGTCTGAAGTGGTGTAGGGTTTCCTGTCTGGGCAGGGGGTTGGAGTAGAAAACCTCCAAGGTCCCTTCCAACTCTGTTATTCTATTTCTATAATGCACAAATTGTTTAAGGAAGAAACACAATGAACTTGTAAAACATCTATAGTTACATATTCTCTAAAAGTTTCTAATAGTTTTAAAAAGCAAACAGGAGAATAATAGTGTGTTATAAAACAGACATTCTTCTGTGCTACATAGCATAATATTTTATAGGAAGTTTTATAGTACATGTGTGGCTTTTCTTTGTCTATGTCGGATGTGCTGAAAAAAACCTTGAGAGCAGGAAAATATATTTAAGAATTTTTAATATCTTGTTTTTATTTTTATGGCATACCATTGCTATACTGCCAGATTTATCACTTTCTAATAATCAAGTAAAACAGTGCTCTACTCTCTGCTGAATAAGAGTTGAAAGAAGAGATGAAAAACAATGAAATTGTTTATATTGGTTACTTCTGTGATAAAATTGGTTGCTTCTGCAGTAAAATAGCCTAATTTGTATATGACGTATTAGATATTATACTATTTTGGAAGTTTTGGAAGGAACACAAGATGTCACAGATGTGACATACTTCCTGTAATACCTTGCAGTTACTTGTTGTGTATTCTACATATAAGAAATCTGATTTTTTTTCCCCAGATGGATTCAATCCATGAAATCACCACTGTATTTTAAGCCTTACCAGCAACAGAAATCTTCTTTATACTGAAATCAATATTCAGTATAGAAATCAGAAAGGTAGAGATGATAGTCTATATGTGGCACCCGGTTTATTTCATATGGCTTCTAGAACAGTTTTTTTCTTTTTTGTAATAATGTTTTAAAAGATTATAATTATATGTATATTATAATTACAATTCTAAAAAAGGCTAATATAAACTAAAAAGAAAAATAGAAAGTGCAGAAAATTTAAGAAAAAAAGTAGAAAATGGAAAAAAATAAGAATATAGTCCAGAAAAGGAATATATAAATAATCATTTTCTGGAAACTATCTCTTCTTCCCATATCCCACTTCTTATCAATAAACAATGATAAGATATCAGCAAAAGTCCATTAAGGATGACCAGAAATAAGAACATTACCTATTTTAATCAAATAAACCAATATATATTATTGGTTATACTAGTTCCTTTTACTTTTTAAAAAATTTGATCTTTATTCCCTTCAAAAAATGTCCTAGAACTTTTCATTTTTTTCTTTGTTCTTTTTCACAAAATTCTTCAAAGTTTATCAAGCCTCTTTTATAAATCCAGTACAGAAAAGTAATCCATGTCATTGTCTTAATTTGTAATTTGTAGATCAATTTTAATTCCTGATGTTCATCCAATGTAATATCTTTTCCATTAAATTGTTTAAAATCCACTTTCATATCAGTTTCAGGCGCGTCAGGTAAAACTTGTTCTCTTCCATAAACACTATTTAAGGCAGAAACTCTTAAAATTAACTACTGGGTCCATTGTTTAAACATCTTTAAATATGTCCAATGTTAAAATATTTTGTTTAATTCTGTATTTGTCAGTTGAATTTGAGTGTTCTTATTCTTTAAGTGCAATCTTTAATTCCTTCTAGCTCTGTCTAGTGTCTAATTGTAGTAAGTCTTATCTTATTATGCTTAAAAAAAGAAACTCAAAATAGCGTGTGAGAACTTTGTATTATTTTAAAGACGCTACCTGCTGTCCCTCATCTCCCAAAGCTCTAAGCCTACCAGAGACCACAGTCCTGTAAGTCTTCTTGTTATCAGCAAATGTCTAAAATACTCTCAAGTAATCTCAACTCTTCTCCTTGTGTAGAAAGGAATTATTGAAGGACCTGTCTGCTCAACAGCTTTCATTCTTCATTGGTCATCTCTGCTATTCACCAAGCTATCTTCAGTTTACATTTGTTTCCCAGAAGCTCCTTCCAATAACAATTGTTGAAATCTACAAAATCCCCACAAAACTGAAACTGAAAACACAAGAAAAGTAATATAGTGTAAATATAGCATGCTGTTTTACAATGTAACACTAGTATAAAACAGTCCTAAAACTGTCTTAACATTAAACCTCTTTTAAATTGTTTTAAATTTTAAATTGGGTTTTAAAATTGGTTTTAATTTGTTGTTTGGGGCCATAATATTTAATATATTTTAAACGTTTTTAATATTTGTATTACATGTATTTTATTTTGGCTGTTCACCACCTTGAGTCCCTCAGGAGTAGGGCGGTATATAAATTATAATAATAATAATAATAATAATAATAATAATAATAATAATAATAATAATAATAATAATAAT
>WNWU01000007.1:16043524-16099003 GCA_012654045.1 Ptyas mucosa | reverse complement strand
ATAATAATAATAATAATAATAATAATAATAATAATAATAATAATAATCTGACTCAATCTCTATATTGTTTAGTCAAAGCATCAGTTTGCAGTTGTATTCTTCTGGGATGCTTTTCTACTTTCCAATCTAGTCTAAATAAGGTTCAGCTCTGTTAAGTTTTTTCTAGATCACACAAGGTGCTACCACAATAATAAAAACAAACAATTAATACACAGATCTAAAACAATAAAAGCTTACCAAAAACGAAATAAAATAAAAGAAATGAAATAAAAAATGTAATGTCTCCGTATGCATGTATCTATCTATCTATCTATCTATCTATCTATCTATCTATCTATCTATCTACCTACCTATCTATCATCTATCTATCTATCTATCTATCTATCTATCTATCTATCTATCGAAGCATAATCCTCATTTTGTACTGAAGTGTTAATATTCCAAGGAGACTTATTTCATATTTCCAATCTAGAAATTGTGAAATTCAACAAAATGTCTAGTTGATGTGATCATTAAAATGTGATTTACCTACTTTTATTTTTTTTAATGTATATGAAATTTGGTTTCAGTTCAAAAGTGCAGGACATTTCAAGTCAGATTTTCTTCCTAGTAACCAATCAGTTACTTGCAGTTTCTGAGCAGAGCCTTAATTTGTGTCACAGTTGGAGATGCTCTTTATAAGTAAGAGTAGGATCTTATTCAAAGGAATGTAGCATCATATAACACATCAGTCTTAATTATGAAATAGTTTACAGCAGGATAAATCGAGACAGAAGTACAGGGCTTGTAATGGAAGAATAAATGTATTGTTCATCTAATCAGAATTCACCATGAGTTTAATTGAGTTTATTATAATGAGCATTTACAGAAATCAGTAAAACTAATGCAGATAAATCTGCTAGGAAAATAGTAATACAAAGCAAATGGTAAATGAGTCTCCCCTAACAAATTTATTCTCAAATCTATTTCCTGGGTCATTTACTACACATTGGTTAAAAAAAAAACCTATGTATCAGAAAATGCCAGGGATTTCTGTTGTTAGTTGCGGTCATGTCCAGCCTATTGCGATCCCATGGACAACGTTCCTCCAAGCCTTCCTGTCCTCTGCCATCCTCTGGAGTTCATTTAAACTCATGCCTACTGCTTCAGTGACTCAATCCAGCAACCTTATTCTTTGTTGTCTCCTTCTTTTGCCCTCAATTTTCCAGCATTAGGCTCTTCTCCAGTGAGTCCTTCCTTCTCATTAGGTGGCCAAAGTATTTGAGTTTCATCTTCAGGATCTGGCCTTCTAAAGAGCAGTCAGGGTTGATCTCTTCTAGGACTGACCGGTTTGATCGCTTTACAGTCCAAGGGACTCACAGGAGTCTTCTCCAGCACCATGGTTCAAAGGCCTCAATTCTTTGGCGCTCAGCCTTTCTTATGGTCCAATTTTCACAGCCATACATTGCAACTGAGAAAAACCATACCCTTGACTATATGCACTTTTGTTGGCAGGGTGATGTCTCTGCTTTTTAGTATGCTGTCTAGATTTGCCATAGCTTTCCTCCCCAGGACAAGCGTCATTTAATTTCTTGGCTGCAGTCCCCATCTGTGGTGATCTTGGAGCCCAGGAAAATGAAATCTGTCACTACCGCCATTTCTTCCCCATCTATTTACCAGGAATTGAGAGGGCTGGATGCCATGATCTTAGTTTTTTTAATGTTGACTTTCAAGCCAACTTTTGCACTGTCCTTCTTTACCCACATCAAGAGGCTCTTTAGTTCCTCTTCGCTTTCTGCCATTAGAGTGGTATCATCTGCATATCTGAGGTTGATATTTCTCCTGGAAATCTTAATTCCAACTTTTGATTCACCTAGTCCCACCTTTCTCATGATGTGCTCTGTATATAAGTTCAATAGGCAGGGTGCCAGTATACAGCCTTCCTGGACTCCTTTCCCAATTTTGAACCAATCAGTGGTTCCGTGTCCATGGATTTCTGTGACACCCTGAAAGAGTTTCCACAGGTTACATGCACCCAAGTTCTAAAATACGAGCTTACTCTATCATTCTACCTACCTGAAAAATAAGTACTTGCATCACGTGCAGTGGACATCATATTCAGTTGATTACAAGATTTTGAAATTTGTCAGTTTTTTTAAAAAAATACATACAAGTCCATGTATCAGAAATGTGTTTGATGTGTTTGATCAGCATCATAAAAGACTCAAATGAATTTATCTTCTTTTTTTTTGTTTGTTTCTATATGAGTATGGCCATATGCTGATAACAGTGGGAAAGATATTGGGGGGGAAATAAAATTCAAATGTAAGTAAAATCTCTTTTATATGATACATTTTGTTTGAATGGTATCTTTCTTCTATGTTTTGTCAATGCAAAATATAAGATTTTAGCAGATTTCAAATACTGTAATTCTTCAGTACAACAAATATAGGAAACCAATGGTTGGCAGAAGGAAAGTATAAAGCTTTCAATGTAGTGCTATTTACAGATCACTTCATTTTTGGGGAAGAGATATATAGGAAATATTAAAAATATTTAAACATAATTATTTATGGAAATGGACATAATAAGCTATTTTTACATGCACAGTGATGCATATTAGAAACTATCTGTAGACACTGAAAATCTTGTACTAACCTTCTTGGGAACTTCTCAAATAGTTGCTATCAAATTATATTTCTTAATGAGACATAACGGCAAAAATTATTAAATACACTGACAGCAATTACATTAACACTTTGTAATATTATTCTAATTCTTTTCATTTGTATCATTTAAATTTATTCAAATTTTGCTTTTGCCCTTTTTTGTTGTACAGTCTCTTGCATGCCACCTTTTTTTTTTAAAAAAAAATTTGATTTATATGCCGCCCTTCTCCGGAGACTCAGGGTGGCTTACAATGCGTTAAGCAATAGCCTTCATACTTTTGTATATTTATACAAAGTCAGCTTATTGCCCCCACAAACTGGGTCCTCATTTAACCTACCTTAGAAAGGATGGAAAGCTGAGTCAACCTTGAGCCTGGTGAGATTCAAACTTACAGTAATAGCAGACAGCTGGTTTTAATCACTATGCTTTTAGTCTCAAGCCTTATGCAGCCCTTTCCCCCATACAAGCGGCAATCACTGGGTGTATACTTTAGATCAAAACTGGTACATATATAGTACTCTAGTTATCATCATCATCATCATCATCTTAGCCATTGTCTATCCACTGCAGGATGAAGGCGTCTTCTACATGGTCCTGAGCTTTCTTTTGCCAATTGGGCCCACAATACTTGATGATGTCATCGATCCATCTTGTTTTAAGTCTCTTTGGTGGATGCTTTTTATCAAATGAGATTCATTCTATGACTGCCTTGGTCCACATGCCATCAATTCTTCTTGCTATGCAGCCAGCCCATTTCCATTTCAATTATTTTACTATCTTGATATCATATATTTGTTTGTTCTTTAATCCATGTGCTGACTTCTATCTTGTCTTGTAATGCCGAGCATGCATCTTTCCATGTCTCTTTGTGCCAGGCTTAACTTTTTATCAATTGTGAGGTTTGTATCATATGTTTCACATATGTTAGAGCTGGTAACACACACTGATTTAAACGTTTTCTCTTCAGGCATAGGGGAAAAGTTATGCTTAGCCTGCCAAATGCCTGCCAACCACATTTACCACACCATTCAATTTCCCTTATTGTATCACCTTCCATTGAGAGCCAAGGTATATGTAGAGGTCTACTACATCTAGTTCTTCTCTAGATATAACAATTTTTCTTTCTTTTGTAAATTTATTTAACATAACCTGACTCTTTTTCAGGATTGTTTTTAAGCCAAATGTTTCTCCTGCTTTCTGCAGCTCATGTATGTGTCCTTGTAGCTCTTCTGGGTCTTGCAACAAGAGAACAACATTATCTGCAAATGTTAAATGATTTAAATAGACACTATTGACTTTTATTCCATCTTTCGCCCAGACTAGTTTGCAAACTACTTCTTCAAGGCAGGCTGAGAAAAGGATAGCCGATATAGTATCACCTTGCCATATGCCTTGTTATGTGTTGATTTCCATGTGTCTGTATGTGTATTTATGTATGATAACCATATATGTATCATATATACAAACATCGACATTATATTTTTATGGTAGCTTTACGTTCCATGATGTTTGAGAAAGGCAGAAAGAGACAAAGCTGGTTGGTTGGTTGGTTCGTTGGGTTTTTGCTCCAAGCATCATAATCCATAAAAACAGAGCATAAATTGGTTTGGTAAGAGTCTTTAAGTATTTATTTGATTAGATAGGAAGATTCTCTCTGAGTGGCATGATGGCCTAGTGATGAAGATGCTTGCCTACTTCTCAGAAGGTTGAGAGTACAATCCTAGGTACAGTAGTTGTCTATGGAGATTATCTCCATAGATTGTCTATCAAAGATGAGAAGCAAAACATCTTCAAAGAAAAACAAGAAAGTCCATTTGCCTTCTGAAAAAGCATCTTTGGGACAATCCTTTGGGTAGTGGCAGATTTTTCTGTCTTCGGGCAAAAAGAAAAAAAAATCTGCTGTGACTTCCACATAGGTATCAGGAAGGGCATCTGGCCAGTAAATGTTTATTACCCACTCTGTTGTCCAAACCATTGCACTAAAAATATTAGAACTGGGAGAATGATCATGTGGAGTTTTTCTGCTTCTTCCATCAGTTTCCATGCTCAGATTTTTTTTGGGGGGGGGGGGGTAGGCCAAGTAAAATAATATAATTTCCTTATCAAATGTATCTTATTGTCCATAACAAAAAGGAATCGATGGGATAGATATGAAAGTAGCAATGCTTCAAACCTTGTGGTTTGCTAATTTAGATTGTGCTGCTTACCTGTCTGCTGTATATTGCTTCAAATCACTAATCCTACTGTGACAGATCAAACTGGTGTCAGCCATGCCTTTTGAATGGATTTTGAGATTTCCACAATAAAAACCTCCTTTATCATTTAATATTGTGGCCCTGACAATAATGTTGAGGCCCAAACCAGAAAGACTGGGAAGTAATTCTGTGAAACTAAAAATATTTTCTTATATGAAGAAATAGAATGAATGCTTTTGAATAAAAATGGGGCACCTTTTAAAGTTTTGGTTAAAAGTAGAAATATGCTTACTTTTTTATATGCAATGTATTCATTTCTTTCACAGAAGGCTGAATATCAGTGGTCTTTTAAATTATCAAACTAAACTACTATAATATCTAAAAGCATTTACAGTCTTGCCCAGGAAATGCATTCAGAAATCTTCATGGTATGCTACTTTTTTTGTTTTGCTTTGTTTTTATTCTTACCGTTTTCTCCAACATATTTTAAAAGTGTAACCATGACATTTTGACGGTAATAACTGTACATGAACTTTTCACATAAGGGAATGGCTTCTTTTCTATGAAAGAAATGAAGTCATTGTGCTCAGCAAAAGGATTGTCTTTCTCAACTCTTTTTAAGGTCTACCATTAAATTAAAAGTGAAAAGTCAAGTGTAGTACTTTCACCTCATTCTGCATGTGATTGAGAGTTGGCCATTCACATTTTGAAGGGCTACGGAAGATTATAAAGATAGCACCATGAGAAGTGTCTATTTCATCTAAAGTGTATCTATTCTTTTGTATTATACATTATAAATCAGAGTGATATTTGAAGGAAGATTTATTATAATCTCTGGCAGGATGCTTTGTCCATTTATAATGCAAGCTTTTATCTCAAATTCAGAGCACTAGTCTTGAAAAACATGTACACTGTTTCAGAAAGATAAGATTTCTCTTCAACAAAAAAATGAAAGCCTAGGCCAAAGTTTTTAGAATGGCATCCTCCAACTGTGTTAGGATTAATTTAATGATGAAGACATGGTGTGTGCGTGGGGGGGAGGTAATAATCCTTGAGGGTTAATCAAATGTTTGTCAATGAGAGAATCCGTTGCTTAACATACTTGTACATATATGATCAAACTGGTAGTTAACATGATTTTATCTAAGAAATCTTCATTGGGGATGAATCAGGACAAATGCATACCATATTTTTTGGAGTATAAGACGTATCTTTCCCCCCTAAAAGAGGATGAAAATTTGGGTGTGATTTATACACTGAATGTAGCCCCGCCTAACCACCGCCTCCTACCCTTTGGCCTCTGCCTCCCAGCAATTTACCTCCTTACAGCAAACAGCCCATTTCAGCTTCAGCACAGTCTGATTAGCACAAGCAGTTGATTGTCGGTTGGATCGGTCTCCCGACCCTCAGCTTTCAGGCTGCAAGGATTGCCATTGCCTATTGCTGCACACCCCATTTGCTGCAAGGAGGCAAATTGCTGGGAGGCAGAGGCAGATTTTTTTTCTTGTTTTCCTCCCCCAAAAAGGTAGGTGTGTCCGTATAATCCGGAGTGTCTTATTCTCCAAAAATATGGTACATACATACATACGTGTGTGTGTGTGTGTGTGTATGTGTGTGTGTGTGTGTGTGTGTGTGTGTGTGTGTGAAAGAGAGGGAGAGGGAGAAAGAGAGAGAGGGAGAGGGAGAGAGATATGTATATATCAATAAAGTAATCCCAATACAGATATATATTATAATAATTTTTGCTGGATAGCTTCTGACTGTTTGCAGCCATAGATCGGTGGGATTCTGAAGGTATGATTATGAAATAGCTAAATATTTGGCAATATCGGTGCTCAATCAAATATTTATATTAGACTTCTGCTCCTAGAATTGCATCCTGGTTATTTATCTTGCAACCCTTAGGTCTCTTCATACCCAGTTTTTGGAGGCATGCACAAGTGACTCAGGTACTCATGTGATTTAGGGAGGTGTCTTTTACTCCCTAAATCACATGATAAGAAGTCAGGTAACATAAAGCATAGTTAAATTTGCAAAGTTATATTACTATAGCCAAAATTAATAAAATAGCATTTTTGTGGAGTTGACTTCATGGTTTGGTCTAGGTAATGGCTGACATGAATCTTGCAAGTCTAGGTGTATTTTAGTCCCCCTGTCCCCATCACTTATTGAATTAGGGAGATATCTATTAAAGTCCTTTGTAAATAACCTCTTATTTTGGACTTAAGCCATGTTTTCTCTTGTTACTCAGGTAGCTGATCTGGCTATCTCTGTCCAGGTCATCTTCCTTCTTGACAATTTGGCCTGAGCTTTTCAAAACAGGAGACCAACATTTCAACATTTGAATGATCTCTGCTTTCACCTTCTAAATTATACAACACAGACCAGTACAGGCATAGATCTTATTCAGGGAAGGGCAGCACACCTCTTAATAACATATCTATCTACGCCCAATTAAAACTTTGAATAGTTCTGTAATTACATATTTAAAATATGACCAATGAACCTTTTTCTGTCCCCTGAGTTCTGATTTGGACTACATTTTGATGTTGAAGAGTTCTTGGAAACTGCTTTTAATTGATTTGTATGGCCAAGGACAAAGAGAGGATAGGTATTAAAGCAAATTGGAAAAAAAGGCAAAAGAAAATTCTGTTGAGTTTAAAACAGGAGAAGTCTTACTTGATTTATTAGCCCTTAAGTCACACATTACTTTGAAAACTTTTGTCTCTCCTGAAAGATATGTATGTGCAGTAACCTGGAATGAAACCTTTTGTACCTACTCTAGAGACTTAAAGTTGGAACATCTACATATTGTTCTAATTTGCTGACAGTTGAATGTTTATATAACTCTTAAAGGGATTAAAATAATGATAATTAATGTCCTGGGAGATTTAAGAGGGCATATGCCCATATTTGTAGATGCATTGATATTGGTTAGCATTGTTTAACCACTTCCAATAAAGTGAAATATGATTTAAACCATATGTTTCCAGGTCTCTAAATTAGTAATCAGTCTCATTGAGAATAGGATTTATATTCTGGAAAGTTGTCATGGGACAGTAAGGTAAAATGCTTATGAGGAAGACATATTAGAGAGGATGCTTCTCATGATACATATGTACAGTATATAATCCTGCATAGCTGTGATTCACAGTATTATAGAGAAGCAGATGGTATGTCTCATCTGCTTACAACATTTTCCTCACCTATGCAACATGTCACAGGAATTATTACTCTGTGCCTGCCAAAGATATATTGTTATTAAACTCTTTGTCATTAATAGGATTAGGGTTTCTGAGTCTCTACACCTTCTCATATTTCCATTTCTTCTGCTGAGCGGATCTCTTGTTAGACAATCTTTGTAGCCAAGTGATTTGACAAGGGGAGAACTGCTTTGTGAGAAGGGGATGACAAGAAGCTATGTGATGGGATGGTTTTATGAGTGGGTTTGGCAAGCTATTCACCCAGAAGGAATAATTTTTCAAGACAAATAAAAAGTAACTAACTGTAATGCCACTTCAGTTCAATTCAAACTATTATATCTGATTGTTCTTGTCCAACTGAACAACTGTGATTTTCCCTTTTCCCTTCTAGAGACAGCAGGGATCCAAAGGAAAATTCTGCTTTAAAAGGAATGAGATTTCTCTTATTTTACTAACAAAGGAAACAATAAAATATATTGAGTACTCATATAGTACTCAATACTATATGAGTAACTCCTTTGGTGTTCCTTTTTTAATTCGACTCATTATTTTCATCCAGCAAAAAAGCATACCAGAAAGACACATTATTCCTTTGCTTACAAATATACGTGCTAAAAGACTAAGATAAAGTAATATTGTAAAATAACACAGCTATTGATAGAAATCACTATCAATGTGTATTGTTCATTATTAGATCGTAAATTCCTCAATATATTACCATCAGTGATGGGGTTATATATTCTCAGTTTCACTTTTAATATAATAAAAAAAAACTAATAAAATCATATTAAGAGGGAAAATACCTTTAATTTATAGATGTGTGGATAGATATGTACGAAGTATAACATATCACAAATGTACAATTATACAGGTCATCAGACAGAGCAACTGTACCTTACTGCCACAATACAATATATCAGAGAATTTGTAACTTTAATCTTATGAGTTTCTAGAAGAATAATCCATTTCATATTATCTAGATAGTTAAGCATCAGTTTTTTACTCTTTGGTGACTTGATTGTAACATAACAACAAATGTTGGCAGGTCTTCCTGACTTTTATTTCATCCCACTGGCTCAGGTCCAAAATTAATTACTTAAAATAACTTACATTATTTTTGTACTGGTGCACAAAGGGCTAAATAAAAAAAACCATACAAATAAACAATCCAATTATTTGTAATAATAATAATAACAGCAACAAATATCAGGTTTAAAAATCTAGGAGTTTCAATCTAGGAGTTATAAATTCATGAAGATGCTACAAATTGTCCACCAAACTTTGTATGGGGAAATGCCACCCCATTCTGATATGAAGTAGGAAAATTTATGAGTCCAGGGTGCTTCAAAGCCTGGATTTGTTTAGACTGACTTATCCTTTCCCATTCAGGCTTCCACATTTTCCAGATATTGGAACAGAACCTCAATGACTTTGCTGGCCTGGACTAAGATGTATAAATGGGTATCATTAGCAAAATGATGAGATCTTGCCCAGGTTTGTTTGTTTATTTATTTATTTAAAAAGCATACATGGACACAGATTTCACATAAAGTTCCTAGCTGGCTCCCAAGAACCATTGAAAACAAGGTACAAAACAGAATAAATCCTCAAATACCAGACCAACCATACTATTAACTGACTCAACCCCATCCTATCCCAATGCTTAGGGGAAGAGCTAGGTTTTCATGGCCTTCTGGAAGGCTAAAATTGGTCAATATGATGTTACACTTGAACAGTATCTGGAAGCTGCAATTGGTGAAGAATGCAGTAGCATGAGCAATTTTGGGTGGCCATAGGGCAGCATAAGTATCACCTCTGCTACATGCCAGTTTGGTTCTTGAACAGCAGCCAAGATAGGCAAGGATCTAAAACACAGGTGGCTTTAACTCTTATTTCAGCACTAAGAAACCTGGCAACTGAGCTACAGCAGTCTGTGATACTGACTACTCTTTGAACTAACTTTGGAACTTAATTTCTTAAGGTTTAAAATGCTTTTATATCTTTAAAGTACTTTACATGAACCTCAGATATTATTTTCCCCCCAAAGACAAATACTTAATGGAAAGTAGATATAAAGAGGCCCCTCTTTGGTTCTGCACCATGAAGAACAAATTGGTAACAGAAATGATGCAGCCAACAGATACTAGTTAAATTGAGATGGGATTAGATATTGTTTTAAACTGATCATTATTCGATTTTACTGTTGATGTTTATATATACTACAAGACTTTCTCCTTTTTGTTGCACTTCACATTGATATAAGTGCATATAAAATAAAATTATTGTTCTTATTGTTTCTCTGATTTAGAGGCTGTCTGATTGCTTAATAGCTCTGGGTGGTTTACAATTAAAAGGAGGGAAAACATACATCAAAATGCCCATGGTTGTTATGCTATACATTACATGCATACGGATGTCCACGTACTCATATGCCAAATAGAGTCTGGCTTTTATTTAGTTTCCAATGCTTAAAACCAATATATCCCAAAAGCCATGCAGTGGCTCTGTAGTTGCTTTGCACACCAGGTATTTATTCATGATTGCCATTATGATAGTGCAAACAGAAAGTTTTTCATCTACATTGAGCTATCATAGGACTTGCTTGACAGGATGTCCTAACTTCTTTTCATTTCCTATTATCCATATAGATTTGAACCACACAGAGCTCCCTGAAAATGTTAGATATGAAACCAACATTTTTATTATTTCTTTAGCATTAGAGAAGGGGAGAAATAAATAAACCATATTTAATTTAATTTCCTAGAGATATTAATGAAATAAGATGTGGGTGTGTTTGATCCCCTTTTCTTTTTTGAAGTGTGGTATACCCTTCAAACAAAATGAATGTAATCTTCAATACATCCTCCCTGCCATAATGTAATTCTTTTGTACAGTATATGTTCATTTTTAAAAAAATCAGATTCCACATTTTTATTAATGAGACAGAGAAGACATTATATTTTTATTAATACTTACAGTGGAAAAATATTTTACTAATTATAGGATAGAAATATCTAACTGAATAATTAATTCTGATGTGATAATGTTCAACACAACACATATCAAGATCACATGAAGTGTTAATACTACTTTATAATACCTTGGTAAGACCACACTTGGAATACAGCATCTAGTTTTGGTCACCACAATGTAAAAAATACGTTGAGACTCCAGAAAGAGTGCAGAGAAGAGCAACAAAGATGATTAGGAGACTGGAGACTAAAACATATAAGGAATAGTTGCTGGAATTGGGTACAGTATGCCTAGTTTAATAAAAAGAAGGAATAGAGGTAACATGATAGCAATGTTCCAATATCTCAGGGATTGCCCAAAGAAGAAGGAGTCAAGCTATTCTCCAAAGCACCTGAGGGCAGGACAAGAAGCAATGGATGGAAACTAATCAAGGAGAGAAGCAACTTAGAACTAAGGAGAAATTTCCTGACAGTTAGAACAATTACTGATTGTAATAACTTGCCTCCAGAAATTGTGAGTTGTCCAATACTGGAAGTTTTTAAGAAGAGATTGGACAATCATTTGTCTGAAATGGTATAGGGCAGTGATGGTTAACCTTTTTGCCATCGCGTGCCGAAAATGGGGGGAGCGTGGTGGGGTCACATGCACACGTGCCCACATCCATAATTCTATGCCCCCTCATGCTCCTCCCACTTTTGGCACGTGATGGCACGGTGGGCCCAGTAGGCCCATTTTTTGCTCTCCTCAGGCTCCAGAGCCTTTCTAGGAGCTTGGGGAGGGCAAAAACGGCCTTCCCATCCCCCCCAGAAGCCCTCTGGAGGCCGGAAACAGTGTGTTTCCTGACCTCTGCTGGGCCCAGAAGGCCTGAAAATCAGCTGGCTGGCACACACATGTGTGCCAGAACTGAGCTCGCGTGCCCACCGATATGGCTCCGCGTGCCACCTGTGGCACCCGTGCCATAGGTTCGCCATCACGGGTATAGGGTTTCCTGCCTAAGCAAGGAGTTGGACTAGAAGATCTCCAAGGTTCCCTCCAACTCTGTTATTATATTCTAAGCATATCTATCCATAAAAATAATGGTGCTATCAGACTTTTCTCTTTCTCTCTTTCCTCCCTAACTTAATTTTTTAAAAAGGTTTTTAAACTTCAGTTCTTTTTTCTAGCTATGTTTTTGTATCATTACTACAGCCATTGCATCTTTCAGAAGCCAAAGAAATAAAACAAAGGATGGTATACATCCAAAGAAAGATTGTCTGCTCTGGGTCTAGGGATAAGAGAAGAAATACTACAGGTCCTTAAAATAGAGGACCTTTGAGAGGATGAGCAGATGTGTAATGTTTTAGTTTTAGTTAAGAAAAGATGCTTTGGAATGAGCAAGAGCATGAACATAGCACCTTTCTGCAATTCATTAAATCATTCACATATGCTGTAGCTGTGTGAGAGCAAATTGATTCACACATAGATGCTGAGTTCACACATTCCCAGGTACATTTTCTAAGACAAAAGACATTGCACAGCCTAATACCAAGTACTTATCATGAATTTCCGAGAGACACCACAGTTCCAAAGTGCAGACCTATAGCAAAATTCTATCCCAAAGTGGGATGGGAAATTAGAGGCAAAAAAAGAGCTTACTTTGAACTCTTTTGCCTTGGTTTTCAAGATGATTTGTGTTTCTTTGTTTTCGTATTTGAATAGCACTTTGCTAATTTGTGAATGCATAAATATATATATAATTTGTAACTTTGTACTGGAAAGGTACTCTCAAAGATCCGAAGCCGAACCTGGGTAGAACTGAAGCAAGCATGCTCAGGAGCCAACATTGCCAGAGAGTAATGGACCGTGATATGGACCTATTTTTCACCCCATTCCCCAGGTATGATGAACTCCAGACTGGGGTTTGACATGTACAGTATCTTAAAAGGCTATTATTTATGTAATATTCTCTTGAAGGAGGGAGTCTGGTCAGCTGCAGTGCCAATTGGTGCTTTTTTTACTACTGACAGTTGTTGCAACCAAAACTGCAAGGAAGAGAGAGGTTTGCCTTTCAATGGCATAGGACAGTGGTATTAGCCACAGTGGTGCAGTGGTTAGAGTGCAGTACTGCAGGCTACTTCTGCTGATCACTGACTGCCAGCAGTTTGGCAGATCGAATCTCACCAGTCTCAAAGTTGACTCAGCCTTCCATCCTTCCGAGGTGGGTAAAATGAGGACCTAGATTGTTGTGGGCAATATGCTGACTCTGTAAACCGCTTAGAGAGGGCTGTAAAGCACTATGAAGCGGTATATAAGTCTATAGCTATTGCTATTGCTATTAGTGCAGAAGAGAGAACTTCCTTTTTTGTGTAGCTTCCTTAGTTTGTGCTTATGAGGGGGAAGCCTTGTGCTTTCTAGGACACTGTCCTCCGAAGAGATAGTGTAAAATAATAATCTGGAATGAATCCAATTGGGACTTTGGGAAGGATGTTTGATAGCAGGCTGACATCTTTTTTTTTCTTTTTTAAAGGCAAATGTGAGTAGGCTACTCCAACTGCATCACAATGATTACCATAGCTGTGTACAAACCCAATCCACATCTCTGCACTTCTGCAGCTTTTAGATTAGCTTGAGTTAGGGAATAAGGTCAAAGCTGTCTTTAACAGAGTGACTTATTAAAGAGTAGAGCAATTTTATTCAAGGGGTTGGAGAACTTGCACACAAATCCATTTATCATTTTAGGGGTCAAAGCACTGAGAACCTCCAGAGTATATCATTTTAGAAAACCAAAATTACTGTCCGCATGAGTTATGCTAAGGGTTTCAATACCTTTAATGTTAAGAAAAGGCAGAGGTAATACGTAGGTCTCATTGTTATATGTAAGGTCCCTTTTTTCTCATTTTCATGGGGATTTGTCCTCGTTTCCTGCTTTCTGGTATAAAAACTGATGACATTACATGTTGCAATTAGAAGAAGGGTTGTTCTCCAATTTTGTCATTATAAATGGAAGCAGAGATTTTTAAAAATACGCAATATTAATATACTGTATAGAGTCACCATAATGACAGAGAGGGCATGCAAGTTATAAAATAAATAAATTACTGCATAAATTAAAGATAGTTACTATCATATGTTCCTAGGCATTTTGCTGATGGTGAAGAAGCTTAATTCTGGATATATTTATCATTTTAAATGTTTTAAATTAAACATTAAAATGTTTTAATTAAATTAAACTTATTCCTAAAGGAAATTGATAAACTATGTTAACATTTATTGGAAGTCATCATTCTGCTAGTCAGAACATTAGAAAGAAAGTATGGATAACTAATGGACATCTGCCTTAAAACTAGGGGTCACAATACTGTGAGCTCTCTTATCATTCAATATGCTTTCTAGAAATACTGGGAAGTACAATTCAGCACCATCTGGAGAGCCATGAGTTGCCCATCATGTCAGTATTGATTCACTGTGTGAAGAAAAAGAAAGAATACGTTGAGAAAATAGATATGGATATTGCAAAAGAATTTGGATGGTATCTGCTTGAATCTTCACTTTTACTCAAGACATTGTTCCAAGATGGCATTCCTTGTGAAATGCTTAGACCAAACTAAAGGAGGTCTTGGAGACCAATTCTACCGATAGTCTAACGTGGCAAGATGTCTGAAGGCATTTTGGACATTTCATTTCAACTGTTAAAACAACCTTGCCTGTGTACATAAAATGGCCTTTTTGCCTATTGCAATAAGCAAAACTGTGTACTGTACACATCATAATCACAATTCTATCTTTCAAGGGGCTTGGACATTCTGAACTATTTATTAAGAAATTTGGAAATTTAGAAATAACAGTTGGAATTGCTTCCAAAACAATTCATATTTGATTACATTTTCTCATAACTTTTCTACCAACCTTGGTTCTCCTATCTTGCTTCCTCTTTCCTTTACCTGTACATAAAGTTCTCCAAGTTCTTCTTTCTTGCCTTCAAATATTAAGCAATGCCTTTTGAATCTTCATATTGCTGTTGCCTTATTTTTCTTTCACACTAGCTTATAAAATCTTAACTTGATCAGGAAGATATGAGTTTAGCATAAGAACTAAAGTCAAGGGTACATCACCTAAGGACAAAGAACTCAATGTGGCCCTTGAAATGTTGGGCCAACATCCACAAACCTGGTAGGAATGTATAAAGTGAACATTCCTCCTAATATCACATAGCATTGCCTGGGACCGTTAGATAAGGTGCAAATTGACTATAATCCTAGAAAGTTTCTCTCTGGAAATGATAGATTGATGACTGTCATTTGCTGTTCTATGGTGACAAATACCTTTTGGCTGTACACAATCCTTTCCAAAAGCTTTCCTATTTCTGAGCTTAACAGAAGTATTTCAATACTTCAAAGCTAATAGGTGTTTGTCTCAGGAAAGCAAGCTTCTGCCTTTGATTTTTCTAATATTTATCCGTCCATCAGAAAGCAGATGGTGAGAGGTAAACCAGATTATTTCAAACTTCTTGTGATGTGCTTAGTGGCACAGACCCAACAAGCATAGTACGAGCTAAGCAAAGTTCCTATCCCCCTGTCAGCCAAATCTTTTCCACTTGAGTCATTTTTTTCCCTTGGAACTGAGCCAGCCCAGTTCAGCTCTTTTGTAGGGAATGAGGAGCCGGTATTGATTTCCCATTTAAGCCAATCTTGTGTGAGCCCACTGCTGCCTCCCTCACTATGAATGCAGGGAGGGGGGAAACCAGCTGCAGCATTTCCAGCAGAGAATTGCTTCTTTGAGAAGGACCTGCACAGAATTGCAAATCAGGCAAATAAAAGGAGAAAATGGAAGGGCAGATAGGCTTTCCTTTCAAGCCACATATAGGGACAGCACTTCCTTTCTATAAGAGGAAAACAGGGAATTTGCTTGTTAGAGCAAGTGAAGGAGATTCTTATTATGGGCTTCAGTGCAGTTATCAGCTATAATAATGAATTCTTATACTGTCTTGCCTTGGAACAGGCAAAGCCGATGGAGATACATATTTGTTATGTGAAAGAGTGATCACAAAGGTTTCCAAAGCAGGTGGAAATTTGCTGTGGTGGGTATTTGTACAGAGTTTAGCTGCAGTCTTTAATGAGCTGTGCAGATTAGTAAACTTGGTGCAATAATGACTAAGTTACCAAAATCCATGGGTGTGTTTAGCTGACAGCCGCTTTCAATTGATTTCATATTATCTCTACTGTGAGTCTGAACATTCTGGATGCTCATACTGTGAGTGATGTGTTTCCCCAGAAACTTCAAATATTAATTTTAAATATGTTCACAGCCTGTTCCTATCATCACCTGCCGGTTTTGCAGAATAAACGAATATGTGAACCTCAACAGCTATTGCTTTAGCTCTCTAAAGCAGGCGTTCTACACCACTAGCCTCTGAAAAGCAAGGGAGAATCTCTCATTGTTTTCGCTGTAAAATGTAAGGATGTGTCAGCACCACAAAATATACTCTGTGAGCTGAATAGTATTGGCTACAAGAGGTTGTTGTCCCACTCTGAGAAACCTTAGTAAACCACTGAGGCAATTACACAGTTTTTTTTTCTACAGCAAAAAGCCAGTGTAGTTCTTTGGATAATACCCTAAATGCCTGTCTATGAATAATAACTTCCACAAATGATTTCCACAAATGGAAGGTCCAGTAGCAGTGATTCCCAGACCTCAGACTATGAGTCCTTGCAGACTGCTTCTGGAACGTTCCACACTTTTTCTGTCCTGGAAAAAAAAAGATACATAATATCCTACATTAACTTACCATGATTATATTAATTGAAATTATATTATCTATTCAGTTATTTTCGTAGCCCTGTGCTCCAGAAACTTTGTGAGGAATAACTTCACAATCAGTACTGGAAGCCCATTACCCTTATGATGAAGAGTAAACACAGTCTGCTTGTGATACATCACACTTAAGCGAATGTGCGTTTATAGACTAAATGTTTTCTGAGCATAAAGGTAGATGTCAGTTTATCAAAGAATAAGCCACAGAGTTAAAGAAGGATGAGATAAGGTAAAGGTAAAGGTTCTCCTTGCACATATGTGCTAGTCATTCCCGACTTTAGTGGGCAGTGCTCATCTCCATTTCAAAGCCAAAGAGCCAGTGCTGCCCAAAGACATCTCCATGGTCATATGGCCAGCATGACTAAATGCCAGAGGCACGTGGAACACTGTTACCTTCCCACCAAAGGTAGTCCCTATTTTTCTACTTGCATTTTTTACATGCTTTCGAACTGCTAGCTTGGCAGAAGCTGGGACAAGTAATGGGAGCTCACACCATTACGCGGTACTAGGGATTCAGACTGCTGAACTGCCAACCTTTCAAGCATCTTAGCCACTAAGATGTCTCTAAGGATGAGATGGTACATGGTAAAAAGAAACTTATGAGAAGAAGGGGTATTCATGGGAGTGATAAGCAAAGAACATCAGGAATGTATGAGTATGTATTTCCAGCAGAGCCATCTCAACTGCCCAGCTAATTAAGCAGCAACCTATATTGGGAAGCAGCAATATAGGAAGATATCTGAAGATAAATGATCACTTTAGTAAGAATGGCCAATTCATACTGGACAGGAAAAAGCAATTGTAAATCACTTCTATTTTTAAAAAACAACAACAACAACCAAATGGATAGAAAATATAAAAGTATTGACAGCATAGTGCTGAATGATGGGTCCCTCAGGTGGAATATACTCCACATGCTACTGAAGAAGAGGTGAGAATCTTTTTAATGGTGTTTAAGATTAAAGCTTTTGTGAGGTCTAGTTGCTAATGTTGCAACAAGAAAATAATGTCTGAATACACAAAATCAGAGTAGGAATTTGGAACATAAGAAATATGGACATAGAAAACACAGTGAAATAACTATAAATTGATATCTCAGGCATCAGTGAATTGAGGTGGACTGGAATCAAACATTTCAGTCAGAAGATCCTACAGGCACCATGAAAAATAAATAAAGAACCGAGTTTCCGCTTCCGGTTCCGCTGGCGACAGACTCTGATCGGGCTAGCTCTGGCCCCAGAGTCTGATCCCCCCCATCTGGAGGCCCTTTGGGCCAAGCGCCCCATTATTGGGGCGTTTGCCGTTTGAGGGCGGCTCGCCAGGGGTCCCCTGCCTCACTTCCAGGGGCCGGGAGGCCGATGCTGGCGCGCCCGAGGCTCCAGAGGGGGTGGGAGGCGATCGGCGGCTTTTTTTCGAGGCCGCGGAGGCGCCACAGCGCCTAAGGGGACCGGTGCTACCTAAGAAGGCACAACGGACTGTACTGACTGATTGCAGAGTGGAGCAGGCATCCTGGAGGCAAGGGGGGGGTTGGAGTTTCCCCCCCCCTTGTAGCTGGAAAGGTGCCGTGGCAGAAAACTAGGGGGAAGGAGATGGGGTGAAATCCCTTACCTTCCTGACTTTTCCTTGGAGGATGGCTGTGGCAGAGTTTCTTGGAGAGGTCTGGTGGCCCCTCCCCCCGGCAGGCAATGGCGGCGGTCTGACTTCCTGCTTCTTTATTTATGATTGAAGACAACATTCTCCTCTGGCTTCCTGTTTGACCTACTCTATACTTCGGACTCGTTGCTCCTGTGAGCGCCCACTGGTGGACAGTTGAAAAATTACTTTGATTGCTAATCCCTCTTTCTTCTCTGGAGGTTTGCCCTTTGATTTCTCATCTTCTACTGATCTAAGATGGCTAAGGGCCACAAATCAGCAGCAACTGACATGGGGAAAATTTTGGAAAGACTGGCAATATTGGACCAGAAGTTGGACAAGTTAGATGACGTCCAAAAAGGATTATCTGAAATTAAATCTGAAATGACACTTATGAAAAAAGATTTAAATGATGTTCAACAGCTGGCAGAGCAAAACAAGAAGAAGATGGGGGGTCTGGAGGGGGAGGTACGGGCACTCCAGAAGGTGGAGGATGGGAGAGGAAATGCAATGTTAACCTTACAATTGGATAAGATGTCTTATTTTCTCAGGTTCCAAAACGTGGAACAACTTGACCAGGAAAATTTGAGAGAAGTGATGGTTAAAATGTTGGGTGAATTTTTAGAAAGAGATTTGGAGTCTATTGGAAGGGATGTGGACTTGGTGTACAGAGTAAACTCACAATTTGCAATTTTACATAATCTACCAAGAGAGATTCATATTAAATTTGTGAGAAGGGAACTGAGAGATGAGATATTGAGAAAACAAAGACTGGGGGCGCTGGTGTACAGGGGCAAGGAGATCACCATCCTGAAGCAGATTCCCAGACAGGTACGAGAATTAAGAAGAAAATATTATTTTTTATCAAATAAGCTGTACCTCAAGGGAGTAGGTTTTAGGTGGCTGATTCCGGAGGGTTTGATGATTTTTTGGGAGGACAGTAAGAAGAAAATTAATAATGTAACGGAAGCTAAGGCTGTTTTTGACCAACATAAATCCTTCCTAGGTGGAGAAGATACAGGAGCCGAAGAGGGGGAAGTATTAGATGATCAAGGAGCGGAGGCGGACGGAGCTGTTGCAGCCCGGGAGGGGGAGGGAGGCCAGACCATGGTTTTAAGAGCCAGAACTAGGAAATGAAGAAAGGAGGGGAATCTATTGTTTAAGGTTTTTTTAATTGACTTTTTTTTTCTCTCTCTTTTTTTATTGTATTTTGTATAACACTCTTTTTTTTGTTTATATAATTTTTATATAACCTGGTTGTTTGTTTTGATTTAAGATAATAATGTCTGTTGTGTGAGAAATTAAAAAAAGAAAATAATAATTGAAATATCTTTATATAAAGATATTGAAAATTCAACATATTGTAAACTATAATATTGTATATTCTTAACCAATAAAAACTTTTTATTTAAAAAAAAAATAAATAAAGAAGAACTTTGCTTTTAATGATAGGAAGATATAGCAAGACCAGTACCAGTACGTAATCAATGACCAAATAACATTGATTAGGCTTTGTTGACAACCCTTTAATATGATAATCATTCAGGTTTATACTTCAATCACCAATGCAGAAGGAGGTGGATAAGTTTTATTATTAAGATCATTTTGAAAATAACAGAACATGGTTATTGGACTTCCGGTTTGCACCGGCATTGCGGATGGTCTTCGTGGACCGCCAGCCCCGCGATTCGTAAAGTGCTAAACAGCTGTCTGGCAGCTTAAAAACCTCTCCATCAGGAGAAGATGGAGAACAGAGCCGGTGGGTGTGCGTAGAGCTCCCTGTAAGCCCCTGGAACAACTCCAGGGGTTTGGAGGGTGAGAGCTCCCCGTTTAGCCCATGGAAGCTCCGGATCCAGGACGACTCTGTGTTAACAGAGCCAGACGTCACGACCAACAAGCAAAAGGGAGATCAATTGAATCCAAAGAGCAGACAGAGCGGAAGCAGGAGAACAAGCAATCTGCAAGTATCAATGCTTAGCTCCGGATTTACATTGTTTCTAATTGAGCTTCTTTGACGTGGAGGCTGGAAGATGGCGCCTTTGTTGTGGGTGTGAAAGTGAAAGTTAGAAATGAAAGTGCTTGTTGAGAGATCAGCGCTCTAAGAGTGGATTAAGGCTGCTGGACTGAGTGTTTGGTGGAGATGGAGGAAAGACTATTTTGCTTGACAAATTATAAATTACTTTTGAAAACTGTCCAAGAGATTTTGTGGCTGTTAAAGGGGGGAAAAAAGATTTTTTTAGAATAAGATGGCTTCTAAGCAAGTTAAGCCAGGAGTTCCTAAAAGTGGAGGAGTCTCTCCAATAGTATCAGTAGTGACACAGAAAGCACAACTTCCGGTGGATTCACAGAGCCAGGAGGCTTCTTTAAAAGAGCTTAAGGAATTTATAAATTTATATATATATATATATATATATATATATATATATATATATATATATATATTCTGAGGTTTTCGCGGGTATTTGTATGTAGGTCTTTGGTTATTCGGGTTTTCTCCCACGTAAAATTGGAAGTGTCTTGGCAACGTTTCGACGAAGTCTCATTCGTCATCTTCAGGCTGGTGTTCTCGGCTTCGTGCTTCCAGGACTTGTAAGAAAATCAAAGCATTTTGGATAAAAATTTGGTGGGTGATATTTTGAAAAAAAGGTTGAAATTTACTCCGCAATTGTTTTTATTGGGTATAATACTGGACTGTACATCATCAGAGACTAAATTGATCTTAAATTTAATATCAGCAGCTAGGTTGCTGGTTGCGCAATACTGGAAGAAGAACTCTTTGCCTACTATTGAAGAGTGGATACTGAAAGTAGCGAACTTAGAGGAATTATATTCAAAATAAGTATCAGACAAGAAAATACCAAATAGCCTATGAATGAATGTTAAACTTTAGAAGTATTATGTTATCTATAGCGGAGTTAATGTTTTAAGGGGGGATCTGTTAGTTTAAGGATAGATAGTTTAATTTAGCTTATGATTGTTAATTGAAATACCCTGTATTTTGCTCTGGGAAGTCGGGGGAACGGAGGGAAGGGGTGTTGGGGAGGTGGGGGGAAGGAAAAAGGGTGGGGGGAGTATTGGGGAAATGTTTTTTGTGTAAAACTTTTCAATAAAAAAAAAGAAAGAAAATAACAGAACATGCAAGCTTTTGATTGGAGTCTGTAATGTCAACGTTAGAAACCCAAAAGAGGAAATTGTAATTGAATGTACTGTTTAGGAAAATGAAACGAAGCAGTAAAGTGACATCAATTTCTTCTACTTAAATGATTTCTTCAGGGCTAATACTGTCTTCAAACAACCAAAATGATACCTCTATACTGGAATGAATGAATATGAATGTATTCATATATATACACATACATACGTATGTACATACATGCATACATACATGCATACATACATATATACATACATACATCACAGGGGTGAAATTCAACCACTATGCTAAATATATATTAATGAAAGCTGGAATGGAAGGAAATGCATGGTTTAAAAATTGGAGGAAGAAACATCAAAAACCTGTATACTCACTCTTTGTTTAATGACTACCATAGTTAGTGACCATTTCAAAATGTGATGTTAATAAAACATTCATTTTCTGACCAATGTGCATATTTATGATGAGATTCATGTGCCTGAAAACAGCCCTTTCAAGAAGGAGGATAGGAAGAGTATTGGACAATGTTGTATTGGACAATACTCTTAAGAATACCATGGACAGCTAAGAAACCAATGAATCATTTTTTAAAAAAAATCATTCTAGAGTTCTAACTGGAGATACAAATGACCAGGCTTGGAAATTTTATGAAAGACCTATCACACAGGAAAAGACTGCAAATGCTGGACAACCAGCAGCAATGATTACTGTACCATTGAAATATATGAAAGACCAAGTCGGGGACAGATTGTTACAGAGAAAATCTATGTGGCTGCCAGAAGTTGAAAATGACTTGATGCCACATAATCAATCTATTGATTTTGAACTGCTTTGTTTCTGAAAAGTCTTTAGTCTTCAAATCCTGTTTTTAGTGCTCAGGAACTGAGAAAAATATACTTCATGAAATGTACTTCACTATTCTTTTGGAAATCCCAGCATTTGCTTTCAGTTCCATGCTACTCAGTTGCCTATCTCTCTTTCTGCCAGGACCACTACCCAACCATTTTGCAGGTATTTCCAAACAGCTTCTGTTCAATGGCAAAACTGAGGTTAGCCATTTCCAACAATATCCGAGTTCCGAATAATGCACCCATTGAAAGCAGAACTCCGAGGCAGGTAGATTCCTCAAAGAACATGTTTATTGGATACATCATATAGGCACAGCCACTGAAAAACCAACTCTAAAAGTTCCTGTGGTTTTCACCTAATTAAAAGAGTAACAATCGCCCCTTCCAGGTTTCAACAATTACATTGTCCACTGAATATAGCTGGCAGGCTCCTCTCCTCCTTCAACAGCCACCTGTTAGGATGACCTTGGTTCCCACAGGAAACGTTTTTGTTTTGACTGTTAGCTGAGCTATCTACTTTTTCCCTCCCTGACTTTGTGGTAACTATGAGGCAGCAGAAGATGGCTTCAGCACAGATTTGCTTCAGAGTTGACGATATCCCTAAATAAAATAAATTGAATAAACACAACTTTCCTATTTCTCTTGTGCTGTTTGAAATCTGCAATATTGTCCAATCATACACCATCCCTGAGAGAAGTAGAATTATTATTGTGAAAGCACTAACTAACCTGAAAATAACCAGTCAGTACTCCTAACAGTATTACTGTAATTGTGGGAACAACTTCCTTTGTTCAGATATAATGTGTGACCACAATGCAGATTTATGGACAATTGAAAAATCAGAAGTTGAAAATATGAACATGGTGGTAAGAGATAATATCCACAAGCTATAGAAAAAGAACGGCAACAAATCTGTTGTGTCTTAGGTAGAAAAATGATGTATGAACAAGGAAGCAAGCCTCAAGGTTTTTGATGTCGGTGGCAAAACAGAAATAAGGAACAAAGAATGTCACTAGATACAAATCGTTGTGAACACTTAGTCATAAAATTAGTGTACTTTGGTGAAGCACGAAAGGTATTTCACAGTTAAAAATTAACTCTGAATTAAGAAGAAGTTTACTGCCTACAGCTATGCTAATACTGGTGATGACATTCAGGCTGTTATACACTTTCTAAGCTGCCACACACGTTTGGCATCTTTATTCGGCTTTCCCTGAAAGCATCTTCAATACATTTTCATTTTAATGTGTTTCCAAGCCAAGCATATCTGGCAAAGTTGCCATGCAGGAAAAATGAATGAGATCTCATCCAGAGGATAGTGACATCAGTAGAATGAGAACCATTCTCATGATTGAAAAACTAATTATTGTAAACTGCATGTTGTAAATAAGGCCGGACTATAAATATAGTAAATATATTTGCCCTATCTCTTCTTTTCAGCACTAAAAATAAAATTGGTTCAATAAGTAATCTCAGTACAATTGTCTCCCATTATCTTCCATTTATGCTGCTGGAATATTTTAGTCCTGTCTGATAGGTTTGTTTCTTTCCCGCTGGATTCTTTCCTCTTTTAACATTCTTAGCAGCAACCATGAGTGATGAACTTATGAACACAAACAAACAAATAAATAAATGCTTGTTTCTTCTGGAACAAACCACATTAATGAATAGATCAAATAGCTGATGTATTATGGTATTCAGACAAAGAGAAAATCTGGAAAAGAACCCCTTTTTTAATTAAGAGAAAGTAAAATATTGGGTTATTTCATATTTTCCCCAACACCATTTCAGTAGTGTTCAAACAAGTGTTCGCTAATGGATTATAGGCTGCCATACACTATACTAGCCTTCTTCAAGTATGTTTACCACTATGAATACAAAGTACACTAGGAATGACAGGTAATGCAGCCAATATTTCTACTTTCTGGAAACATCTGTGTACAATGAATTATAAATTAGAATCTAAAAGACACTGGGTAATACAGATAATGCCATTACAGTAAACCAACAAAAGGGAAACAGCTGCTTATTGCATTCAGCACATAAAGCTACATTAAAGAAGTCACTGGGACAGACTGTAGAAGACTGGCACAACAGTTGTGTTTGTAAGTAAAAAGTTTCCCCATTTCTTCTTATTCTCCTCCTCTTTCCTCTTTTGTTCATAAGTTTCAAAAAAAAGATGAGATGTAGTAATAAGAAAATTCTTGATCTGACCAGAAAACCATATGTTGTCCTCAACCTTTGATGACACTTCAAAACAATCAGCTATTAACGAGTTATTGTTTTTTAAGATAGAGAATGCTCTATTTACATTTTAAAACTAATATTTTCTTATCCCATTTTCTGTATTGGTTATTAATTTAAAAAATCTAAATACTATAATATACTTTCCAATGTAGATAAACAAAATAATTAGTAAATATGAATTTTATTATACATTCTTGCCAATCATTTTTCTACTAAGGGGAACAAAATTCCTTTCTTCTACCATCTTAACTTTCTCAAAAAATGAGTTTTTATTATTTTTATTTTAATATTTACATATTATGCATTTACATACAAACACATATATTTTACTGATTATTGAAAATGTAGAAAACAATGTTTGATGGAGTTTGGACATAGTGATGATTGTTTGGTTTTGTCACTTTCGTGGATTTAAAAAAGTCAGTCGTTATGGCTATTGTATTGGACCATTGATTTATACACATTCAGTTTTATTGACTACAGGTAGTCCTTGACGTATGACAATTGAGCCCCGAATTTATGTTGCTAAGAGACAGTTGCTAAGTGAGTTTTATCCCATTTTACAACTTTTCTTGCCAAAGTTGTTAAATGAATCAATGCAGTTGTTAAGTTAATAACAAAGTTGTTACTTTGCCTTTCTCATTGCCTTGCTTGTTAGAAAGTCACAGATCTGGAGTTGGGTCTTGCCAGACCCTCTCCTTAATTGTTGGGACCAGAATATTTTCTGCTTGCTGGATCTGATGGGACACAAAACATCTGGACAGAACCAGGTTCTCAAATATCTCAGCCCCATGCCATGAAGGGCTTTATAGAGTCCAAGCAGCACTTTGATTTTATTTTATTTATTATAATTTGTCAAACAGAAACAAAAACAGGAATAATATAAAAATGAAATGACAGGGACGATAGGCACATTAGTGCGCTTATGCACACCCCCTCTATAGATGTCTTAAGTATGAAGTGAGGTCCACGTGGACCACGTCCACAAATTTGTGACTAAAACTGAAAATTTGTAGCTGAGACAACTGAATCAGGTAGAGCATTCCAGACTTTGGCAACTCTATTACAAAAATCATATTTTTTTACAGTCATCTACCAGATAACCTGCTGGTTCATTCATTCGTTTACAGAACTTATATGACAACCATATCATTTTATAATACTAGGGAGCTCACAATCATCAATTAAAACAGATTTTTAAAAACCATACCCTTCTCTCAAGGCACCAGACTAAACAGCTTCCCAGGTCAAAAATCATTCTAACCAACAGCCGGGGGAAAACCCTGGTCTTCACAGTCTTCTACAAGGCTAGAAAGGTAGGAATTTCTCAGGTACTAGGTGGGAGGTATTCCAAAGGGCTGGGATGGTTATGAAGAGGTGTGCCTATGAGATCCCATCAGGTGACAACATTAAGTGAGAGCAGCTGGAACATGTGTATACTAAACTAGTAGGATGGGCAAATACACCCAGAAAAAAAAGTAGATTCCCAAATAACCTACCTCTATGACATGTATGGTTTTAAAGCTGATAACTAGCACCTTGAATTTTACTCAGAAGACAACTGGAGTCAGTGCAGATTATATAGCAGTAGTGGAATTTGGGTGAACCACAAGGCATCCAAATGCATGTACCACTAAATTCTGGATAAGTTGCGGCTTCTGCATGGTCTTCAAGGCCAGACCATGTAAAGCGTGTTGTAGAATTCCAAACAGAAGTTTACTAAGGCATGAGTGACTGTAAGCAAGGCCTTTAGATATAGGAAAGGATACAATTGGCCATTTGAGTAATGGCTACCCTGGTCACAGCTACCATTTAGTTTTTTAGAAGGAACCTAGTAGGACTCCCAAATTTTTCAGTAGATATGGGTGAGGAGCATCCTGACCAGAATCAGACACTTCAACTGTTCTGACCCTAGGAAGCCAAAGACTCCAACCCACTCCATCTTGCTAAAGTTGAATGACAACCATTTTCTCCCCATTCAGACTCTTACAGCCTTCAAGTACTGATCCTGCACATGAACAGCATCAATTACTTCATGGCGTAGAGATGTATAATTCAGTATCATCAACATACCTATGAAAATGAAACCCATGCTGCCAGATGACCTCTCCCACAGGCTTCATACAGATGTTAAGTAGTAGAGGAGAGTGACCCAAGCCCTGAGGCATGCCATATAACAGAGGCCCAGGACTTCTCCTTTCCCAACAACACTAACCCTGAAAAAAGGAGAACCACAATAACATGCCTTCCACTCCCAATCCCTAGAGGCATACAAACAAGATTCCATGGCCAATGGTACAGAAAGCCACTGAGGGATCCAGAAGGGCCAGAATGGACACACCATCTACATCCCAAGATCCCCAAACATTATCCACAAGTGCAGCCAATGCTGTCGTAATCATAAAGCCTACCTAAAATGAGGGTCCAAACAATCCTTTTCATCCAAAACTTTCTGCAGCTGGGAGCCCACAACCCTCTCAACAACCTTCCCTAAAGTATTTTTTTTAAAAAAAACATAGAGACCAAAGATGACAAACTCAAAAACAAATTGAACAAATTTATACAATAGCTGCCTAGGCTCTTTATAGATCTACTTCCCCTCCCTTATCCAGGAAAGTCCTGATCACCAATTCTGTGTGGGTACAATAAGTGTGGTGAAATGACAATGATTCATCACTCCTATAGCCTCAAGGTAAGACCTAATGAATGCTCTTACCTGTAGCTTGTCACCCTCATCCTTTTTCTTCCTTCCACTACATTGTTCCATCTCTTTCATTGTTCCATCTCTTACATTGTTCCATCTCCCAGAACTCTACAATGAAACAGGAAGACCTATGGTAGCTATCATCACAGAGAGTCAGGCATAGTACAATCTACAGTCTCATTGATGCTCATTCCAGGCTACAGCTAAGGCTTCAACTGAATCATGCACCAGAACCTCAGGAATAATCCCAATGACTAGTATAGCAGTTGGATCTCTCTGAAACTCTAAAGGGCCCATCAGTCACCTGGGCAGACCAATTAAATGTGTTAAACAAAATCCTTTTCCTTTTTTATATTAAGCTTTTGTTTCTAATTTATTCCACTTTACGTTCAGTTCATTGCTTTCTACACCTTTTTGTGAAGTTAGCATGTACATTTATGTATAGTTTGCATAACATACATTTTAGCAAGCATCCGCTAATAAAATATTTTCAGTACTGTAAATGCTTTCACCAAGACTATTTACACTAAATATATCATAGTTCACATTCATTAAACTTTCTATAACCAGTTAATGAATAAGTGAAATACACATTGTATAAATGCCTAAATTTCATCTCATAAAATGGTTGAAAATTCCAAGTTACCGTACTTTTTGGAATATAAGATGCACTTTTTCCTCCCTAAAAGAAGGTGAAAATTTGGGTGCATCTTATACACCAAATGTAGCCCTGCCCACCTGCCAGCCCCCTCCCTCAGCAGTTTTTGGCCTCCGTGTGTCACGTTTCGGCTTCCGCACACTGTTTTAGACCTATTCCAGGCTGTGGGAATTCCTACAGCACATCACCACCTCCATGCCTTGCGTTTTTGGCCTCCGTGCATCGCATTTTTGGCCTCCGTGCATTGCATTTTTGGTCCCCAAATGCTCTGTTTTAGACCTGTTCCAGGCTGCGGGGATCACCACAGCACATCACCGCTGATCAATGCCTCCGTGCATAGCATTTTCAGCCTCTGCACGTCACGTTTTCAGGCACCCTTCCAGGCGGTGGAGAGCGGCAGTGGCAGCGGAATATATTTAAAATGAAAGTCAGCATTGCTCTGTCATCTCTTCTATATCTCAGTATCTGAGAACAGTCAATAATGTAATAATGTAATGAAATTATTACTGGCTTTATGCCATGAAACTTTTTCTAAGTTCCAAAGCTGATCCTTTATGGGATCTTTCAGACAGAATTCATCCAGCTGCTATCCTATTCATTATAAATAAACCTCCTGCCAAATCTTTCACTGGAAGGAAGTTCGTAGGGAAGAAAGTTGTAAGAAATTACTTTCTAGCCTTCCAGAGATCCAATAAGAAAATATCTAACCTCTTGTCAGGAACAGTCAAAAAAATCCTTATTACTTGCTTTAAAAAGAATAGCTATATAGATAGACATCATCACACAGGATCAAGAAAAACCAACACTCAGATTGTGTCATCCAATGTAGTTTTCTTCATTCAGAATTAGCAGTTTATCCTCTTTCTCATACAAACTGAGCACTTTCCGTTAAGATAAACTGCATTTGAACAGCACACTACCTACTTAAACAATTTTCCTCCTCCCTTGTGACATGCTTGCTGGAACAGCTGTCTATTCAAAAATTAATGTCACTCTTTTTCTGGCTGCTTGATCCCTCTTTCTAGGTTAGGTCACAAATCTCTACTTTCAGCTATTCAACCAGTTGATACACAAGGGAATTCTCAGCAGGTGAAATTTCCTAAATTCTCTCTCTACACACTGTCTATGCTGCTGCCGCCAAGCTATACCCAATTCTATTGCATCCTCTGATTTCTTATCTTCTCTTTTTAGCTACGGGGACTAGAAACCACAGTAGGCAAAGAGCTACAGGGAGAAAAGTGATTCTTTCTCTTGTTTACTTACAAATGGCCTTTCTCCTGAAAGGTAATGGTCTTTCTAAATTAATCTCCTCCTTGTTTTCTTTTTCTCCAGCCATTACCTTTAGAATAAACCTCTTCCATTCCTCAACTTTCTCAACACTGGTGTCTCTGTATCTTTCTCCATCTGTATCGCCCAATGTATTTTCAGCTTCACATCATTTTTATATTTCCTGAATTTCAATCCTTGCTTTTCCATTATTTTAGAATCTTCCTTCCAGAGTTTCCTAAATCCAATTCCTTTCCCGAGTTCATGCTAGCTTCCAGAAACCATTCCTTTAATTTATGCTTCTATTTATCTACGATATATTTTTGGAGTATAAGACACACTTCCCCCACAAAAACGTTGGTGGAAATGTCTGTGTATCTTATTCACTGAATATTGCCTAAGCCCCACACACCCACCAGCCCCCACCCTTTGGCCGTTTTCAGCCTTTGCATGTCACATTTTCGGCCTCCACATGCTCCCATTCCAGGCTGCGTGGATCGCCATAGTACATCACCGCTGATCTCTGCCTACGCACATCACATTTTTGGCCTCTGCATGCCCCATTTTTGATATCCGTGTGTCGCATTTTCAGCTGGTTCCAGGTGGCGGGGATAGCCGCCGCTGCCGATCCCCACAACCTGGAACTGGCTGAAAATGTGACACATGGAGGCAGTGATTGGTGGCGATGTCAGGGGTGGCTTCTACTTACCTTTACTACCAGTTCGCAATGACAGCGTGCATGCTTTTGTGCATGCGCAGAAGGTTCTGTGCATGTGCAGATCATCAATTATGACATCTGAGCGGGTGGGCGGAGCCTCCCACTTCTTTTACTATCAGTTGTAAAGAACCGGACAGAACCAGGAGCAACCCACCACTGGGCGATGTGCTGTGGCGATCCCGGCAGCCTGGAATGGGTCTAAAACAGAGCATGCAGAGGCTGAAAATACGATGCCCGGAGGCCAAAAATGCGACGCACGGAGGCCAAAAATGCAACCCGCGGAGGCGACGATGGGCTGTAGCGATCCATGCAACCTGGAACAGCTGATTGGTGGTATTCTGGGAGGCTGATCCAGCCACCAATCACAGCCACTGTTCATGCGATAACATGCTGAAGCTTACCAGGCTGTTTGCTGCAAAGACGCTAGCCAGATGAATACCAATGGATGCTGGTAGGCAGAGGCAGAATTTTTTTGTTCTTGTTTTCTTCCCCAAAAACTAATATGTGTTTTATACTCCAGAGCATCTTATTTTAAAAATACAGTAATTTCCTCTGCTTTTGATCTCTTTCAGAAAAAACCCTGTGCAACAGATCCATAACACTCAGGCTAATTCCCTTCTATCAGTTATTACAAGTTTGCCCCAGAATTACTTATTTCCAATTTGACTGAAACTAACTGGGTTGTACTGGTATAGAATCAGTCAGACCTTTCAGCAGTGATGGCCTTCTGACATGTGTCTATCAGGATACAAATTTTAAAGATGGAGACACTTAGTGAGTACATAACTTTATGCATACTTTTTAAGAAATCTAAAAGTTATATTTTAACTTTTAATTATTGCATATATTATGTGGTTGAGCTAGTCTGCACTTTAAAGTGAAGAGGATTTTTCAGAACATATATGGGCGCCATCTTGAAGCTGTCAGGAATTCCCTAACTACCAGTTTGTATTTTCATCTCCTGTAACACTGGAGACCAGTATGCTGCTTTAAGAAGTCCCCTAAAGAAATTAGGTGAATTTCTTTATAGGCCAAAAAAAAAAAAAAAAAAGCTTATACCCTTGCTATTTATTTATTTGTTTGTTTCTTTGTTCCTTCACCATATATACTGCCCCATTTTCAAAAATTCTGAGAGGCCTGCAAAGCATTTATATAATAGAATTATAAACAAAGACATTAAAATTATTCAATTCGATACAGGTAAAATCAATCAGCCATATATGCATCATTTAGGAAAGATAGTATTTCTGAACAACTACTTTTCATAGCTCTTTTAAAAAATATAATAAAGTGGTCTGGGTGTCCCGGAGTAGACTGTTCCAAAGGATAATAATCATGTGTATATAATCTGACTTCAAAGGAACATGGAGAAGTATTCACATTGACCAATTATAATGCTGTTCTACTAGAAGATAGATTCTGTCATATCTTAATTAAAAATCACCTCTGTCCATTTGTCATGGAGAAACTGAGTCATTGGACATTTATTCCTCTTATAACCTTGATGCAGGGATTAAAATATAAATAATTATTGCAATTTGTTTTGTTTTGATTTTTTTTTAAGGTTTTCAGGTTTGGATCAGGAGGACTCAATTACAAGTAAGATAGATGTGATTTCATAATGTCCCAACATTTTTATTAATTAATTTTGGAATGTGTACTATACAGGGCTCTGCCTTGAAAACCATCTGGAATATTCCACTGATTTAAAATACTGGTAGCCATGTATTTATGGGGAAACCCTTATGTCACAAAGGGCCAGTATTGAAAGAGCTGCATTAACTACCAGTTTGCTTCCACGGACCTCCAACATGTTTGTAATAATTTGTAAGTCCTACATAGCAGATATCCCAATTGATCCCAAGCTAACTTCTAACTTTATTATTTTCCCATAATATTGGAAAATATTATTTATTATTTTTGATAAATAACTCAAGGCATCCCACATACCTACTAT
The DNA here is from genome assembly GCA_012654045.1 of Ptyas mucosa. Classification (NCBI taxonomy): domain Eukaryota; kingdom Metazoa; phylum Chordata; class Lepidosauria; order Squamata; family Colubridae; genus Ptyas; species Ptyas mucosa. Next base: position 16,067,009 of record WNWU01000007.1, on the reverse strand, counting down.
TCCTTTCTCCTGTTTTTCACACAACCATAACCCTGGCAAATCAGATGGACTGAGAAAGAAAGAGAGAGAGACTGGCTCCAAGTTACACAGCTGGCTTTCAGGCCTAAGGTGAGACTATAACTCACATGTCATGGTTTCCAGCCTGATACTTTAACACTATACCAAACAAGCTAATGAGCGTTAGGTTCTGCAACAAGCCAGCTAATAAACAAAATTTTCTCATTAGATCATGAACTGTTAGCTTCTCCCTTGATAGTGGAGATAGCAGCCAGACGTGGGTTATGCTCATTGGTCACAAGAAAGGACTGAGCCTGTCAAATCAAACAAATACTGCCCCTGTTGCTAGGAGCCCCAGCTTTTTGCTCAGTCTGTCAGACTGGATGGTTGTGTGGATTGCTTGCTCTAACACAGTTTTCTCGTGTTTGAGGCTTAATTCTTATTGGACTTTCTGGTTTTTGATCTTGGTCTGTTTATTGACATTCTTCTGTATATTCTGGATTGGTTTGGTTTCACTGGTTTAAATAATTTTTCCTCAGAAGGATTCCTTCAAGGTTCTTCAGCCTGTACTTCCATATCACCCTCCTCTCTGCTTCTGGTTTGTATTTAAGCTGGTAGAGTTTTTCACTCCCGGGGGGGGGGCATCTTGGTGCCGTCAGGCATTGCCTACCAGATTAGCCCCTAAATCAAACGGCTACCTTCGGGGAGCTTCCGCGCTCCCTTTACGTCTTGGGGCGACTGATTTGCGCTTCCCTATTCAAGGTTAGTGGAGCCCTGTGCTCCTGGACCGCTGCCGGTTTTTATCGGCTGTCAAGGCTTCACCGCGCGCGACTTGCCTCTCTCGCTCCCTGCTCTATACAGCCGCTGCTTGCCCAGGCTTCGGAGCGCACTACAGCTGACCGGCGCTCCTTTGATTGCTGAAGTGGAGCTTCGCGCTCCCCGTGGCTAGCCGCTTGCCGGTTTTCCCTTGGGCTAATCCTTTGCTGACCGCTGCGGCCTCTAACAACTCAAGAGCGGTTTGGCTTTATTGGTGTGGGGGTGTGGACGCTTGTAGAGCTTTGCGCTCTGCCAGTTTGCTCTGGCTGCCATTTTGATTGCAGCAAGGCGGCCGTCGAGCTCCGTCCACCATTTTCAGGGCCTCCAGGCATTTGGTCTGTGCCCAGAATATTCCTGGTCTCTGTTTTTGAGACTGTTCGTAAGACCTGAGGTCTTGGGGTCCTGTCCCTCTGGTTTGGCCCACTTTCCCTGGTGACTATAGGTTACAGTGATTTGGGGTTTTTTGCTGGCCCTATAACCTACCTCTGTGCTCCACATTATGCCTAAGGCTCAAGCCAAGACTAGGCATGGCTGCAAAGCCACAGTTAGGGACCAACCTGTGGCTTCTATCAGGGTGGAACAACCCCATGCCCTAGGCGAGGAGGCTCGCTCTCAATCTCAGGCCTCCAAACCAGGTGATTTCGTTTTGCCTGCAGCCTCTACTGAGATTCATGACTGACCTTCAAAGGGGTCTCGAAAGAGGCACAGGGATACACAGAGGGTCACTCAGGCCACAGCCAGCAGGCTTTCTAAAATGGAATGTGAGCACCCTCAGCTCTTAGATCAGATGTCCTTACAGGATTATCAAGTATCGGTGGATTCTTCCATGGTATGGGGCTCCATGCCTTCTGGGGAGCAAGATTTGAGGGCGGAGTCTAGCGCTCCCAGGCCTGAGGTGGTTCCACCACTGCCTCCTTCTGCTCCGGCCCGTGCTTCTACGGGGCCGGTCCGGTCCAAGGTCAGCTTCCTGACTCTTGGACACCAGAGGATATTCAATGTATGATTGCAGTGGCAGTTCAATGGTCGCTTTCTGCTTGGTAGTACCCAGGTGATAAGCAGGTCCCCTCTACAATAGCTTGCTCGGGGCGAGCAGCATCTCCTGATCGGTTTGATATGGAAGATGCTATCTCCCTGACCGGCTCTGACTCCCTGTCATTGTCTGGTACCAGTGACCATCCTGTGGAGGTGGACTCAGAGCTGTCTGAGCCGGAATTGTTGGAGGATGAAGGGCTACCACCTGATCAGCCAGCATTTACAGGCCTATTTCCTCAGGCTCTCTTTAAATCACTCCTTTTCAAGGTGGTAAATACCGCCCAGCTGGGTGCTCCTCAGCCTCCCGAGCCACCTCCTCCGGCGGGTTCTTTAAACCCATTATTTGCAGAACCACCTAAGCCAGTGACTTCTATTCCTACGCCACCTCTTTTTCTGGATGTTATCCAAAGGCAGTGAGTTTCACCTACATCAGCTCTGGTCCCCTCTTCCTCAGACAAAAATAACTTTTCTGTCTCCTCTGCCTTGGATTCCCTCCTTCAGGTGCCTTCTGTCGACGCCCTAGTGGCTGCCTTATTGGCTTCTTCATCCATTCCAGGTGACCCTGATGAGGGTCTTCGTCCTGATGAACGTAGATCGGAGCAGGTCCTTCAGAGAGCCCATCTTGGGGCAGCCTGGGCCATCAAGTCTGCCACAACAGCTTCTTTCTTTAATCGTTCTACCCTTTTGTGGCTTTGCCAGTTCCAGGAGAAGTTGTCTCCCAAGGACTCGAGACTTAGGCAAGACTTGAATAAAATTGTGGCTACTGTGCAGTTCTCAGCAGACACCACCCTGAATGCGGCCCGTTTTGCCGCTAAATCCCTGGCATCTTCCATCACGGCCCGCCGCTTAGTGTGGCTTCAACATTGGCAAGCCGACGCCAGACACAAATGGCGTCTGGCATCTGTCCCTTTTTCGGGCACTAGGCTGTTTGGCGAGCCTTTGGAGAAGTTTCTTATAGAAACCAAGGATAAGAGGAAGATATTACCTGCTGTGTTTCGTAGGGGGGAACCTCGGTTCACCCCTTATGGTCCTTGACAACATTACTGGCCTTCGGAGGGTGGTTTCTCTTCTCGTGGCATGGGTAATTTTGCCCCTAGGCAGAGGGGTTTTCAGGAACGTCCTCCTAGGGGGAGGAATTTTGGTACCCGGCAGCCTTTTCGAGGGGGAGGGGGTCGCTCCATCCATCGCCGCCATTAGTAGTACCGGGGAACCTCCCATTGGCGGATGATTGGGCCTTTTTGCCAACGTTTGGGAGGGTACTACTTCGGATTGCTGGGTCCTTGCCTCCATTCGATCAGGGCTAGCCATCAAATTTGTCTCCACCCCTCCTTTGTCTTTCATTTGCTGTCCTCTGTCTCGGGTTGCCGAACATCGCTCCCAGATGGAGGCAGCGATTAGTCATCTTTTAGTAATCAATGCTATTCAACCTGTGCCCAGTGATCAGGCTGGACAGGGCTTTTATTCTCGGGTCTTTTTGGTCCTAAAGTCATCGGGTGGGTGGAGACCCATTCTGGACCTTAAGTGTTTGAACTGATTTGTCATCTATTGTAAGTTCAAAATGCAATCCCTCCGATCAATTCTGGACGGCGTGCGGAGGGGCGATCTCCTCTGTTCCATAGATCTCACGGAGGCTTACCTCCACATCCCCATCAGACTTCCCAATAGGAAATTCCTTCGCTTCTGCTATAAGGGGGTTCATTATCAGTATAGGACCTTACCATTCGGCCTTTCCTCTGCTCCCCGTAGCTTCACCAAGATATTGGCAGTTTTAGCCGCTCATCTTCAACTCCGGGCCATTCGTCTGCAGTGTTACCTGGATGACATTTTGGTTATGTCTAGCTCTCTTGACCAGGCCCTGGCAGACCTCCAACTTACCATTCAGACTCTAGCAGCTCATGGCTTCTCTATTAACATTGAGAAGAGCCACTTGCAACCCTCGACTAGAATTCTCCATCTGGGTACAGTCATTGATTCAGTGGAAGGTCGAGTGTTTTTCTCCCCTGATAGGCAGGCTGGGTTGCGTTCCTTGGTGGCCAAGGTCCTGATGGATAGAAGGGTTTCTCCATTATTACTCTCCAGCTTGTTAGGCAAGATGGTCTCGGCCATCTCTATCGTTCCCTGGGCCAGGTTACACCTTAGAGACCTCCAATGGTTTCTCTTGCCTTTGCAGAAGGCAGGCAGGGGGTCTTCGTCGACCAGAGTGGCAGTTCCGAGAGTGGTCCTTGTGTCTCTTCGCTGGTGGCACTCCTCAGCGATCTCCAAAGGCTGCTCTTCCTGGAGCCTCAATGGGTTGTTGTCACCACCGATGCCAGCAAGTTCGGCTGGGGAGCTCATTGTGAGACGCAAGTCGCACAGGATGTCTGGTCCACCATGGAAGCTTCCCACAGCATCAATTGGTTAGAACTTTGGGTGATTTCGCTGGCACTTTGAGCCTTCTGTCGCCTAGTGGCAGGCACCCATGTACTGGTACGGACCGACAACACCTCAGCCAAGGCTCATGTCAACCACCAAGGAGGCACCAGGTCCCGTTCCCTGATGCTGGAGGCCAAGCATCTGTGTCTTTGGGCAGAGCACCATCTGGCTTCGTTGAAGGCCGACCACATTTCGGGCGAGGCAAATGTGATGGCAGATTGGCTGAGCCGCCAACGAATAGATCACGTGGAGTGGAGCCTCCATCCTTCAGTTTTTCAGATGGTGTCAGATCGATTCGGCATTTCTCAGGTGGACCTTTTCGCCTCCCGACTAATGCCAGACTGCCTCATTTCTTTGCCCGTTTTCCCTCTCCTCAGGTGGAAGCTGTGGATGCCCTGCGCTCCCCTTGGCCTCAAGGCCTGTTGTACACCTTTCCGCCTATCCCCCTCATTTTACTCCACAAAATGTTTGCAGAACGGGCGGAGCTCATTCTGATAGCTCCGCATTGGCCGAGGAGATCATGGTTTGCGGGCCTCATGTCCCTGGCAGTGGCACCCCCTTGGAGGATTTCATGCGCTCCCGACTGCCTGACTCAAGGAGCGATTGTTCACCCCGATCCCCAGTGGCTACAGATGACCGCTGATTCATTCCATCCAGGCTTCGCGATGGCCCTCGATGGAGCGGATTTACGCGGCCACTTGGCGGGCCTTTGTGGCTTGGTGTGATCAACATGAGGTCTCCGCCCTTAAAGCTTCTGAGCTGCATGTCATGCGTTTTCTCCAGGCTGGGTTGGACAGAGGTCTTTCGCCTAACCCCCTTAGTCGACAGGTGGCTGCTATTGCATCTGTCCTTACATATAACTCCAATCATTCTTTGTCTCAACGACCCCTGATTCATTGTTTTCTGTGGGGGATGACGAATCTCTGCCCACTGGTTTTACATTGATACCCGACCTGGAACCTTTCTCTCATCTTTGAGTCCTTAACGGCGTCCCTGTATGAGCCGCTCGTTTCTGCTAGTCTTCATTTTCTGTCCCAGAAAGTGGCCTTCCTGGTCGCTGTTACCTCAGCACATCGTATTTCGGAGATAGCTGCCTTATCTTTCAGGGATGATTTATGTGTGTTTCATGCGGACCGAGTGGTCCTCCGGCTGGACCCGACATTTGTTCCCAAAATTAACTCTCCCTTCCATAGTTTACAGGAGCTGATTCTGCCAGATTTCTTCCTGCATCCCTCAAACCCGATGAAGACCCAGTTGCACATGTTAGATGTCCAGCAAGCGCTTCAGATATACCTCCACCGGACGGCTGGGATCCATTGAACTGAATCATTATTTGTCTCCTTTCTCTCAACCTCCTTAGGATGCAAGGTGACGTCTTCTACAATTGGATGTTGGATCCAAGCAGTGATTGCTACGGCGTATGAACTGCAGTCACTAGCACCTCCTCCTCAGGTGACAGCCCTTTCTACTAGAAGTGCTGTGACGACGACGGCATGGGCATCTCGAGCTTCGCTACTTGAGATCTGCAGGGCTGCTACATGAACTTCTCCTTCGCCCTTTGTGAGGCACCATAAACTTGATAAGTTTGCCACCGAGGAGGCTGATTTTGGGAGGAGGCTGTTGGATTGCGAGAGGGGTCGTGTTCCCAGACTGATCCCTCCCGTTAGCTGGGACACGGAACTTTGGTATGTCCCACGTCTGGCTGCTGTCTCCACTATCAAGGGAGAAAGGATGTTGGTCCTACCTGATACGCCCCTTCTCGTTGAGTGGAGACAGCAGCCAGCCCCGCCCTTTTTCAGTCTGGTAAGTGATTGTTGTAGTTTCTTCTGCTTACCTTTTGTTTCTTGTCTTTATTCCACACTATAAGTCTGTCTTCCTTCGAAAAAAGCTGGGGCTCCTAGCAACAGGGGCAGTATTTGTTTGACTTGACAGGCTCAGTCCTTTCTTCTGACCAATGAGCATAACCCACGTCTGGCTGCTGTCTCCACTCAACGAGAAGTGGCGTATCAGTTAGGACCAATGCCCTTTCACTTAAGAATGAGGGGAATACACTACAAAAACAAGGGAAGGCTTCAATCAAGCAAGACAAAAGCTAAAAAGAAAAACAACAGACTTTGTTAATGATACAAGGTTTGCTTTTGAATGAAGTAGCATAAAAGTGCTCATAAATAAATAAATAAATTACTTATGTTTCTTAAATTGTTTATGATAGATACAAGTTATTTATACAATATATTTTGAGTGTGTACACAAATGATATTACAATCTACCTGGTTTTGGAGATGAAAATGAATATTTTGCTTACATCATCATAATAAATATAAATTTACATATACTTCATGATTTCATTGTGGTCTTCCTCACAACAAATTTATAAAATATAATGTATATTTTTTACAAAAAATAGAGGATTTTTCTAATATCGCATTTCCCTAAAAATAAGACCCTGTCTTATATTTTTTTGAACCCTGAAATAAGCACTTGGCCTTACTGCCATGCTTAGTATCAAGGAATATCTTATTTTGAGGGAAACAGGGTAATTATATTATAATTATTTAATAATGATAATATTTCACAGAATTCCTATATTTTTCTTATAGAGTTTATCCTCTGAAAGCTAAAACTACCAAGGTGAATGGGTCCAATTGCTGAGATGTTATAGAATTAAATCATATAAGCCTGTGCACTGAAAATTTAAAACTTTAGCCAAGCACTATTGTTGAAATTAATCAGATTTATTACTATATATTCCCATAACTGTACTATTTAGCCAATAAATGGACTTGAGATCACTATTCTCTTTATAGAAAAGTATAATATCATAATGTCATATTAAAATATCATAATGCCACAATAATAAAAAGATGCTAAAAGTTATCCAAGTATGCTAGTTAGAACACTGTAAATATAATAATCTATTAGTCTCTTTCACACTTGATTTTAAATAACAGATTTTTTAAAAAAATTACGCTGGTGTTGTGTTAGAATTCTGTTTATGTCACTTCATTCAGTGTGACTCTAATGTTTACACTATAGTATAATCTAGGTACAAATAACATATCAAAGCAGGTATGATACATTATAATGAATATTACAAGAAATATTTTATTCCTACCATGCTTTGAGCATTTGACTTTTATTATGTACAAGCTTGGGTTGGCATGTTGCATTCAATAGGAAAGAAATAAAGTATTTCATCATGTGTTATAGGACAAGAAGTAACTTATTAAATCTTGTGGGCAAACTAGGAATTTTGAGTTTATCCTGGAAATGTTCTCACTTTGGCTATATTGGGAAGAAGAGAGAGGCAGTGTTGCCATAAACAATAATACTTTATTACACATTACCATTTGTAAAACATGATATGAAGGCAAACTGGTCAGCTTTCTTGTGGCTTCTACCATCCCATCTTACTTTTGACTTTTTTCTTAGCAAGTTGCCACATATCCAGAACCTGGGCTGTAACTACCCATCATTTTTATTTGTTAAGAAGGCTATAAAGACAATCTCATGAATAAATATGATGATGTAAGCTGACACTTTGCGTTGCAGCTTGTCAGCTTCCATTTATTTAGCTTGTTTTCTCATTTCAATTATAATATTTTTTTTTTAAATGAAATTGAGTGGGCAACAGCATCTGGCAGACACTAAGGGCAGTATCTGCCGATACCTTGATACCTTCAGGGGATATGTATGCCCAGTCCTGGAAAAAAATCTTTTTCCTTTATGTTTTGCTATGTCATATGCCAGCATATAAACTATTCACAATCTTCTTGAAGGAAACATAAACACACATTGATTCATAAAGAAAACATTGCAGAGTTGGATCACTTTTCTTTTATTTCGTTTTCTCCTCTCTCTAATCTCTATGAAAAAAGATGAAAAAAGGCATTCCAGTAAAAGGTGCTTGGAGCTGAGAGAAAAGCTCTTGAATAAACTACCTGTAGGTAATAAATTTGTGATCATGATGGAGAGCCTGATCTTCAGTATATCAACAAAAATGGGCCCGAAGCAGCCCTGAAGTAAACATATCCCAGATGAAATAGAAAAAGACCCAAATCAATACTAATTCTATTACTACTAATAATTTTTCATTATAAATAATAAAATAGATTATTTTTATACTTTTGTTTTTATATTTATATTTGTTTTAATACTTTCTATTTTTTTATTTTTTAGCCTCTTGTAACTTTGTTCTTTTTATGCTTTTTTCCCCCTTTTTAACTGATTGTACCCCATCCTTCTTTGGCTAGTCTTTGATTGTAATAAAGGTTTGAATTAATTTGATGGGTATTACTGTGACAAATATGAATTATATATTGTTTCAAAATGAGTATGCCAAGATATAGAATGAAATTAAGAAGAATGTATTAAAATGGAAGAAATTAAAATTGTCACTATTGGGGAGAATTTTTGTGATAAAAATAATTTTTTCTCCAAAAATGATGATTTTGTTTCAAACCAAACCTGCTTTGACAACTGATATACCATTCAAACAATGGCAAAAAGATGCATCTAAATTATTTTTTAAATTTTAATTTATATGCCGCCCTTCTCTGGAGACTCAGGGCGGCTTACAATGCATTAAGCAATAGCCTTCATACTTTTGTATATTTATACAAAGTCAGCTTATTGCCCCCACAAACTGGATCCTCAATTTACCTACCTTAGAAAGGATGGAAGACTGAGTCAACCTTGAGCCTGGTGAGATTCGAACCTGCAATAATTGCAGGCAGCTGGTGTTAATAACAGGGTGCTTTAGACCACTGTGCTACCAAGGCTACAATTTATATGGTGCCAGAAAAAATTATGAGTAAGAAGTGTTACAAGATGCAAAGAAAAGAGAAGGACTGGGTTTACTGGACTTGAACTGTATTTCACTTTTATTTATTTGTTTGTATGAAAATATAGATGTTGTTAACAAACAAGAATCTTATTGGGAGGTTTGGAAGCAGGGGTGAAATGCTCCTGGTTTGGACCGGATTGCCCGATCCGGTAGCGATGGCGGTGGGTGGTTCGGAGAACCAGTAGCAAAAATCCCTGTGCACCCCCCCACCCCACACCCAGCTGAGCCACACAATCATCAGAGGCTTTTTTTCCCTACAACTTCTTCTGCCGAAAAAATGCTTTTAAAAGTAAAAAAAAAAAAAAGCCTCTGATGATCACACAGCTCAGCTGGGATCTCAGAGACTTTTAAAGCATTTTTTTTCTGCAACCTCTTCAGTGGAAGAGGTGGTTAAAAAAATGCTTTGAAAAGTCTCTCTGACGATCAGACAACTCAGCTGGGATCGTCAGAGAGACTTTTAAAGCAATTTTTTCTGCAACCTCTTCTGGGGAAGAGGTGGTTAAAAAAATGCTTTGAAAAGACTCTGACAATCCCAGCTGTGTTCCGGATCAGCAGAGGCTTTTCAAAGCATTTTTTTGTATTTGCAGAAAAAATGCTTTGAAAAGTTAAAATAAAATAAAAAGTTGGCCATGCCCACCCAGTCACATTACCCCCACCACCAATCCACACCCACAGAACCGGTAGTATCAAATTTTACATTTCACCCCTGTTTGGAAGGCATAGATATAGTATGTATGGTACTATAAAGTTAAAATTAATGTGGATTTTAAAACTATTTTTTTTTAAATGCGCCATACTAAGGTTTTTTCTTCTTTTTATAACCCTATAAAATTCAAACCATATAAAATTGCTCCAGAGTGAACTCGGGGTAACTGGATGGATCTTTACTGGCTGGATGCCCTTCCTGATGCCTATGAGGAGTTCACAGCAGATATTTTCTCTTTGGACACTGAAAAAGACACATCAGTCACTGCCTAGGTCTGAACTCTCAACCTTCCGAGTGAGAGGCGAGCGTCTTTACTTCAGAGGAAGAAAAGGCTAAGAATGATAAATAAAGGATGCATGATTGCATGGGGTCAAAATATTGGACACAACATAAAAATATCAGATTGGGAGAACATATGGAACAGAAACCATAAACTAACAAAATCAGTAGCATATAAAGAAAACACATATAAAATGTTCTACAGGTGGCACTTACCCCCTTCGAGATTAGCGAATATGTACCCTAAAATGAGCCCCATATGCTGGAAATGTAAAAAGAAAGAGGGAACATACTACTATATGTGGTGGTCCTGTCCTGAGTCTTGAAAATATTGGCTAAAAATTAAAGATTGGCTACAGGAAATTACCAACGAACAATTAGACTTAGAACCAGAACTTGGGGATCTTCAAAAAAAATAAAATAAAATGTGAAGGGCACAAAATATCTAGTACTACACATATTAACTGTTGCCAGGACTGCCTACGCTCAATGTTGGAAACAGCCATGTACACCTGCAGAGAAACTGGTCATACAAAAGATCATGAACTGTGCAGAAATGGAAAAATTAACACTTGAGATAAGGAGACATCGATATTTTACAATGTGTGGGAACAGGGGTATAACTGGATAGAATGGAGATAGATTGAAGATATATAGTTATTAAGTACAAGTAATTGATAAAATAAGAATGTAAATACACACAATTTAATTTTTGTAAATAATGCACAAATTATTGTCACAAGAAAAACACCACAATTAGCTGTTGTTGAGTGAAATAATTTTTTATGTTTATAATGTAATAAAAGTTTAATAAAGTGTTTATAAAAAAAAGAATGACAAATGAAGTGGGCTAGATATTTGTTATAATATACCAATAGATCAAAGGGAAAATATATGTGGTTAAAAGGATTGAATTTTCTGTTGTGTTATGATCTCAAATAGAATTTTTACAAAATGTTGTATAGTTGGTACATGACACCATGGGAATTATCTAAACTGTTATATACATATGTTAAATGTATGTTGGAAATGTTAACAACATGAAAGAATATTTTTTCATGTGTGGTGGACAAATTAAAAAAAAGCTAAAAATATTGGATTCAAATCATACATTGATAGACAGAATTATAAAGATTAATAAATTCAGTTGTAGACACTAATTATTTTTTTAAGACTGATGAATAAATATAAGACATGCGATATTATTTCAATGTATAATTACTAAGGCATGACTATTGGTCCGATCGAGATATTCCATCGTTGACCATCAGGGGTGAGGTGTTATCCCTTGTGGATAGGGCTCGCAACTTGGGTGTCTTCCTGGATTCACAGTTGTCTCTGGAAGATCATGTGATGACCATGACCAGGAGGGCATTTGCCCAGGTCTGCCTTGTGCATCAGTTGCACCCTTATTTGGACCAAGATGCCCTACGCACCGTTACTCATGCACTGGTCACCTCCTGTCTTGACTACTGCACGCTCTCTACCTACCTTTTTACCTTGAAAACCACTCGAAGGCTTCAGCTGGTGCAGAATGCGGCCGCACGGGTTGTGATGGGAGCGTCCCAACACTCCCATGTTACACCCCTCCTGTGCGACTTGCATTGGTTACCGGTTGCCCTTTGGGTGAGGTTCAAGGTGCTGGTTATCACCTACAAAGCCCTTCATGGCCTAGGCCTGGGATATTTGTCGGACCCCCTGCAGCCAGCGACAATCCCCAATCACCCGATGCGTTCCCACAGACAGGGCCTCTTCAGGGTGCCGTTGGCCAGACAGTGTCGGCTGGCAACCCCCAGGGGGAAAGCTTTCTCTGTGGGCGCAGCCACCCTCTGGAACCAACTTCCTTTGGAGGTCCGGATGGTCCCTGACCTTCGCTCATTCTGTCACGATTTGAAGACCTGGTTGTTCCACAGCCTGGACTGATGGGTGGTTTTTTAATGAATTTTAATTATTTTAATTGGAATTTTAATTTTATATTGCTTTTAATGAGGAATTATGCATTTTTACTGTTGTGAGCCGCCCTGAGTCCCCGGAGATAGGACGGCAAATTGCATAAAATGAAAATGAAATGAAATGAAATTATTATATGCACAGAGATAGAATGATTTAGTGCTACCTACTATGGAGGAATGGTTTGTGAAGTCGACAGATTGTGCTGAAATAGATGAATTGACTTTAATTAGAGAAAAGGCAATATTTACATTTATTGACAACCCGAAGCCTCTTATGGCTTTCTTGCATAAAAATGAAAGAAAAAAGAAGAAGTTATGATTTTGATGATTAGACAAAATAGATTTCAGAACAGACAATAACTTTAGATATAGAAGTTCTTTATATCTTTTTTCTTTCTTTTCTAATTTTCTGTAACTTTTTTCTTTCCCTTTAATTTTTATTTTTCTCTCTCCCCCCCCTTACGTTATATTAGTTTGCACTAGTTTTATTTTCTCTTTTAAAAGTTTTAATAAAAAGTTTGTATAGATATAAAAATAATCTTGGCTTGCTTCCATTTAATGTATGAGCTGTTCCTTAGAACACCCCACAGCTCTACAGCAAAGTGATATTACAGAACTGTAGGTGAAATAAATTTTATAATGAGAACATTTTAGTAGTCTTGTAAGAACACATATATTTTCAGTAATTTCTTGTCTTACATTTTCTACTTTGTGTTAATAGCTGAAAATTACACTGTAATATAATCATCACATTTTTTGTTAAATTTGTATATGGATGCTAATGTTATAAATGCTATTTTGTCCAGCTATCTGTCCGGCTTGCTTTCTTATTGTTATCCATACTTTGATATGCTGATGCAAATAACTTACTTCATTCTGGATAGCCTACAAACTGCTACATTAGCTGTCTTTTCTCTCTGGTTCATTAGCATGTATATATTAGCATAACCGAGTGCAGGGGAGTTGTCTGTTTCTAATAATGCTTGCAGGCTTGCCTGGAGGAATAACCTAAACATATTATTTCTTAAAATTTCTGACCCAGAGAACAAGGCCAACCACCTTCTCATTAGGCATAATGCCATGCCAGCAGCTATTCAAATATCTTGGTAGCCCTAGAGAGAAGTCAGCATTTCATGCCCATATTTCTTAAAGCTAGTTATCTAGAAAACCAGCTGGATAAAATGAACATGTCATAAACAAAGCAGTTTCTCTCTAATTTTGATGTTATTTCTCAAATACTTATAAATTAGGATTTTGAAGCTCAGCTCTTAAAGGATAAAGAAATACAACAGCATAAATTTGCATAGATAGCAAAGGAATATGCTGAGAAGAAAATAACTTTCCTAAATGTATGGTAATTGTTAATAGAATCTGTAATAATTATAATGACAACTTTTTATTTATTTATTGCAATTGTATACAACTGATATATTAAAAATATTTTTTCTCTTTGTCACCATAATTATAATTACCTAAATGTGAAGGTCATAATTGTATGCCAGGGAACAGGATCATAAATATCTGTTGGTATTAAAAAGGATTATATCAAATTATAAAGCAGTAAGAAACTGAAGTTATGTACTAACCTAACTAAAGACTGCTAGGAAACATTGTTTTCAATATTGCTTGAGCTGCAATTTAAGTTCTTGTTACTGATGTTTTTGTTAGTATTATTTTTATTGAGTAGTACTTGGGATAACAAAACAATGAAAAATCATAAGCAGTTTGTAATGCTTAATATTATAAATTCTAATCAATATATAATATATATAATATCATTAAATAGAAGACAGGGATATAATTTCAGTGTATTTAATGTTATTGCAAGAGATATTAAGATATTTATTGTTTTTATCACTTAGAAATCAGTTGCCCTTTTTAGCAGATATTGAGTTCTATCGATTTTAGTCAAGGCTACATTTCTGTTTCAAGGGGTAGTCACTACAGAAAGTTATTGTGGTTGTTATTGTTGCTGTTATGGTTTGTTGCACAGTCAGCCAAATACCTAGGCTGCATTTGGCATATTTATTTATTCATTTATTGTATCGTTCCCAAGGACAGCTATTGTTGTTTCATGGGGTAAAAGGTATTGTTACAGGATGTAAGCTGTAAAACTTACAAAACTTTGAGTAAAACTGCCTTTTGCAATTGACTGATGGTGATGTCAATGCCGATGGTGTTTAAGTCATGTTTCAGTTGTTTTGGCATTACACTCAAGGCATCTATTACTATTGGCACTGGTTTGCTTTCTTTGTGCCACAGTCACAAAGTTACTTTTTCAAAAGGCAACTGGACTTTTGTCTGTTGTTTGGGGTTTTTTGAAAACATTTTGATTCTTATCCAAGAAGCTTCTTCAGATCTGACTGATATGGGTGGAAGGGAAGGGAAGAATTATATTCCTTGTGGTTATCTGGTTATTAGCACTCCTTCTAAGAGTTATTGAGGCCACTTGGAGGTTTATCTATACCCAGAGGACTCAGATCAACTTTCCCCCCAAAGTGGTCCAGAGGGCTCAGATCAAACTCTCAAGTGGTCCAGAAGTCATAAAGCACACGAAGACTGATACATGGGATTAGAGTAAGTACCAGGACAATTAAACATGTTCATAATACTAATTGATACTGTAAAGAAGCACTATAGACTGCCTTTCTGTCATATGATATTGTGTGGTCTGATTGCATTAGTTTCATATATAATTATTTGTGCTATTGTGTTACTTAGACTTAAAAGTTAAATATCAAAAATGTCAACTGTTTTTTAATCTGTTTTTATTAAGGATGAGGAAGAGAGGATAGTACCAAGTCATGGGTTGACTTTTCAATCTCTGTACATTCAACAGAAAAGTGAAAGGTTGATTGAACAGACTTCTAGTAAAATGCAATGTTTGTAATATATGTGCACAGACCACTTTTAGATTCTCAACCGGTAACACGTATTTAATATTCTGAGGGAAGGATCGTATGAAAAAGGCTATAATTAACTAGCAGGTGGAGGAAACTTAAATAGTAACAATCTCAGAATTAGTTAAGGCTTGCTCAGAGCCAATTTCTTTTTACGTCTGCCTTTCCACCATGTCAATACAGATGTAGTTCAAAATAGGTCTGTAGAAAATGAGCCATTCAGAACTGCTGTCTTGTAGGCAGTTTTATGGATATTTGTATGCTTATCTATTTATTTTATACAAGTCATCAACACGTTGGTAATAAATAGAACCCAGTGGGACTGTTTTGCACAGGGTCAGGGAAGAAAGTTTGCATGTTGATTAGAATTTACCTGCATTACTGTATATACAGTACTTTCCAGATCAGTGTGCACTTTGGAAAAGGTTACCTTACCTTTTGGTCTTCACACTTATCAGCATTTTTTCAATGCAATTTTACAAATAAGTACAATTTTTTAAAGTAACTATCTTAAAAGAAAGCTTTTAAGAAGTTTTTATTTGTAGTTTTATCCTTTGGCTTTTTTTCTTTTTGCATACAAAATCCTTTCTTCTTGAACTAAGCTATTTGGTATTTTGAAGAATGACATATCTCTAAAGGAAAAACATCATGACAGGGACCATCTAAGAAGGATTGATACCCAAAGGATATATTTGATTGTATTTAAAATGGCAAACCACTCATGTCTCAAAGAAAAGGGCTGATTTTACTAAGAAACAACACAATAAAAGCATAGCAATGAGAAGCAAGAATAAAGGAGAAAATAACAATGGTTGGAGAAATCGCATTCAATAGATAAGTAGCAATTGAAACAGTTTTGAAAGAATAACAATGAAAGTATGAAACATTCATAAATGAGTTAGTGGGAGGAAGTAATATTTAGTAGGCATTCAAAGTAAAAGGGGAACTAGTAATCACTTGGAAAGTAGCGGGGGAATAAAATTTTAACAGCACTGGTGGAATAGCAACAAACCATCTCTGGAGAAAGCAATGGATAACATGTTGAGTGCAGTATATTTTATAGCACATGTTCAAAATGGCCTGAACAAATGTTGCTTATAAGACATTTTATAAGAAGGAGGGGAGAACCCATTTTGGCTAAATGGGAGATGGATATTGGCTCCCAAATATTCACATTAGGAGTCAAGAGCTCAGTGAGGAAAAGAAATAGAATAAAATAGAGAAGATGTTCAGAATATGAACCCTAATCCTAATCCTAACCCTGTGGACTCTAGCCTGACCTTGCTAATTTCAAACTTAGTATTTTGTTGACTTCTCTACATACACAAAATCTGGTCTCATTCTGTTCAACTTTTAGAAAGCTATCCTATTGATGACAGATTGAATCCTGACTCACTTTATATAAGTTCTTTCTAATATTAGGTTAATTATGGGGGAAAAAATAAGAAGAGGAATTGAAAATCGTGTGTGTGTATGTGTGTGTGTGTTGTGCTTGTGTGTGTTTGAAAGGAACAGAACGGGGGGTGGGGGATAAAAAATAATTCATTACCTTGAATGCTAGCGAATTTATATCCAATATATTATATAGGCCACCCCAAAAATAAAAACCTGTTTACTCTACATCCCCATGTATTTCCGTTTAGGGCCTTTATTGAAGCTCTGAGTCTTTGATGAGACAAATTATTTCTATTTGATAAAAGTCATACCTTTAGTATTTGTATTTGTAGTATTTGTGGTCAGAAAAAGTTTGAAGCCAAATTAAGAAGCTATATGGATTTCAGATAAAACCATGAAAATGAGGGAGATAATGCAAAATATCCTGAATCCTAGTCTTATATGAGCTACTTCATCTTTCAGATGTACTATCTAGGCTCTAAAAAAATATAATCTAGACGATTAAAAAAACCCTAGTCTGTATAAATATAATTAAATGAAAAGTCATGGCTGGAGCTTCCGTTCCATATGACTTGTTCCGCTTACACATAGCAGGATAGCAGAGTTCTATATCTTATGATCTAATGTAAATGGCAAAAGTATCAGCCATCTGTTTTCACTTCATGCATTCAGATTTCATAAATTTTATAAATCTCACAAGCCTCTAGGCCTACAGTATTTGGCATGCTTGGTATTGCCATAAAGTTTCCTGTTGATCTTTGTTAACCAGCAGACAGTGATAACCTGCGGTTGGAGAAGAATATAAAATGGAAAATAAAATATATCCTTTGGAAGCTGCATAAATAATTTGAAATACACCTAAGCTTTTGAAAGCATGAAGAAGCATTCTGTTCATATGTATTGCTTATTAAAAGATGGTGAATGAACTAAATCACAGTCTGTTTTATCTAGGACAGATGGGAAATTAGCATGTCATAAAATCCATGAAAAACTGCCTGTTGTTGTTGCCTGTTTCAAGCAAGTAATTATATAATGATTTGCTCTCCTGAGGAGATCCAACGGACCAGAGAGTGACAGACTGCCTGATAGCAATGATACATTCAGGATATGTTTGACTTCAGCAAAATATTCAGCTAAGTTTCCAATGAGGTTCTAGCAGAGAAGATAGCAAAATATAAATTGGACTATGCTACCATTGGATGGATGGCTAAACAGTCATATCCAGCAAACATGTACAATGTCTTCAAAAATAATTTCCGGATTTAGTAGGATCTTACAAGCTGGTTCAATGGCCAAAACCATCAAGATGAATTTTAATGAACAAATGTATTGGCCAAAATTGGGCAAGCAAAAGTCAAAGGCATTGTGAATTTATGGTAGTGTAGAACTTTACTGGGTGTCAATACATGCAAAACCTATATCAGTACAAAAATGCCTTAATGAATCACAAATCAATATGTGGTGGTGGTGTGATGGTGGTGGTGATGGAGGAGAAGGTGAAGAAGAAGGATACATCTGTTCTATCATCAGAGGTATAATATGAAAAAAAAAATCATTTTTCCACTCCATGTTGCGTTGACCAAATCCTGCAGAACATTGATTCCACTTCAGGATATTGCCATTTAGAAAGAATTTGAAAAACTTATGAGTTTTCACAAGAAAGGCAGATCAAGAAAATAAGATGCCTAGACAGATACACTAATGAACTTATGAAAGTGGCAGGCATTATTAGTATAGAAAAAGATCATAGGGAGATGTGATTATTGTTTTTAACTAGATAAAAGGTGTCCTTTGGAACACAGAATAGAATTTCTCAGAATTTCTGCAGAAGACATGACAAGAAACAATAGGTATAAATTACAAGGCAGATAATTTCAGTTGGACATCAGGAAAAAATTGTAACTATAATAATTGTTCATCAGTAGAACAGACTGTTTTGAGACATGGTGAATTGTCTTCCAGTCTACATGGCTATATATTGGATAAACTATAGTCAAGGGCATACACAGCAATGGTTACTGTCTTCAAAATGTTGAGTCTTTCCAAGCAATAAAAGTTTTTAATGTGACTTACCTTCATTGAATACATAAAAAAGGATGTGGCTCCAATTGTCTGCCCCAACTACCATATTGAAACCAGTTACTGTGCCTATGAGAACCTGTTTCTGAGGTGGTTAAGACATCAGGCTATAAACTGGGAGATTGTGAATTCTAGTTCTGCCTTAGGTGCAAAACTAGTGGATGATCTTGGACCAGTCACTGTCTCCCTCATCCCTGGAAAGAGGCAATGGCAAACCTCTTCTAAGAAACCTTGACAAGAAAACTGCAAGAACCTGTCCAGGCTGTCTCCAAGAATTAGATATGATTGACCAGAAATTTAATACAAAAACAAACCCATAGCTATAAATGTTCAGTAATGGATTGCTACACTAAGTAAGGATGATTTGGATGATCCCCAAAGTCTCTTCTAACTCCAACATTATATATCATTTTCCAAAGTTCCTGAAATCATCATGCTGTTGGTTCATCTAGCAATGTAATTTATTCTGTAATCTAAAGGTTATTCAAGTCTTCAATAGTTACTTTTCCCAAGATTCTGAAAATATATAGTTGCCAAAAAATTAAATACATTAATACAGTGGTTCTTGTCAATCTGATCTTTTCAAGATGACCAAATAATATGCTGTAATAAAATGTGGACTTGCATTCTTCATATTACCTCTATCTACATCTAGCAAGCAGAGTGTATGGCAGATTAAAATTTTCTGTCAAGGAGGGAGACTGCTGATTTCAGAAGAAGATATAAATTGTTTATTATGTAGATTAAGGTTAAGAAGTTAATTGAGAATTGAAAACAAAGGGAGGGAGGAAAGAGAACATATAATGAATCCTACAATATTTAACTAGTGGCAATCCTTCCAGACAAAAGCACATACACATACATTATCTGAAGAGCAAAAGAGAACTAAAGATACAGGGTAGCTCTTATCAATCCACAATATAAGGAAAGAATCATTATTCTCATCTAACTCTATACTTCTCTTATTGGATAATTTTTTTCTCTCTCTCTTTCAATTCCAATTGAGGCAGTTATCTTACCTAGCAGGGATTAGTCTGAAAAAAAGATACCCTGTCCTTCTGACATAACAAAGGCAAAATTGAGCTTCCCTGAGATATTTTTAAAGCTTTATTAAGAGGGATTCTCCTGATTCTTTATGACTTGTTTTTCTCTTGTTGTTGATGGTTCTGCCCACTCAAGGTCAGGATCAGATTAACTCTTTTGTGTCTTAACTTCTTGGATTAAGAAGATATTCCATTCATTCCATAAGCATGGCAATATAGCTGAACTGCAAGCATGACTATGTTCTCCACTAGCTGCATATGATACCAAGAGCTCTATAAAATTAAAAAGCCAAATTTCAGTAACAAATTGCTGATTTTTGGCAGTATAATTTTCTGCTTTTCTGGAGGGGAAAATAGGCAAAATAGATGTGTTAAAACTCTGCAAGGCTTAACTCATCTATTTTTTGGCACTAAAACAAACAAACATGTTCCAAAAAAGTTAAAGGAGAAGTTAACTGAATATTTCAACCTGACATCCTCCAGTAAAGCCATCATGTCACTGGCCTGTAGCCTTTGAAGGCCAGAATAATAACATAAGGTATCCTTCCCTGCTGAAGATAATTAGCAGTAGCAAATCTAACCTCTTGATCTGAGTCTATGAAACTTCCATTAACAAGAAGAGAAGGTGGATTTCAGGCATTTCTTATGGCATGATTAAACCGTGAGAGAAGCTGAAACTGGATAGAAACTGGATAAACAAGTTGTAAAACTCTTCCATTTTCAATGTTAGTTACATTTCATATTAGAGATGTTCCCCATCCCACAGTATAGCATCTGAATCTGCCACATAATGTTTGGATGAGGTATGCAAATATAAACATACACCCCTTTCCCAACACTTCTATACCATATGCTTAATTTCACAATATTTGGCAGGCAGCCCTTCTCTCCATTTAGTTTTGTCTAAAAAAAAAGTGATCTCTTCCGAGTTGAGAGACAGTAATTATTTACATTTCTTCACAGTTCTACTTTTAGTGTACAGTATTTATTTAAAGGAGATATATGTTTATGTAAAGAGACAATTTGCTATATTCTAATTGCAACACATTCTGAGCTTCTCCCAGATGTTATCTTTTCTTCAATTCACCTTGCTGTGACCTCCTACTTCTTTGTTTGCCAGTCCAGTCTAGAATCATCTCTCTGAAGCACAACATTGGGCTGTGTTGAGATCTTCATGGTGTGAAAAATTAAAATGTATCTGCTATGTGAAGCATTGCTTTCAATTTCTGTAGAGTTCATACTGAAGGGCAAAGTATATATAGACAAGTTATTGACGCTGGCTATTTCCTCTATTTTAATGACACCATGCCACGAAAAAAGTTTAAATTGTAATTGAAATACTCACACCAGATTTAGAGACCAAATGGAAATTGTCTTAGCGTAGATACTAATATTTGGTTAATAATCACAAGGAAGCATGGTCATATTTTACCATTTCTTACTATATTAGACAGCATGGTATCAGCAGTGGAATCCTTCAGGTTTTTGGGTTCTATAATCTCCCAGGATTTGAAATGGACACTCATTACATTAGATTAGAACAATCATTAAAAAGGCACAGCAAAGAATGGTCTTCCTGCCATCAATTTAAGATGTTTAGACTGCCCCAGGAGCTTTTAATACAGTTTTACAGAGAAATTGTTGAGTTTGTTATTTGTACTTCTATAACTCTCTGGTTTGGTACGGCAGCCAAACAAGACAACTACAGATTCCCATGAATAGTTAAGACCAGAGGTGGTATTCAGCAGGTTCTGACCAGTTCCGATAGCGGAAATTTTGAATAGTTCTGAGAACCAGTAAATACCACCTCTGACTGGCCCCATCCCAATCTATTCTCTGCTTCCCGAGTCCCAGCTGATTGGGAGGAAATGGGGATTTTGCAGTAATCTTCCCCTGGAGTGGGGAGGGAATAGTGATTTTACAGTATCCTTCCCCTGCCACGCCCACCAAGCCACACCCACAGAACTGGTAGTAAAAAAATTTGAATCCCATCACTGGTTAAGACTGCAGAAAGAACAACTGAAATTGCAACCAGTTTGTCTTCCATAGAAGACCTGTACATTGCATGGGTCAAAAGGAGGGTTGAGAAGATAACTGAAGACTCTCCCCCCCCCCCACATGCTGAACAAAAACTGTTTCAACTCTTTCCAATAGGGCATTGCAGGTCAAAACAACTAGACACAGGAACAGGCTTTTTTTCTCTCTCATGCCATCACTCTGCGGAACACTTAATTCTCTCTATGCTGCCTAATATCTATTAACCCATGTAGTGTGGCTGGCATATAATAATTCCTTCTTATTATCTTCTTTATTTCCCCTGTTGTTGTTGTTATCATTATTCTGTTGCTTTGCATGTTCATCAAAGGCTTCTGTGCCAGAGACAAATTCCTTGTATGTTTAATCATACTTGGCCAAATAATACTTTGGCCGAAGAGATTGTAGAAAAAATGCTTTTAAAAGCCTCTGATGATCCCAGCTGAGCCGCACGATCACCAGAGGCTTTTTTTTTTACTTTTAAAAGCATTTTTTCAGCCAAAGAGGTTGTAGAAAAAATACTTTTAATAATAATAAAAAAAGCCTCTGATAATTGCGTGGCTCAGCTGGACAATTGGGGGGGGCAGGGATTTTTGCTACCAGTTCTCCGAACCACCCACCTCCATCCCTACCGGATCGAGCAATCCGGTCTGAATCGGGAGCATTTCACCCCTGTATAGCATCCCTTCCCATTACTGATGTGAGCTTTAATTTCTAAAATGTTGCCTTATCTATTAATTTTTTTTTTACATTTTACTCATTTTACTCAAATTAAAATATCTTAAGTATTATATTTTTTTCTGTTACAAAAAAAAAATGCTTCAACCACCAGTATTCTAAGCCTAGTGGCTCAATGCCTTTGTTTGATGCCTGGGTGGCCTATGTTATCAACAGCTGCAATTTCCAAAGTTTATCCTTTTAAAATAATGCTTGATCAACCTTGTGAATTACACATGTTGTATGCCCCCTGATCTTAGTTGAAAAGATACCAGCTATGAAATTCCAGCACACTTTCCTTTCCTTTCTGATGCTTGTTCTCATTCTTTAGACTTGTTTGTATTATAACTTTGTAAGCAGTATGGCAGTCATGATTAGTGGTGCTTTTGATTTACAGAAAGGCTGTGTAACATTTAATTAGGCTTTTATCTTTACAAGTAATAAAATGAATGCTTTTTGCTAAAAGAATGTGGTTTACAAAATGCTCTGGAAAAATAGCACTTTTTTTTAAAAAAAGAATCCTTATTCAAACAGCTATCAAACAGATTATAATTTTAACTTCATTATTTGGCTAATTCACTTTTCTTTTAAAAACACATGAAAAGAAGCTTATAAATATTGCAACAAAGCAACTCCAAGTCAACAGCTAAACAGATTTCTAAATGGACAAAATGGATAATGCATTCGAAACTACACCCATCGACACAAAAGCACAAAACAACTATAATTGAGCCTGTGGTGAGTGATTTACATATCTAAATATTATCCAAAGTAAAATAAACTTAAAGTTGTAAACCACTAACAGAGGAACTACATATTCTAGCATAATATCTCTTTTTACCACATTGGTGCACTGGCTCATTAGAACATAGTGTATCATTGAGTTTGAATCTGGTTAATCGTGACAGATGATTTCTTGAAACATAATCATCAAAAAAAGAATGGACATGCATATCCATTCAATTTTCATTTGCAAAGCTGGTGTAATCATGAGGCAGAAGTTGCTTTTCAGGCAGAGAATTAGAATTTCATGAAAAGGCAGCAAATGGAGGGTATTTAATTTAGGGAACTATGGTGACTACTGCTGAAATTTGAAAAGGTGCCTGAGATTACAAAATAATTTAACATTGCTATTCTAAAGACAACTATTTGATTATGTGCAGCAGGTACAAATTGTTCTAGGCAAGCATGATAAGATCTTTCCACTGTAAGGAATGGAATGCAATGGAATGGAGTGGAGTGGAGTGGAGTGGAGTGGAGTGGAGTGGAGTGGAGTG
>WNWU01000007.1:16006983-16043514 GCA_012654045.1 Ptyas mucosa | reverse complement strand
GAGTAGAGTAGAGTAGAGTAGAGTAGAGTAGAGTAGAGTAGAGTAGAGTGCTTTATTTAGCAAGTGTGATTAGACACACAAGAAATTTGTCTCCAATGCAGAAGTTCTCAATGTATATGCAGGCCAACAGTCTGACAATAATAATAATACCAATAATAGGGGTAGTAAAGAACCTAAGAAGGATAATAATAATACAACCATATAACATGGGCAAATGTATATAGATAATAGGAAGTACTGTGAGAATTAGGTGTTCAGCAGAGTGATGACACAAGTGAAGAAACTGTCCATGCTCTATATCAGCATCCCAAGGGGAGGAGTTGAAACAGTTTATGTCTAGAATGTCAAGGATCTGTATACATTTTCTCAACCCTCCTTCTGACACACACAATGTACATGTTTTCTATGGAAGTCAGGCTGATTGCAATTGTTCTTTCTGCAGTCTTAACTACGCATTGGAGTCAGTACCTATCTTGTTTGGTTGTTGTACCAGACCAGACAACTTTCAGTTGGGCCAGCAGTAACCTCTTCAAAACTAAGATGTCAGAACAACTGGTCTGTAGTCATTTAGCTCATTGATGGAGGGTTTCTCGGGAATCGGGATGATAGAGTGTTTGAAGCAAGAAGGGACATAACACATCTTCAGTGATTTATTAAAGATGTGTTTGAAGATGGGGACCAGTTGTTCAGCGTAGGTTTTCAAGCAAGGAGTTTCTCTTATGGGCCTAGTGCTTTCCCATTTTTTGTCTATGAACTAGACCTTGCATATCTTTTTCTAAGTTCTCCAGAGGTGGGGAGAGCAAAGAGGTGGATATAGGTATAGGAGATTTGGCTCCTATTGGTGTATTTGAAGTGGAGAAGGTAGGAATAGATGAAAGTGATCGCCCTCAAATCTACAGTAGAACACATTTAGGTTGTCTGCTGGTTGATGATTCTCTTCAGTAAGGAAAGGAGGTCTGCTGTAGCCAATAATGTTCTTTAGGCTTTTCCACACATTTGCTGATTTATTGTCTGAGGACTGGTTTTTCAGCTTTTTGGAGTAGCTTGTCTTTGCTACCCTGATCTCTCTTGTTAATACATTCCTGGCCTGGTTGTAAAAAATCCTGTCTTACTTCCTGTAGGCATCTTTTTTGGCATGAAAGTAGCTTGTGCTAAGCAGTGCTTGTGCTTAGCTGTGAACCAAGGCTTATTATATTTATATATATGCAAGTTTTTGGTAGGCACAGACATGTTCTCTCATAAGCTAACATGATGTCACAGTATCAGTGAATTCATCCAAGTCCTCTGAAGCTGCTTCAAAAACACTGCAGTTGAAGTCAGTCAGGTTGGTCATTATTGTGATTGTACTCTGCATATCAGATTGTAGATTTCAGACTACAGAATAACAGTTCATATTCCTGTGAGTTGTGAGTTACAGATGGCTGTTTGTCATGTACAAAGATTCAGGTACTCCAGCTGTTCCCTTTGCTGCATATAAAATATGCTTTTTAAAACAAAAAGAACAACTACATGGGGAAAAGAAGGTAAAGAATAGTTGTCAGCCTTTCAACAGAAGTGGTGGAAATTCCAAGAAGCTGCATGTGTCCAGGTAATTGACTTTGTGCCAGGTATTTTATGATTGGTTGCACAGTTTATCCACCTATCAAATCCTTCCCTAGAATCTGGGATAGGCAGTTGTTGTTTGATGGTGTAAAAAGTATTGTTGCAGGATGTAAACTGTCCCCCCAAAAGCTGCCTTTTGCAATTGGAGATGGATATTTTGTCAAGGTCAATTGTGTTCAAGTGGTGCTCCAGATGTTTTGGAATTGTGCCAAGGCACCTATTACTATATTTACTTTCTTTTGCTACAGTAATCTTATTTCTATTTCTAGGTCTTTGTATTTTGTGGTTTTCTCCAGTTCTTTCTCTTCTATTTTGCTTTCTCCAAGTACTACTTTATCTACTATCTAGACTTTATTTTTTTAATGGACAGTGGTTAGGTCTGGGATGTTATTTATTTATTAATTAATTAATTATATTTCTATACCGCCTTTCTCCTGTAGGACTCAAGGCGGTATACATTTTAAAATATCATTCACATGTTCATATGTTTAGCCCCGCCTGTTGGAACATCAGGGTCTTGAGGGCACGGCGGAAAGCACGGAGATCAGGGATATTCCGTATCTCCGGGGGCAGGTGCTTGTTTGTTTGAATATTAAAGTCCCAGAACACTTTAGGTCGCCCCCTCCCCTTACTTTTCTAATTATTTTGTGGTCCTACTAGTTTTTGCTTGCAGCCAAATAGTATTTATTTCAGAAATTTCAATGCACCATTGTTTGTAGTCAGTCTGTGATCTTCTTACAGTAACTTATGAGGTGGCCCACTGTTTCTTAAGTTTCTTTGCAGAGATTTTCTATATGTTGCTGTCTTCTAAATACTATATATGTGGTTGCTATCAAGGCTTAGACTTGTGCAGACGGAGTTCATTCCTATCCCTCTTTCTTGAGTCACCTTTTCTTGTGTTCTCTTTCAAGAAAGACTTCCCAGTTCTGCCTATTCCAAGCACCTTTCCTCCCTCCCTCCCTCCCTCCTTTCTTTTCCTTGTTTCCCATGGCCCCAGCAGGCTGAACTTCTGCTTCTTACTTCTTTCTTCCACACTGTTCTTGTAACACATAACACATAATACACAATACTTATTCCTTTTATAGTGCCTTCCCTTATGTTAACTTCATTTCTGAATCCTTAATCCTGACGGAAAAAAAACTTTCATCTCCCAGGTCTTCACCTCAAACAGCTCCTGCAGCTTATTTACGTTCTTATTTTCTATTTATTTATTCAGTTCTCTATTTTCCACAATAGCGACTCTTTTTCAACCAAGGTTTAACTGCGCTAATGACCCCAATATTTTATCAATTGTCAGGGTGCATGTACAATGAATAATTAATCTTTATTAATGTATATGTAATATTAAATATTAAATAAATAGTAAATAGTAAATGCTTGGATGGGGGGAAAATATGAATCCATAGAATTATAGTTGGAAAAGATTGTTTAGACTATCAAGTCCAACCTCAGTGCAGGAATAAAAATCATGACAACCATCACTGATACATGCTTTCTGTCTGCTTAAACATGTCTAGGAAAGCTATCTAACTATCTAGCTCACCAGCTCCCTCAGTAATTGGTTTCACTGTCAAATTTCTCATACCATTAAGAAGTTTTTGTTAACACTCAGTTGTAATGTGACTTCCTGTAATTTAAGATATATATTTTCATGTCCTGCACTTTAAGAAGATAGAAAATAGGTTTTGACCTTTACTGTTTAATTCTTCTTCAGATAGTTAGAAAAAAAATATCACACTCCTATCTTATATCTTATCTTCATTCTAATACACCTAATTCAGTTAATACATTTTCATAAGATTTACATTACAGATAATGATATTCCCAATAAACTTGGTACCTTCCATTTTCTCTGGGGTTTTTTTTTAAATTTGGTTTCAAAATTAGGCAAAATATTTAAAATGAAAGTTTAGAAAAGAAAATGAAGTTTTGAGCAATGCACAATACAGTAGACTAATGTTTATTGTGTTTGGACAAATGTTTATTTATCAAATTTGTATAGCTGCACATCCCACCAGAAGTGATTCTGGAACATTTATTTTCCAAAAGAAAAAAATAAAAATGCATTAGCAAACAATTCATATTCAGTTGAATCTATTATACTTCAAAAAATGTTTTCATCCATATTGTTGCCAAGGTAGGTATTCTCCATACAACAGCTATGCATTTAATTAATTTTTTGAACATGAAAGAACACTGCAGTTGATTTAATTAAAGTTTATTCTATTTATTTAGCATACTTTTCTAATCTGTTAATTTTAAAAAAATACTATATGGTATGTCCACCACAATTATCATCTGTCATCGCATTTTGGTCTGTGACCGTAAATAAAGTTATATATATCATCTGTCATCTCCAAATTTGATAAGTATCCTTTCCACTTACTCATACAAATTCATTACTAAATATTATGAAAAATACAAAGCATAGGGAAGATCCCTTATTCCAAGTTTGATGGCTGTACTCTCTCAAAGATTGCTTTGTTCAGAGTTTCATCTATTGTTATTGATCAAGGAAATATAATTTGAATCCTCTAATGTTTACAGAGATGACTTGATAGTTATCATGGAAAAATAGTATTTTAGGCAAGATAGACCTCTGTACTATGTTATGTACCAATTATTCATCAGGGAGCTGTATATAAGCAATATTTTAAAGTAAAGTATTTAAAAATAATACATCCCAGAGCAAATATGTGCCTTAAATTGGTGATTGCACATACTTTGAAAAAAGGAGTTAGGTTTTTATTTAGAAATAATGTACTAAAATCATATTAATAGGAAATGTCAGTAAAAAAAATAGCTATGGGGAAATAACATTCAGCAGGCAGAATCATATCTAAAATAATAAACAGCATTAAGGGAATAGCAACAAAAACGTGAAAATGTTTATGAAGTTCTTAATGGAGGAAGAAACAATCAATTATTTAGGGCTAAATTAGGCTGGAGTCCTGTAAATTGAATGTGGATGTACAGTGGACTGTTCCTTTTGGGAACTGGAAGTGATGTTTTTTTTAACAGGTTTTTTTAAAAAAATGTTTGGACTTTAAAGCCACCCAGGGCTATGGCACATAAAATAGGTGGCTATATAAGTCTTCTAAATACATAAAATAAATAAAAATGGGGAATAGCAACAAAGAAGAAAATAGCAACTGTTGGGGAAAAAATAATTAGGCTTTATAGAGGGAGCAAACATGGTGTGGGGTCTAGCAGTAAAAAAGTCTCACACAGTGCAGTTTTTAAGAAAGGGAGCATGTCTCATACATAATTTGTATAATTCCTTTTCTATGCCTTAGAGAAATCATTTTTAATAGGTGGGAGTAAGACTTCTGGACACCAGCAACACAGTGGTGGAATTCAAATTTTTTTACTATCGGTTCTGTGGGCATGGCTTGGTGGGCATGGCTTGGTGGGCATGGAAGGGGAAGGATACAGTAAAATCTCCATTCCCTCCCCACTCCAGGGGAAGGTTACTGCAAAATCCCCATTTCCTCCCGATCAGCTCGGACTCAGGAGGCAGAGAATAGATGGGGGCGGGGCCAGACAGAGATGGTATTTACCGCTTCTCCAAACTACTCAAAATTTCCGCTACTGGTTCTCCAGAACTGGTCAGAACCTGCTGAATACCACCTCTGCAGCAACAAGTTTCAGAGACAGAAGCTTGACAAGAAAAAGACTAGAAAGGAAAAAGAAAATGAAAAGCCAGCTTTCATATACAACACAGTTAAAGAAAAGAGAAAGGGACTTGAGAAGCTAGTCATATACAAAGATAACTAAGACTGGTGCAGGGAAAGTTTGTCCTTTCTATTGCATTTTCCTGGTTCCCAAGGATTTCTGGTCAATGGAACCTAGAGAAATTTACTGAACGAGGTGAAGCAAATAATGGTTACTTTGCCAATAGCTGATCAGGTTTTTTAGCTCGGTTACCTTAGCATTGTTCTTAACTTCCTGAAGCAAAAACCAATTTTCATACATTTTATTGCAATATTTTTCAAATGAGAAATATTTTAAAACAATGTGCCCCATGCATCCTAGACTCAGATGAGTTCAGAAAATGGTCATTGTCTTTCCTGAATTTAGTTCATTAGGAAAAGATATCTTCCAGGCTATGAACTCAACTTAAAGCTCTAGATTCTTCTAAGAATATAGGAAGATTATTTCTGAGGCCTACAGAGGTAACAAAATGAACAGGTAAGTCCAGGATAGCCCAAAATACTTTTTTTAAAGTAACAGTAGTAACCTTACAATTAGTACGACTTTCCATGCATGTGTAAGTACTGTACATGGCATATAAAATGAGAAATCCAATGTCAATACTTTATTATTATAACACATTAAAGTCTCATATGAAATCCTAGCTTAATATAGGTCTTTAGTGACTTGGCCTATGATATTTAGAATGGCCAATCTATTGACAGAAGAATGTATGCATTTCATTTATTTTATGCTTAAGACCACATGTAGTAGGACTGCATAAGTATTATTCTCTAAAGAAGAGCAGAAATTTGAAAAGTTTTGCATATGCATCTTGGAAAATGCATAACCATTGTAATATCAAATGCTTGCTCTATATTATTTTATTTATGGAAATATGAAAACAGGGAAGAACAACATTCTTCTCCAAGAGTAATGGTTTTCTTTTTCTTTTCTTTTCTTTTTTACTTTGGTACTAGATCATCGATGAATAGATGCTATATACCGCGGCATATTTAACACTATTGGTAGGGCAAGGTGAATAATTCAAAGTAAATGAGTATGTGCCATACATTTGGGTGATAGGCATAATTTTTCTGAAATGGGGGAGGAGGCTTCACAATGCAAAGCCTATAAGAAGGCTTAGATTTTAATTTTGCTACCAATTTAAGATTTCCTGACACCAGTTTTACACATTTGTACTACTAATATCTTTATTACTATTGCTACTAATAAGAATGGTGGTCCTACTAATAATCAGCAAACTTGGTCCATATCAGAAAAAATCTTAAATTGCACTTAGAAAATAAGTGCTTTGATAAAATGTCCATCTATCAATTACAAAAAGCACACTGCTTTGACATGCATGCATATTATGTTGATACATTGCAACATCTTATGTTCTTGGGAAGAACTTGATGCATGCAAATATTAACTAACGGATTGGCAGCTGTGATTTCTCTTTCCACCTGAACAAAAAAGAAATGACTCAAACAGCAGACAAACAAAAAATCAGATCCTAATCCACAAAGTGATTTTGGAAAGGAGACACACTAGTACTACTAGTATTTGCCAGGTCTTAAGAACAAATGTATACAAAACCAGAATTGATAAGACAGCAGCAGACAGAAATGTCACCTCTGCAAAGAAGCTGAAGTAATAGTGGCTCACCTAGATAGTTGCTGCAAGAAGATCATACAGATCTTGAGTACAAACAATGGCATGACAAAGTAACAACAAAAGTGCATTTGAAGATCTTCAAGAAATACCATTCGCCTGCAAGCAAGAACTGGTATAGATAGACAAAATAATAGCAAATGCAGAAGCCAAAGTGTTCTGGGGTTTTAGAATTCAAACAGATAATCACTTCCATGTAGCACTTCAGACTTAACGATTGTTGATAAGGACAAAAATGTCTGGATAATAGTATCTGTAGAGAGCAGAGTAGAAAAGCAAACAACTGGAAAAAATCAAAGTATAAAGACCTGCAAAAAGAAGTAGAATGACTGTGGCAATAGAAAGCAAAGATAGCAGCACTGGGTAATTGATGCCTTTCACTTGATCCAAAACATCTAGAATAGGGATGTCAAATTTGCGGGGTTGCAGGCCAAATGCATCACACACTGACCATGTCCATGCCTGGTTTAGCGAAGGGAAAAAAGTCACAATACATTACAGGATGATGCCGTGATGACACATGTTTGACACCCCTGATCTACAGCATCATTTGAACACTATTGACATTGCCAAATTCCTGTCATTCAATTGTAAAAGGCACATCTTACATTCTGTGACAATACCTTTAACAACATCAAACATCAACATCTGCCCATTTGAGGTCCTCGCCAAGGACTTGATAGGTGGACGAAAATCCCAAAACCAATCCAAACAGCTGGCTGATTTGTTTAGCAATAATAATGATAATAATTATTACAATTACAATAATACTGGTTGTACAATAAAATTGCAGCAGTCTTTTTACATAAACAATGTTAACAGATTGTGGTTAAAATGTTATTTTCTGCACAAGAAATAACTTCCTTTTTAAACAAAGGAAATACATAGTTGCCATTTATATAAATCTTGTTTCCTGCTGTATCTCACAAATTGTATATCCCCATGATCTTGCCATCCATCCAAAAGGCAGCAATTGAGAGGAATAATCACAAAGGTTAGATTGATTTGTAGATGACCTCAATCCTTCAATCCAATATTCCGCCTTATGAAGGCATTTCTCTATAAAGGCATTTGGTGAACAAGTATTCAAAAACATTTTGAGTGAAAGAGAGATGGAGCATTATCTCTTTATTACTCTATTAATCTATGCTTCTTGTGCCCACGGCATCAGTCTTAATTAGTACTGCACTGGGGAAAAAAAGTATTTTTAATTGAAAATAAAATAAAACAATTTTTTTCTATGTAAAAGATGCAAAAGCCAAAGCCACGTGTTTTCCTTTCAAAATGGCCATGATATATACATGTGAAGCCATCCATTCCTTTTCTTCAATGTATAATTTCTACAGTGTTCTATAGCTGATTAACTTCCCATGCTTTAGTTAAAGCTTGTGTGAATGAATATGTAATGACTTCAAAAACCTAGAAAGGAAGCTTAAGACCGTAATGGTCTTCTCACCATTATTTTAATCTGTGGAAGAAGGCTAGAAAGACAAAGGGAAGGAAGGAGTTGTAAAAGAATGATTACAGGTAGCCCTTGACCTAAGACCACAGTTGAACCCAAAATTTCAATTGCTAAGCAAGATAGTTAAGTGACTTTTTTTTAAAAAAAAAAAACCTTTCTTGGCTTGTTGTTAAGTAAACCACTATGTATTAGTGTTAAGACAGTAACACAGTTTTAAGTGAATTTAACTTCCCCATTGACTTTGTTTGTTAGAAGATTGCAAAAAAATAATCACAGGTGAGTCATTCAAGGAAAAAAAGATGGAGGACAGGCAGCAACGGCTGTAAGGAGCTCTTCCAAAAGTAAATTAGGTTTTTTTCTTTTTAATGTATATATAAGTATTTTTATATTTTTAACTCATTTTTAATCTATTTTTAATCTATACCGGACTTTATAAAAGCACTTATAGTGTGGCTACCATTTGTTTTAGACACATTTTAACAATACAACAATACAACAAGACAGGGCCCTTGCAATCCTGGCTTAGACTATTACTGTGACTTCTCTTTGCAAGGCCTGAAATTCGGATTACCGGACTTGTTGACAAACCTCAGTGGAGGCCCTTAACTTCGGAGTGGATTTTGAGCTGTTTGTTTTTGGAACCTATCCAGGGAAAAACCCCTTTATCTCCAAGACTGTTTTGGTTTGGCTGTAAGTTTGTTTGGCTTTTGGTTATCTATCTGGTTCCGAGCCAATTTCTGTGCTAAGCTTGCAGCCGGGGGTTTGTTTGTTAGGCCTAATTGCCTGACCCAGCGTCCTGCCTTCATTATCAGAACGTTAACCTGCTTTGGGCCTCATTACTACCCAACACCCTTCATCAAGAGATCGACTGGCTGCCCTGATATGAGTCCACATAAACGTTGTCGTTCCTTGTCCCCGACTAACCTTAGTTTGGAGACCTCCCTCGAAAATATAATGGGCCCCTTGCCTAAGATCAAAAAGACTGACACCATGAACCAAGATCCGAACTTATCAATTACCTCCTTGGATGAATTCTTCCAAAACTTAACAGCTCTGGAGTTTCTGCCCAGCTCTCCTTCGGAAGAATCGGAATCCCTGGCTGCCTCACTCTGCAACACACCTTCTTTGCTGGATTGCCCGACACCATCAGATGTTAGTCCTGTCTTGCCCTGTCTCACTACACTGCCATCCCTATTGACTCAGTTCAGCCCTCGGATATCCGGCTGTTACAACAGTTCTGTCTCCGTCTGGCCGACTCTATTACCCTTTTGACATCCTCTGTTGGAGTGCTGGAGGGCAAAGTGGAATCCCTCAGTAAGTCGGTCTCAGCATCACTTTCCTGTAGAACCACCAGACATGCACTGGGTCCATCCCAAACGGATATCCATCTTCCTCCACGACTGTTGCCGTTAGTGAATCTCCAATTGCTCCCAGCCAACCTATGTCTGAACCTGGCCCATTCTCACTTCAACAAGTATGACTGGACCAACCACTTTAGACACATTGAGGCTTTTATCCAATTCTCACATCCGGAACAATGAGCTGCTCTCCGTGGAATGGCTTCCCAGCACACCCTACCACAAACGCCTGATTCTCAAGTTCAGCTCACCCAAGACCCCCTCGCTTTTATGTGGTCTTCGTAACCACCTGACCCACTTTGGAGTCTTTCCCCAGAGATGCTTCCCCAGAGATACTCACCTATCCTCTCTTGGGAGGAAGCCGATCAACGTGGACACTTGTCATCGAACAGGGCCAGAGTGCACGGACCTCCACACGGAAGCTGGCAACCCTTTGAGGGCTTCAACTATCAGTTCCACAAATCCGCTGGTGACCCAGCAACAACGGGAGGATGTCCTCCGGACCAGAAATGTGGCGCTCCCAGATCAACCTCTCTCTACCTCTGATTCTGAAGGCTTATCAGGATGCGTCCCTTTATCCCTGACCACTTGTCCACCTTCTGCTCCAAGAATCTCACCTCCTGAAATGCCACATTCTCAGTCCCCACAACTGGCTAGTTTGACCTTTCAGACTCCTCGGGCTCCCCCTCTCTCGCCGTCTATCATTATCACCAAATCACATAATGGCTGTGTTTCTTTTGATGACAACAACTCCATACAGATGTCTCCCCCGATAGCCCTATCTGTACGACATTCAAGCCACTACCAAGACCAGGACAAAAACTTCAGTCCAAATCTGGCTTCCCACCAGAATTGTCCAAGTTCTAATAATGATCTCAAAACTAAGCAAGATAATCAAGGTAAGATAACAGATTTCTTCGGTCTAACTGTCTCCCGGTCCTTCCACCAGCCCCCTGCTGCTCCCAAATGACAGTCAAAGATCTACTCTCCAACTCTTCCTTGGTCCATCATGAGTTGGAACATTGCAGGGTGGGCATCCAAAAAAGTTGAGCCGGACTTTTTGAATTACCTCAAAAACTTTCAAATCCTCATATTTCAGGAAACGTGGGAGGTTAGTGACATTTTGCTGTGTGATTTTGAAATCATATCCCTGCCAGCCCATCCCTCACTGCGTTGTGGTCGTTCGAAGGGCGGCCTTGCTACAGGTATCTCCCTGGATTTGCACGCAAACGTGGCTCTTGTGGATTCTTTTCCCCCTTATGCCCAGGCAAATTTGATATCCGTTGGGAAGCTCTTGCTCCTGGTGTTTAATGTCTACCTCCCTCCTGGGGGCTCTCACCGGGACTTGGACGAGCTGTGGGCCGGTCTGGAAGATTTTCTTACTACCATCACACTTAGATTCCCTCATTCTCTGGTTCTTTTGGCGGGGGATCTAAACGCCCACATTGTGGGGACTTGGGAAACCCTGGTTGCCTCTCGTTGGTGGGCAGGTCCGACTAGGGATGACCACCCCCTGGATACCTTGAAAGGGAGAGTTTCCAAGGATCGGAAAGTTGACAAAGCGGGGACTTGTCTAGCTCTCCTTACCATCAAACTAGACCTCTTCCCCCTTAATGGCAGATGTTCCCCGGATGTTCCCGGGGAATTTACCCACTTGGCCAAAAATGGCAACAGCACAATAGACTATACCTTAGTTTCAAGAGCCTTTTTGCCACACATTACCTCCTTTAAAGTAGACGACAAGATTTTCAGTGACCACCTTCCTCTCATTACGGTTGCACGGCTATATAGACCTCAAGACCATTCTGCTCATGTTGTATCAATAGACTCTAATCCCAGAGGCTCCCGATGTTGCTGAAATGGTCAAAGTCTCTGGCCCTTTTCCACGCACGCTTTTATCATCAAGAAGCAGCCAGCCTTAATCGGCACCAAGTCTACACCCGGTGTGCTACTGACCGCCTTCTCCAAGTGTCTAAGTGGTCTTATAGCCTCCTTTCAGCCCCCCACTCTTATCTCTGGCAGAGTTTCCCGGAGGAAGGGAGCCCCTTGGTTTAACTCACAGTGCAAGCAAGCCAGGAACCATATGAGATCTATATACTCTGCTCACAAACGAACAGGTTCATCGATGGCCCTTTCCGCTTATTTCGAGGCTAAGAAGGCATACAAGCTAGCCCTCTCAAGAGCCAAGCAAGACTGGCACCGGCTAAGGTGGAACGCATTACTAGAGGCCGTGAAATCCAGCAACCCTCGAGATTTCTGGAGTCTGTTAAATAGGAGGCCAACTAGTAGGCTCACTCATTCCATCTCTGCCACCACATGGGAACTCTTTCTACGCCGAGTCTTTTACAACAGTGATGTGCCAGTTTCTTCGACCTCAGGCTCTTTCCCTAACCACCTTCCTAGATGGCCTCCTGTGGAACCATCCACAATTGCCAAGCTAATCGGACAACTTAAACTTCGAAAAGCACCCAGCCCGGATCTCATCCCAGCCGAAGCCATTCTAGCCCATAAGGACTGGTGGACCCCGGTTCTTACCGAGGTATTTAATGCAATCAACCAAACGGGCCTCATCCCCAAGCTCTGGAAGGATGCCATAATTATTCCAATACACAAGAAAGGTGCCCATTCTGATCCCGGCAACTTCCGTAACATCAGCCTTCTTTCAATGTTGGGGAAACTCTATGCCCGCTACCTCCTGTCCAAACTGGAGTGCTGGGCTGAAGAGGCCGACCTGCTCGGATATGAGCAGGCGGGATTCCGTCCAGACCACTCTACAATTGATCATGCTTTGATCCTTCATCATCTTGCCGTA
Organism: Ptyas mucosa; assembly: GCA_012654045.1. NCBI lineage: Eukaryota > Metazoa > Chordata > Lepidosauria > Squamata > Colubridae > Ptyas > Ptyas mucosa. Next base: position 16,030,910 of record WNWU01000007.1, on the reverse strand, counting down.
AAATATTCCACTCCCAGGAAGGGTCGTCTCTGCGTCGCCTTTATAGATCTAAAGGCTGCCTTCGACAGCATCCCTAGAGATAAGCTGTGGGCCAAACTTTCTGCCTGGGGTATTGACAAAAGATTACTCTGGCTTATCTCCCAATTGCATGATGGAACAGAAGCAAAAGTGCACCTTACCCCGCAGGGGGATCTCTCTAACGCTATCCCCATTAACAAGGGGGTTAGGCAGGGGTGTATACTGGCACCCCTTCTCTTTAACCTATATATCAGTGACTGGAGAAAGGCATTTTCGGATCACATGGTCCACATCCATGCCCCTAGACTAGCTGATTATAGATGTCCACTCCTGCTCTACGCTGATGATGCCGCAATGCTTTCATTTTCCCGGGTGGGCCTACTTAGAGCCTTAAAAATCCTTTCTGCCTATTGCTCTACTAACCAACTGCATATAAACCACTCTAAGTCCAAAATCATGATTTTTGCAAGAAGCAGGAAAATCTATCAATGGCACCTTGATGGCATCCCAGTGGAACAGGTCCACAGATTTCAATATTTAGGTATCCTCTTTCAATCCAATACCAAGTAGCCCATGCAGATTAAGTCTCTCTGTAACAAGGCTAAGATTTCCACCCATGCCCTCCTGCATTTTTTTCATACTGAGGGAGCTCATCACATCCCCTCAGCATTAAAAGTCTACAGGGCAAAGGTGATAGCAGCTATCACCTACGGTGCCTCCCTCTGGGTCCAATCCAACATTTCTTCTCTTGAGTCTGTCCACAGCCAGTTCCTACGCCGTCTGATGGGAGTCCCCCCCTGCGTAAGCAATGCCGCAATTCGTCTGGAACTGGGTGTATCCTCACTCAATACAATCCTGTGGAAACGTGCAATTGGCTACTGGTTGTCCCTGTGGACTAGACTCCCAGGCTATTACCTAGGCCAATGCCTATGGCGTGACCCTTTTCCTAGTCCCTGGGCCCGTAATATCCATACAAAACTCTTGATGATCGGGATTTCCCCCATTGAAGCTTTTATCCTAGGCCCCGATGCTGCCAAATCGTTGATCTTTCACTGGCTGTACGACATTGATAGACAATTAAATCTGGCACATGGATCAGGAACATGCTCACCGTTTTCCCTTGGTATTGTCCCCTCGTCTCACCCCCCGCCTTACCTCTCCACATTACATTCTATCAAACACAGGTTCGCATTTATGAAGGCACGTTTTAATGTGATCCCCTCAAACATCCTTGATAGTAGGCTCTCGGGGGGGGGGGTAAAACCCATCTATTGTACATGTGATAGCCGATCCCCGGAATCCCTGTTCCATATTACATTCGTATGTCCCCACTACCAGGATATAAGATCAAGATTCATTTCTCCTATTTCCCAGAGATTCCCCGGTTCACCTGATATGTTTAGCCTTTATTTCCTACTCCAGGACACAGACCCCAATATAACCTTAAAGGTGGCAAAAAATTTTGCTGCAGTCGTGGCTGGAAAAAAACGGGAGAAGAGACGGGCAAGCCCTACGGCAGAGGATTTCTAGTATTGATAGTACAGATTGTATTTGAGGCAGTAGATGGTGCACTGTCACATGATCTATCTATATTTGTAAAACATACCCTCTTTCTATGTGTATTTAATTTGGTCTTCGACCGCAATAAAAGCTTATTATTATTATAATCACATGACCCTGGGATACTGCAACTATTATAAATACATGCCAGATGTCAGGTGTCCAAATTTTGATCACATGACCATGAGGATGCTAAAATGGTTGCAAGTATGAAAAATGATCATAAGTCTTTTTTTTTTTTACTGCTGTTGTAACTTTGGTCATTAAATGAATAGTTGTAAGCCAGGACTACCTATATTATAGGCAATAGAATATTGAGTACATGTCATCTATATATAGGTGTTTCTCTGTGTGTCTTTGTGTGTGAATTCAGTTTTTTCCAAGATTTCAGAAGTGGTTTGTCACTGCCAGCTCCTACAGCTGAGAGAGTGATGAATCCAAGGTCACCCAGCTGCCTTCATGCCTAGGGCAGGACTAGAACTCACAGTATCATGGTTTCTAGTCTGATGCCTTAACTACTACACCAAACTGGCTTACTATTAAACAATTCAAATGAGAAAAAGAGAGAGATGAAGAAAGTCATCTGAAAAGAACAACAAAAACCATCCAGGTATAAGGCGTAAGGACATCAGTGAAGAACAGTAGGTAGCCCAAGATTGTAAAATTGGGGAAAGGCTCAGATATAAAATCTATATTTTATATTTGTGCATCTATATCAGTAATCTATAGTTTTGCAGAAATTGATGGCAGTAGTGAAAAAGTTAATTATGCTTCATATAAAGCTGTATGTGTACGTTTGGGTACTGAATTAAATGAGCAAGGATAAGACATTACCCTAGTTACAGGATCAAAGATAGAAATGTTATAAATGAGCTAATTAAATTTGCTCTTTTAAAATTGCAGATAATATAGCTTTAATTCCAAAGACTATCTTCACAGAAAACAAGTAATGATTGTTTAATGTGTGTACAAAACAAAATTCAATGAATATACATAATGACAAGCAGGGACTGGCAAACAATAATATAACTAACATTGATCTTGCGGTGTTATCATTTGATTTAATATAAGCCTATTATATAACACCATTTTTTTTTAAAAAAAATGAACCTGATTGCACTGACTCTGATTTTTCCCATACAATTAAAAAAAAAATCTTTTAAGAATGTAATTCTTTGTATACCAATTTTTTGGGGAGGACTGTGAGAGTCTAATTGAAATGAGAAGACTCTAGACGGTATCAAAATTTATTGTCCTTTAAGATGAAACTTCTTCAATAGTCCAGGTATAATGAAAAATAGGGCTAAAATGCTAGGAGTTTTGCCATCAATAAATGTATTGCTTTGGAACTCTGTAAACACTATCGGACAAACCCTAGTGTATTTTCCCTCAGCCACCAATCCTCATCCCACATTTTGATTTTTTTTATTTATTTTATTTTATTTCCAATTTCTATACCGCCCTTCTCCCTGAGGACTCAGGGCGGTGTACAGCCAGAAATAAAAACATGAAATATAAATATTAAGACAATTAAAATATATATAAATTTGGCTACAAAATTTAAAACTCACAAACCAATTAAAATATTTAAAATTTCTTCTTAAGCCAGCCCGGCTTGTTGGAAAAAATGTGTTTTGAGGGCACGGCGGAAGGCACTGAGGTCATGAATTCTCCTTATCTCCGGGGGCAACTGGTTCCAGAGAGTGGGTGCCCCCACAGAGAAGGCTCTCCCCCTGGGGGTCACCAGCCTACATTGTTTGGCTGATGGCACCCTGAGGAGGCCCTCTCTGTGGGAGCGCACGGGTCGATGGGAGGTCATCGGTGACAGCAGGCGGTCTCGGAGATAACTAGGCCCTATGCCATGGAGCGCTTTAAAGGTGATCACCAACACCTTGAAGCGCACCCGGAAGACCACTGGAAGCCAGTGCAGCTCGCGCAGGAGCGGTGTTATGTGGGAGCGACATGCTGCTCCCGTCACTACCCGCGCGGCCGCGTTCTGGACCAGTTGGAGCCTCCGGGTGCTCTTCAAGGGGAGCCCCATGTAGAGAGCGTTACAGTAGTCTAGGCGAGAGGTGACAAGGGCGTGAGTTTTTGAAGAAAACCATGAAGAATTTTTCCAGTTTATGCTGGTATGGCTAGAATTATGTGGAAAACTTGCTTATTATTTCTTTGTTTGTTTGTTTGTTTGTTTCCCACCTTTATTATTTTTACAAATAACTTAAGGCAGCAAACATATCCCACACACGTACCTCCTTCTATTTTCCCCATAACAACAAACCTGTGAAAAACTGACTTTCATGGCTAGATAGAATTTGAACGAATTGTCTCCCACTTTCTAGCCTAGTGCCTTATAGATGACCTATAAATCCCTACATGGCTTAGGCCCAGGATATTTGTCGGTCCATCTGCAACCAGCAACGGCTTCCCATCACCCGGTGCATTCTCATAGGGAGGGCCTACTCAGGGTGCCGTCGGCTAGACAATGTTGACTGGCAGCCCCCAGAGGTAGAGCTTTCTCTGTGGCCATGCCCACCCTTTGGAATCAACTCCCCCTGGGGTTTTGGTTGGCCCCTGACCTCCGCACTTTCCGCCGCAAACTAAAGACATGGCTGTTTAAATCGCCTAGCCTGGACTGATGAGGTTTGATTATTTTAATGAATTTTAATATACATTTAATTGTATTTTAATATGTTTTATTTGGTTTGATTTTAATTGTTGTGAGCCGCCCTGAGTCCTATGGAGATAGGGCGGCATACAAATCAAATCAAATCAAATAAATAAATAAATCAAACTGTTTTTCAATAAAGCTTGACTAGGCATTCTGACTAATGGGAACCAGGAAAGCAAGAGACAGATCCAGGGGAAGATGGGGGCAAAGAAAATGAAAATTTAACAGATTGTGTAAGTGTATGAAATGAACTGGGGATACAAGACTGAACATGGAATATTACTATTGTTACGGATTTCAAATCCTTACTTTAGCAAAGGGAGAGAATAATCCCAAAGCAAAAGCAAGCAAGCAAGAGGAAGGGAGGGAGGGAAGGAGGGAGGGAGAGGGAAGGAAGGAAGGAAGAAAGGAAAGAAGGAAGGAAGGAAGGAAGGAAGGAAGGAAGGAAGGAAGGAAGGAAGGAAAGAAAGAGGAAGCCAATGTGGATACCTGCAATTTAAAATGCTGAAAATAGAAAGAAATATAGAAAATGGAATAATTGAATGAGAAGACAGGTTAGTCTCTAGAAACTGTAGAAACTCTGTCAGAAAAGATAAATCTCAGAACGAATGGAAGCTTATGAAAGATACCAAAAGAAACTACCAGCAAATGCAGCAACAACAAGAGAATTATTTGGGTATGTTAAAAATAAAAGGAAAGTCATTTCTATTGGTAGCAGAAAGTGCTGACATGGCAATGGGTGATGGTGAGAAGGCAGAACTCTTTAACTTCTATTTTATGTCTGTCTTATCAAATTTAACTGTAGCTAGAAATATAGATGGGGAATGGAACTACCATTTAGGGCAGATAAAGAGAGGGTAAGAGAAAATTTGCTAATTTAGATGAATTAAAACCATATATCACACCTATCATTGTGACATTTATGTCTGTTCATGGTCTTTGAACAGATTATTCAGCGGCATGTCTATGAGCACTTAGATAGGAATACTACAATTAGAAGGTGTCAACATGGGGGAGGGGCTGTCACAAATAAATTATACCAATAATTTATTTCATTCTTCAATAGTTGCTAGCTTAAGTAACTGAAGGGAATGCTATGGATATTGTTAACTCAGACATTAGGAAATCTTTTGTTATAAACCTGCCTTATGATAATATACTTAATAACAGTTTTAAAAGTGTGTTAAGAACAATATATACCATTTGTGATCACATCCGGGCTAAATCTGATGGTCATAAGTACTGTAGTTCCACTGCATCTTAAAGAAATGTATTGAGTGGAGTGTCAGAGAATTCTGTCCTGGTTCCTGTGTTATTCAGCATTTTATCGAATGACATGGATCAGGGAATAAGTATGCAATTCTCATATTTTAAGCTTGTAGATTAATTAAAACTTTGGACAAAAGAAGATTTAAAACGATCTAGACAGACTTGAGCAGTTTGCAGAAATGAATGGGATGGTGTTTAACAGGGAGTAATATAAAGTGGGTCCAAAAACTGTTGAGTGAAGAATAGGACAGGAGAGAACTTGGCTTGCCAGTACTGGATGACATAGGCCAGTGATGGCTAACCTTTTTGCTGTCGCGTGCCAAAAGCGGGGGGAACACGGAGGGGTCATGCACGTGTGTGCCCACACCCATAATTCAATGCACCCCGCCCCCGCACATGTGACTCCTCTGCACTACCCTGATTTGGCATGTAATGGCCCAGTGGGCTCAGTAGGTCCATTTTTCACCCTCCCCAGGCTCCAGAGACTTTCTTGGAGCCTGGGGAGGACGAAAGTGGCCTTCCCCACACCCCCAGAGGCTGGAAACAGCCTATTTCCCAACTTCCGGTGGGCCCAGAAGGCCTGAAAATCAGCTGGCTGGCACATGCATGCATGCTGAAGCTGAGCTAGGGCAACACTCATGTGCCCACCGATATGGCTCCGCATGCCACCTGTGGCACACGTGCCATAGGTTCGCCATCACGGACATAGGCTCTAGGTAGGAAGGTTGGGGAAGAGTCTGTAAACTCAATTATGTGAAAAATGGCTAAAGGATTTGGTATATTTAGCCTACACAAAGACAACTAAGGAGAGACATGAAACTGGGATTTATGTACCTGTATCTGGAAGGTTGTCACAAGAACAACTGGACATATTCTTTATAGCTCAGAGGGCAAGATCTGTTAAAATAACAAAGAAGGATGTTCAGACTAGAAATCAGGAGACACTTCTTGTCTGTATGAGCTGTCAGCCAGTGCAATAAGCTGCCTCTGTCAGCCAATAGAACATACTTCCAATATAAATGTGCAAGCAGAGGCTGGATATATGTCAGAGTGCACTGATCTGGGAGTTGTAATATAAATAAATTAAACCCCCTTCTAACTCTTTGATTCTTGAAGCAGTTGGGAAAAATATTTCTTCCTAAAAGGATGAGGTCAGATGGAACGAATTAGAAAGGAAGGGAAGGACACAGATGGAATGCATTGTCAACCTCTTGAAAACCATGGAAAATGGTCTTTAGGGATGGGAATATGATGTATTATGAACTATTGATAGAAAGATAGCATTATGGACCCTGCTTTAGGTGTTTTTTGTGGTAGCTGGAAAGGAATGGGATTTTGGGTAAGGATGTTCAGACTCTATTGCATTAAGATTTCTCCAGAAAATCCTAGGGATTTATGGGGCTATGAGCCTAATTAGTACAGTGATTGGCAGAGGAAGCTACAACAGCAAATGCTTTGGTGGATGTTTCAAGTTTCCCTACTGCTAGCCTTAGACTGTTGTATTGTGGTTTCTGAGCATTGTTAGTGTCGTATGGTCATATTACTGGGATTTGCAATCTTCCTTGCCAGCTTTTCACAAGTATGAAAATGGGGAATTAGCAGGAGGTTGGGAATTGAAATCACATGAGGTCCTCTCTTAACAATCTGAGTGATCCTTACAACGGTCATAAATATGAACCAGTTGCCAAGCACTTGAATTTTGATTACATGATTATGGGGATGCTGCAAAGATCATAACTCTGAAAAATGGTCATAAGTCATTTTTTCAGTGCCGTAACTGTCACTAAATGAAGTGTTGTAAATCAAGGATTATCTGTGCAATCCGACTTGCCGGATTCTGTTTTATAACCAATCTGAATAGAAGCTGTGCTAGCCTTCCAATGGAGTTGATTTCCTGGTCTGGTTTACATAAAATTGCCTTCCCAAATGTTGGGCCAGCTATAAATGCAAGGATATAAGACGTGAAACAGGTAGTGATGTTCCTACATGAGGCTTTGGTTGTGACCAGTTGCCTTGCTCTGCATTTGACTGGATCTACTTATATGTACCCCAAATTGGCTTATAAAATAAACCCTCCATTTTCCTAATCTAATTGTAAAGCTGTTTCACTCCTTACTCACTTCCAGCTATTAGTGCCGGAGCATGGCTCAAGAGTTTATGGCCTTCTCACAGCTATGAATTTTCTAGCTGATGAGTGGCTAAATGAATCTAATAAGCACATACCGGATCTAGTTTTTATTTCAGAGAACATGTCAGATAATCTTTATGCAGGTATTTTATATGGTCAGATCACTTTTTGGTCAGTCTGCAGCTTATAACCCTTCACAGGTTCTTCTTACAACAATCTACACTAGATAAGTTATGAATCCAGTTGTGAGTGCATTCACTCAGCAACAACTGGGTAAAGCACATCCATACTTGCTGTTGACTACTTGGCAACCAACATGACCAATCATGGTATCCTTCTGGATTGGCTTTAGTGGCTGTAAATAGTTTCACTGTGTAATCTTATTTCTCCTTCTACTGGTTCCAGGTAGCATTGATCCTACAGGTTCAGTAATATTTCCACTCTTGTTTGATCTCCTGAGTGAGGCTATCTCGTGGCATAGAATAAGGTCCTTAGCTTTACATTTCTGCCCTAATATATGCTATGGAGATGCTGTCTTTGGAGATTATGGAAATCGCACAGGGAACAATAGGCTTCAGCACAACCCTAGCAAAACTTGGATAGTACAGTGGTCTAAAGCCTTGTTATTAACATCAGCTGCCTGCAATTATTGCAGGTTCGAATCTCACTGGGCTCAAGGTTGACTCAGCCTTCCATCCTTTCTAAGGTAGGTAAATTGAGGACCCAGTTTGTGGGGCAATAAGCTGACTTTGTATAAATATACAAAAGTATGAAGGCTATTGCTTAACGCATTGTAGGCCGCCCTGAGTCTCCGGAGAAGGGTGGCATATAAATCAAATTAAAAAAAAACCTGAATGGGTTTCAGGGAGGCTGGTTCTGTGGACTTACCATCTGATGTTCTGGATGGAGTTGCATTATCACAAATAGAAACTTTCTAATATTTTGGAATGCTCATGGACTCACAATTCCTGTTCAAGAAGTAGATGGCAACTGTGTTAGGAGGACCTTTGCATAAATTGATGTTATGTGCAAGTTGTGTTCATACCTGGATCAGGAGGATTTTATCACAACTCATGCCTTGATGGACTACTGCAATGTGCTATACACAGGGTTGCCCTTGAAGAGCATATAGAAGCTACAATTGGTGCAAAATAAAGTTGTGTAGAGAGTTATATGTACAAATGTAACATTTTTGCTCCATGCGCTACAATGGCTGACAATATGCTTCTGGGTTCACTTCAATGTGCTGGTGATGATCTATAAAGCCTTTGTGGCAATGTGGTGTGGGATCAGGTTCTTTGCGGACTCTCTTACCTTTTTGATTAGGTCTGATGGAAAAGACACTCTCTGAGTACTGTTTGTAACAGAATGTCATCTGGCTTTTTCTGTTATGGCACCCATCCTTTGGAACACCAAACCTCCCCCGACAGAGATCATATTATTCCAAACCTTACTGGCCTTTTGTAAGAAAGAAGTGGCTTTTTCAACAGGCCTGGGGATCTAGATGTACAGTAAAGACTACAGTGGTTGTGTTGAGGTATAACTGCTTTTTGTAACTTGCTGTAGATTATGATATACTCTACAGTTTTTACATGATTGTATATGCTTCAAAAATATAATTTAATCTTGTATTTTGATTTTTGTAGGTTTCTTTTGTTTAAGTTGTTGTAAGATACATGGAGTCATGCATTTGAGATGGGCAACTATATGAATCAAAGAAATAAACAAACAAATAAGTAAATTGTCAGCTTTGGAAGCCATATTAGGCCGGAAGCTTCCAAGCTGCCACCTTCTCATGTGTGGGAAAGTAGGAGGGACAATTTATTTGAGGGTTCGTATTTAGACAAAATAGCATTCTTCCCATTGGTCAAGGACAGGATGAGCCTGCATCTAGAGAAGGACTGGTTGGAGTGATGTCTCGAGATGGGACGGATGGTGATTGGAGCATGTGATCGACTGATGAGTGAGTGGATGGTTTTGGGGATTTTGATTTACTGAGGAAAAACCCGGAACTCTCAGATTTGGGTTTCCCAATATGTGCCAGTATATCTACTCTAATAAATGGAACCTTGAGAAAATGCTTGCCTCAGACATAAATAAGCTGCGCCAGAAAAAATGTGCTTGATTTTATAAAGTGTTACAGAGGTGGCAACAGATGCAACCAGATATCATATATGAATTCTTGAGTATCTTCACTGGCAGGGTGGCCAACATACCACAAAAATAGAAAAAGGCATAATTAAAAACAGAGGATAAAGAGCACAAGGGTTTTCATGAAAATTCTCTACCTGTCTCCCTTTTCCTCCCTCACTCCTTGTAGATCATTATGGATGATTACAAACTCAGGAAGATTACAATGAATTAAATAGAATTACCATAATCTTATCATGCAGCAAAGTTTGTGATAGAATGGTATGTACATCCATACAATCTGTCTAGGCACTTGGCACTGAGCATTTTTGAGATCAGCAATCAATCTTCTTCGTATTGTTCAAGTCATAATAGGTCTGGCCAATTCTTCAAATAGAAAGGTTCTTCCAATAAAGTAGGAGACATGGCTGGTATATATTTACTGCAGCTATGCCATAACAACAGCTTGAACTTATCAATGATTTGTTGTTCCCTACTTTAAAGTATGGTTCTCATACAGTTCTTTTTTCAATTTTACTCAGGTTCCTTGAATAAGAAGACTGACCTTGCTGCTAATGGGAGTTGAAAGAGAGCTTTCAATCAGTATGCTTTTGGACTTACAGCAAAAGAGTTTGTCTTATTTTTACAAGGTCACCCAAAGTCAAACAAGAAAGGCCACCATCAGTTATAGACGTGATTTTATGAGATAGACAAAGTTCATCAGAAAATCAGCTGCAAAACTAAAGATAATAAAATGCATACTTGTCAATATTTAACTAATTTAAATTAGTTAAATTAATTAGTAAATTTAACTAATTAATATTTTCTTTCTCTGAACCAAATTTAAGTAAATTTTATATGCAGATAATTTTGTCATTTACATTTGTAATTGGGAACTGTTTAAATTTTTTATAAATCAGGATTTCATTACTACTTTCACATTGCAAAAATTGCAGAAAAAAACCTACCCTGTTTCCCCCCAAATAAGATATCCCCTGATAATAAGTCCAATCGGGCTTTTGAGCACATAGCAATAAGGCCAAGTGCTTATTTCAGGGTTCAAAAAATATAAGATAGGGCAGGGGTGAAATGTTCTGGTTCGGACTGGATCGCCCGATCTGGTAGCGATGAAGGCAGGTGGTTCGGAGAACCGGTAGCAAAAATCCCTGCCCCCACCCCCCACGCCCAGCTGAGCCACACAATCATCAGAGGCTTTTGTTTTACTTTTAAAAGCATTTTTAAAAAGCCTCTGATGATCGTGCGGCTCAGCTGGGATCATCAAAGGCTTTTAAAAGAAAAAAAAGCCTCTGTTGATCAGGCAACTCAGCTTGGATCATCAGAGGCATTTAAAAGAAAAAAACCCTTTTTTTGACACCCCCCCCCCCCACAAAGTCACACCCACAGAACCAGTAGTAACAAATTTTAGATTTCACCACTGAGACAGGGTATTATTTTTGGGAAAACACGGTAATGAACAGAATTGAGTAGAGTAGAGTAGGGTGGGATGGGATGGGATGGGACCGGACGGGACTGGACGGGATGGGACCGGACGGGACGGCACAGAACGGAACGGAACGGAACAGAACGGAACGGAACGGAACGGAACGGAACGGAACGGAACGGAACAGAACAGAACAGAACATCAGTTTTGGAAAATCAGAACTTATCAATAGATTAGAATTTTGGCTAAAGAAAAATACTTTATACATCTATCTTTTTACAGTTACTGCGCTTTACATTCAAACTTGAAAGTTCCAGAAAATGAAAGTTCTCAGATAGGAAAACTATAGCTTATAAAACATACTAAAATAACAAATTGCATCATGAAGAAGGAACATTGTTCTTTATTAGTTAGATGGATAATTTTCAATTATTAATATTCCATTGTTAACCTCCATTCATTTACCTTAACAAGGTTGAGTATTAAGATACATAGTTACAGCTGGAAGAATTTTAAGACTATTTCAATGACTAGAAGAGAAAGGCCAGCAGCTAGGATTCAGTTACAGTGGCAATGAGTGTACTATGAGAGAATACGTTAGGAAAGATTATCATGAAGAAATTCTTATGTGGTCAATTAAAAATGATTTGATGGCACATGATTTTCACAGTTACAGCATTTTGATACCTATACATATAGTATAATTGAAAAATGTATCATCATACAGATATGAATCAGTCAGCATCCAAATTGTAAGTGTCTCCTTCCTGCTTCATTTAAGGACAATTGCAGCTGATATTTGGAATATTATTAATTTACACTGGGATTTTGTTTAAAACAAAATTTGAAGTAGCATTAGGATAAACAACATAATCAAATTTCCAAGCTGGACTGTGCAGTAAATTATAGATTTCTGGACATTTTATGTATCTCAGAATAATTTTGTTTAAAATTCTTGGACGCTGCTCAAATTGATTAAAATATTTATTAAGCTATACACAACAATTGATTGAACACTGCTATTGTAAGGATATAAAAATGTTTATATTCAGAGTTTAAATTCTTCCAGAATGATGGATACTTAATGAAGTGTATAGTGGCCTCAAATTTGAGAGATTGTTTTATGTTTATAGAATGAAGGGTTCTGAGAATTGCTGGTTCCTACCTTTGCAACTACAACTCATATATTCCATACTGCTATTAATAAAATTTCACAAACTTAATTTATAAAATCACTGGAGTAGCGTTGAACCTGGACATCTTACCATCTTTACTAGTAAATATAGTCCTGTTCTTAATACAAGGTCTGTATATATGAAGAGATATAAACATTATACATAAAAATAAAAGAATATGATAAATAAATAAAGTACTTATATGACAAAAGAACAGTATGGTATGGCAATGGGCAAAATGAATCAAACATAGCAAAATCACAGCATCTTTATAGTTATTTTATATGGAGAATAATATCTTACTTGCTAATCTGAACTCAATTTTCTTGTGCAACAGAAATTATGCATTTATATATTTTGTAGTCAAAAATATAAAATCATCAGTTGCATATAAACTGTTCACGTTTGAAAGTGGAAAGAAAATCTGAAAGTCTGTGGGACAGGTAATATATGTAACTTTACTCTTCCCTCCATATGTATACCAGTGTTGGTATTCAAAATTTTTTACTACTGGTTCTGTGGGCTTGGCTTGTTTGGTGGGTGTGGCTTGGTGGTCATGTGTGGGTGTGGCTTGGTGGTCATGTGACTGGGTGGGCGTGGCTAGGTGGTCACAATCCTAGTTCCCCCTATGAGGATTCCTGCATCTGGACTTTTTGCAATCCCCCAAAGGGTCAAAGGAAACCAGATTCCAGACAGCTCTGAACCATTAAGGCAAACCAAATACAAGTGGTCCTAGCTTAACGGCCGGTTGCTTAGCAAGTGTTCAAATTTATGACTGACCTCTCCAGAGCTACTTGACCTGTTTTTGGAGATTTGACAGCCATGTGCGTGCATGCGCGCACACACACACATACATTTATGACCAGTTACAACATCCCACACTGTCATGTGACTGACATTTTGTATGTTTTTGCCAGTTTCCAACAATTCCTTCTAGTTTCCATTTAAAACTGTCCATTGGAGAAAATGGATGACCACAGTGAACACAGTGTTCACTTAATGACCATGGTGTTTGCCTAACTCAGGAATACACAACCTTAAACACTCAAAGAGCGTTTTCTATTTTCTTTTAAAGAGGTATCTCTCTCTAGGTGTCTCTCTCTTCTCCCTCTCTCCCTCTTGTCTCCCTTTCTCCCTCTCTCTCTGTCATCTCCTCTCTCTTTTTCTCTCATTTCTCTCTGATCTCTTTCTCTTTCTTTCTCCCTATGTCTCTGTCATCTCTGTCATCTCTTTCTTTCTCCCTCTCTCTGTTTCTCATCTCTCCCTCTTGCTGTCAGCATTCCAGAAAAATCCCAACTACAAGTAAAGATGTTGAAGCAAACATTTTCCAAAGTTCTCTTTACTAGAATAGGCAAACTGGCATATCTGGGAAAACCCGAATCTGAAAAGCCCGGGTTTTCCTTCAGTAAGTCAAAGTTCCCAAAACCATCCCCCTTTCCCCCCCCCAGTCAGTCACATGCTCCAATCAATGTCCGCTCCATCTCGATCTAGCCTCCTGACCACTCCTTCTCCAGTGCTGGATTGCCCTGACCTTGACTGACAGGAAGAATGCTATTATGTCTACTAACAACTCCTCTCCTTAATCCTACTCCTAGTTTCCCACACATGAGAAGGCAGCAGCATTGGAGCTTCCAGCCTAATATGGCTTCCAAGGCTGACAGGTGTCCCCTCCTGCAAAAAGAACCACCTCCTGAAAATCAAAGCAGACAAAATACAAAAGAAGGGGTTAACATTGTGCACCAGACCCCTTAACCTCCTCTCCCCCGCCAACCCGTCTCTTAGGGTTAGCTCTGCCTGGTTCTCCTTTAACCAGGAATCAGTAGAGAGCGCTGCTTTTAGCTCTGCTGTCAACTTGTCTTCAGGTAGGTTGGAACCCTGGCGCGTTTGCACTCTGGTGTGGGCTTGGGCGGCTGGTTCAGTCTCCAAGATCATGGCATAAATTATCTCTTCCCGTCGGCTGTCAAACTGGGGCTTACGGGAGAGAGCGTCCGCTAAAAGGTTTTTCCCCCGGGATGTATTTCAGGTTAAAGTTAAAGCGTTTGAAATATTGAGCCCAGCGAAACTGCTTGGGAGAAAGTTTCCTTGGGGTCTTCAGCACCTCGAGATTCTTGTGCTCAGTCCACACCTCAAAGGGCTCATTAACCCCTTCTAGGAAGTGTCTCCAGGATAGGAGAGCCCATCGCACCGCAAATGCCTCTTTCTCCCATACCGCCCATCTGTGTTCAGTTTCTGTTAACTTTATCGATATGTAAGCACACAGCATCAGATTGTTTTGGGTGTCCCTTTGCAGTAGAACGGCAGCCACCACCATGTCATTTGTGTCCGCCTGAACCATGAAGGACTTATTTGGGTCAGGATGCTGTAGGATCGGCTCCACTGCAAATAGGCGTTTTAACCGTTCAAAGGATTTTTGACAGTCCATTGTCCAAGCTAGGGGTTGGCTAGGTTTTGGCTTGGTAGGAGACAGGCCAGTTTTAAGCATTTTTTCAGCCGAAGAGATTGTAGAAAAAATGTTTTTAAAAGTTAAAAAAAAGGCTCTGATGAGGTGGGCGGGGTAAGCGAGCGGCGAACAGGCCAGGGACTGGTTCGGGGGCATGGCCAGCCAATGTTATTACCGGTTCTCCAAACTACTACAAATTTTTACTACTGGTTCTTGTGAACCGGTGCAAACCGGGAGCAACCCACCACTGCTGCAGTACTGCACTCTAATCACTGTGCCACCTTGGCTCTTATAGCAGTAGCAGTATTGTGTACTTGCTCTTTTATATTTAACTAAGTTAAACCTGATATTTTACCTTGGCATTTTGTTCACAGGGACACAGAATGCAACATCATAATGTTGGTCTAGTTCTGAGGCAGCAATACTCAATACGAAGTTTTACAAGCTCTTTCTATAGTATCATAAATTACATTTATAATAGTTTTACACACTACTTGACTACCAAATGACAACGTACACTGGGTTTAATTTTCTAGATATTTGAACTATATAAAATGTAATGTTAATATAATGACTGTATATCGGGGTGAAATGCTCCTGGATCGGATTGGATCACCTGGTCCGGTAGTGATCTTGGCCGGTGGTTTGGCAATCCGGTAGTGATGGTGGAGCAAAGCTCTGCCCACCCGCCCGGGTGTCATTACTTCCTGGTTTTAACCAGGAAGTAATATGTTTTTTACCTTCTGCACGTGCACGTGATGTGCACGCACGCAAGCGTGCGGCGCATGCACTTCTGAATCGGTAAGGAAGGTAAGTAGATTTCACCCCTGCTGCATATACCTGATGAGTTCCAATAAAGATAAAACCAATCATTCACTGCCTCCTGGTGGTTTAATAATGCATAAAGCATAGGAAGGTATACAAAGATAATCCGTTTCTGGGATGGTGGAGTCATGAATTTCTAGTATGATGGCATGATATAAACAACAGTTCTATCTTTTAGTTTGCGAGCCCCAATCAGGAAATTGTAGACTCATAAATTATTAATTAAATGTAGACATCTACATGCAAAGCAAGTATTGTGATACAGAGCTACAGCCCTATTCTTTAATTTTGAAAGTGTAATTTCTGATACATTGTATATTTGTATAAATAATGCCACAGACAAATAATTATCTTACAAGGAGCAGAAGCTATTTCATTCATCTTGCTTTGCACGTTTCCCATTTGTATCTATTTTGCTTCTTCTTTCCCTCTTCTTTCACGCATACATCACCCCTATCTTTTTCCTCTTCTTTAGTTACTGTTTGACATGTTCCGTTATATAAATAATTGCCTCACCTTAGGGCTCTTTATGTTAAAATGAAAATTAAGACTTATTTCCTGTACTTAGGGGTTGGGGCATGACAAATGCAAAGGACACCAGATAATGTGAGGAATTTGGAGATTACTTTGAGCTTCTGACTCCCTCCCTTACGATGAACTAGAAATATATGTTAGTGTAGCTTCTAATTTATCCTTATCAACAGTGACTGATTGGCCTTTTAAGCACCTGCTGAGTTACTTGCCTTAGAGATCTCCTTAGCATACCTGTAGATAACCTTTGGGCAGGCAAAGAATGTGCTTGTGTATAAATGCATCCATTTTCGAAAATTCCAGGACAAGGCAGCAGACTAATACAATGCTTAGAGTCCCCAAGGAGACATTATTCATTATGTATTTACAGTTATTGGATTAAAAGTTTGTAATGTGCTCTGTTCAATTAATAATAATACCAAGCAGCCAGAGCTATGAAATGCCTTGTGTCTTTTAAAAGCTCTAATATAGGAAAAGATGAGCAGTTTGTCCTAATGAATGCATATAATTGGTGCACTTTATTATAAAACCCTGGAACAGCATTTTTCACCAGGCAGTTCTATTTGTAACAAGCTGTCTCGAGGATGTCAGAGTGTAATAAATGTGCTGCAGACTAGAACTGCTGATTAGCATTTCTGAAATCCCAGAAACATTGTGGTAACTGTTTGCCATCACAGGAAAATCTTGGAGCCCTTTGAGGTATTGAGAACTATTTTCTTGCCAGGGTCAGATAAGGGTCTTTTCTCTTTCCCCCATGTCTGTGTCTCTCTCTTCTTGCAGCCTCTAATTAATGATTGTATGTGAACTATACAACTGTGCATAGTAACATTGAACTCTCTGTCTCTCTCTCTCTCTCTTTTTTAACATGGAATAGATTTCAGATAAATAAGGCAATTTATTCAGATAAATAAGTTCAAGCGAAGGGTAAGAAAAGAAATTCTGTCAGTTATATTGAAATAAATGACAGTATAAATTACACTCCTGTTGAATGTGAAGAAATAGAAATATGAGTACTTCAGATGTGCAGTTATTACACACTGGCTAAAAATAAGGAGTTATTTCTGAGATTGTATGACTATGGTGCCTTACATACCAACCAATGATATTTTGTTCTGCCAAGAGATTTTTTGAGTGATCTAAAATGACTCTATAAGTATAGAGATTATCACCATTTCTTAGTTGAACAATTGTTCTAAAATCAAAGATTTCAATGGAAAAAAAAATAAATTGTGACATCAGTTCCACATACGATCTTATAGAATCTCTGAAAATGAGAAGATAATCAAATCTACAGTAGACAAAATCCTACTTTATGTATGTATGTATGTATGTATGTATGTATGTATGTATGCATGCAAGTTTTGGTGTATTCGGGTTTTTTCCCATGTAAGATTGAGAGTAACTTGGTGACGTTTTCAGGCTGATGCCCTGGGCTTCGGCTTTTGCTCGCACAGGCACGAGGCCGAAGGCACCAGCCTGAAGATGACGAGTGGGACCTCGTTGAAACATCACCAAGATATTCTCAATCTTACATGGGAAAAGACCCGAATACACCAAAACTTGCATACCTCTACCCGTGAAAATCTACAAAAACAAATATATATGTAATTTGGTTAATGTTTGCATATTGACTTGCAACTGAATGTTAACTGCCAACATAAAAGATATTGGTGGTACAATAGACAGCAGATGCATTGTAGAATGAAATTCTATGTATGTCTCAGGCCATGCAATGTTTTATACCCATATTTCATAAAACATGGTCTGTCAATTAAAAATACCATGAGCTATTATTTTATACAGATGATTTTACAAACCACAAGGGCTATGTTCAGCGTGAGATGTGAAACAAAATTTGTTGACTTGGATTAGCATATTTACGGAGAAATTATACAAGCCAATTTATGCAAATTTGCTTGCAGAATTAAGAATGTAAATGAAAATAAATTACTGCGCTCCTAATTCTGCAAGAAAATTTTGCTTGCCAGTATATACATGTGTATCTGTATGAGAAGGACTGGCAGAGCTAGGGGGATTAGTAAAAAGAAGGATCAGCCTAGAAACATTACATCACAACAAATTAATTAACTCCACCTCCCTCTTGATTGCCATTGGCCTTATCTAACTATAACCAGATGCTGACCATTAGTTGAAAAGATTCCTGTGCATATGCTTTTAGCAATAAATTGAACCTTCACACGTGGACCTGGTCTATTGCACCTGACAATAGGTGGCATATAGTATTTGAACTCTGCTAGCGCACTGAGAAAAAAGGCCATACGTATAAACGGGCACAAAGAAAGAGCTCACATACAATGATGGCTATCAACCTCCAAATGTTTCCCTACACTTTTGGGAAGATTTTTTTTTTTTGTATGTATGTAGGTCTATTGCTTCTATATGTCTCCACAATTTGTGTTACCATCTCATCATGGCAAAAGGGTCCTGAAAGGAACACTTTACAAATGATGATGATGGAGGAGGAGGAGGAGGAGGAGGAGGAGGAGGAGGAGGAGGAGGAGGAGGAGGAGGAGGAGGGGGAGGAGGAGGAGGAGGAGGAGGAGGAGGAGAAATTTTAAGTTAAGGCCATATCAGTCTGAGAAACAATGTCCATTATTTTGGTTGAAATTGAAACTTCTTTTTAATAAAAATCTAATAAATGCATTGTTTCTGAATATATATCAATCAGGATCTATATGATTCAAAACTGAATTTGCTTAGGGTGACTCCCACTTTGCTTCAGCTTCCATGTTAAGATCTAATAATTGTTTTGCAAATAGCATAATATACTTCATAATTCCAGTCTTTTTGAAAAATTAATAAATTGGTCATCAAGGAAGAGCTCACCAAAAACTTTATAACATTAAAGATATAAAGATATTTCCATTTTATAGTGGGAAACGTCAGCAATTATTTTTAGACATAGAAAAATTATTAGACTGATTTTTTTCTGTGTAAGCAAACTTTTAAAAAGTGAACTGTGAGGTGATTTCTCTAGAAAATAAGCTTACTTTATTCTGTGATATAGCAAAAACCTCCACAGAAATGTTCTCCATTCTTGTATTTTATTGTTTTCTTGGCTTTTTAAATTATTTTACCATTATTCTTTTGTCCTCCAACCAGCTGACTAAATAAAATGTGGTGATTAAGGAAGAGTTATAATTAATCATGAGACAGTAAGGCTCAGAAAACATGTCTTCTGATCTGTCCATGATTTTGTCTCTCAGTTTGTAGGTACATTTTTAGAAATAATTCAGTGATCCCAAAGGACTTTCAACTAAACAGTGCAATACTGTTTTCCCCCTTGTTTCCAAATATTTTATTTGTCCCTCAGTAAGGACAAATTTATTTATTTGCAATAAATTTATTTATTTGCAATAAATAAAGCATCACATACTAGACTCACATAATTTTGTAGGATCTTCCTCTCCAGATGCTAGTGTATCGTATTATCAATAGAAAGTACACATGCACGCACACAAATATTCTTGAGAAAGAATGGCATTAAAATTCAAATTATTTATGTTTTATTTAAAATACACATATTGTTAGGAAAATAGGTATTTCTTCATCTGCAGGTGAATATTTCTTCCTGAAAAGAAAATAATGTAGTGTTAAACTATATTTTATTTTTTTATATACAGTAGATTGCTTTTTCAAGTGATTAAACTGATTTGCAATATTCTTTTTTTTCCCACAGGCTGCCATTGGCCTTTTAACTTGCTGTGTAGTTTCTAGGCCTGCATTTTGTAACATAAATGTCAATATAGTGGTCAAAGAATATTGCATAGACCATAAGACAGAATTATTACAAACAAAATACATGAACTGAATCCACCTAATGGTATTGTAAGTATCACACATTTATCAGCAGGTCACTGCACACAGACTGTTTTCAGTAATATTCCATGCATCTGGCAACTAGCCAATTTTGAAATCATGATTTTATTCAAAGCCACTTTAGATCTCTTCTTCTGGTTGTGGCTCTTATAAAACCTATCGTTTAGAATGCACTTGAGTAATGTTGGCATATATTGAAAAGGCAATGCACAAAATATTATTTAAAATATGTTAAACAGATTATGAAATAAAATTGTTAACAATTATTGAACTTCGAGTCCTTTAGTAGCTTATTCCCAGCAAAATCAATATTCTTCTGTATTCCTAAATAGATTTTAAATTTGTAAAAATGATTTCCCCATCAAATGTACTGAATAATATTCTATAAATTATTATATTTATGTGTAGGTAAATGTGTAAGCAAATTCACAAAGGCTATATATTAGTCATAAACCATAAATTTGTACATCTTTACTTAAAACCTTAAATAGTATTCATTATTTAAAAATATGGTTAATTATTTAGAAAATAATAGAATATATTGCTATATCCAATGTTTTTTTAAAATGATTTAAAATAAAAGTAATTGCAAGGAGTTAATGACTTGATTGCACATAATCAATGCAAATAATACAGGTAGCCGACTTCCAACCATTTTTTTTAGTGACTGTTCAAATAGCATTGAAAAAAGAAAGATTTTTGACCATTTTTCATATTTCTAACCATTAGAGCATTCCTATCATCATGTGATTAAAATTCAGGTGCTTGCAACTGACATGTATTTATGACAGTTGCACTGCCAAGGAGTCATGTGATCATCATCTTTAACTGTTACCTTCCCAGCTGGGGAAGTCCTAGTTAAGGTCTGACAAGCAAAGTCAATGAGGGAAGCTGGATTCACTTAACAAGTGTGTGATTTATTTAATAACTGCAGTAATTCACTTAACAACTATGGCAAAACTGTCATAAAAATAGGACAAAACTCACTTAACTACTGTCTTGCTTAGCATCAGAAATATTGGGCTCAATTGTGGTCATACGTCAAGGACTATGGACCACCTTTATATGGACCACCTTTAAAGCGCTCCATGGCTTAGGGCCGAGGTATCTGCGAGACCACCTTCTGCCGCCAATAGTCTCCCACCGGCCGGTTCTCTCGCATAGACAAGGCCTCCTCAGGGTGCCGTCGGCCAGACAATGCTGGCTGGCGACCCCCAGGGGGAGAGCCTTCTCTGTGGCAGCGCCTGCCCTCTGGAACGACCTACCCCCTGAGATACGCACGATATCAGACCTCCGGACTTTTCGTTGGGCCCTGAAAATGCACTTATTCTATCTAGCTGGGCTGGCCTGATCCCATCCTCTCAGTTTTAACTGAATTCAGTTTTAATTGGGTTATTTTAAATTGTTGGGCCGAAATTGTTTAATGTTTTTAAAATTGTTTTTAAATTTAATATGCTATGTTTTATCTCGGCTGTGCACTGCCCTGAGTCCCGCAGGAGAAGGGCAGTATAAAAATTTAATAAATAAATAAATAAATAAAAATAGTGTAATGCAAAGTATTTTTGTTAAACAATTCCTAGGTCATGGATGTAATATTTTATGCAGCTGTTTATTTTTCATAAATCATTTTACCACAGTTTCATACTTCAATTCATAATGAGGATAATTCATGAAGCTCTATAATAAGCTTAAAGTGTCTTACTAAAGTCTTATTAGTCAATCTTGATAACAGGATTGAATAGAAATGGAAAGGATTTTCAAAACAGATAATGAACATTCACTATATAGAATTAAAGAAAAAGTAATGGGCTCTCAGGAATTTAAAATGCTTGACAATTTAAATTGCCACACAGTCTGATAAAAAGCTTTGTATATAATCCAGGAGAAATAAAGAATTAATGATGTTTGTGATTAGCTAAACCACATGCTCTTGTAACACAATTGAATGGCAGAATTACATTAATTTAGTGTATTATCAGCTAAACTTAATGTTACTTTTAGCATCATTCTAAATAGTGTGCAGAATAATTCTGCATTTCTTCTATCAGTGCTAACTCAGTTTAATAAAACAGAATTTGTATTTGAAATTTCTATCAAAGGAAAGGGACTTCTATTGAAATAGTCATGATCAGAACACAATGTTCTTGCACCATTTTTTAAATTAAGAGGATCAAGATATGCATGTGTTGGAATATTATAATTTTCATTTCATTGTTTAATAATTTTTTCAGCAGAGAGAAAAGTCTTTTATTGAGCTTTAAGATATATGGTAGCCAGAGAACCTTCAGATTAATGGAAGGAAATATAACAGAAAACAAAGAAGCAGTAATAGTCTTTACCAATAGTCAAGTCAAAAATTCAAAATATATTTTCAAGGATCTTGAGAATAAAATAGAGAAACCAAAGCTTAATTCACATCCAGATGTTTGACATAATTATACTTAATGCTTTTACACTTGAATGCAATATTGCAATTAGTTAATTTTAAAAGGAGAAATCTTAATACAAGTATTATGTTATCATGTATACCCAATCTCATGTTATTTCAGAGGTTTCAAGCAGGAAGGCTCATTCTTGATATAATAACAAATGTTATTATGGTTCAATTTGGCTCAATTCAATCAGATCCCAATGATTAGATTTTAATTTCCAACATGGAGTGTATCATCCCAGTTGGGAGAAAGGCTCAAACTAGGAATCAACTTGGATTTGCTACGTTAACCCAAGACAACTAGGTCTGCTTTCACCCCCCCCTACTGCCTACCGTCCAAATGCATTAGAACCTTATCTGGTTGTTCCCAGGTGAAAGCTGAAAGTCTGGGGAGATTCCTGTGGAGTAGGCAGAGAACAATAAACATTTGAACTACACATACGGGTCTGGTTATTATGGCCTGAGATTCTAAGATGATCAAGGATTGAAAGCATGTATTGTAGGATAAGCAGATACAGTAGCTAATCCATTGTCCCCTTTTTCAGAAATGAAAAAGGAATTTCCTAAAATATGGCTATTCAATACTCTGGTTGTGGCTTTCATATTGTTTCAACTGTGAATTAAGTTCTGAATCAATGACTTTCTCCTAAACATGTTTAGCAAATTCATCAAAGTGATTTACCAAGGGAAACCCACTTCCCAGATGTTTCTCCACCAATATAAAACTATTGGATGTCATCTGAAAAATGCAATACAGGACAGGAGATACAATATACTGCTACAAAGTCTGCCTGGCTAATTCAAGGAAGCTCAGAATCTCTATAATTCTCTTAAGGAAAGAGGTAATAGAGTTTGCGCCCATAGAGCATTTTGTGCTACCTCATGATTTCTCCTGATCTTCTTCTACCTGCTAATTGTCAGTGCCTGAAGAGGCTTCTCTGCTCAGTGATTTTGCAACAGTGGTTTTCTTTTCTTTTCTTTTTTTTTAAAGTACATTTCAATATTTTTATCTTAAGGAAACTGAATAGAAACATACAAAAAGCAGGAGGAAAGATTAAAGAAAACTATTTCTGAAAATAAAAAGACTGCATTGCAACATGCAATCATCAGTATTTGTGATATTGATTTCTCCTCAGTTAGTTTGTGATATTGCCTTTATATAGATAAAATTTTATTTTCAATAAATGGCTACTAATCCTATTGGCTAAAATGTTACAGTCATTCCATGAACACACACTCTCTCTCTCTCCCTCTCCCTCCCTCCCTCCCTCCCTCTCTCTCTCTCTCTCTCTCTTTCCAAATAAGTATTGATTATATTTGATCAATTCTAAGTAAAAGATGATTGCCATCTTTGCAGTAAACCCACTTCACTTTTTGGTGAATATATGTGTATGTGTATGTGTGTGTGTGTGTGTTTGTATATGTATATGTATATGTATATGTATATGTATATGTATATGTATATGTATAT
>WNWU01000007.1:15956464-15990017 GCA_012654045.1 Ptyas mucosa | reverse complement strand
AATAGAATAGAATAGAATAGAATAGAATAGAATAGAATAGAATAGAATAGAATAGAATAGAATAGAATAGAATAGAGACAGGACAGGACAGGACAGGAGTGGAAGGGACCTGGGAGACTGGAGATCCTATACAATTTAATACAAGTGGCTGTCCATCTCTTCTTAAAAACCTGCAGCGACAAAGCACCCACAACTTCTGAAGGCAAGTTCAGAACTTCTGTTCAGAAGTTTGGTATTTATGTGTTCAAGGCATTCCACTTCTCTCTTAATAAAACGTTGTTTAAATTTTGATGAAACTTTCACAGACCTTTTATTGGAAGAGAAGTAGAGAACCTCAATCCCCATACAGTCCCAGGCTATTTTTGTGCATCCCTAATTTCAAAGTCCTTTGGCAAGCCATACAGTCTGGCAAGGTTAGTTTATCTTAGATGCAAGGATTGTCAGAGAAGCAAAGAACTTTTTAAAATAAATTAATTGTAATGAGGTTTTCCTATTAACTGCTATAAACATGTCTGGAAACATCAGGAAATTGATGCAAATTCTATATAAAAGATATAAATAAACAATAATAATATTAATTACTTAAACTATCCAGATTAACAATATAAGATAATATACATAGCACAGGGTTGAACTGTTGGATCTTGGTGTTTTCCGATCTTGGTTGTTTTACTGAGGATATTTCATTATCAGACTGAGTAACATATTTAGTATAAAGAAACAAGTTTTAAAAAAACCTATTATAAACCTATTTATTAAGGTACAAATTAGAAGAAGTAGTCAAAGAAAACATGATAATTTGGGCAAAATTTTTTGGAATCAATATTGAATTAGATAAATGGGAGAAATTATGGAATATAAACTACAAACTAACAATGTATCCTATAAACAAAATATTTTAAAATGTTTTATAAGTGGCATCTCCCACCTGCCAGACTGGCAAAGATGTTTCCAAATACCTCTCCGCTATGTTGGAAATGTAAACACCAAAAAGGAACTTATTATCAGATGTGGTGGTCTTGCCATAAGGCAAAACAATTCTGGCAAATAATTAAAAAATAATTAAATAATTAAAACACAAATAGATTATAAATCTACAAATAGAAATGAGGCCAGAAACTTTCCTACTGGGAATAATTACTCGGTCCTATGAAAAAGAAATAAGATACTTAATCATTCACATAATTAAAGCAGCATGAATAGGTTTTGCCCAAAACTGGAAAAACAACAACATACCATTAGAAGACAATGTGATTAGAAAAATTATGGAGTCTGCAGAAATCGATAAAAAAAAGATGAAACAAAATATTATTTAGTCTGGGAGAAATGGTATAAATGGTTGGAGGAAAAGGGGGGGAAAAGGGGGGGAACAAAGGAAGACTAAATAATGGTTAAATTAGATGGAGATATATAGAAATAAATGGGAAGAAATAAAAAATTGTGGAAAGGAAAGGTACATGTTTATGTCAAATGTAAATAAAATAATTAGAATAATAGAATATACTATAATGGTATATATATGATTAAGATAAGAAAATGTATAAACATGGATTACTGATGCGAAGATGTAAATATCTGTCTATCTTGAAAAGAAGATGTAAATATCTGTTTCTGTTTGTTTTTTAAAGAACTGTTTCATAAAAATATTTTTTTTAAAAATAAATTAAAAAAAACCTATTATAGTCCCCAAATCCAAATCAAAACCACTGTCATTTCTTCCCCAAAATGCCACAGGAGATTCATATGTAAAAAACCATAAGGAAACAAAAGAGGTTTTATACAACTCCACAGGAACGAAGGATAGAGATAAAATTGAACAAAATAGGAATCAAGGCAGGAACAATGAAATGCTTTAAGTGAAGCAAAGGAAACCCAAAGAAAAGTCACAGGACAATATCAAACTGACTAACTACAGTATCCCTTGCACATCCCAAAATGTCTCCTAAAAAGAAACCAACGGAACAAATATAGTCCTGCACAATACAATATCTAACTTTCCAATACCTTCTTTTAAAAACTTATTTACAGAGTCACTTCAACACCTAGAAACTCCAACCTTAACCTTGCACTCTATGATGTTGGCCTTCTCTTGCCCCTGGCCATGATTTATTCAATCTTGTCTGTTTCCCATACTATAAGAAAAACTAGCCGGCAACAAATCACAAAGAAAAACAAAGAATAAGGACAACTCATAATTATTACATAAACTCAGGGCAAGAGTTCAGCTAGATTTCATGCTATGGAAAGCTACAAAAACAAAATGCAGGGTCAAAAAGATAGAGGGCAGAAATGTCAAGAATAAAGACAAACATTTAATAGCAGAAACAGGCAAACATGGATATTTCTCCATTTTGGAGTCATTGGTGTTTGTTTTTTTAGTATTTGTAGTTTATTTTTATTTTTAAAAATCCTATTAAAAGAAAAGCTGGTAAGAAATAATTCCAGTATCCTGCTTCTGATTACCGTATATACTCGAATATAAGCCGAGTTTTTCAGCACGTTTTTCAGGCTGAAAAAGCCCCCCTTGGCTTATATTCGAGTCACGAAAAAAAAAGCCTTTTTAAAAGAAAACAAATGAGTAGACTCGTGTCTGCAAAAATAGAAAAAACAGCCCCTTTCAGCTTCTGTATAGGTTAATTACCATAAGCTTTGAACAGCCTCCTGACTCTCAGCTGATTTGCTCTCAGCTGTTTAGGGCAGGAGTCTTTTTCTAGCTGCAAAGAGTCCTGCTGGAGCACATTTTTTTTTCTCCTTGTGCAATTCAAGCTGAAAACGAAATTGAAACTAAAGCAGGTTGTTGCCTTTGCTGTTTGCTTGCCACGTTAGAAAGGCAGATTTCTTTTCTTTTTCCTCATCAAAAAAGGTATGTGCAAACAATGGGAAATTTATGGCAGATGGCAAAAGAGATAAGATAGGGCAAAAATGTAAAATGTGAGGACAGTCGTAAGTTCGAGGACTGGTCACAAGTACGAGGACCAGTCAAAAATTACTTTTTCAGCCCTCTGAGTAGTCCATATGCACAAAAGGACTACCCAGAGGGCTGAAAAAAGTGATTTCTGACAGGTCCTCGCACTTTTGACCAGTCTTTTTTTATTTTGAAATTTACCAGTAGCCTCTGCTTTTCCCATCCCCGGCTTATACTCGAGTCAATAAGTTTTCCCAGTTTTTTGTGATAAATTTGGGGGCCTCGGCTTATATTCGGGTCGGCTTATACTTGAGTATATATGGTACTCATGATTGAATAGCAATAGGAACTTATAGACCAATAATGGTTGCATAGCTTTAACTATATCTCTTTTCTCTATATACACTGTCATTATCCCAGTGGTAGGTTTCAAATTTTTTTACTTCCGGTTCTGTGGGCATGGCTTTGTGGGCGTGGCTTTGTAGGCGTGGTCAGGGAAGGATACTGTAAAATCTCCATTCCCTCCCCAAACCAGAGGAAGGATACTGCAAAATCCCGATTTCCTCCTGATCAGCTAGGATTCAGGAGGCCGAGAATAGATAGGGGTGGGGCCAGTCAGAATTTTTACTACCAGTTCTCCAAACTCCTCAAAATTTCCACTACCAGTTCTCCAGAACTGGTCAGAACCTGCTGAAACTCACTTCTGAATTAGCCTTATGAAAATAAAACAGTATATAAAACAGAAGAAGGCAAACAAGCTAGAAATAGCTATCTTAGTCTCCCCTAAATCTTAAAACAGACAACAAAATGGTGCTGTGATGTCTGATAAAGCCATAAAAATTCTAGTGAATGAGATTTCACTGAACCATGACTGTATAAAGATCTTGATTTACGTAGGAAAAACCTGGATGAAACAAAAATACACAAAAGACCTACGAAAAGAGAATTAAAATAAAATAAAATAAATATATAAATATATGTATATATATGTATATATGCATGTGTTTTTCTTTCTTTTTCGTAGGTTTTATGTGTATTTTTCTTTAGCCAGATTCTACCTACGTAAGCCAAGATTTTATGCAGCCCTAGTTCAGTGAAATCTCATTCACTAGTTTTGGGGCTTTTTTTCTTCCTTCTAGCAGCCAGAAAACTCCCAATCTCCCAATGGGCAGCAAAAAGTTTGCTGGCTCCTAGAAGGAAGAAAAAAAGCCCCAAAACTAGTGAATGAGATTTCACTGAACTAGGGCTGCATAAAATCTTGGCTTAAGTAGGTAGAACCTGGCTAAAGAAAAATACATATATATGTATATACAGTATATATGTATATATACATATATATATATACATATATATGTACACACACACACACACATATACACACACACACACACACATATATATATACACACATATATATACACACACTATATATATATAGTGTGCTATATACTTTGCTCCTGGAAGCACGAAGCTGAGAACACCAGCCTGAAGATGATGAATGAGACTTCATCGAAACGTTGCCAAGACACTTCCAATTTTACGCGGGAGAAAACCCGCGTAAATATATATTTACGGAGCCCGAGTGGCGTAGGAGGCTAATGCCTCCTACAAGGCAGCATTTAACATCCAGCTGCCTGCAATTACTGTAAGTTCGAATCTCACCAGGCTCAAGGTTGACTCAGCATTCCATCCTTTCTAAGGTGGGTAAAATGAGGACCCGGTTTGTGGGGGCTGACTTTGTATAAAAAATACAAAAGTATGAAGGCTATTGCTTAATGCATTGTAAGCCGCCCTGAGTCTCCGGAGAAGGGCGGCATATCAATAAGAATATATATATTCTTATTATATGTGTGTGTGTGTGTGTGTGCGTGTGTGTGCGTGTGTGTGTATTGTATATGGAGGGTAAGGGAAATCTTAACACTGAATTCATTTTTTTTCCTGTTTTATGGACAATCTCCAGTATAGAGCATCATTATGTTGAAATGCTATCCTAAATTGCACATGAGAAATTCAGATTTATGTACTACAAATTTCCTAACGTAAGCAACATTTTCCTGGCCAACGTTTGTTGCTAGGTTTTGCAACTGTATCATATCACTCCTGTGGATATAAAGATTTCTCCAGTAAAAGCTTTTAATATTTTTTTACAATGGCTTAAATTTAACATATATGAAATACTTTTCAAATCGACACTGTGATATAATTGATAGAACAGAACCAGAATTAAAATGCATTAATATAGCGTCAACATTCATTTTTGGTGTCAGCTACATTTCTGCTTTCATTTCACCTTTATCAATTCCTATTTCATTATAATTATGAAATTCATCCATAGTATTTTGACACATTATTATATGTTATTCAAATTTATTCATATTTGATTATCTTCCTGACTATAGCTCTTACACCAGTGTCTAAAGTAGCTGTAAGTATTTTAAAATGTTAATCTTCTTCTTTTTAAACATCTTTTTTATTTTATTACAAAGTTCCACAAAGTGCTGAATCTCTTATAGCGTCTTTAATTCCTGCCCAGCTTTGCATTGTTGGGCAGCTTTCTGAGTTTAGAGATATATTCTGCAATTCAGTCCTTATTTTTTTGTTTGATGTTATGAAATGTAAAATATTCTGCAATCAATCAGATCTTGTACAGATATAAATGCTATTGCATTTACTACTTCTGTAGAGTTTAGTTGTAAGGACAGTTATTTTAATAAACTTTGTTGATTCCCAAAATACTCAGTAATAATAATAACTTTTTTCAACCATTCTCCATACCTAAAAAAATCTATGTATATGTATATGTTTATCTATATATACATATAAACATATACCTATACCTATATCGATAGATAGATGATAGATAGATAGATAGATAGAGAGATAGAGAGATAGATATACATATACATATACATATACATATACATATACATATACATATACATATACACATACACATACCAGTGGTAAAATGTTTTCTTTTAAAAGCATTTAAAAGCCGCCCTGAGTCTTCGGAGAGGGGCGGCATATAAATTGAATTAATTAAATTAAATTAATTTTTTGCTTTTAAAAGGGAAAAAAAAAGTCTCTGACGATCAGGCAACTCAGCCGGGATCATCAGAGCCTTTTAAAAGCATTTTTTTGCAACCTTTTCAGCCGAAGAGGTTGTAGAAAAAATGCTTTTAAAAGGCTCTGACTATCCCAGCTGAGCTGCGCGATCATCAGAGGCTCCCCCCCCCCTTAAAAGCATTTTTTCAGCTGAAGAATCAGGCAATCCGGTCTGAACCAGAGCATTTCACCCCTGTCATACACACACACACACACACACACACACACACAGAGAGAGAGAGAGAGAGAGAGAGAGAGAGAGAGAGAGAGAGACAGCCCTCAACCTTCAACCATTCATTCATTGACAATTCAAAGTTATCCTTATTGAACAAATAGGGATTATAACCAGTTCTCACAGTTTCAGCCATTGCAGCATTCCCATGGCCACATAATTGCAGTCTGAATGTTTGGCAACTGATTTACAGTTACGATGGGCTGCAATGTTCCATAGGCACATGATCATGAAGCTGCTCAGAGTCACATGAACTGTAAAATAGGCTGCAAATAAATTTGATAAACAAACAAACAGATAGACAGACAAACAAACAAACAAACAAATGTCATTTGCAATCTTCCCTGTCAGGTTTCCCAGAAAGTAAATGGGGAAGCCAGCAGTAAAGGCCACAGGTTGCTGAGGTAAGCCATCCCCATATGAACATACTTCCCAAGAACTGTGCTAGCCACTTATGCACTCCTATTGCATCTCCCTTGCACACACTTTCACTGACCCCAGACCCTTCTGTATTCACTCAATACATACCATGTACTCCATCAAACCAGAGGTGGGTTTTAGCAGGTTCTGACCAGTTCTGGAGAGCCAGTAGAGGAAATTTTGAGTAGTTCGGAAAACCAGTAAATACCACCTCTGACTGGCCCGCTCCCATCTATTTTCTGCCTCCTGAGTCTCAGCTGATCGAGAGAAAATGGGGATTTTGCAGTAACCTTTCCCTGGAGTGGGGTGAGAATGGAGATTTTACAGTATCCTTCCCCTGCCACGCCCACCAAGCCACACCCACAGAACCGGTAGTAAAAAAAATTGAAACCCACCACTGCATCAAACCCGTGGAGCCCCTTTGTACCCCCCCCCCAGTCAAGCATCTCTTGTGCCTTCCCCTTGGAGCTTGTGCCTTCTTTCCAAACCTCTGCATGTTCACAACTTTCCCAACATTTATTTGCCCGGCCCACCCCCCTGCTAGCTTGAGTCATTGATCACACACTGAAACATTTAGAAGAATGATGTATATTATTAAATTGATCAACTTCTGCATGCTTCTTACTTTCCTTACTTAGTTACTTTAGGCTGAGGAAAGAGAAATCTCATTGCTGATTGATCAAAGCTTCTACTTTAGGAATTAAAGGATTAGATAAAAATTCCATTTATAAATAAATAAACTTGCAGACATCTTTGATCACAAAACATTAAAAACACTAAAAATCAAATCAAATAAACATCTGCCTTGCATAAAACTACTTCAAAAAAAAAAATTCAGCCAGCACAGCAATACAAAACACAGGTGCTAAAAACAAAGGAACACCCCATCAATATATTCAAATGATTTAAAATGCCTCAAGTAATAAAAAAAAAGATAATCAGATGCCAAGATGACCATAATGTAGGAAGAACAAAATCTGCATAAATATAAGTAAATAAGAATTCCAGTTCTATGCATTAAAATCGAAGTGGCTTTCTAGAAAATGCTTATGTTGGGCTGCTTTTATCCATCAAAAGAGTAGCTTTTAAAATATTATGCTCTTAGAAAGGCAGAATCACAGCGGTGGTGCTAACCAATACTATTAAGTATGCTGTCATAGACTATCACATAGGCTCAGACACTTAGTCTTACTAACGATGCAGTAGAGTAAGCGGGATCATTTAAATAATGATAACACCGTCAGGGCTCCTGTGTGATTTGTTTTCTTTCTTCGAGCAATTCACCTTGCATTACAGGTTTATTGTACTTTATAGTCAGCATCTGTATATGGGCACATTGGCTTTGCCTTCTTATTCACAACCATTGCACGTACTGTACAGTTTTAACTGACTTGCTTTGGAAGGTTTCACAGTAGTTGCTAGGAAACCTTTCTGTGTTCTTTTCACTTCTTATATGGCATTAGCTTTTCAATTGATAAGGCTGTACCGTTTGGTACAGAGGGATTTAAGCCGAATCAAACAATAACAGTGGGGCTGCAAAACTGATAAGCAAAAAAGAAAAAGAGAGAGAGAAAGAGAGAGAGAGACAGAGGGAGAAATGGCACAAATCCCTGTTCTTAAACAAGTAATGTACAGGATTAAGGGGAGAAATGGAAATGACAGAGCATATTTTCTTTCACTATTTGTCATTTTTACATTGTGTTTTAAGTGCACCCCCAAACTATATTCTCATTACAATTTTCAAAAAAAATAAATAAAGTGTTAATTTTCTCACCTCACATCCTGAATTAAATGTAATGAATAAAAACTCATCTGAAAGTTTTCTGTGCATAGTTAATCCCGAAGTATATGGTAGGTACCTGCATATAATTTGTGGATAGATAGGTGCATGTGTATGTTTGGTTTATTTGCTTTTTGGTGTAAGAAGTTATATACATACATTCAATATTATTGGGCTTTTTTATTAATTGGGAAGACTGTTTCAAAACGTCTGCCTGCATTCGTTGAAAAAGAATAACTCACAAACATAAGAACATGTAATGCTCATGATCTTTCTCTCAGTCTCTCTCTCTCTCATGTGGGTGGACCTTGTTATTAGATAGCTACAAGAAAATAAAAATGTCCATATGGATCACTCTCATTATTCCAACTAAGGAGATTTCATGAAGATTTCCAATGAATCAGAAAAATGACTTAATCAGATAAAGAAATCAATGAAATTAGTTAACTGGCTTTTATTGCTACTTCAGATTTATGTAAACAAATTCAAAATTTTCTCCTTATAAGTGGCTATAGAAGATGCAATAAATGCATCGTGCAGAGACAGAAGAGGGGATTTTTTTTGCTGAGTATGCTCCTTGAAGATCCATAGAACAAGAAAATGCCATAATTGTAAGACAGATGTAGGCATGTTTTACAGGTGAGCTTTAGGATTATCTGAATTACTTTGGTTTCTACATTAGCTTCCTATTTACATAATAAGATTTTTTTTAAAATCTCATAATGTCATAGATTCCCTAAAATGATTGAATAACATTTTAAAAGAGGAAAAAATTGAATGAATACAATAAATGCAACTATCCTGCCCCATTATATACTGTTGTTGCTCTCTAGCCCCATCTAGTGGCTGGAGAGACAAACACCAAGTATATTGTTTGAAGCTGACCCAACCCCCTTACCCATCGGCCTGCACTCTCAAAACAAGTGCACGCTGGGAAGCCAGACCTCATTTGCTTTAGCATTTGGAGAAGGCCGAAGCACAAAGACGCATCCATCTTAATCTGTGGCACGTGGTCATCCAAGGACAAACCCACATGCCACACATAGAGCATCGCTGGTGAGATTTAAATTGCTTGTATTTATTAATTGTTATGTTCAGTAGTAACTTAATACTGTCTATCTTGTGTTTGGTTCTCATTGTATGTATCCCTACTTTCCCCTGTTTCATCATAGCCCGTTCTTTCAATAAAGCATCTACGCACATGGTCTGTTTTATTGGAGGATAGGTTGATTTAGTTGCATGTTGAGCTGCACACAGACTAACGTGTAGTGGAAACAGAAGAACAATGAAGAATGGTTTTGCCCAATGGAAATGACTTAAACTATGCATGCCTTCAGAACAGCTTCACAACATTTCAGGTAAGTTTAGAATAACCTGTCCAAATTTAAAGCAGCTATTTCAAAATTGAAGAAGCTATCCTTTAAGTAGTCATGATAATGGTACTGCAGGCATACCAAACACATATCAGCTTCTTCTTTGCTTGTAATATATAATATATCCTGACTAGAGATACTCAGGAGACAGAGACAGAATACACATTGTTATTACTCTAGAAAATATATCAAGTCATAGAACTAGATGAAAATTGGAACTGCAAAAACTGGCCTTTACTGTAATAATTCCACTTAATAATAGTCTTCTGTCATACGGTGAGCCATGGAAATTTCGTTTGTATGCCATTCCCAATTGGTACAAGAGATGTGTCAGTATACTTTTATACAATGGTACAGTTATACCACATCAAGAGTGCACGTCCTATAATATTGCACTCTTTTCTTCCTCTTCTCAAACTATTGACTTTTTTGATAGCCTGAAATGACATTTTTAAAGGTTAAATGCAAAGGCACTGGTGAATCTCTTCTACCTTCAAGTATTTTATTATATTTCCTAAGAAATGTTTGCAGGCTCCATGGCACATTCATATATGATTTCACAGTATTGAGTTATGTATTTCAAATAATTATCTTAAACAATAACCAAAACAGCATTTCATAAATAAATTAAAAAAAAACCCTGTATATTAAACCAAAAGTAAAGCTATGACTAAGGGAAAAATAAGAAGGTTATATTGAAAGGGAACAAAGGAAAGAAGGTCTCTTACATTATCTTGAATATCTGGAAGTGACAATATTGAATAATAATGTTGGTTATTAAAGTTGCATATTTCTGTGGACTTTTCTATTTTGACATTCCTGAAAAGAAAAACAAAACACACACTCTCTCACACACAAAATAGCATAAGGGGGGAAAAACCCTATCATCCATTTATACTAATATTGAGCCTAATTGCAATAAATATTGACTGCATTATTTTCACTGAAGATTCTTGTAATTATCATCTTAAGGATTTTCAATCAGTTATTTAACCCTACAAATATTTTCAATTAATCTAACCCTAGAAATGTTTTCAATTTAGCAAAAAGGATCTCCTGGTTCATTAATTTCTATTTGCATCATCAAACTCTGAAGTCCTTTAGCAAGAATTCTATTACAGATAATAGAAGCAGTGTCCGCTCTAATATTTTGCAGACATTCACATACACATGAATACAGAATATTAGAGGGTGTGTGCACATAAGCCATATATCCTAATATTTCTGCATAGTTAACTGTCTGAAAGGGAACCTATAAGTTCACATTGTGGAACTGACAACATGCATTTGTAAAATCCTTTATCTAATCTTCAGCTGTACCTATTATTAAATAGGTTAGCTGGCACACAACGTATTATTGAGTAATTGTGGAGGATCTTTAAAGGTACTAATGTATACATGACTTAGCTAGATTAAAGCCTTCTGTAAGGCTGGCTTTGATGTTCTTCAGCACAGTAAAATATGACAGAAATCAACTACACTTAAGCATTAGCTAATTTAAATGGACTCAAATTAGACACATTCAACCAGTAGATCAAACTCATAAGAATATGAAAACTATTTGAATGGTGTTGCTTTCAGAAGGAAAGCTATAGCAAAGAAGTATTGGGTACCCTAAATAAGTGACCAAATAAGACTTAAATTTCAACCATAAGTAAATAAAACATACAAGCAAGTTGTGCTGCATGTGGTTGAATGTCAAACTTGGAAATATTAAAGAAGAAAATATAAGCTGGACTGTATGGTTAGAAAAAGAAATGAAGCAGAAGAGCGATGTGTCATTTTACACCAATCGAATTATGCCTTAATTCTTCCAACAACCAAAACAATCCTTATATACAGTATCATCACCTAACAGATAATTCATTATCTATGATTGTACAAAAAATGAAAAAGGTTAGAGTATAACAGTAAAGATGAGATTGGGACAGATTATACTATAGAACAGCTCACGAATTGTTCATAAGCAAATTATAAATCAAGCTAACGAGGGTTAAAATGGTAAGCATTTTAAGAACAACCTCAGAAATTACCTTGATGTCATGAACCTCATTGATAGGAAACCAAAGGAATTTTGGAGTGAAATGAAATACATTATTAAGGATGAACATTCAAAGAGCCTGCCAAATGGGAGAAAGAAAACTGGATATCAGAACAGATGGTGAAATTGATGACATATATACCGAAATAAGGAAAGCAACAGAAGAATCAGATTCTAATTAAACTACGCCAATAAATCTGGAGAGCGACACAGTGGCCATCAGATTGGAAGAAGTCAGCCAACATAAAATACCAAAGAAAGGAGATTTAACAGTGCAAACAAACTATTAATTCTATCCTTATTTTACATGATATGTAAAAGTCAAGTCAATAAAATGCTTGAGGTCAGGAAATAAGATTAGAATCCTTCATGAAAATGCTTCCAAATTTTCAATGTTCAATCTACTTTAGAAGTACCAAGGAACACGAGATATTGCTAATACATACTGGATAATTGAAAAAGCCAAGCAATAGAAAAAAGAAATATATACTTTAATTGTGTTGATCATGTCAAGCAGATGTGCTTAGAAATCCTAGAGCAATACACTGTCTTCATGTAAAATCTATATACATAGGTCAGAAAACCATTGTCTGGATGAAACATTAAAAAAAAAAAAAGACTGACTCCAGTTGACAAAGGCTGTATTTTGTTGTTGTTGTTAGTTGTGAAGTCGTGTCTGATCCATTGTGACCTCATGGACAACATTCCTCCAGGCCTTCCTGTCCTCTACCATCCTCTAGAGTCCATTTATAGGCTCACGCCTACTGCTTCAGTGACTCCATCCAGCCACCTCTTTCTCTGTCGCCCCCTTCTTCTTTTGCTCTCAATCTTTCCCAGCATTAGGCTCTTCTCCAGTGAGTCCTTCCTTCTCATTAGAGGGCCAAAGTATTTGAGTTTCATCTTCAGGATCTGGCCTTCTAAAGAGCAGTCAGGGTTGATCTCCTCTAGGACTGACCTGTTTGATTGCCTTGCAGTCCAAGTGACTCGCAGGAGTCTCCTCCAGCATAGTTCAAAGGCCTCAATTCTTTGGCGCTCAGCCTTTCTTATCGTTCAACTTTCACAGCCATACATTGCAACTGGGAAAACAATAGCCTTGACTATACACACGTTTGTTGGCAGGGTGACGTCTCTGCTTTTTAGTATGCTGTCTAGATTTTCCATAGCTTTCCTCCCCAGGAGCAAGCATCTTTTAATTTCTTGGCTGCAGTCCCCATCTGCAGTGATCTTGGAGCCCAGGAAAATAAAATCTGTCACTACTCCATTTCTTCCCCATCTATTTACCATGAATTGAGAGGGCTGGATTCTATGATCTTAGTTTTCTTAATGTTGAGTTTGGTCTGGTATTAATGGTCTGGTACTCCCATCTCTTTAAGAACTTGCCACAATTTGTTGTGATCCACACAATCAAAGGTTTTAGCATAGTCAATGAAGCAGAAGTAGATGTTTTTCTGGAACTCCCTAGCTTTCTCCATGATCCAGCGTATGTTGGCAATTTGAGCTCTAGTTCCTCTGCCTCTTCGAAGTCCTGCCTGTACTTCTGGTAGTTCTTGATCCACATACTGCTGGAGCCTAGCTTGTAGGATTTTAAGCATAACCTTATTAGCATGTGAAATAAGTGCAATGGTGAGATAGTTTGAACATTCTTTGGCATTGTCTTTCTTTGGAATTGGAATTAAACTGACCTTTTCCAATCCTGTGGCCACTGTTGAGTTTTCAAATTTGCTGGCAAATTGACTGTAGCACTTTTACTGCATCATCTTTTAAGATTTTGAATAGTCCAGCTGGGATACTGTCTCCTCCACTAGCTCTATTGTTGCTCAGATTTCATAAAGCACATTTGACTTCACATTCTAGGATGCCTGGCTTGAGGTCAGTGACCATCCCATCGTGGTTATCAGGGACGTTAAGCTCATTCTTGTATAGTTCTTCTCTGTAATTTTGCCACCTCTTCTTAATCTCTTCTGCCTCTGTTAGGTCCCTGCAATTTTGGTCCTTTATCATGCCCATCTTTGCATGAAACGTTCCCTTCATAGCTCCAATTTTCTTGAAGAGATCTCTGGTCCTCCCTATTCCATTGTTTTCTTCTATTTTTTTGCACTGTTCATTTAAGAAGGCATTCTCATCTCTTCTAGTTATTCTCTGGAATTCTGCATTCAACTGGGTGTATCTTTCTCTTTCTCTCTTGCCTTTTGCTTCCCTTCTTGCCTCAGCTATTTGCAAAGCTTCCTCAGACAAGCATTTTGCTTTCTTGCCTTTTCTTTGGGGTGGTTTTGTACAATGTTGTGAACCTCCATCGATAGTTCTTCAGGCACTCTGTCTATCAGATCTAATTCCTTAAATCTATTTGTCATCTCTATTGTATATTCATCAGGGATATGATTTAGTTCATACCTGAATGGCCTAGTGCTTTTCCCTACTTTCTTCAATTTAAGACTAAATTTTGCAATGAGAAGCTCATGATCTGAGCCACAGTCGGTTCCTGGACTTGTTTTTACTGACTGTATAGAGCTTCCCCATCTTTGGCTGCAGAACACATAGTCAATCTGATTTCTGTGTTGACCATCTGGTGATGTCCATGTGTAGAGTCGTCTCTTGGGTTGTTGGAAAAGAGTGTTTGCTGTGACCACCGTATTCTCTTGACAAAATTATATCAGCCTGTGCCCTGCTTCATTTTGTATTCCAAGGCCAAACTTGCCTGTTATTCTGCTTATCTTTTGGCTTCCTACTTTAGCATTCCAATCCCCCATGATGATAAGGATATCACTTTTTGGTGTTAATTCTATAAGGTGCTGTAGGGCTTCATAGAATGGTCAATTTCATCCTCTTCAGCACCAGTGATTGGCGAATAGACTTGGATTACTGTGATATTGAATGGTTTGCCTTGGATTCAAACTGAGATCCTTCTATCATTTTGGGGATTGTATCCCAGTATTGCTTTTCCTACTCTTTTATTGATTATGAAGGCTACTCCATTTCTTCTGAGGGATTCTTGCCTGAAGTAGTATACCTGATGGTCATCTGAATTAAATTCATCCATTCCTGTTTATTTTACTTCACTAATTCCTAAGATGTCAATGTTCAGTCTTTTCATCCCTTGTTTGATCACGTCCAGCTTGCCTTGATTCATGGATCTTACATTCCAGGTCCCTATGGGGAAAAAAATCTTTAGAGCATCAGACTTTCCTTTCCCCACCAGATGTATCCACAGCTGAGTGTTCTTTTGGCTTTGGCTCAGACGCTTCACTCTTTCTGGCGCTATTAGTACTAACCCTCTGCGCTTCCCCAGTAGCATATTGGACACCTTTTGACCCGAGGGGCTCATCTTCCAGCATCATATCTTTTTTCCTTTTGGTACTGTCCATGGGGTTTTCATGGCAAAGATACTGGAGTGGGTTGCCATTTCCTTCTCCAGTGGATCATATTTTGTCAGAATTCTCTGCTATGACCTGTCTGTCTTGGGTGGCCCTGTATGGCATAGCTCATAGCTTCATTGAACTATGCAAGTCCCTTCACCATGACAAGGCAGTAATCCATGAAGGGGAAAGGCTGTATATACCCCCTTTACTTATTCAATAGGAGTTGAGAGAAGATGAATCAGAATCAGAATGCAAGCGTGATTTTAAACTTAGTTTAAGAAATATCAATAATATGTGCTATGCTGATGGCAATACTCTGATATCTGAAAATGCTAATCATCTGCAAATTTTAGCAGGAAAAATCAAGGGGCACAGTGAAAAAAAAATGGAGCAAGATTATATGTAAATACCAAATTTATAAGTAGAGTAACCAGCTTTAGAACTGATCATGAAAATAATGTATGGAAGATTTCCTGCCTTTTACAATAAATTATCAACAGTAAGGGAACAAACAGGAAGAAATATGGTAGATATTGGAAAAGATATTCAGATATCAAGCTGTGTCTTTATCTAACAACATTGGAATTATGCACATCTTTCCTGGAAACAAAAGTAACTTTGAAGAAGCAGGATAGTATAACACGTTTGACCCCTTGTGTTGATTTCTAAGAATATTATGGATGCTCTCTCTCTCCCTCCCTCTCTCTGTGTCACCCCATTTGCATGCAAGCGTGCTTGGTTGGAGAACGAGGTCTCATTAAGTGTTAAGTGGAAAGTAGTTTGGGGGGTAAGAGTAGGAGACTGGCAAACACTTTTCATGCCAAGAATGAAAATTTCTGGGTCGCTGACTCTCTGCAAAAGAGGATGGGTGCCTGAATCCCAGGAATGTCCATGCTCAGCACAAAAAGCATTTCCAAGCCAAATCTCCTCTCCCTTCCTCAGAGGCAAAGAAACAGAGAAAGAAAGAGAGGAAGACAGATGTTTGCAAGGTAAATGAGTCCTTGGGGCAGGAAGGGAGGGAGAAACATGAGGTATCTTAGTGGGTCAGGGAGGCCATGAGGGCCTGTTCTATCACTAGGGCCTCCATGGCCTTCCCTACCCTGAGATACCTCATGTGCACATTGGTATACTTGAAATATGAGCTCTTAGGAAAGTATCTTCTCCTTGTGTATCACAAACATCTATTTCCAGTGGGGAAAATAGGACAAAGCAAGTGGGGAAAAATATTTTCCTTTGCTATATTTCCAGTCTGAATTAGACCATGGCAGGGTCTAATTAGACCTACAGGAGAGCCCTTTTAAGGATTATGTATTAATAGAAAAGCAACTAACTTACCTCTGTTCTTAAATGCTAAAGTGGTTATACATAAAAAACAGAGGAGGTCTGATCAACTATCAGAGCCATCATTTTAACAGTTTTACTGTATTGTAGTCTGCGAACGCCCGCACAAAATGAAAGCATGGGATAAACTCAGTCTGGTTTGTTCTCAGTCCTATAAATGGCCAAAAACTACTAGCAAAAGTGGTATTTGATCACAAGGCGAGGAATCTTCCCCTTTGGCATTTGAGCAGTCAAGAAGGGACAAAAAAAAGACAAAGAGAAAGAAGGAAAGAGGAGAAGACAGCAAGGAAGGAAAAAGAAGGAAAGAGGGGAAGGAAGAAGAAAGAAAGGAAAAAGAAGAGGGAAGGAAAAAGAAGGGAAGGAAAGGAAGGAAGGAAGGAAGGAAGGAAGGAAGGAAGGAAGGAAGGAAGGAAGGAAGGAAGGAGATTATAATGAGAGTGAGGGTCTGAGGTAAATCCTGCCTTAGCACTTGGTCACCAGCAGCCCTGCTGCCTTTTGTCATCCCCTTGTCACCTCCTCCGGATGTCTCCTGATGGTCTCCCATTCTTTCACTGAGGATGCTTTGGATACAAAACTGGGTCTCCTTGTAAGGAGATAGAGTGGGCTTCCCTCTGACCCACACACTTTGCCCTTCCGCACACACCATGAGCAACCTGGCCAAGGAGAGCGAGCACAGCAGCAGCGGGATATGGCCACGCCCCCCCCCAGCAATGCCCCCCTAGCCTCCCTGAAGTCAACTACAATCCTGGTGCAGCCCTCAATGAAATTGAGTTTGACACTCCTG
Organism: Ptyas mucosa; assembly: GCA_012654045.1. NCBI lineage: Eukaryota > Metazoa > Chordata > Lepidosauria > Squamata > Colubridae > Ptyas > Ptyas mucosa. Next base: position 15,972,680 of record WNWU01000007.1, on the reverse strand, counting down.
TGATGGACTATGGGAAGAACCGGTTTGGTGTAGCAATTAAAAGTAGTGGACTAAGAGCAGGGAGATTTGAATTCTAGTCCTGCATTTATGCCCAAAAGCCAAATGACTGACTTTGGGCCAGTAACTTTGTCTTAAAGTTTCCTTTTTTTAGGAAAAAGTTTTTGCAAAATTTCTGAAATGTTGCCAAGAACACTGCATGGATGACACATGTAATTACCAGGAGTCAAGATTAACTGAAAGAATCATAACACCTGAAACATTTTTTTACTAATTTTTTTGGTCAACAGGAGTAGCCCATTTCTGAACCTTACAAGGAAATTGAATATTGGACAATTTCTGAAGAGAACTACTTAAACATATATCAACCTAGCCAGCATTTCTCATAAGGACATGTTTTAGAATTTATATAATGAGTGACCTCATGCAATGTTTTATACTTCAGATTTGAGCGTGTTGGTATTAATATTAATATTAATATTATGTATGTATGTATGTATGTATTTATTATCTCCAATCTTTATTGTTTTTACAATATTGTTTTTACTAATAATTCAAGGCAGAGAACATATGCAACACATATTCCTCCTTCTATTTTACCCACAACAATCCTGTGAAATGGGTTAACAAAGTGATAAAATCCAAATTTTTTTACTACCAGTTCTGTGGGCATGGCTTGGTGGGCGTGGTGTGGCTTGGTGGGCATGGCAGGGGAAGGATACTGCAAAATCTCCATTCCCACTCCACTCCTGGGGGAAGGATATTGCAAAATTGCCATTCCCACCCCACTCTGGGGCCCGCCAGAGGTGGAATTTGCCGGTTCTCCGAACTGCTCAAAATTTCTGCTACCGGTTCTCCAGAACCTTTCAGAACCTGCTGGATTTCACCCCTGGGTTGACCTGAGAAACAGCATCTCGCCCATGATCGTCCAGCTGGGTTTCATGGCTAAAGTAGGACTATAAACTCACAGTCTCCTGCTTTTTGTCTTAACTACTACACCAAACTGGCTTTCAATAGAGGAAAACGATTGATTCACTTTGAATCAAAAATTTCCATGCAACTTTTCCTCAGCGATATTGTTTTACATCCAAGTATGATTGAAAGATTCTTTGCAGTTAAAAACAACACAAGAATCTGCTGCTTGTTTCTTTACCATATCAGTGAAGACAGAAGCGAAGTGATCTATTATTTAAAGGGACTGAGGGGACCATCCACAACTTGGAATGATTCTAGTAATTAGCTCCCCAAAAAGCAGCCTTCATGATAAAAATGATATACACATGCATGGGGTGTGTGGGTGCATAGGGTGGGTGGATGTCTATATTGGAGGTCATTACAATCAAATTTCATTGTCATCCAATTTTCTTTTTGAGTGATTCTGTGCTGGCAGCATTTTCTATTGCAGAACCACTGATTCATTTTTAATTAGCCTTAAATTAGTTTGCTTATCCAGCTTTCCATTACTCCTTTCTCTTCTCCCCACCCTTTTCTTTTCACAATATGTTACATTATAGCCATTTATTTTCTTTTAAATTATGTTCATTTTTACTCAGTCAGGTTCTCATGTTCATTTATTCCACTGATCATCATCACCGTCATCATCACTAACAACAACAATGGCAAAATCGTAAGTATACAATTGTAGAAAAACAGTTAAAATAAAATAATAGAATACAGAGTTGGATCTTGGAGTCCAGTCTCCTGCTCAGACAGGAAATCCTATACCATTTCAGACAAATGGTCTCTTCTCAAAAACTTCCAGTATTGGAACATCCACAACATCTTAATTGTTCTGTCAGGAAAATTCTCCTTAGTTCTAGGTTGTTCTCTCTTTGATTAGTTTCCATCCATTGTCCTGCCTTCAGATGTTTTGGAGAATAGGTTGACTATCTTTTTTTATGACAACCCCTGAGATACTGGAACTCTGCTACTGGAAGCTCCTGGAAGCACGAAGCCGAGAACACCAGCCTGAAGATGACGAATGAGACTTCGTCGAAATGTTGCCAAGACACTTCCAATTTTACGTGGGAGAAAACCCGAATAACCAAAGACCTATATATATATATATAGAGAGAGAGAGAGAGAGAGTATATATATTTACTCAAAACCTCACTATAATACTAAATTATAATTTAACATCAAGATGTTTTCAAAATATTCTGAATATTTTCAAATCAGAATTTTCATTCTCACTACTGCCCTATTAAATGTATCAGCACAATGAACACTGGTTGTATAGGGGATTTCAAAAATTAACTTCATAACACAAAACATCGAAGGTAAGGACTTTTTATTCCAATTAAAAATAATATTATATAGATTATTTGCATTTTTAAAATTTACCATTTCTTATCTTGATAAGATTTAGGAAAGGATGACACATAAATATTAGGACTATATAAAGACTGCCCAACACATTTCATGAGTAGATTCCTCAGTCCAGAAGAATTCATACTGACTTTTTATCATCTGACAGGTAAACCTTCTAGACTTGCATGTAAGAGAGGAAATAACAGGCCTCTGTCCTTCTATTATCTGGAATGGAAAATGCATTAAAGCCTAACAGCACTAATATTCTTTTTGCATTTTATCGGAACTGGATGACATTTGCAGAAAGGTTACAGCAGAATCTTGAAATCTTGTAAAATGATTGCAGGAGTTTTCAGTTAACATAGTCTATTTGATTGCTTCCACAGCATTCTTAAGGCTCCCAGACATATTTTGTTAGCTAAAGGAGACAAAGTTCTCTTTTCTGTCCTTGATCATTCTGAATGATTACTTAACATGTACATTGACACATCTGTCTTTAGGGCTCAAATATAAATGAGTTGAGTGTGTTTGTGTGCGTTGGGGTAGAAGATCTCAAAAGATAAGAGAAGGTCATGACATTTGTGTCATGACCTAAATGCACAGGTATACTATACTAATATTGTGACAGGGATCTTGTGGTCCTGGTTGACAAATATGAGCCAACAGGGTGCTAGAGCCAATGCAGTCCTAAGCTGCATTAGCAGAGGGATAAAATCAAGATCACATGAAGTGTTAATACCAGTCTATAATGCCTTGGTAAGACCACACTTGGAATACTGCATCCAGTTTTAATCACCATAGCGTAAAAAAGATGTTGAGATACTAGAAAGAGTGCAGAGAAGAGCAACAGAGATGATTAGGGGACTGGAGGTTAAAACATATGAAAAATGTTTGCTGGAATTGTCTAGCTTAATAAAAAGAAGGACTAGGGGTAGCAGAGTTCCAGTATCTCAGGGGTTGTCATAAAAAAAAGATAGTCAACCTATTCTCCAAAACACCTGAAGGCAGGTGAGCTGCATTGCTGTTGTTTGTTGATTCCTAGACCGAATCAACAAAGATCTCCTCACACTTCACCTCAAACTCAGCAACAAGATCCACCCTGCACTTTGGGACAAATCTAAACAACTCGCCACCTGGAGAGCCGAAACACAGACCACCCTCAAGACAGACACACACACCAACAAACTCCGAAGACTACAAGAACGCCAGAAACAAACCCCTCCCCCCCTCACAGCCACACATGAAACAAACAATGCATAACAGATAGGATCCTCACCAAAGCCGAAACCAATGTTCTTTCCAAAGGATTCAACTTTGCAGTCCCTCCCAAACACATCCCCACTGAAACCATTATATGCGGAGTTGAAACCAGCCTGACCAAAATCAACCCCGATGACGCTAACAGAATCAGACTCGAAGTCACCAATATCCTCTGCACCAGCAAGCCACCCAAAAGCAACTTACCCAAAGAGGAACAGACAGCACTGCTTAACCTGAAAGAAGACACCAGCATAATAATCCTACCAGCAGACAAGGGCAACGCCACAGTGGTTATGAACATATCTGACTACCAAACCAAATTAACCAATCTACTCCAAGACTCCACATATAAACCCCTAAACACAGATCCCACCACCTACCTGAAAAAACCACTAGATCCAAAATAAAAGCCTCCCCCATCAGCAAAGAGATCCAGCAAAGAATCATTCCCAGAGAAAAATCATCCAGATGCCCTAAGCTCTATGGTCTCCCCAAAATACACAAAGAAGGAACCCCACTTAGACCCATAATCAGCTCCATAGGTTCACCTCTACAAAACCTAGCCAAATTTCTCGCCAAACAACTACAGCTCTATGCAGAATACATCAATTCACACGTAAAAAACTCATTCCAGTTCATAGAGATCATAAAGAAACAAAACTTACAGCCCAGCGACCTACTCGTGAGCTTTGATGTCATATCCCTCTTCACCCAAGTGCCAATCAAAGAAGCCTTGACAGCTATCCAAAACAAATACAACCCCCCCAAGCACATCCTAGATCTGACCAACCACTGCCTATCCAACACATACTTCATCTATAATGGACAAAAATACAAACAAATAGAAGGAGCACCCATGGGATCACCCCTCTCACCTGTCATTGCTAACCTCTACATGGAACATTTTGAAACCCAAGCTCTAGAAAAATCTGATCACAAACCCAAACTTTGGCTCAGATACGTAGACAACACCTTCATAATCTGGCCACATGGGAAAGAAAAACTGGACAGCTTCCTCACACACCTCAACAGCTTACATCCCAAAATACAGTTCACCATGGAAACAGAAACTAACAACCAACTTCCCTTCCTGGATGTCTTAGTCTACGAGAAATCCAATGGCTCCCTAGGACACACCATCTACCAGAAGAAAACTCACACAAACCGCTATCTGCATGCACTCTCACACCACCACCCAGCACAGATCACCTCCGCAGCCAAGACACTCATCTCCAGAACAAAACGCTTAGCTGATGAACAACACCTAAAAACCGAACTACACACTCTCGCTAACGTACTAACAGCCAACGGATTCCAAAGAAATAAGATTACCAACTTAATCCAAAAAGAAACCCCCACTAAAATCCAGGACAGAGAACAAGAAAACGGCAAAGCCCTCCTCCCACACATAAAAGGCACCACAGACAGAATTAGCAAGATCCTCCACAAACACAACATCAAGACAGCATTCTGCACAAACCAAAAGATTTCCACCATTCTAAGAAACCCCAAAGACAAAATTGAGTTAGAAAACCAAGGAGTATTTGAAATCCCATGCACCACTTGCCCCACCACATACATCAGACAAACCAACAGAAGAATAAGTGCATGCATTGAAGAACATAAGAACTCAGTCAGAAAAGAGGAACTAACTTCTTCCCTGGTCCAACACCTTAAAGCCACAGGACATGAAATTGACTTTAAAAAGACCAGAACCATCGCCAAAACTGAACACTTTAACAACAGAATAATCAGAGAAGCCATCAAGATAGAAAAACGCCCACACAGCATGAATAAACGAGATGATACTTCCCGCCTACCAGCCATTTGGAAACCTGCCCTCATTGACAAACGAGTCCCTAACACAAAGAATGACACCAGACCCACACTCACAAAAAACCACACAGGATATCACCACCACACTTCCACGCAAAAAGCAAACCCAGACGCACACCGATGATGAGGCACGACCACAGACCAGAAGCCAGACCACAGCTGCATCATTGGCCACTTTAAACCCCTCCAATCCATACATGAAGCAAACTGACACCCACCATGAAGATGTAGCATGACCATGAATTCGAATCCAAACAACAGCAATGCAGCTCACCAGCTCAAATCCCCCTGCAACTCAGACTAACCCGAGCACAGCCAAGCCCCCACCCAAACAGAGCACACCCCCATCCAATCAGAGCACAGCCAACCCCCCATCCAATCAGAGCACAGCCAGGCCCCCAACCAATCAAAGCACACCTCCACCCAATCAGAACACAGCTATGCTCCCACCCAATCAGCTCCCACCCCCACTGGCAGTTAAAAGGAAGAAACAGCTGCAATCACACATTGCTCCTGGAAGCACGAAGCCGAGAACACCAGCCTGAAGATGACAAATGAGACTTCGTTGAAACACTTCCAAAACACTTCCAATTTTATGCGGGAGAAAATCCGAATAACCAAAGACCTACATACAAATACCCACGAAAACCTCAGAAAACATTGAATACATATATATTTACATATCTACATATATATATATATATATTCGTAGATTTTCACAGGTAGAGGTATGCAAGTTTTGGTGTATTCGGGTCTTTTCCCATATAAGATTGAGAGTATCTTGGTGATGTTTCAATGAGGTCCCACTCATCATCTTCAGGCTGGTGTCTTCGGCTTCATGCTTGTGCGAGGAAAGTGTGATCGCAGCTGCCGCCTCTCTATAAATACTGGTGGGGATGTGTGGGGTGCTGTAAGCGGGTTGGTTGCCTGTGTTGTTACATCTTGATTAGTTGAGGAAGTTGATGTTTGCAGATTAGTCTTCTGTGAGCCACACAGCATCCTGTGTGGCTCACAGCAACAAAGCCAGTACCCCACACCTCCCCACCAGTATATATGTATCTATTCACTTTCAGCTGAAATTTTTGGCTGGAATTCCAATTTAATTGAAAAGTACACAGAGAGCTATTTTCATTCCTAAAATTCTGTGGGATATCACAGCAAAAACGTGACCATTTTTGGAACCATGATTATATTACAAAAGATGAACTGCTGTATTTCATTATATCCCATAAAATAGATAAGATGATGATGGATGGGGAGTAAGATAAGACATTGAGAAAAAGACAAAACAATAAGAAACTAATAATGAAGACAATGAAAATTAATTATAGATTTAGCTTTCCCAAGTTAAAGGAGATACAAAGAGAAAATGGCCTACCAAGAAAGAGCAGAAGTAGAGGTTCCATGCTTACCTATGGTGAAATAAGCAGGCATCATAGTGAAATGTTTTCCAGACCTGTTTTATAAATGAATCAGTGCATGGTATTTCTCTAAGTACATCTCAGTGTCAAACCTCACAAAATTGTACTTTTCTTTTTATGGTGAAAACTACTCAAATTTTCTGCTACCAGTTCTCCAGAACTGGTCAGAACCTGCTGAAACCCACCTCTGGTGAAAACGTATGGTGAAAACTTTTCTTTTTCTTTTTATACCCTGATATGAAATATACAGTAAGGGCAGGACAGGAAGCCACAGTCTAAATAGCATATGATGAAACAGACTGCCTTCACATTAACAATGAGGTGACACAAGGCTGTGTACTCTCCCTTATTTATTCAATTTAGATGCATAATACATATTAAAGAGACTAGAAGAAGTTGGTTGTGGTTTTAAAATTGGAGACAGAAGCATCAACAGCATGTGTTGTACTGATGATACTATACTAATAGAAACAATGAAAAAGATCCAGAAATTATAGTAATAAAAACCAAGGAAAACCAAGGACTAAATTAAATATAAACTAATCACAATAGTCAAAGCAATCAGCCTTAGCGTTTATAATGAAGATGCTGCATAGAACTTCTACCCTTACAGCCAAGGTCAAGTATCAAGAGTAGACTAGCACTTGGTCCAGTTGCAATGAAAGTGTTGAAAAAATACTCAGATACCATGCCACATCTATGCCTATATGGATTAGAATGGTACAAGCTATGGTTTTCTTGTGCCCTCCTAATGGCCTTTGAAGAACCAGGATAAGAAATACTTTTGATATTTAGTGTTGGAGAAGACTCTGGAAAATACAGTAGATACCCAAGAAATCAGACAAATGGCTCATCAAACAAATAATCCCGAGTTCTCATTCAACCACAAATGATCTGAATCATATTGTCATATTTTGGATGTGTTACGTGAAGACCCAGGTCTTCTGAAATTATGTAATGCTGTTAAATATGAAAGGAAAGAGAAAAAGAACCAGAATGACTAACAGCAAATCTGATGGACTAGATATTTTTGGAACACCTAAAGTACAAGATTGAGACAGATCATCTTGGAAAAAATCACTAAAAGTCAACATTGACCTGATAGCACATAATCAATCAATATCATACTCTGATTTTTTTTTAAGGTATTGGGAGTGGTACTAACATATATTTTGTTGGAAGACTTTCAGTTTATTAAATAACTAGAAAGAACAAAAACAATTGTGATACTTTGTGGTATTTCTAATAATTTATTTTTAATAAAATAATATCTTAATAATTTTCCCAGCATACAAATGTGGAAATTACAATGTAGAAAATTAGGAAATAAATAAAGTATTGAAAATACATGTTAGAAATCAAACTTCCAATGCATATCATCCTTTTAGATCAGTTAAAATTGGACCTTGATCAATTATATGCATTAAATTTTGGATGAAACTGTATCAAATGCAATATGAGAACGGGGCAAAGAAATAGAAAAAAGTTCTTGTTTGAAACAAAATAAGATAAAATCCACTTTTTTAAAATAATGCATAATGATGATATTAATTTTCTTTTCTTTAGATTTATAAAGATTCATACTATGCAAATATTGATATAATCAGTGAACAGATGGGTGCTATATCTTTATTTTTTAAACAAAATAAATCTTCCAGAAATCTTGGCTGCACAGTTGGGGATTTTAACTGCAACTTAATGTTACATAAATTTTTGACATTATTGATATGATGAAATTTGGAAAGGCCCAAGGTCCAGATGGTATAATTTAAAGTACAAAAATTTCAGAGATAATAACTTCCTATATTATTAAAGATATATCAGGCAATCAACAATAGACGCCTTGATAGCTTTGTAATATGAAGCTTCTACAACTGTAATTTTTAAAACTGGTAAGGACAGCATGAACTGTAAAGGTTATTGGCCAATATCTTTGTTACATGTGGGTGTTAAAATTTAACAGCTACTTTGGCAAAAGGACTGCAGAAGATGTTCTCCAATAATAATTAATTGGGCATAATCTGGTTTCAAGAAAAACCCTTAGCTCTTAGATTATATTAGACTCTTGGTTGATATAATAACTGTGTGAGCTGATAAATATAAATAAGTCATTTTATTAAAAAAAACAGGCTTTGATATGATGCAAATTAAGTTTTTACTGCAAGTGATTAAATTTAGTTTTCATATAGAATTTATCTATGTTATAATTATAATGTAGTATAGAATGCATTAATTTCAGTTTTGCAATTCTTACCTACCTAATAAAATTGGTAATACCATATAAATACATATAGTTGTATTTCAGGCTTCAGGCCTGGGTACAGCACAGAGACGGCATTGGTTGCATTGGTGGATGATCTCTGGAGGGCCTGGGACAGGGGTTGTTCCTCTGTTCTGGTCCTGTTAGATCTCTCAGCGGCTTTTGATACTATCGACCATGGTATCATGCTGCACCGGTTGGGGGGATTGGGGGTGGGAGGCACCGTGCTGCGGTGGTTCTCCTCCTATCTCTCTGACCGGTTGCAGTCCGTGTTGGCAGGGGGGCAGAGGTCGACCTCGAGGCGCCTTGCTTGCGAGGTGCCGCAAGGGTCAGTCCTCTCGCCGCTCCTGTTCAACATTTATGTGAAGCCGCTGGGTGAGATCATCCGTGGTTTTGGGGTGCGATGTCATCTGTACGCTGATGATACTCAGCTGTACATTTCCACCCAGACCACCCCAATGATGCCCTCGAAGTGATGTCCCAGTGTCTGGAGGCTGTGCGGATCTGGATGGGGAGGAACAGGCTTCGACTCAACCCTTCCAAGACCGAGTGGCTGTGGATACCGGCGTCCCGATATAGCCAGCTGGTGCCATCGCTGGCTATTGGGGGTGAGTTATTGGCCCCTAGAGAGGGAGCTCGCAACTTGGGCGTCCTCCTGGACACACGGCTGTCTTTAGAAGAGCACATGATGGCCGTGGCCAGGAGGGCTTTTTATCAGGTTCGCCTGATACACCAGTTGCGCCCCTTTCTGGATCGGGACTCCTTATGCACGGTCACTCATGCCCTCGTTACATCTCCCCTGGACTACTGCAACGCTCTCTACATGGGGCTTCCCTTGAGGAGCACCCGGAGGCTCCAACTGGTTCAGAATGCGGCCGCGTGGGTGATTATGGGAGCGACGGGGCGCTCCCATGTAACGCCTCTCCTGCACGAGCTGCATTGGCTCCCGTTGGTCTTCCGGGTGTGCTTTAAGGTATTGGTCCTCACCTTTAAAGCGCTCCATGGCTTAGGGCCAGGGTACTTACGAGACCGCCTGCTGCTACCGATAACCTCCCACCGGCCAATACGCTCTCACAGAGAGGGCCTCCTCAGGGTGCCGTCAGTCAAGCAATGTCGGCTGGCGGCCCCCAGGGGGAGAGCCTTCTCTGTGGGGGCACCCGCCCTATGGAATGAGCTACCTCCTGGAATAAGACTGATCCCGGACCTTCGTACCTTCCGCAAAGCCTTGAAGACTTACTTATTCCAGCAAGCCGGCCTAGCTTAAATGGTTTTAAATTGGGATTTTGAATTTTATAAACTTGGGGTTTTAAATTGGGAGGCCGATCGATTTAATATCTTTTAATTTATCTTAATTTTTGTATTGTATGTATTTTAATTCTGGCTGTCCACCGCCCTGAGTCCCTTCTGGGAGAAGGGTGGGATACAAATTAAATTATTATTATTATTATTATTATTATTATTATTATTATTATTATTATTATTATTTAAATGGAAAATTTTATATACATGTGCACATATGTACTGTACATATAAAAGAACATTTGGGGAATCTTGAATTATTAACTAACTTTGTTAAATTTGTAGAAACTGTGTGGTTATGTGGCAAATACTGTTGGTTTTGATAAATTAGAATATGTGTGAAAAACTATCTCTATTGCTAAGAAGTCTTGAAGTATATAATTACAAATTTAGAATTTGTTTATCATACTTTCTTCCTTTGTTTTGGGATTATTTATGCTCAAGAACAATAGTGACAACTAGATTTTGCTTAATTATTGCTAAAATTATATTAGACTATAATTAAAATAAAGTACTATAATGTCACTAATTGAACAGAATAGTGAAGACGGGGTCTTGAGAAAATTAAGCATGACAGAATAATTTGATTTCAAATAGTTTGATTTCAGCTTGAAAAAGTTTGTTTAGAACAACGTTTGAAATCCATGTGATAAAACTGTTGTTGACCAATGTTATCAAAATCGTGAAATTTCACATAAGAATATTTAACTTTTATTTTTAACATTCACTAAAATATTATACAGGTTGTACTATAAGTCAGACCATAAATCCATCAAGTCTCGTAGAAGAAATATGTAACAGATGCTATCAACTAAGGAACATCATCTGACAGGAGCCAATAGGACAGTCTTTTCTGCCATAGCACCTGCCCTTTGGAATATCATCTTCTCAAGGTTTATGTGGTCCCAATCCTGCTAACCTTTCAGAAAATTCTTCAGACATGATTTTGTCATTGTGCCTGGGATCAGCAGTGGTACAGAGCCTCTTGGATGGTTATATTGTTAACAGTTATATGAACTGTACTCTCCTACCAATGAAGCTGTAAATTGTTTTAATGATTTTCATTTTAGTGGTTTATTTGTACCTCCTTTTTTGTTGTTCTTAATTCTGTGAGCAACCCAGAATCACATGTGTGGGATGGGAAGTTATATAAATTGAATGGATGAATTGATTGATTAATCTGGTATTACATAAGAAGAGACTGGTGGCTCTGACTAAAGTTCTATTAAGTCTTGTTTATTATTTCTTAGGGTGTTTTTCTAATAATTAAAAAAAGCCGATAAGTATGTTCAAGAATTTATATTCATAAGGATTCTGGTTTGGACTTGGCAGTTCAACATGACTAAAAGCTCCTGATAGTGCTTTCATGTCAACAGTGAAATTGAGTTTGGAACACACCCACGTGTAGCATATTATAGAAAAACTTGGCATAATCAAATGTGTCATAAACCTGGCAGAATTATGTGTTCAATTAAATAACTTTGCAGATCTCAGTGCAAATTCTCTGAGAAGTACTGGTTTCACTAGCAGCACTGAGGCGAAGGATACTTAATCTATGCAATGAAATGAAGCAACTGCCACTTATTCTTTCTTCAAAACAACAATTGATTGCAATGAGGTGTACAGCTAGTATTTGTGAAATGATTGTTAAACAGGTTTGTTTTATTTGCTTTTTTTTTTAAATTGAATGTCCTGTGAGGAAGAATTGGTATACAAAAGCAGTATTGGCTTTGGATCAATAGGCAGCAGACTGTCCAGTGCTACTCATTTAAAACACATGGCTAAGTGTGTACTAATATGCTAAAAAATCTGGCAGGCCTTTGGTATTCATATTTATCTCATCAACTTTCAGCCTGAAATGAGGTTTGTGGCAGAGACAGGACCATGTTTTATCTAATGAAAATGAATCAGCCTAGATTGCAATTCCGAAATAGAAATTGTAAGTTTTCCAACTAAGTCACAGGCTTCTAAAAGAAGCTGGTAATAATAAAACTTGTAATCAGCTTAAACCTGTTTTTAAAACTGGCTAGCAGTAGGATCTCATTGAGAAATGTACATCTGAGCTGATGCCAGTGATACTTAGCACAGCTGTTCATGGATGTGTGCCTAATTGAATGTTGTTTGTCTCAAGATTTTCCAATGCACTATTTCAAGTGGCATCCTGCAGCTGATGTACCATATAACCCACATTAACACCTCACCTGCAAAATGCATAATTACATACAAAATCACTGATTAGATGCAAAATGTGAACAAATGCCAGTGGTTGTATTTCAAGAATCATCCATGCCTGTGCACACAGCACAAAGACTGAATGCATTGTAAATCAGCATTACATTCATATCCTGTTTTTCTAAAAGATAAATAATAGGTCCATACATTTTAATTATTTAGGTTTCATTCTAATATATTATAACCTAATAATCACAACATATGTCCATTTCCTTTCTGTCTTTACAGAATGTTTACTGCTAAGGCTGCATAATCTTTATATATTTTATTAATGTCAGCGATAAATATTTACACAACATTAATCAGTCAATGTTATCAATTTTTTTCTGTATGGGTACATCCTAATGTATTACCTGGCTTCAGTTGGAGTTTCTAGGCATAGAATTAATGGTTTATAACTATTTACAAGAGAATGAATGTAACACAGTAACGTTTACAGTAACAAGATCTTGGAGTCTTAGTGGAAAATCACTTAAATATGTGTGGGCAGCAGCCACAAAAACCAATGCAATCCTAGGTCTGCATTAACAGAGGGATGGAATCAAGATCACATGCTGTATTATTATCACTTTATACAGCCTTAGGAAGAGCACACTTGGAATGCTGCATACAATTTTGGTCATCACAATATAAGGAAGTTGTTGAGACACTGGAAAGAGTGTAGAAAAGAGCAACAAAGATGATTAGGGCACTGGAGGCTAAAAGAATGATTGCAGGAATTGAGTATAGTCTAGTGAAAAGAAGGACTACTGGAGACATGATAGCAGTGTCCCAATATTTGAGGAGCTACCATAAAGATGAAAGGGTGAACCTATTGTCCAAAGCACATAATGGCAAAACAAGAAGCAATGGATGGAAACTAACAAAGGAGAGAAGCAACCTAGAATCAAAGAAACTTTTCCTAACAGTGAGAACAATTAACCACTAGAATGCCTTGCTTTCAGAAGCTGAGGTACCCCATCACCGGAGGCTTTTAAGAAGACAAGCCACTTGTCTGAAATGGCATAGGATCTTCTGTTTGAGCAGGGGGTTGGACTAGAAGACCTTCAATGTCTCTTCCAACTCTGTTATTCTACATATTCTATTCTGTTATTATGTATGTTCTATACTCTATCTTTTTTCCCTTAATTCTTTCAAATAGTATTGAAGCTTAATATTCAAATAGTATTGAAGCTCATTATTATAGCTATCAATAAAAGCAATATATCTCAAGTTACAGATAGTCCTTGACTTACAAGCACAACTGAGCCCAAAATTTCTGTTGCTGAGTGAGATAGTTGTTAAATGAGTTTTTACAACTGTTTTTGCCACAGTTGTTAAGTGAATCAGTGCAATTATTAGGTTAGTAACATGGTTGTTAAGTGAATCTGGCTTCCCCATTGACATAGCTTGTCACAAGGTAATCCCAGGACACTGCAACTGTCACAACTGTCACAAATATGAGTCAGTTGCCAAGCATTTGAATTTTGATCACGTGACCATGGGATGTTGCAACGTTCATAAGTCATTTTTTTCAATGCTGTTGTAAACCTTGAACAGTCACTAAACAAACTCTTTTAAGTCAAGGACTACTTGTATATTTTATCTGTCCTTAGGGACTCGATGTAGATGAACAAATGGAAACACAATATAAATGAGATGGGCTTGTTGCTAATTCTGCAATATTGATTACCGGATTTGGAAGAATAAAGTTTGTTTTAGGTAAATTTCACTTCTTAAAGATTGGATTTGCAGTTTTAGATCCATCTGGATCCACTGTTGATGCTGGAAAGTCATGACATAACTTTTTTATTTGACTATTTTAATTAACATGTACTATTTTAATATAGTTTAATTTTTAATTGTATTTTCTGCTTTTATATTCATATAATCTGGCCTAATCTGTTAAGAAAGTCAGTTGTATACACACATTTCAAATATATAAATAAATGAATGAATAAACCATAATGGTTCCGAGGATGTGCAGTTGCTTTAAAGATCAGAGAGGTGTTCCATTCAAATCCCTGTACATCCTGAACCACAATTTTGCTTACAGATTCAAAGAGCTGCACAACCCTAATATATACCAATATCCTTGTAACACAGTTCCTCGTATTCTTTCACAAATAGATGAGTGCCTATGCTGATCAGCTAAACAAAGCTGCAATATTGAGATAGAGGAAGTCACCATAAATCACCTTGCAAACATTCTCCTATAGAGGAACTAGCCTTGCAAAGAGAGTTATCTAGAACCTCCAGAGTTAAATAGCTAACATAGTTATAGGATTCAGTTGTGTACATCTGCCAAAAATGTTTGAGAGAAGCTACAGAAAAGACGAGCTGGTTGTGTGAGGAGCTCTGTGTTATCTATTGTATTGAAACAAATAGCTTTATAATCAAACATAGGATAAAAAGGGTGCACTGTTACAGTAGGCAAACTGGTTTGTCAAAGGCAAGGAATGTACTGTACCAATGAAATTACAAATCTGTATGTTATATTTTGTTACTATCAATTTAATATATACTGTATATACTCAAGTATAAGCCTAGTTTTTCAGCACATTTTTAATGCTGAAAAAAGCCCCCCTCAGCTTATATTCGAGTGAGGAAAAAATGCCTTTTTTCCTGCAACCCATTTTGGCTTCCAGGAGCTGCAGGGAGGCTTGCTAAGGCCAAAATGGGTGTGCGGGGTTGTGGCGCCCCCCACCGTGTCCCGTTTTGGCTTCCAGGGGCTGCAGGGAGGCTTGCTAAGGCCAAAAAGAAAGAGAGAGAAGAAAGAAAGAGACAAAGAAAGAAAGAAAGAGGAAAAAAAGAAAGGGAGAGAGAGAGAGAGAGAATGCAGGTATCTCTTAACAGAGGCTAACCTACTGATGCCTCAATTAATGTAATTTTATTGGTATCTATTTTTATTTTGAAATTTGCCAGTAGCTGTTGCATTTCCCACCCTAAGCTTATACTCGAGTCAAAAAGTTTTCCCAGTTTTTTGTGGTAAAATTAGGTTCCTTGGCTTATATTCAGGTCGGCTTATACTCGAGTATATACGGTAAATATTCTCCAACTATTTAAGTAACAATTAAAGAGGATTCACAAATAAATGTTTTATGCAGAGCAAATATTTACAGACCCCTGGACATAAACTGTTTCAACTTCTCTTCTTAAGACTCCTCTATAGGACATTGCGTGCCTCCTCTATAGGACATTGCATGCAAAGCAACTAGACACAAAGATAGTTTGTTCCCCTATGCCATCACTCTGTTAAACACCTAACTCCTATAGCACTGTCTTATACCCAAAGATATTTACCCATGTAATAGGCTATTATCATTGCTATTATCCTTGTCATCTTGTCATCCTCATCTTCTCATCTTTTGAACTACCTTCTCCAATTGGTATATTATGATTTATCAATTTGTTTGTAACTTATCATTTATGATTATATTATGATTATATCTTATCATATATCTTATATCTATGACTTATCACTTTGTTGTTTGAATACACTGAGAGCTTATGCACCAGAGACAAATTCCCTGTGAGTCCAATCACGCTTGGCTAATAAAGAATTCAATTCAATTCTGTCCTGTCCTGTCCTGTCCTGTCCTGTCCTGTCCTGTCCTGTCCT
>WNWU01000007.1:15929335-15956454 GCA_012654045.1 Ptyas mucosa | reverse complement strand
TCCTATCCTATCCTATCCTATCCTATCCTATCCTATCCTATCCTATCCTATCCTAAAAAAAATAACTAAGAAAAATCTGCCCCGGGACTATATAGGGACTCCTCAATTTACAACTGGAATTGACTTCAGAATTACAATCTTAATTTATGCTATTCATTAAGTGAATCATCACATGACCAACACAATTTTACGTTTTTTTGTGGGGTTTTTTGCTGCATTCATTAACTAAATCCATGGTTATTAAGTGAATGTCACATTCATTAAGCAAACCCATTTTCCACAATGGGTGTTTTGTTTGTTTTTTTGCCAGAAACTCGAAATAAATGCTGTTTCTACTGAAAAATGTTGAAAATTAGGTTCATATGCCTGCAGGATGCTACAAACAGCTTTAAATGTATACCAGTTGCTGAGCACCCAAACTGTGATTGTGTCCACAGCTGTTGAAACTTCAAATCTGGTTCATCAATACCTTTTCTGGTGTCTGTGGTAATGTCAAATGACTGTAAGGATTGCCTGTAATCACTGGCAATTTTTTGTAATGCAAATCAAGAGCTGAGAATATAGTCATCAATACTGCATGCCAAAAGAAAAAAGAAAAAAAAGAATGACTATGTAATTACCACAAACATGTAATCAAAGTTCTGGTGATGATGTTGTGAAATGAACTTTCCTTTTTAATTTTGAACAGTTGGACATTTATCAAATAAATTATTTATGGAATTACTGCTTTGTAAAGATGATAACCAAAGAATGTAACACAAGTTATAATGAATCGGAATCAGAATAGAGCTGGAAAGGACCTTGGAGGTAATCCAGTCCAGCTCCCTGCTCAAACAGGAGATTTTATACCATTTCAGACAAGTGACTGTTCAGTCTCTTCTTCAAAATCTCCAGTGATGAAACATCCACAACTTCTGAAAGCAAGCTGTTCCACTGGTTAATTGTACTCACTATTAGTAAGTATCTCCTCAATTCCAGGTTGCTTCTCTCCTTGATTAGTTTCTATCTATTGTTTGTTGTCCTACCCTCTGGTGCTTTGGAAAATAAATTGAGCCCCTCCACTTTGTGGCAGCCTCTCAAATACTGGAATACTATCATATCCCCCCTAGTCCTACTTTTCTCTAAACTAATCAAAGCCAAATCCTGCAAATATTTCTTTATAATTTCAGGCCTTTAATCATCTTAGTTGTTCTTCTTTACACTTTTTCCAAAGTCTCAATATCTTTTTTGTAATGCGGTGATCAAAACTGGATGCAGTATTCCAGGTGTGGTCATACTTTATAAAGCGGTACTAATACTTCACATGCTTTTGATTCTATGCCTTTGTTATACCACCAAGGATTGTATTAGCTTTTTTGGCTGCCATTGCGTACTGCTAACTCATGTTAGTCCATTACAACTCCAATGTCCCTCTCACAGTTACTGTTTTTGAGCCAAGTGTTACCTAATCTATATTTGTACCTTTGCTTTTTCCTGCCAGGTGTAAAACCTTGCTTTTTACACATTAAATTTCATTTTATTGATAGGGCCCATTGTTCAAGTCTTATCAATATCTTTTTGGATCCTGAGCTTGTCTTCTGGGGTGTTGGCTGTTCCTGCCAGCTTAGAGCAATCTGCAAAT
Organism: Ptyas mucosa; assembly: GCA_012654045.1. NCBI lineage: Eukaryota > Metazoa > Chordata > Lepidosauria > Squamata > Colubridae > Ptyas > Ptyas mucosa. Next base: position 15,954,833 of record WNWU01000007.1, on the reverse strand, counting down.
TTGATGAGTTCCCCTTCTATTCCCTCATCTAAGACTGAACTACTGGGCCTAAGATGGAACCTTGTAGTACTCCACTGCTTACTTCCCTCCATGTAGATGTAGTACCTTAAGGACTACTCATTGAGTATGGTTTATCAACCACTTACAAATTCATCTGGTGATGATGCTGTCTATCCTACATTTTTTCTAGCTTACCAAGAAGTAGGTTGGGGTCTACTTTGTCAAATGCCTTGCTGAAGTTTAAATATACTATGTTCACAGCATTTCACTGGTCTATTAATTTAGTCACTTTGTCAAAGAATGAAACACATCTGGGCTGGCTACTAGTTATAACTTTATTTGTTCCTAGATGTTCACAGATTTGTTGTTGGGGGTTTTTTTTTGTTGTTGTTATTTTTTCCATTATCTTCCCAGGTATTGATGTTAGGCTGATTGGTCTGTAGTTTCCTGGGCCTGTTTTTTCAAGATTTTTTCAAGATGTGATACAATAGTTCTGAGATAACATCTGCCAGTTCCTTCAGAACTCTGGGATATAATCCATCAGGTCCCAGTGATTTATATTAATAGAATCTTTATTAGCTAAATCTATCTTCAGGTGTTCTTCAGACTATCCACTGAACAGCTAGAAGTTTATATTAGATAGAATAAGAATGAAATGAAGTTAAGATTTATTTAGGATCCACTCAGTGAGAGTTCTACTTTGTGTTTTCTGTTTTAGTGCATCCTAGTACTAAAAATGTGTAAATACCAATTTTCAAACCTCTAAGGGAATTAGGGACAGTTTTTCCAGCTTCTGTTTTTGTTTTTTCAGATAGCATCGAAATACCACAATGTTACATACTATAATAGAAAAACAGTTCAAAAATCTCTGTGTGTATATATGATTCATGATGATTCATTCAGTATGAAATAAACCTTAAAAGTTGAAAAAATTCACTTCAACCTTTAATATTCTTAAAATTCTTAAAATTAAATCCAGCAATTTATTCCCACAATGTATACTTAATTAGTTTTATATATGATGGTGCTACAATACTATACACTGATTACTGAAAAGGATGTCTAATTCTTCACTGTACATTAATAAATCTGACACAAATTTCAACTCTAACTGGAAATAAATTTTCAACTATAATCTAACATACTGAGTTTTATGTACATCCTAAGTTTTAACTATGCATAAGTATATATTTGAATTTTAATGAGATTGCTAAATTAGAATAGATTTTTTAATAATATGCCTTAAACCTATAACTTATTGAAGTGTATATAATTCAAATCAATGATTTATATTGTTTTAATCAGATTTCCTGATATTTGTTTTTAGTTCACATTTTGCAGTGACTTTTAGTCTTTAAGATGATTAAATTATATATATTATATATTCAATATATTTAATTATTTACAACTATAAATATAATCTCCATAGCATTTGAAAATCACTGGCTTATTTAACTATTATTATATTCTTTCATTCTTTTTATGTTTTCATATATTCTTGTTTACATGTGTTATTTAAGGTTTTCAATAAAGAAAAACATAAATTTCTTTCCATGAACTCAAAAATGAGGAGAAAAACGAGTTCACATACATTTTAAGTATAAATCACAAAGCCCTTGCAATCATACTGGTGAACTCTATTTCTCACCAGAAAATTATTGAATTACAGATACAATAACTGTTCACAGTATGACTCTGAGAAGAATCAGGTTGCAGTAGAATTCCTGAAACGTTTTATCTCTTTAACTTAAATTCAATACAAAACTATGTTCCTTTTGTTACTTTTGATAAACTTCAGTACTGAAACATTACTTCAGCATGGGATAAATTTACTAGCTGCAGGAGTTCAATTTAAAGAAGATATCTAGTATTAGAGGTCAGAAGATTCATTGACTTGCTTGTGCAGCAGTTCAACAAATGACAACTCAGAAGCAACAAAAGCAGTAAGTAAAAGAGCTTTGCTTTAGTAGGTTTTAAAAAAAATCCTATGTATTGCTATTCACAAAGCAATATGTGATGTAAAAACCATTTGAGAGCTGAGACCATTGGGTTACTTGGCTTCACCCTGATTTCTTCTCTATATTTAACATCACATTTGCTACTTGTACAATTATTTATAATTTAGTACAGATTATAAAATCATCATTTTATCATGTAACATGAGCTATTTTGGACTATATCAAGAGTTCAAAATGTTAACTTGAGTGTTTTGTAGTGAAATATTCAGTAACATTTTGATGTACAGTATCTTACCTTGGGATGATACATAAGTCAAAATAAATAAAAAAAGAATTCAGTTACATTATGATCACCAATGGACAATTATGTTACCAATGCTATAGTTTGGGATATCATAATTTTGAATGTGTTATAGGTATGGAAATTGCTTTGAGAGCCACAACTGAAAACTGAAAATAATCATACTGAAATACATTCTCTAAAATATTCATAATCTTCTGTTTACAAAGTTACTTGCTTTAATAAACCTAGATGACATGATTATGATATTTCTTAATTATATTTCTTTTTTCCAACTATGCCTTATTTTAAATTTCGATATTGCTTTGATTGCCAGATATTATTTACCCTTTAAGCTATACCCTTTCATGGGTTTTCATCACAAAAAAACCGCTTAGAATGACATGAGAAAGAAAAAAAATAAATAGAAATCATCTTCTTACTCCTCTACCACCTCCCCCACTCCCTTTATTTCAAATAATAACTCCTCCAAATCAACTGCTAGTGATTTCATGGATTTTGGGGGCATCAAAAGTAATTTGTCACTAACTTCTATTAGGATAGTAAGGTCAGCTTCCCCTACTAAGAGTGACCACAAGATACATTTTTTAAAAACTGAATCCTTTTGTCAAACTAAACTTCAATGGGTTTATGTATGATCTGGTTTAATTATTGAAAACAATTTTAAACATATGTTATTGTTGGTATATTTACTGTCTTGTCAAGAAGATATAGTAATTCATAATTTGTATCTAATATACAGTCCTTCAAAAAAGAGAAAACAGGAATATGCAAACTATAGAATATATTCTGATATAATACCTGAGATTTTATAACACATTATAAGAGAATTGATCAAATGAAAGTGAAATAATTTGTTAATCAGAACAATTTATCATAAGCAAATCTTTTTAAGATATACATTTGCTTTTATTTACTAGGAGATTTATATGCAATTTAATATGCAATTTATAGAGAGGAAGGAAGAAAAATATGAAAGAATATTTTAAGGAAGAAAAGAATTAGAAACAGCTTTTAAATACAGCCAATAAACATGGAATATTGTGTGGTGATTCTTTCCATTGTAACAAATAGTCTATTCATGCTATTCATAAGAAAAGAGAGACATCTATCAATGCAGTGCTGTAAGACCAGACTAACACTATATTTCAATTACTGTATAAAGGAACAATCCTCTATGCTATACAACATGTAAGAATATTCTGTTATGCATGCATTGATAACATTCCAGATTGTTAGTAAATAATTCAATATCCCATTAACCCTAGCCTAACATTCACCTATGAACTATTTGTTCTTTAAGACTCAATTGTTGATTTGCTAGTATTGAATAGACAAATTTTGTATTCTCAAGTTGATGCAAATAACAAATGTCTACATTAATAATAATAACAATAATTATCTGTAAAAATTATTCCAGTATTGGAATAATCCAAAATACTTGGATTATTCAAAATATAAAATAAGTTTTACTGAATGTACTGTTATTCAGAGGCATTAGGCATTTCAATTTCATTTTACAATATTTTGTTAAAGTTATCTTATTTTCTTTTCTTTCAATGAGATAATTTATTAGCACAATTTGGAAATCCTGTAGATATATATTTAAACTGAAATATATATTTAACATTATTTGTTGATTAACAAGTTAGCTAAATGACTATTAGGTGAAACTGACTACTTACTTGAAATAGTACACTAGTGTTTGATCATCAAACACTTCATCATGAAAGAGATAAATCAGCCTGGACTTGAATTCTTTAATAGTTTCATTAATGACTTGAATTGAAAAGTGGAGGGAACGTTTATGAGATCTGCAAATAATACAGGGTGGAATAAAGCTAGAAAACAGAAATAGAATTCAAAATGGTATTGGTAGATTACAGAAGTGGATTGTGAATGACAGAATGAAAGTGGCAGAATGTAATGAAAGTGATTCTCTCTCCCCTTCCCCCTTTACTTAGGAAAAAGATACCAAATGCCCATTATAAGATGTGCGATACCTGGCATGAAATGGTATTGAACAAAGGGATCTTGGAATTGGAATTGATTACAAAGTGAATATGAGTATTGTGATGTGCTGCTAATAAAGCAAAAGTAAATTTAACACTGCAACAAGAGGCATATGATCTAAATCACAGAAATTAATACTTTCACACTGTTTGCATTTGTTAGTTTACTTTTGGTGGGGGCATAAGTTTGCAGAAACACACTGTAAGCTTAAGAAACTGTGTTGAAAATTCATTGAATGAGATCAGCCCTAAAAAAGGGGCATTTCCCCTGACTCTTTTCCAGCAGCTATTGGTGTCTGTATAGAAAAAAAAATTAGTTACACTGAACCAAAACCAAATATATAAAACTATGCTTACTATGATCTGCAAGAAGCTAGCCCACTATTATTTTGTGACAATGACTCTTCAGGTTTCAGGCAAGCACAGAGGTTCAAATTTACATCTGAAACATAACACTGAACATATAGTGATTACTTGGTAAATTTATTCTGTAGATCTTAAGTTCAGCAATGCACAACTCTTTTCTTAAATATCTGTACAATTAATTATCTAATGATGCAATGATATAATAAACTTTTAGGGTGGGAAAGCAGCTAGAAAGAATGAATCCTGATGCTCATTATAACTAAGTTAGAAATTTCAGTTTAGCCTTTCTCTCGTTTTAAAATCTGGCCTTTAATTTTAAATTGACTCAGAGTTATACATACAGTGGTTATTAGCTTTTGTCCAAATAGTGCTACAGTATCTTTAAATTAGTCATTCAGAACAGTGACCTTCCTGAAAATGAAGAAAGGTATAGAAAAGAAAGAAATGAAAGAAAGAAAGAAAGATGTGTCAAAAGATACTCAGAAGCACATTCTCTAATGAAATGCACTCTCAATTATGGATGTATAATACGTTGTTGATCTGGTGAAGTTTTAATTATACCTCATGAGAGCTACTGCATATAGATCTACTACTGTATATATACTGCTAATATATAACAATGAAGGGTTAAAACAGAGCATTTTCCTTGAAATGTCTTATTTTCTCTTCTAATTTTATGCAACTCCGAACTATTTAATGCCAAGAGACTTATCTCTCTGTTCATCCATGCTTGTTATTTAAAAAAAAAAAAGGAATGGAAAGGGTCTTCAAAGAAAAATATATGAAAGAAAAACAGTAAAAAAGTAAGAGTAAGCATATAAAGTGGATGCATGTGCGCATGTGTGTGTGTGTTGTGTGCATGTGTGAGACATGAACTATGGGAAAGGAACATGTCATTCATATTACTTAGAAATTGAAAGAATATGAATACTTAATTGTGGGAGAGTTTAGGCAAGCAAAACAATGCCAAAGTAACTGCAACACAAGTATAGGTGACGTGGTATAATTGTACTCTTTATGTCCAAGTGAATTTTATAGTTCATCTTAGTCACAAAAGTTCTCCCCAACAAATACAGTTTTTGACAGATCTTTTTTTTACTTTATTTCATGCCTTAACATGCTTAATTTAAAAAACAAGCATACAATTCATATTTCTCTAAGTAATACTCAAGTATTTTAGCTTTTTCTCAATCTTGAAGCTAGTTTTGTTCATCAGTTCATATTAATCCTGTATTTGCACATTTTACTAATATCATTGCCTTCTGTTTAATCTTAAAGCCTGCCAATACAGAAAATACTTTTAATTTTCTCATTAATAATTTGATCATCTTTAAAGAATCGTTCAGCACCAGTATCAAATCATTAGCAGAGGCTCTCAACTTGCCTTTTTTTTTGTTTTTTTAACATCCATTATCCTCTCATTTTGCCATCATCTCTAGTCAAAACTTAAAGAACCAAAGGGGAGGAGAGATAATGGGCAATCTTGTCCTGTTCTCTTTTTTAGCTCACAATTTTTTGTTAAATGCCATTAACAATAATTTGTGCTTTCTATAAGGTATAAATTGATTTCACCCAGAGTTTATAAAAATCTTTCCAAAGTTCATATCTTCTAAAACAGAAAAAAAAAATATTTAAATGGTCAAAGCCTTTTTCTGCATTAAAAAAATGCTGCTTGTTTTTCATTATGCTGTTCCAAATATTATATAATATCCAATACTATTCTGGTGTGATATTTTGTCCATTATCTTCATTTAAGCATAAGGTCCTAAAAGCATGCTTTAGATTTCATGTAATTCAACTTCCATGCCAAAGAATTTGCCATATTCCTCAACCAAGTCAAGATTAGCATACAAGATTTGCCTTTTGAAGTGGGATTAATATATTATACAATTCCATTTTTTTGGGTTCTATGGAACTAATTCTTCTCCCAAATTCTGACAAGTAAATTATTTTATACCCTTTTTTCTCATATGAGTCATTTGTAAACAAATTAGGTTTTGTTTTAATTATTTTACATAATGTAACATTTTCTTTCTTTTTTGAGGAGCATTTGCTCCATATTACATGTAGGATATTTGTTACCACTAGATATGGTAGTAATTTAGAAAAGTCAATGCCTGTAGCACCTAATTCAGGTTCATCTTTTTCAACAATTGTGGTTTTAAGGCATTTCTTCCAAATATCCTTTCAATTGTTATAAACATTCCTTAGCATTTTGAACTTCTGTTCAGTCTAAATATATTCTTTTGAAAAGTAAAGATTACACCTCTAATCTATCCCAGTCAAATGAAATCTTCTTTTTAATATCTCTGTCAAAAAACAACAACAATAACAAAAAGACCCAGCTTGGTGTAGAGAGCCAATTTGGTGTAAAGGTTAAAACACAAAGCTAAACCAGGAGAATGCGAGTTTTAGTCCCACCATAGGCATAAAAGCTGGCTGAGTGACTTTGGGCCATCACTCTCTCTTAGCCCAATCCACCTCATAGTTTTTTATTGTGTAAAAATAGGAGAGAGAAATATTGTGTGTGTTCACTGCCTTGATTTATTTATAAACTAATAAAGGCAAGGTATAAATAAATTTAAAAATTACATGCAATTTTAAGAGGAACTTAAATACAATATTTAAAAGGAATTTTATGTTACATATGCATTATCAGTCTTTAATCTAGTATTTAATCTAGTATTTAAATAGTTGATCTTTTGTGTTTTTCCTCACAAAATGAACTAAAACTTCCCTTGGAACATTTCTTATTTTGACAAAATGTGAATGTATGTGATACACAGTGGTGGGTTCCTCCCGGTTTGGTCCGGTTCTCCCAAGCTGGTAGCAGTGACGATATGATGTCACCAAACTGGTTCTGGCCCCCTGCCGCCCTGCACTCAACCCACCCCCCACCCAGCACCCCCCGCGTTATTCTTACCTTTTATTTGGCCCCACCCTCAATCTATTGCTACCTCCTGAGTCCCAGCTGATGGCTAGAGGGAAAAAAACTGTTTAAGCTCTTGCCACAGGGCTTCAAAGGGCTGCCCTACAGCTGATCAGTGTTAAAAGAATACAAATGAGTAGACCAGTGCCTGCAAAAATACATGAGTAGATCAGTGCCTGCAAAAATAAATGGGAGACCAGTGCCTGCAAAAATACAGGAGTACATCAGTGTCTGCAAAAATACATGAGTAGATCAGTGCCTGCAAAAATACATGAGTAGATCAGTGATTGCAAAAATAAATGGGTAGACCAGTGCCTGCAAAAAATAAATGGGTAGATCGGTACAGCTCTGCAAGCAGTTAAAAGCCTGGTAGACCAGTATCTCTGCGAAATCCTAAGTAATTGTCACATGACCATCAAGCCATGCCCACAAAATAAGCACGCCCACAGAACTGGTAGTAAAAAAATTTAGAACCCACCCCCGGTGATACATGATGGCAAGAGTGACAGATCAGATGGAATGAAGCAAAGAATCTCACACTTCCTTGCCAAAGGCTTGGGTGAAGAGTGATCAGTTGAATTAAATTGAATTAAAGATAACCAGTGTTAATCCATTTCTAGAAAGCAACATTTGTGAATCCAAACAGGATTTATAAAAATAAGTCCTTTTATTATTATTTTTCTTACTTACTTACTCCATATTATAGCATTATGAGCTCACTCTTCAGTAGCAAAAGTGATCAAATTCCTTGTTGTCTGGATGTAGCTTTTATTATTTTATTGCTTTGAAAAATGATGACAAAAAAGAAACAGCAAAACAAAATACAAAGATAAAAAATGCATACATTGTCAAAGAAAACAACTCATAGAAAGTGGTTTTTTAAAAAATTAAAAATACCACAGAAGAAAAAAGAATAAAATAACCTTTTAACAGTAAATTGTTCCAATTCTATATATGTCATCTAATGCACTTATATATACATAAGTAATATATGTTAACCTACTATATTTTGTACAAATTGTCCCCATTCATTATATTTGCCTATACAAGTCTACATCTATAAGTAACCCATTCATAGGTGACAAGTACAATCAGCTCTGCAATCCATTGAGTTCAAATGAGTGAAAGGAGCCACACAATTATCTTTGCAATGCTAAAACAGCAGTTATTTTGGCCATAGTAAGGGGACAGAGATTTGATTTACACTGTTAGTCCGAGTAGTAGATATTCAGTTCATTATCCTATTATCCTCTCAAATATTTAGCTTTTCTTATAAAATTATGTTTATATAATCCAATACGTTATCCCAAGTTAGTTAGAGATTGTAAAAACATGTATTAAAGAAGCATTATCCTTATATCTGCAACAAAATGCCTTTTTTGACAGTCCTTATTTATACAAACCTAATGGAGTCAAATATATTCTAAATATTATTTTTGGTTGTATAAGATATAGTTTGATGCTAATTGATATTTTTGTTACTGAAGTTCTCTCAAATTCTCCAATTATCTAAGCAAAATAGGAACCTCCAATTCTTTATTTAGCATCTGCATATGAAATTTATTTATTTATTGATAAGAAATATCTATAGAAACTAAGAATAAGGTTAAGGTTAGAAGGGTTTTTTTTTAGGATTTAGCCAATTCTGCTGGTATTTGACATGTCTCAGAAACGCTGTTGGTCCAAACAAATGCTGTAATTATAAATATTGGCATTAGATTACATCTGATAGACTATCTCTTATTGCAGAATATGCTAAACATTAATTTCATCATCTATCAGTTGGTCTAAAATCAATTGGTCCATACAATTTTTCTATATCATCTTTTTCCCAATTCCTTCTACAATATTTAGGAAATCAGTAAATTAAGTTTATTAAGAATGTTACATTCTTAACAAATGGACATTAAAAGCAGACTTAAGTTTTATATCACACAAAATGTGTAAAAGATATCCTATAAAAAATAAGAATGAACATAGCAGCAATACTAAACTAAATACCTTCAGGCTATTATATTTGAGTGTGCAGTCATAGGAAAAACTAGGTTGTGTATGACTGTATTCCAATCCAGCACACTGCAGGTAATTTTAATGGAGTTCTTAATAACCTGGCATGAGTCCCAGTCAGATGTAGCACATTTAAACCCTGTCCTTATAGCTATGTCGGAACTGTTGACACTGCATGTCAGTAATGGAAAATTGCCACTGCACCAAACAAACATCTTCATTATATGGAATCACATTGTTAATCTACAGCCAAATACAACTTGAAGCAGAAAAAAAGAGTTTAGATTGCACCCATCTGTATACTATCACTCCAGGTGGCAGGTCGTTCTTCAGAATTAGAGATTGAATCAGTCTTTCCATCATCACGAAGGCCTTCTCCACAACGAGCGTCTGTCAATTCAATATTTTACTTTCAGCCCTGGGAGGATTGCACAGAATTGTAATGAAATTTAGTTGTTATATGTGTACCAAAGGGATCTGTCTCAAAGAGAACAAAGAGGAATGAGAGAATGTATTGGTTTAAGCCTAGAGTAAAATGGTTTCAAGGTAAAAGTTAGAATTTTGACCTCTTTAGAAAGCAGGTCAAAGTATTTAGTTGTTTAATTCAGATTTGGACCAATAGTCTTACTAACATCAAAAAGAAATAAAGAGAATGGGGGGAAAATCCCTCCCCTTTACTTTAGTATCCACTTGAAGGCAATTTTCCTGTTAATTTTAAATACAGCCTTTTTACATAGCTATTTTCCTTCAATTGTAATCTAATTTTGGATATAGAATACAATGTGGAAAAAATAAACATAGTTCTCCTATTTTTAGCTGCTTTTTCTGGGTCAATAGATAACATTTAAGAATCTCTCCAGGACTTCCATTTTCTTGAGAACCAACAGAGTGCACATAATTCTGTAATTCTTATGTGTGCAAAATGATGGACTGCAACTTGTATATTGATCTATTCAGAACTGTTGACATACTCTACAATATGCTCTTCCAGTAAACCTTGTACTCAGCTCACACAGAATTCTATACTTCTCTTGCTATTCTTTACATTCATTCATTCTTCTTCTTTGCTATATCTATACTGTACATATTTAAATATGACACCTTTGTAAAATAGCTTATAACCTTCTAAATAAAAACTAAGAGAAATGTAATCTAGTGTAGCATGTATAATACACTACAGATTGTACCCCTGAACTGTCTTCTACAAATGAAGTACAATTCTAGATTTCCTAATCAGGAATATCCTAATCCTGATTTTTAAAAATTTATTTATCAAATATAGGTAACTAATCCTCTAACTCTCAGATTGACTCAGAGTAGTTTACAACTAAAACCATAAAAATACGTAAAAATACAACACATCAATAAAATGGAAGCCAGTGAAAAAGATTTAATAATTTAAAAGTTTAAAAGGTAGGGGGGTACATTTTCAGATCAACCAAGCCCAACATTGCATGCTATTCTGTGAGCCCTATAGGAATTAGCAGGAGTTAGCAGAGCCAGGTCTTCACCCCCTTCTGAAAGGCTACAAAAGAGACAGCCAGGGAAATAATATTCCAAAAGGCAGGAGCAATAGCAGAGAAGGTTCTCTTCCTCGACCCCACCTGTTAGTTTATTTTTAACTGATGCAGTCTGTAACATGCTTTTCCTGCCTGACCAGGTGGATAGGGTGATGTGATGGGGGGTAAGATGGTTCCTCAGGTAACATCACCCTATGCCATGTAGCAGAGGTGAGATTCAGCAGGTTCTGACAGGTTCTGGAGAACCAGTAGCGGAAATTTTGAGTAGTTCAGAGAACCAGCAAATACCACCTCTGGCTAGCCCCAGAGTGGGGTGGGAAAGAATATTTTTCAATATCCTTCCCCCAGGAGTGGGGAGGGAATGGGAATTTTGCAGTATCCTTCTCCTGGAGTGGGTGGGAATTGAAATTTTACAGTATCCTTCCCCTGCCATGCCCATGAAGCCACACAATGACTACCAAGCAATGCCCACAGAACTGGTAGTAAAAAAAATTGAATTTCACCACTGCCATGTAGGGTTTTAAAGATAATAATCAATGCCTAGATTTGGATTCAGAAGCAAATAGATCCCCAGTGCATCTCATTACATGTGCCATCTTTGGAGCACCCTAAATTGCTTGTATGGCCATGTTCTGCACAAGCTGTAGCTTCTAGATACTTTTCAATGGTCTCTACATGTGGAGTACATTGCAGTAGTCTTCATAGGAGATAACCAGGGCATGAGTGACCAAAACAAGGGCTCTCGATCAAGGAAGGAACATATCTAGCACAAAAATGAAGTTGAGGAAAGATTCTCCTAGCCACAACCTTTGAACAGGAGTACTAAGTACTGAGTCCAAGAAGTGCCCTCAGTTTACATAACAGATCTGTTTGGGAAAGTACAAGCCCATCTAATAACAAATATGACAAATCCTCAGATATAAAAGTTTCTCCCCACCCTTAGCCAGTCCCTCTTAACAGGGTTCAGCTGAAGCCAGTTGTTCCCCATCCAGATCCCCACAATGTCTAGACACCATGAAAGAACATTCACAGTATCAATACAATAGAACAGTACTCAACCTTGAAGCTCTCCACAAAAAAGGGGTCCTGGGATGGACTTCTTTCTCCCTAGCAACATCAATTGGGACTGACATCAGAGGAAGGAGGTGAACCAGCACAAAACCAGCACAGGAGGTGTGTCCTTCACCCCCAGCTTCCTGAATCTTCCCAAAAGTATACCATGTATCAAAATAAGAGCAAGGATCCCAGTGCATAACACATTCTGTATCCACCAGAGATCTTCTAAAAGTGTGACCATTATTTATGATGCTTAGAGATTTGCAGCTATTCAGACCTAAAGCAGAAAAGATGCTTTGGAGGGGAAGTAGTCATTACTTAAAGAATATGTCATTTTCCTGGGTTGATGCAGCATTGTAAAGCTCCATGAACATTCACAGTTCAGAAAAAGAGACAGCTACTTAATTCAAATGTATATTTTCATGCTGTTACCATGAGAACTCAAGAAAAATCCCAGCTTCTTTAAAGAGGTGCAGTATGTGCAGTCATGCCTAATTCCTCTTCAAAGTACCTTTTCTTCTTTGAATCCAAATCATTTCTCATCATTAATAATATTGAAAGAGAGAAAGGACACAAATAGTTTATTTATTAGAAAAGCTATATTCTGTTCTTCTCATAGAATTCATTTGATGTATGCAGTGGTGGGATTCAGCCAGTTCGCACCACTTCAGGAGAACCGGTTGTTAACCGGTTCTCCCAAAGTGGTGCGAACTGGCTGAATCCCACCACTGCATACACTGCAAACTGAGCAGTTTGGCAAACTGGTTGTTGAAAGAAATAATTAGGGCAGAGAACCGGTTGTTAAATTATTTGAATCCCACCACTGGATGTATGTCCCAACATGAATGAGTAAACAATAAAATGTCAGAAATAAGTGAAGTTCAGCTCCTGGTGATATAGCTAAATCATATTCTTTGCAACATTATTGAAGTATCTCTGTCATTACCTTAACCCTAGTATCTACAGTAAATCTCAGCCAAAAAGTTTCCCATATTAATACTGGCCAGAGTCAACATTGCTTAACTTCATATACTCTGCTACAGTTTCCTTTCATTACCAAATGAACACTTTCTTCATCAAATAATGGAATATTTAAGTACATAGCATCCATTTATTGATGCAACAGAGTCCTGGTCCCCAGACAGTATGTCCCAGATTAGTTAAATATATTCAAACACTTCAAACAAGAAAACCATGTCACAGGGCAACAAGTGAACAAGTAGGTGATTCAAAAAGCTGCATGCCTATTAAAATTGAATAAGGTACTGGGGGAAAATGGGGATGCCATCACTTGGTTTCTCTTTTGCCTTATTTCATACTATTAAGAGCACATGACATGACAACCGTCTGATGTATGTTTATTCCTACACATTATAATAGCCAATTATTGTAAGGGGTAGATAGAAATGCACTGTGCAATATCACTTTATTTCATAATGTAAGAGCCCTATTTAAAAATCTTCTAATCTAGCATCTGCTCCAAGAATAGCAAGTTAGGGGGTTTTTTGTTTGTTTTTTTAGATTTTAAATTTTTCCTGGTTAAGAAGTGGGCATAAGGGAATAGCTTTTTATATCTTCAGAGGATTTGTCATGAAGCATGGAAGTTCCACATAATTATAAACAATGGTAGATATTTATTTTTCTTTAACTTTTTTAAGGTCTGGTTCAAACAATCAAGCAAAGTTTCTCAGCTGATATCAGTTATTGTTTTAGAACTTAAACTGCTTCCTCTGACTTCAAATAGTAGGATTTTTCCTTCATCCCATGAAGGATGAGATGAAAGTTTAGCTCTGTTATTATTTTAAAATGTAGCAGACAAAGTATCTGCAGTTCCAAGAACAAGTATGTATTTGTGCAATATAAATGATTGATCAGTAAAGTGAAATTTAAAATAAAAACAAAATCCTCAGCAAGTATATTCATATTGGATCTTTCAGATGCTATATTCTAACATACCCACCATCAGGTCTCCATTATGCCTATTAAATCATTCCTGAGTTGAAAAGAGTTCAATTTCATATGGTTTATTTCTCATTCCTTGTTAGTGCATGGATAATGAAGGTTATGAACTTTATGAATCAATCTTCTCTTTTATTTTTATCTTAGTATTTAGTATTTTTATTTAGTATTTTATTTAGTATTACAGCTTTCTCCTATTCCTTTAGGAGGAATAGGTCTTGTCTTCAGGCTTTTGTCTTCATTCCTGCAAAATTCAGTTTATAATCCTTATCTTCAAGTTCAATTAACCAAGTATATTTTTATTGGACCTTATGAGATATAATCCATGCTGTGTCATCAGTTTCTTAATTTAGACAATAATCCCAGAAATCAAAATTGTCTAATAAACTCCATTCATATTATTAAATATACAATGCATGATGAGTCTTTGTTCATTTCTAATTTTCTTCCATAGAATGAAGGAATGGATGAGAGCACCAACTAAATTCCTAAATTCTGGTTTTACTTATACTAAGCCATATCATTAATGAAAAGGATGACCATGTTAAATTTGGGTTATTGGCCAAAAAAGTTTGGTTATAATATTCTGCTTGATCAATTGGAAAATATGTGGACAAAGACACTAAAGATTACATTGAATTATTTTGGTGCTCATTGCAGGTAGCATAGTTCAATAAATTAATTTATCAATTCAGCAATTGATTCCTTAATCAAATTGTCCAGGTTTCTCTGATTGTATCCTTGTAGGGCATCATTTCAATTCTTCTGTCTTGCACTAACCATTTCTATTTTCACGAGAAAACAATAGGTCTAAAAACTTATTCTGTGTCATTGGAACCAGAAATTACTTCTGGTTATCTAGAAGTATTTCTTCCTTTGATTGCTTTTGTCATGGAAAGATGCTTCCTCTTTCAACTTCTGTGTATAGCCTTCATTTTGGATTTGATAAAACATCAAATCAAAGTTGGCAGTTTCTGAAAATAAATGCCAGGTTGGTTTCAGGCAGGAAAACAAACAGGCCAAAAGCACTGCATGTCATGATTACAGACTCTTGACCATTCATCTTTACTGCCATTCCTTAAAGCACCAATGGGAATGGGGTTTGCTTTTTTTCCCCCATTTCATATTCCTAGTCAGACAGGTGCACACTGTTGATTTAGAAGAAAACGTGTTTGGATCTTTCCTTTAACTTCTGTTGGTAAATTGGTGTTTGATATTCCAGGTCAGAATATGCTTAGAAGTAGACCTATATGTTAAGATATGAAACAAAGTTAATCTGAAAAACTTTATAAATATACTATCCTGATCAATGGTGGGTTGCACCCAGTTCGGACTGGTTTGCAAGAACTGGTAGTAAAACCAGCAGGAGGCTCCGCCCACTGACCCCGACATCATCAGGTGCACGTCATCAGGCGCAATGTGCAGAAGTGCACGCAAGAGTGAAGCAAGCGTGCGTGCCCGGCCCATTGCGAACCGGTAGTAAAGGTAAGTAGAACTCACCTCTGATCCTGATAGTATAGTAAAGTAAGAGTTAATTTTACACCATTATCTCTGATACTTTTTTTTTTTGCTAAAGTGTGTAATAATATTAAGCCATTTCTGCAATATGCTGACTATACAGAAAAGCAAAGAGTACACAGAAAGCTGTGATTTCTACTACTGTATAAGTAAATGTCAGCCTTGTTACATGTATTTACTGATTTTCTTAATGAAAACGTCAGCATAACCCTGGCATTTTCCTCTTTTCATTAAATTCTTGCACCCCCCTTTCATCTATTAGCTGACCTTTGCATGTACTTGGCAGTTTGCCAAAGCAGCTTTTCACATCTCTAATGCTATTCTGTAATGATGGTAGTTTTCTGTCAGATTCAGATCAGATGCCACAGAAATAGTTCAAGGATCATGCTTAGTAAAGATCTCATATGCATGTGGATGCTAATGTTAAATTAAATGTAGAATGTATAAGGGAAAAAATCCATTACAGATGTCCACTGGAAAAAAGTTAGATGGAAAGATAAATGGATATGGAAAGGATGCACACATTAATTGGCACAGCAAATGTTGCTTCCAAAGTATGTTTAAAATATCAGTTTAAAATCCATTTCTGAAATAATATTCAAATGGAGAATGTACATATATTCTACCCTCTGTAACTTTATTATGCTTAACATAAAGTTAGCCCCATCCCTGCTAATTCTCTAGAAAATCTTTAAAACATGTTTTTTCCTTGAGAATCTCTTGGGGTGACATTCTCCCTCAGTCTTCATTTTTATTTATATTGTTTGTAATGATTGTTGTATTGTTTTTAATTGTTTATTAGTTGTTTGCTACATAATCACATTTAATGAGATGGGTTTGCTAAATCAATAAATAAAAATATATGATTTTCTTCTTCTTCAGTGATGGAACTATTATATTTGAAAAATATATTATTAAGTTATTTTAAAATCTGTTCTTTCTCAGTCTACAATGTTAATCAATTTTCTGATATTCTAATTTCCAAGAATCATAAACTGAAAAAATATATATTTGTAAATGTAAATGTAAATGTAATTGGAAGCACCTTGCAGTTATCCCAATAATATTTTGATGAAAAAGAAGCTACAACAGAAATGCCACATTTCAATTTCTTGAATAATTAGGTTAAAGTCTATTTTACTTTTTAAGAATTCAATTCTTTGGATTTGTAACTATCAGCTACCACCTACCAACTATTGGGGAAAATTCCATTAACTGATCCCAAATTTGATATCTGAAGTAAGAATAAATAATGGTTATATTACATAGTCATTTCCTTAGATACAGAATCTTCGTTATCTATTTAGAGGCATCCACCCACATCATGTTTTCGTTTGAGCTAAATGCATTCAGGCTGTACACACTCCGTGAATGTACTAGCTATGAAGCAAATTGCAGTACATCAGCATCTCTGGTACAGTTCTGCAAGTTCTAAAACTAATTGAATCAGCATACAAAACATGTTTTCCCTATGCAATAAATCTCATTATAAGCAACCTCTTTATGACACACACCTCCCAATAATATGCAAATTTCAATTACTTATTTAGTCTGCCTTCTGTTTTTCCATGTAATTTCCATTTTACATTGAAACTTTTAATAAACTTCAGATCTGCTTCTCAATGTGGTTATTAGCAATGACCTATGACAGTATAATAATGAAATGTTAAGGGTACTTAGACTGAGAATAAAATTGAGAAAGACTCGGTCTATACTTTGCAATGGAACTACATCTAAAATTATTTTCATCTAACAATAAAAAAAATAGGACAAACAAACGAACAAACAAAATGGAATAATATAACTTTAAAAAGTGAAATTCTCCTCATACCAAGGGGGAAATCCAGCAGGTTCTGACAGGTTCTGGAGAACCGGTAGCAGAAATTTTGAGCAGTTCAGAAAACCAGCAAATACCACCTCTGGCTGGCCCCAGAGTGGGATGGGAATGAAGATTTTGCAATATCCTTCCCCCAGGAGATTTTGCAGTATCCTTCCCCTGGTGTGAGGTGGGAATGGAGACTTTGCAGTATCCTTCCCCTGCCATGCCCACTAGGCCACACTCACCAAGCCACACCACGCCCACCAAGCCATGCCCACAAAACCAGTAGTAAAAAAAATAGATTTCATCACTGCCTCATACTATAATCTCATGGATATAGATTTACCAATAGATCTAAATTTACCCAGTGTGTACTTTCCCCAAAAATAGTCAACATTTTCTGTAAACAGTGTTAGTAAATCATTCTTTTCAATTTATTGCTTTTAAAATTAAATTATTCTCCTTTCTTTCTTTAAGCTTGATATATAAGCAGAAATCTAAATTATCCAGGGTTTCTTTAGTCATTTCACTAAAACCGTGTGTGTTGATCATAGGTATATTCAGAAATTTTGAATTAATTAATAGTCAATATTTATGATGCTTATAAAAAAGAGCTGGTAGTTGTGCTAGTAACCCTTTAAGAGTTTAAATGTCCTCATATATATGAAGTGATCCAATGATATACTTTTTGAAAAAAAATAGTGGCAATAGAATGAGAAGAACTATTATTTTATAGATTGATAACTGTAGATATCAAACTGTAGGACTAAATGAGAAACTTTTTCAATAGACAAAAGAAACTGGGTCATTTAAAAATCTGTTGGGGCAAGTTTTTCTCTATTTGTTCATAAACAATCTTACTTGGACTAATAGTCATTTAGCCAGATTTGCAGAAGTTACTAAACAATTAAGGTCAATATAAACCAAAATTGGGATGGGATCTTGAAGGCTCTCTTCACACTGGGGTCAAGCAAATAGCAAATGCAATTACATTTAAATAAATATAAAGCAATATGCATTAGGACTAAATTCTCTAACTCCACTTTCACATTAATGGATTTTGAGCTCTCTGTATCAGCCAGGAAAATGATCTTAAATTCATAGTGGAGACTATTAAAGTTGTTGATTCTGTATGGCTCCAAAAAAAGAAAAAGTCTACACAAGGTATCATTGAAGATAGGTGGATTAAAAAATAAAACTATGTTAATATTTGAAGTAGTCTGACCAGTTCTGGTCATCACACTTGAATAAAGATATAAGATAGCTGGAAAAGTCAGAAGAGGACAACCAAACTCATTAAAGACTTGAATATCTTCCTGTGAGAAAAGATTAAAATGCTTGTGCTTCTTTAGTTTGGAAAAAAAATTATTGAGTGGGATACAATTGAAGGGACTAAATGCACGACTAGCATGGAAAAAATGAAAAAAGTTCCTTCCCTTTTAAAATACTAAGACTAAGGACCACATAAGTAAGCAGATAGGAAGAAAACTGATTTAAAAACAACCAGTTCTTCATTCAACATATAATTAACTAGTGGAATTCATTATCAGAAGATACAGTAGTGATCACCAACTTAAATGGTCTTGAAGTTTCAATGTGACCTTTAGGATTGATAATATGTCTCTAACTACTGGTTGTAGGGAAGGGAAGATGCTATTTTAGTTTCAGTGTATTACATCATAGAATTGTAAATGTTGAATAAGGATAGCATAGCAGTTCACAGAATGATACAGCCTGATATACTCCAAAATATGACAAAATTCTGAGAGAAAATGCTCAAGATGAACTATTAAGGTCTCTTGCAGATCATTTAAATAATATTATCATCACAAGATACTTAGTTTGTGTCCCTTCCGTACACTAGAATCAGAAATGCATAAAAAGGTAAAGGTAAAGGTTTCCCTCGCACATATGTGCTAGTCATTCCCGACTCTAGGGGCTGGTGCTCAACTCCATTTCAAAGCCAAAGAGAACAAAGCCAGAGACATCTCCATGGTCATGTGGCCAGCATGACTAAATGCCAAAGGTACACGGAACACTGTTACCTTCCCACCAAAGGTGATCCCTATTTTTCTACTTGCATTTTTTACATGCTTTCTAACTGCTAGGTTGGCAGAAGCTGGAACAAGTAACGGGAGCTCACCCCATTACGTGGCACTGGGGATTGGAACTGCTGAACTGCCAACCTTTTGATCGACAAGCTCAGTGTCTTAGCCACTGGGCCACCATGTCCCTCTCAGAAGTGCATAGATCCATCTTAAAATACAGAAGGAGGCTAGCAGCTTGGCTGTATTTAATTTCTTCATTGTCTAGAATAGATTTAATGCATGATGAAAATTTCTCATATCTTCCATTGAGAAAGACAGCAGCAATGAAATGCAGTCAAAAGGCTATCATGAGTCACATTTGAAGGTAACATTAAATTAGATGAAATATACCAGAAGGCTTTTTGCAGATAATGCAGAATGAAACAATGTAATCAATGACTTTAAGTGTTACGAACTATTGAATTTTCAACTATTTAATCTGTAAATCAAAATCTTTGACAAAGATTTTTAGAATCTAAACATTAAGAGGACTGGAAGTGAATGATTATATATGTATCTAAATCCTTTATGTACATGTAAATATAGAATTAATTCTGTATAATACGATATAATAATTTAATACCATAATGTAATGTAACCTAATTAAAAGGGGAAAAAAACCTGTAGCAGGATCTTCCTAACTAGAATCTGAACATTAGTCTTCAAATAATCTATCACCAGAGATATTTTTCAGAAATATGCAGTATATCTGAACCATGCTTGCAATCTTAGTGATTCCATTGAAAGAATGCTAAAAGAAATAACTAAGAACATATATTAAAAAAAAGAAATTAGAAGAAATGCAATAGCAATAGCACTTAGACCTATATAGTGCTTTTACAGCCATCTCTAAGCGGTTTACAGAGTCAGCATCTTGCCCCCAACAATCTGGGTCCTCATTTTACCCACCTTGGAAGGATGGAAGGATGAAAGGCTGAGTCAACCTTCAGCCAGTGAGATTCGATCTGCTGAACTGTAGCTAGCGGTCAGCTGAAGTAGCCTGCAGTACTGTACTTTAACCACTGTGCCACCTTGGCTCAGCATGAGACTATTTGTTAATAAACCCTGTTAAAAATCACTATTCAGCATTTTAGAAGATCCTGGGAAACTGCCATAACTTTGGTCAATCTGCTACCATTTTTGGCTGCCTTATTTGGAGTGAGTCTTTGAAGTCACCTTCTATGATATTATGCTACTTTTTAAATATATTTGTATATATTTTTATTCCAATTCATCCTTGTAAATTTATATTATAGTACAATATTTAATATCTATTTTAGTCAAAATTGACATATATCTATTGAGCTTTAAACTAAAAAGCAATTGGTCAATACTCTTCAAATCTTTAGATATCAATTAAAAAGTGAGCACATATCTACTATAGAATTTGTTTAGTGGACTGGATAATAAAAAGTATACTCTCTTTTTGAAAGATACTTAGGTCTCCAAATATCCAAGAGTGATGACAAATAGTCTAATATTTTTAAAGGGAGCATGCTTACATTTCTTTTTGAACTAAATGACTTGTCTTGGAAAAAAGAGAAAACACCATCCATATTTATAAATCATAAAATATATTCCTTTGCAATTTCAGTAAGAAGTTGGAAACATATTACAGAAAATTTTGTTTCATTGGAGCATAGACTGAAGCAATTGAAGCAATTGGTACATTTCTCAATTCAGTCTAAACATTTAGTATTATGAATTTTTCTTCTTCATCCTCCTGCACAATATTTTGAATTGGAAATGTCAACAACTGAACTAATACAGTCTGTTTATGTGCTTAGTTATAATTGGTACAAAGGACAATTTATAATTGCTTAAAAAACAGCTATTTTATTTTATTTTATTCTGTCCCAAGATAGAAATTGATGAGCATAAAA
Source organism: Ptyas mucosa (assembly GCA_012654045.1). Taxonomy (NCBI): domain Eukaryota; kingdom Metazoa; phylum Chordata; class Lepidosauria; order Squamata; family Colubridae; genus Ptyas; species Ptyas mucosa. Next base: position 15,933,418 of record WNWU01000007.1, on the reverse strand, counting down.
TTAAAGTAACCTTGAATTAGTTATCTTGTAAAACATTATAAAATATTAGGGATTATTCTGTATTATTAATAGGGAAATGCAAACAACATAGGTTTGCTAACAAAATAATCCATTTTTAAAACACACTATTTTCAAAACCTTAATAACATTTTTAGATAAATTAATAATGTAGTTCATTTCTTCCTGTCTTTATCGATCAATATCCATCATAGATTGGTGAAAAAATCCTTTCCCAAAATTTTAGATTTGGAATAATATATTTCAAATATATTGAAATTTGGATTTTTTTAAGGATTAATAATACATAGTATCATTACATAATAGTAAATTAGAATTTCAGTATTTTTTCATGAAACCATAGTAGCCGTAATATTAAAAGGAATTTTTATGAGGCCACTTAGATCTCCATGAAAAAATGTATTTAAATACAAATAAAGAGAAATATTTCTGAATCTCAAACTGGCATTGTAAGTTGGGTTTTTTAAATTTCTTTGAAGGTGTTACCATACAACATACAATTGCTATTTATTAAAAGATTCCCTTCATACATATGCTTATCTGGACATAGAACTGATTGTTAAGAAGTATGCTATGGGGAAAGTGAAGCTTCTGTAATTAGGGAAGAAAATGGAAGCACAGTCTAAAACTCTTTAAGAAAACATTATTACAAAGCTGTTGGACAATATTTCTTGAAAATCACAGGAGGGAGGCTTTCCTTCTGGATCTAAAAATAGGGTCGTGGCATATATTTGAATGTTTATCATGGTGCTCTTAGTGAGAAAAGCATTATGAAATGGCCATGCAGAGTAGGATAGGCCACCAAGGAGCAAGGAACTGGTGGTTGAATATTCATGAACTGCAGTCTGACTGAAATTGGAAATTGCTCAGCTGCCTGAGTAGCTCTTATAGGGGCATTTGTGTGTTTCTTCCCTGTGGATTTGCTCATTGTTCTATCATTAAGTCCCTTTAAATAGAAAAGGTCCATGGAGAGAGAATTCTTGATAAACTAATTGAGCAAGCCAAACAGAATCCAAAGACAAGAGCAGCCAATACAATTAGCTCCTCAAAGAAACTCTGCACTTAAGTTCTAGGGTCGGCTTGAGAGAGGTTGCAGTTTTAAGTAGATCAGAACAGAGTCTATTTATTATCTTTTGGATTGCACTGAAAAGTTCTTCAAAGTTTTATGATCAAGGTCTTGGTAAAAGCATGATAATTACAAGAGGAAATGTGAACAAAAATGCATGCTTAGATGAAAATGATAACAGTTTAAATCAATTTATATATAATTAGTGATTATTTGTACTGTGTGAAAATACATTTGCATTTAAAAGCCCTCATTTTGAATAGTAGGCAACAGTATGCAATGAATACATAATTGTGCCTCTTAAAACTCCCAGGTTTCTTTTCTTGACATTGTTTTTTAATTAAGAAATTTTAAAAGAATATTAGAATGCTACAAAGACAATTGTAACTCTCTAGCATTATATTTATTTCTAATAATTGGCATTCTTAGAAATTAAAAATAATATGTGACTGTTTTGTCATATATGCCTAAATTAGGATCACATATCCAGAAAATGAAAAAGGATCTTTCCAAGAAACAATGGAAAAAAGAAAGACTATTGTATCATTTAAATGCACATTGTGCATTTTAAAGTTCAGGGGTGAAATCCAGCAGGTTCTGACATGTTCTGGTAGTGGAAATTTTGAGTAGTTCAGAAAACTGGCAAATACCACTTCTGGCTGGCCCCAGAGTGGGGTGGGAATGGAAATTTTGCAATATCCCTCCCCCAGGAGTGGGGAGGGAATGAGTATTTTGTAGTATCCTTCCCCTGGAGTGGGGTGAGAATGAAGATTTTGCAATATCCTTCGTCTGGAGTGGGGTGGAAATGGAAATTTTTCAGTATCCTTCTCCTGCCATGCCCACCAAGCCACACCCACCAAGCCACACCATGCCCACCAAGCCACCCCCACAGAACCGGTAGTAAAAAAAAATTGGATTTCACCACTGCCTAAGTTGTTTTAGTCTCCACCACTGAATGTTAAACTGGACTGTAGTCAGGCTCTATTCCAGACAGAACTCACTCACAGCAACCCTATGAGATGAGAGAGAGTGACTGGCCCCAATCATCCAGATGGCTTTCATGCCTAAGGGAGGTCTAAAACTTACAGTCACCTAGCTTCTGTCAGAATATTCATGACTGGGAAAACATGGTAACAAGGTCAGCCAATGAATAGCCATAGCAACTAAGTCAGCCAATTGGGATCTGAGACAGACTGGAGCCAGGGAGTGTCTTAGTCTGCAGTTTCTGAGTCTATGCAGACAAACGAAACTGAAACCAGAGTGTGTGTGTGAACTTGTCTGCTGATCTGAGCTGAAATGAAACTCTGAATCTGCTGTTGGTATTGTAAACTTACTTCATGTATTATTGTGTATATAAAGAAGTTAATGAATCCTGCTGCATCAGTTTATCTGCGTGTGCTTCTGGATTTGTTTTTTGCAACAAACTCTGACAGTTTCTAGGCCAGCAACTTAACCCACCATACCAAACTGTCCTTGTAAACCAAATTGTAATAGTCCAACCAAGATAACAAGGCATAGGTAGCCAAGATCCTGGTCCCTGAGTGGCTACAAAGGGCATAACAAAAATAATTGTATGAAAGACATCATGGCCATGGCCTTCATGTACTATTCAATATTAGCTATGAGTCCAAGAGACTTTATAATCAATTTTCAAATCCACAGCTTCTTCATTGTAGGATTCAGTTTATCCTGATTTTCACAATCTTGATTCTATCTCCTTCCCGGCCTCCTGAGATATAAATGGATATAATTAGTATAATCATGATGCCTCACCCTGTGCCAGTAGTTATCCTGTTTCAGTAGTTCATATAAAGAAAACAAGGGGGAAGTGGGGACAAACCCTGTACCATCCAATAATGGAGTCCTAAAAGAACTAAAACAAGTTAGGTCTACCATTGGCACAGAGTGATGTATCATGATAACACTAATTATACCCACTTATATAATGCCTACTTTTTCTACCAATACTTCATGGAACTACGGTAAATGTTCAGAAAAGCCAAGGAACCTTCCAAGTAGTGTCCTCCTTTACCAATGGTCACGTCCATCTAAAATAATACTATGGTTAATGCAACTAAAGGCCTCTAAAATCTCAAGTAGGACAAGGAGAATCACATTTCCCTTCTTTTGATTCCACAAAAGTCATTGATACACATAGCCAATGTGGTTGTTGCCCATATCGAGGCCTGAATCCTGTCTCAAAAGAATTCATGCAGTTTTTTTTATAGTTGTGGACCAATCACCTTTTCAACTCCTTTTACCTCTTTTGTCTTTCTTTCTCTCCTTTTTTCAGGTTGGAGATTGGTTGATAATTCTTTAGAATTAAGAGTCAGGAGCTAACTTTTTAAGGAGTCACAACAATGCCTGTTTCAAGACAGAAGCAGTACTTCCACAACTGAGATTGAAGATTAATGAGATTTGTTCTTATGTACTGCATCCTGCTGAAACCATCAATGAAACAACCATCTATATGTGATGCTTTGTATAGTAATCTTTTCTTGGAGATGCTGGCACATTTATGTTTGTGGCTGAGATTGTATAAATCAATGAGCCAATAAACCTAAAATTACATATGCAGATAAATTATCTTCAGATTATGAAGGATTTAAGTGTCCTCAGATCATGAAATAATTTGGATATGTGGCTCATTCTATATGGGAAGGTTTATAATGTGTTTCTGTATAGCTTCACATTTTAAATCATTGTTTGTTTCAATCATAATTTCATCTAGTGGCCTGATTCATAAATAATGCTAAAATCAGTGGTGGGATTCAAGTAATTTAATAACCGGTTCTCTGCCCTAATGATTTATTCCAACAACCAGTTCACCAAACTGCTCAGAAAGTTAACAACCGGTTGTCCCGAAGTGGTGCAAATTGGCTGAATCCCACCACTGGCTAAAATATATGATGGGTTAGTTTGATGTGCAAATCAAACCCAACCAGTGTGCTATTATTATTATTATTATTATTATTATTATTATTATTATTATTATTATT
>WNWU01000007.1:15908202-15925496 GCA_012654045.1 Ptyas mucosa | reverse complement strand
AATAAAAATAAAAATAAAAATAAAAATAAAAATAAAAATAAAAATAAAAATAAAAATAAAATAAATAAAATAAAACTGAAATGCACTGAAAACTGTGCCAGTTACATTGTCTATGAACTATAGAAATGACAATTAATTTTATGTGCTGGCTCATTGCTATTTTTCTTTTTAAAAATATGTTTATCTGTGTTCGAGTTTGGATCCCAGCTGAATCTAGAACACTAAGACTGATATTTTACCTGATAAAATGGCATAAATTATGTGTGTGTGTGTGTGTGTGTGTGTGTGTTCTGTCCCCACAACATGTTAGTCTGTGTGCAGCTCACCATGCAGCTAAACCCACCTATCTTCCAATAAAACAAACTGTGTGTGTATATCTGAATGCTTTATTGTGAGAATAGGATATGGTGAAACTGAGGAAAATAGGGATACATACAGCGAGAATCAAATATAAGATAGACAGTATTAAGTTACTGCTGAATATAACAATTAATAAATACAAGCAGTTTGAATCCTTCTCCAAATGCTACAGAAAATGGAGTCTGGCTTCCCAGTGTGCACTTGGTTTGAGAGTGTGGGCTGATGAGTAAATGGATGGGGTCAGCTTCAAACACTATACTTGGGACATATACTTGTCTCTCCGGCCACTAGATGGAGCTACAGAGCAACAACAGTATATAAAGTTATATGTTGTGACATGACGGTATGTTTGTGTGTGTGTATTTCAACATTAGCATCCTATGTTTTCATAGGAAAGCAAAATGATACTTCTGAGATCAATATGCACATGAATGGAGGTTTAGATTTAGATTCACAATTTAGGAGTTTGTTTTTATAGTAAAAAGGGGAAATGGCATTCTGCGCACTGAAATAAGAAAATAAGATGGAAATGTTTCCTTGTGTAAATTTAAGCCCCCTCTAAAACTTGACTTGAAATGAACCCCTCTTTTTTAACTTCCTTTGTTGATACAGTGTAGTTCAAGATTCACTCCTGAAGTTCAGATCGATGAAGGAACCAGAAATGAAAGAGTTTCCAAGTGTGAAATATTATGGGTTCTTCATACCTGCCATCAAATATTACGTCAGTTGGAATACTATAAGTAGAATTTTTCATTTGCTACCATCAATCTTGTTTAGTTTCTAGGTTTCTGAATAGCATTTTGAAAATGCTATTTCTGTCTTATCCTAGCCATCAAACTACCAACCTGCCTGGCATTCATGAAATATGAATTCCTTGTAAATCTAGAATAAATTAAATTTTTGAATGTGCATACAGAGGCTGAACTTTTATTTCTGATTATGGAAGCTGAAAACAAGATTTTTTTATGTTACTGTAAGTAGAGAAAGATACTACTGAAACCTATCTCAGTTAACAAATTCACTTAGCCAGTACCCATGCTAACTCCATGAGGGTCAATTGTAATCTGCTGAGTTGCATGTTCCTGGAATCCAGCTGTGGTTTCCTTTTAGAAGTTTCCTTTTTAAAAAAAGGTTAAGAAAATATAAGTTCAGCATAAGGTTAGGCAAAGGAAATATCTACATAGGTAAATCTAAGATCTGACAAATATAACACACTACTAAAGCTTTAAATGTTTTAGGCACTTATTATGCATGTAGTCTATGCTGTAACATAGAAATGATTCCTGAGTTTGAGAGCCAATTATTACAGGAAATCTTTCAGCTAATTTATGTTTGGCAAATCTACTACTGTAAGTGTTAAGGGCTTAATAGATTTCTAGCTATAAGCCATAATTATAACCATTATTTGTATAAATTTCTCTTATCTAATCTGTTGTACATTCCTTCTTGTAAACATAATACCGATATTATACTGAAAGTCCAGTTTTATCTAATAATATTCTACAATACAATAGGATTCTAATATTTTTTAAAATAAATTTTTATTTGTTTAAAAGTACAAACAAAACAAAACTAGTGACAATAAAACATTCAAAACAAAACATGAAAACAAAGAGTTCAAATATACATTTTGTCAAATATATCTACAATGCACATGCACAGCCAATAAAATAGACTGCTAAATAAAACTGCACTAAAAAGCTTTGAACTGTTACATTTTCTTGTATAATCTCCAAGGTCTAAACCAGCAAACATCCTCAGTAGCCTTTTTGCATATGTGTATTTAATGCACATTGTTCAAAGTCACCTTCAGATTTGTTAAACCTGACATATCATGAGTGAATACCATGAAGATAATAAATCAATATTTAAATGTTGTTTGACATGCATGTGTTCTGCTCTGTAGGGCGACCCAGAGTCCCACTAACTGAGGCGAGACAAGGTTAAGTCAAACAGGAACTCTTTATTGCTAACAACAGCTGTAGAAGCTGAACAGGAAAAACAGAACAGGGCTTAGGCGTTTGACAGCTATTTATACTGTAGCTGTCAAACTAAGCAACCAATGGAAACACAGTATTCTCCCGCCGGCTAGTCCATGCGTCTTAACCAATCAGAGCCGGCCGTCGTAAGTGCGAGGACTTGGTCGTAAGTGCGAGGACTCAACATGTTCAGAATAGGACAAGAACTGGACAAATGACAAAACATGCCATACTGTTACAAGGTAAATATTTGCCAGGTCTTTTTGGGCACTACTTTTAGTGTTGGAAGTTTTTATCTTAATACTGGTATTTCTGCATATGCCATAATTTTCTCTTTTAATTCTTGTTGAATGGGGAGAGTCAGTTCATAAGTTGTGTCTGTGCTGACCTGTACTAATTCTGTTGCTACTTCTTCTAAGTTATCATTTATGTAGTTCTTATTAGCTGTTTCTTTATTATTTGTGATTATGGTTGAGTTTCTTCTACTATTCCACTATTGTTTTAGGTTCTTCCATGTTCACATTTTCTTTCTGAATCTTTTCTAGTTCCGCATTCCTGAATGGTTTATTTCTGCAAATAAATATCTTTCGATCAGCTAATCATTTTTCAATAATACTTGAGTCTGGATCAATTCCTTTTCACAGTTCAAACAAATTACCTTAGGTAGTTCTGCTCTTTTACTTCCAATTTATAATACTGTAGAAGACCATAATAACACAGTTTTTAAATACAGTATTCTTTTGACTTATCTGTGGTTGTTATTCTTCCAGTAAACCTGCAAGGCAGGGGTGAAATGTTCCTGGTTCGGGCCATATCACCTGATCCGGTAGCGATGGCGGGTGGTCGTTCAGAGAACCAGTAGCAAAAATCCCTGCACCTCCTCCATGTCCAGCTGAGCCGTGCACGGCTCAGCTGGGATCATCAGAAGCTTTTAAAGCATTCAGCTGAAAAGGTTGTAGAAAAAAAAATGCTTTTAAAAGCCTCTGACGATCCCAGCTGAGTTGCCTGATCATCAGAGGCTTTTAAAAGCATTGCTTTTACAACCTCTTCGGCTGAAAAGGTTGTAGAAAAAATGCTTTTAAAAGTTAAAAAAAAAAGTTGGCCACGCCCACCCAGTCACATTATGCCCCCCACACCAAGCCACACCCACAGAACTGGTAGTAACAAATTTTACATTTCACCACTGCTGCAAGGTTATGCTGTATAGATTCTAAGTTCTGTTGCCCACTTGCCCATAGATGCCTGGAAACTCTAATATCTGAAACAGTCCTTGTTGATTCAGTCAATGACTGGTTGACAATTCTTTTTCAACAGAGAAATGGATTTATGGATACATTTAGTCTGACTCTTCTAATGGCATGGGTGACTTTCTGGTAGAAAACACTACCACCAGCATAGCTCTCAACCTCATCAGAGCAATACAAGATTCTCACCCAAAACATTATTATGATTATTATGATTTAAAAGACTTAATTTCAAGTAGTGTTTATTTAGTATATTTTATCTATGTTACCATTTGGATCTTGATTTGCTCAAGAAATCAGCCATGAATGTAATCATACAGTAAAAGAGCAATTTTTACTGCATAGTCCTTAATGTATGAGTGCCATCCTTCCAATCTACCTAACCTATGACATTTTCAACTTTTCAAGGAAATTCAGCTTATACACTGTACTAGAGAGTTACAGTTCTGGAGCCACATTACATTTGTGTATATTTTTATTTTAAAAAGTGGGCCAGGAATCACTTAACACTAAATTAAAATGCTTTCATATTTTATTATTCCTTAAATTCAACAAATGGTCTACATTTTTTGTATCTATGAACACTTCTTGAATACTTGTTCTCTACAATCAATCATATTGATAAAATGTATTTCTTATTGTATGAATTATTATATTGTATCCATTTTGGTATGGTTCAGGATTAAGAAAAATGGAAAAGGAAGTATACTTCTTTCAGCTTCTTCAGAATACAACTGTATTTCTTGTTTGCAATTTCTTGTTTCTAAATGAAGAAAATCAGAGGTGGGTTTCAGCAGGTTCTCACCAGTTCTGGACAACCGATAGTGGAAATTTTGAATATTTCAAAGAACCGGTAAATACCACCTCTCACTGGCCCCACCCCCATCTATTCTCTGCCTCCTGAGTCCAGTTGATCAGGAGGAAATGAGGATTTTGCAGTAACCTTTCCCTGGATTGGGGAGGGAATGGGGATTTTACAGTATCCTTCCCCTGCCATATCCACCAAGCCACACACACAAAACCGGTAGTAAAAAAATTTGAAACCCACCACTGAAGAAAATGTTTAGAAAAGCAATATCTGAGATAGACAAAGTCATTTTCTTTGCTGTATTTTTAAGTGTATAAGAAATTATTGAACAGGTTTTTTTCATTCAAAATCTTAATGTTATAGCCCAGATAATGATTATGAATCCTGATTTTAGGAAATTTGTAAAATTAGTATTAAGGGCCTAGAACTATAATATAATCTATTTTACTTGAGCATGAGGAGTACTCTTACAACATCTATATTTTCACTATAAAATTCTGAGCATTTAAGACAAACTGGAAGAAATGCAGTTGAAAGTTCAAGAGACTAAAGGCATCTCTTTCAAGTGTGATAGATGTTGTTAAGCGTTTTGCATTTCCACTGAGATATTCTACCTCTCCACTGCACTGCTCTGCTAAATTTGCAATGGGATGCAGGAGGAGAAGGCAGTCTTGAGGAAAGCTATGCTTGCTGAGAACCAAGAGACCATGCAGCCTGGATTCACCTCAGCTAACAGAATAAATCCATATAGCCATCATAAAAGGCACTCAAGTGTATTCTGTTCCATTTTACAGTTAAGTTGAGATGAGCATATATTTCCTTCTAGCTAGGAAAAAGAAAACCCATCTTGGTTGACTTAAAGTTCTTTGCATCTTTTACATTACAAAAAAAAATCCAATATCAGCTTTCTATATAATGTGCCCATGTTTGTTTGTTTGTTTGTTTGTTTGTTTGTTTATTTCATGTATTTATATGCCGCCTTTCTCCCGAAGGACTCAGGGCAGTGTACACAAGTTAAAAACATGCAACAATAAAACCCCCTTTTAAAATCAAATTAGCTAATAAATAATAAATAATAAAACCCAGAATCATAGTCAGCCTATTTGCTTGAACAGCCAAGTCTTCAGGTCATGACAGAAGGAGCGGAGATCAGGAGCCGTACGGAGCTCAGTAGGTAACTCATTCCAGAGGGTGGGTGCACTCACAGAGAATGCCCTCCCTTTGGGCATCGACAGATGACATTGCCTCTCCGATGTTTGTTACACTTCTGGTCCTTCATTACCCTAAAAACCTGTGTTGTTTTCCTTCATTTCTTGCTTTCCTCATAATACAATTACACACAACAAAATAAGAAGCCACCAACATCTGAAACTAAGCTTATCTCTCATGGTGTAGCTTCTGTGCTTGTTCATGGCTTTGTTTATTGACTTTAATCACACTATATTGTCAAACCTTTTTTGGGAGGGGCAGGTTCCGGGCCAAAAGAAAGAGATTTTTAACCTCTGATGGAAATAACTGTCAGTGTTAATTATATGTTTGTAAGTTGATGCAGGAATTTTAAGAGTAACAATATGAACAGTGTTTACATTTCCATCACATTAAACTTTATAATCATTAAGAAAAAGGGAAAAAAGTCACAATCTGTGTGGATGTTATTTTTATAATGTATTAATGACAAGGTTATTTCAAAACATTTCAAGTCATTTTGAAAGGCAATAGAAAAGAGAAAACAATCATTTAAAATATCTTTCAAAAATAAATCCACTGAAGTAGTTTAATACAGTGAAATGCATCAAAATAAGAATTAATTATTTTATTTATTTATTTATTTTATTTTATTCAATTTGTATACTGCCCTTCTCCCTGAGGGGACTCAGGGCGGTAAACAGCCAAAAGTTAAAACATACATACATACAAAATTTAAAAGCCAAATAAAACCAAATTAAACAGTGGCTCCGATTATTTAAAATCCCAATAGTAAAATATTAAAACCCCAATATTAAAATATATTTAAATTTTAGAATCAACATTATTTTTGCAAAAAAGGGGAAAAAAGGTTAGGCCGGGCCTGCCTGGTGGAACAAAAAGGTTTTTAGCTCACAGCAGAAGGTGCGAAGATCCGGGATCCTCCTTATCTCTGGGGGGAGCTCGTTCCAGATAGTGGGTGCCCCCACAGACAAGGCTTCTCCCCCTGGGGGCCACCAGTCAACATTATTTGGCCGACAGCACCTGGAGGAGCCCCTCTCTGTAATAATGTACCACAATCTCCCATACACAGTTCTTTAGGAACACCTGGATGTATTTTATCAGGAAAATAGTAGAAGTCACGAACAAGCTCTACCTCTTATGCTAGTCAGTGAGTTTGGTTTGCATTCATTGTATCGATCTTAGCTTCCATTCTTGTAAACATAAGTATGAAATAGCAGTAAGGAACATCAATATATATATTGATATATATATTAATTATTAGGACAAACAAGGGAAAAAACTCACTGTGCATTTCTTATATTAATTCTAGATTAGCATTAATAAATCAAAGCATTTTTTAAATTAGCTTTGCTTAATCCAACATCAAAATATTAAGCTTGTAACAAAGATTACCCATAATGCTTTGTATATTACAAATGCTCATAGATATTAACCCTATATTAAACCTTATTGATTCAGGGGAAAGTGCATAGGGAAAAGGGAATCCTAAAATCATATACCACCATGTATCCTTGGAACACACTTCAGGCAGAATTTTTATTTTAGATTTCAGCATGTGTTCTATGCACACTCATAGAAGAGGGTCATGGGCATCTATCAATAATCAAAAAGAACTGGGACAGATTTCCAGTAAATTGAGCAACATGGAAAATATCAGAAACTGGTAGTACTGCTTGTAATTAACAAATTGTACTGAAATTCAGTTACAAAATTCAACTGACAAATAAAATATAAACTTAGGTACAATCCAAGTGTAAAGGTTCTAGAATTCCTATCAGTTTTCAGAGGAAGATAGTAATCATAACTTCAAGCATGATTTAAAACTTGGACTCACATTCAGGCAGTATCTTAATTATAAGATGCTCTCAGCTTCCACTTACATACAAATGTCACAAATCAACTAACTTTCAGCTCTTGAGTAGCCATCTCAGATACTTCATATAGCCAAGTATTCTCCACCTTTATAACTTCTGACTCTTCACACAGAGGTAGTGACATTTCTATGAAATGGGTGGAGTTCAAGATCAGAAATAGTGGAACATAATGATTTCCTATTATTGTTAGATCTCTGTATGACTTGTAATTGCCTAGTCTTGACCCTTTTCTTCCTTTTAATATAATGATGAATATGTACTTAAAGGTACCACATTCCTCACCTCACCTTTTTCTTTTTATTGGACAAAAGACTAAACTTTCAAACAAAACACTGGGCTGCATATATAACATCCTTTTTTATTTTTTATGAATGACTGTGGGGCTCATGGAAATGTAATTAACATGTAACAAGAATGTCATTTTCTCTGCATTTCATGACATTTTATATGCTGGTGTAACCATGATTGACTTTATGCATAAGTAAGTTGAATGCAATTATATTCTTGCATATAAACATGGTATACGATGACCCGTGTTCCATGAATGGGTGAATATGGTGCAAACTTCAGATAAAGCATTCTATAAATATATATAATATGTGCTACTTTAAGTTTTCTTTCATATCTTTCCTCCCTCCCTCCCTCCCTCCCTTTTTTCTTTTATAAAATGAGCAGACACTTTTCAGTTATATGTTTATTTGCAAGTTTCCATAATTGATGCAAAGTGGATCAAACATGAACACCATACTATATGATCATACTATTTAGTTAGAATTCTATGTAGATCTTTTAAAAATACAATATTTAATATTCAGCTTTCAAATTCAGCTTCCTTGGAAGTTAAAAACAGTTGCTTAAAGGCAATGGGAGCCAATTTATTCAAATAAACAAAAAAAAATAGAGAAAATATATTTCCTTTAAAAAGCCATACAGGAACATCAAACAAGATGCCACTTTGAATCAAGTTTTCTTAAATAACAGTATATCAACTAAGCATGAGATTTGAATTTACTGTCTATTTTTCTCAATTTTGAACTCCTTTCTTCTTTTTTTGCAGCTACTAGCAAAAGATTTAGTGAACACTACTAAAGTTAAATCTTTCACTGATGTTCTAACTAAAAACTTAACTGGCCATTTCAAACATCAAGTCATGTTTTTAAGTTTATGATAAATCCAGTGGCAAAACTCAGCAAACAACACAATGTATGCAAATAATATCATCTGGAAGAGTAAAGGGCCAAATGATATTATGCATATTATACACATAACTAAGTTTCCATGTACTTTAATTGAATGGCCTTATCAGAAATATCTTACTGGAATTTCAAGTAACATGGATCAGTTTAAGCTTTTTTAATACTAACTCATGCCTTTTAGCAATTTATTTCTGTAATTTGGATCCAAGGTTTATATTTGAAATGTTTTGCATGGCTATTCTTCAAATATGATAGCACTCTTTTCACAGGAACCTTTTGATATTGCTAAAATGTTCAGGTTTAATAATAACTTTTTGAATGATTCTTCACATCTTTTTTCTAGTGATTATGTTTTTGTAGAGTTCATTTGCACAATTTCAAAGTACTTGACAACAAAATTTATTTAAAAGCCAGAAAAGCATAAAAATAGAAAAGACAAATTCTACAAATTAATTTTTAACGTACAAAATGATTCAAATTAAAAAGTTATTACTTGTATTTGCATAAAATCTTCAAATGAATGGTGAAACCCCAACCACTTTGAAAACTCTTATTTGTTTAATATTGGTAATTAGCTTTATATATTTGGCAATTTATCTGGCTTCATAGGATTATAACTAGCAGTTTGCTATGGTTTATGATGAGAATATTATTTATGCCCCAACATTAAGCCACAGCTTTTATAATTTTTATATAATATGCAAAAAATGAAAGATTGCAGAAAACATTAAATATATTTTGTATTACATATAAACTGGGGTGGGATAAATGACAGAATGAAGTTTTCATTTCTGAAATGATTTCTCTTGAGAGAAATATTTATGTTCAGTCAATATAATTCAAATGTTTTGAAGTTTCTTCATTGTTCTTTTGAAAGTAAGTGTTTTTCAGTTTTGCCTGTTCACTGATCGAAATTAGTTTTCCCCTGAACTCTTACAAAATTTTCTTCCTATGATTAAGGGGAAAATATTTGTAGTAATACCAACTATAATTTTGACCAGAGCTTAGCACAGTCTAATTCTCTGGTTCAAATGCAATGTGTGGCATCAAAAGAAACCACAAGAAACCATATGTTCTTGTGATGACATCAACTATACAAGTTTGAATGGATTATTTTTAACTCAACATATGCAGGTGGCTACATTCAGTTAATGCTGAATGTTTTCTGGAATTTACTGATAAGTCTGGAATTGCATTTTTCTACTTCATACTTTTATACAGTGAGTCCAAATTACTTGAAAGCTTATTAAGCTCATTGTAATAAAGCTTCATGGTTGGTCATACTTATATAAAACTATTAAGTTGGAATTGAAATAATTGCTCCTTTTGCCATCTCCCTTTGTTTGTATTCCACTCATATTTCTATGTAAATACATAAAATGTCTTATAAATGTGTTTCACATTATTTTACTTAGTAAATTTGGTCCTATATTGCTGACTTATGTTCTTCCGGCAGTTGTTCCAAGTTCATGCTATGGTTACAGGTAGGAGGAGCAATGTTACATTCTAGCTCACTTTTATAATTCTTTAAATTCTTATAAACTCTATAATTCATTTTATAAAAATGAATTATAAAATATTATAACTAATTTCTATAGTGCTACATTGCTGAAAATGCACAGAGGAACACATTTTCCATCCTTAAATTCCTAAAAAGAAATAGCCATTATATTTCTACAACACACAAATCATTCAAAGCCAAGCCAATAGCATAATTTCTCTGTGTGCCTAGCGGTGTCCCTTCTCCAATTTTAAACTTTTAGAATTAATACAATCCAAATTTCTAAGATCAGTCCTTAAAATCCAAAATTGTGTCTACTGCCAGCCTGACACTAGAAACAGACTTCATGAAAATGGATAGAGTGTAGGTGATTATAATCACCTTTTGCCTCAGACTATCCCATTTTTCCTTTGGCCATGCCCATCAACTAGGAGCATTTTCCATCTATGTGGAACAGGGAGTGGCAACTAAAATCTTACCCCTCAGTTTCTCTCTAGGACTTTATTCAGCATTGGATATGATTAGGGAAAATTTCTCATTAAGCAATATGTGACAAATACAGAACACCAATTAGATCTAATCAGGGCGTCAACCTTTATTGTGAGAAAATCTAACAAAGGAAGCAAAGACATCAAGTAATTTTGTATATTTTATATATTCAAGTAATTCTATAGATTTGTATTTTTAGATTTTGAGTTTCACTGGAGCATAAGGTTAATATTTGGATGCAGAACACTTCTGCATGCTATTGAGCAGCCAGAAAACACTTTTGCCTGCCCAGTCAACAAAATACACAACATAGAATATAGGGCACACAGCAGTATAACACAGTTGGAAGGGACCTTGGAGGTCATCTAATCCAATCCCCTGCTCTAGCAGGAGAGTATATACCATTTTAAACAAATGGCTGTCTTGTCTCTTCTTGAAAGCCTCCAGTGATGGGCACCTACAACTTCTGAAGGCAAGCCATTACACTGGTTGATTGTTCTCATATATCTTAGCAGACAACATGCAGACTCTGACACAATTCTGTCAAAAGTAAGGGCCATCTAATTAACTCCATGAGTTAAAGAAATTGGAAAGCCAACATCAGTTAAAACAAATGGAACTATTAAAGCAGAATGATTTAAAATACTGGAGATGCTTACAACACAAGTGAATGTGATAGTGGATGGACATCCAATAGTGTCTTATTAAAATCACACTGTAAGACAATTTTACCACTAAGACATAAAATAAGACTAGTATCTTCAGACATCTAATAAGACAGCTTCTTTTCTATTGAACATTATTACCTTTTGATAGTATTCAGGGGTGAAATTCACTTAACTTCCCTACCGGTTCACAAATGTGCACGTGCCATCGTTTGCACATGTGCAAAGCCTTCTGCGCATACGCAGAGGCTTAAAATCATCGCAAAAAAGTGACATCCTGACATCCATGCGGGTGGCCGGAACCTCCCGCAGCTGCCACTACCGGTTCTCTTCAGCCGGATAGAACCAGCTGAATTTCACCCCTGGATAGTATTCAATATTATTTAGAAAGTTAATTCCATGAATATCATATGTCTGAATGAGATAACTGTTCTTTGTTTCTCACTGTTAAACTGTGCCTTTCATTTTTTCTTCAGTTTGTTTCCAATTTGTGTCAAACAGCTGATTATACAGACTTTCAGTACAGCCCTCAAAACTACCCCAACATAGGTAATCTAAAATGAAAGGATAATATATTTGTTATAAGTTGCTTGTGAAATATGTAAATGAGTATCACTATGTAAGACAGTCAATTTCATCAAAGATTTTAATCATTTCTTTGCAAGTATAGCCTCACATAAAACTTAGAATGTATCAGTATGAGCTGAATGATGATTTGGAGTCTCTTACTCCATTTCTGCTGTGTTATATTTTTGCCACCTTTATTTTAATGATTTCTTTGGAAGGAGGCAGCCAATGTATCCATCCTGAACCTTGTTTAAAAACCTAATTTGGTTTCCACAACTGCTGTCTTTTCTCTCTAAAAAAATGGAACCCATTATCAACCAATTCTTTATTTTTCTGACATACCCTTTTTACATATCTCACACTTCTTAAGGTGCTAGTTCTGCTGAGAGAGAATTTTGCAGGATTCTTGCTCAAAAGAATGCTAATAGGACCATTCTAGGACATGGTAGTATCTTTCTTTATAATTAAATATATTCTGAAAAGAAAAATGCTAACAAAATATATTTTTGACAACTGAATAGAATTAGTAGGAAAGAAGACAATAAATCATAAATTTTCAAAATATGAAAAATTGCGAAAACTTCAGCTTTTCATGGTCTGAATAAAAGGTAGTATTTGTAACAGGCAGAAAGTAGATCTTGAATTGCTATTAAATCTCTAGGTATCTTAACAAATGTACTCCGTTTCCCCACATACACTAATTATTCAGTACATAGAAGTAAATAACTTTTGGTAATCAGTAGGATTTGTGTGTGTGTGTGTGTGTGTAGTATTCACCATTTTTCATTCTCCACACAGATCTATTTTTGTTCCTGCAGATTATGACAGGGTTTTTTTTCCTTAAGAAAGGTTTAAGTGGCTTCTTTCTGTGGAGATGGGATAGAAAAAAACCCAAAACTCATAAATACTCCATCATAGGCATTCAGAGCAAAGTAGTTCAGTGATAGATCACATTTCTTCCTGAAGGAATTTAGTAACAACTTTTTTCCCCTCCTTTGTAGCATAGATTAGTAGGCAACCTACGAAATGTAGTTGAGACTTCCATTCAGATTAATGATATTTATTAAGAAATAGCCTAGGAAGAAATAGAAATGTTATCTGTTAAAGATTTTCTTTTTTTCCCCCTTTCCTTCTTTTGCAGTAAACTCTGGAGGACATTATTTAGATATGGATGGAAGTAAGGAAATTTACTCTTAATTCTGATCAATACTGAGCTATTAGCATTAAAGATCCAGGATAAGGGGTTTTTTTTAAAGTCTTTAGTTCTAAAACTGTGAAGATAGACTATATGTTACTATATGATCTAGATTTTATGATGAATTAATCATAATTTATCCCATGTTACCCGTCTCCTGCACGAGCTGCACTGGCTCCCGGTGGTCTTCCGGGTGTGCTTCAAGGTGTTGGTTACCACCTTTAAAGCGCTCCATGGCTTAAGACCCGGGTACTTGCGGGACTGCCTACTACCACCAATAACCTCCCACTGACCGGTACGCTCCCATAGAGAGGGGCTCCTTCAGGTGCCGTCGGCCAAACAATGTTGACTGGCAGCCCCCGGGGGAGAGCCTTCTCTGTGGGGGCACCCACTATCTGGAACGAGCTCCCCCCCGGAGATATGGAGGATCCCGGATCTTCGCACCTTCCGCCGTGAGCTAAAAACTTTCCTGTTCCACCAGGCGGGCCTGGCCTGATTTTTCCCTTCTTTTGTAAAAATAATTTTAAAATTTTAAAATTTAAATATTTTAATATTTGGGGTTTAAATATTTTATAATTGGGATTTTAAATAGTTGGGGCCATTGTTTAATTTGGTTTTATTTGGCTTTTAAATTTTGTATGTATGTTTTTTACTTTTGGCTGTTCACCGCCCTGAGTCCCCTTGGGGAGAAGGGCGGTATATAAATCTAAATAAATAAAATAAAATAAATAAAATAAATAAATAAAATAAATAAAATTCAATGTTTATACTTTTAATATGGATTTTTTTCATGGCTATAATAGACATTTACATTTTTTGAGATCTTTCAAGTACTTATTTTTCATTGGTTTGAATAATCAATAGATTTTGATGTTTTTAAACTGAATGTTTTTAGATGTTCTGCAGCTTAAATGCAATCATTCAACAATAGCGATACAGCATCTTTCTCCTGTTTTTTTGGGGGGGGGTGAAATCAGGGCATCATGTTCTGAAGCATAAACACTGATAGGCTTTTATAACTCAATGATTTTGCTAGGGTACAGTAAAGGGACAAGCTCTCCTTTTTCAGCTTTTGCATGCCACTGAAATCTTCACTTCGTGACATTGCTTGCAGGGCCTTGCAATATAATTTAAATTCTATATATTTTGTAAAATTTATAACTGTCAATGCTTATATGCAATAGAAGACAAGGAATCAATGGTTACTATGTATTTTAAGTACTAAGGAGAATAATGATAATTTTTTTCCAGACTTAAAATAAAAAAAAATCTTGCATCACATTCAATAAATAGTAAGCCTTATGGTAAAGTTTCTGGATTATGCAGTTTGGTTGTGATGAAAATAGTTATGAAGAATCCGGGTAGAAAAGAACCCTACTGAATACCTATTAACTTTGATTCATAAAAAGAAAAGATTTAAAGGAAGTAAATTGTGCAGTACTATTTCACTTAACAAATGGGTGTGAGGTTTTTATTTATTTGCTGACGTTAACTTCCACAATAGTAATAACTATATATGAGAGCTGCTGTCAATGGGTAAATTTCTTGTAATATATTGTCGACTGGCATAGATTTGCAAATGGCTTTTCAAGCATTTCAGGCTTTTCAACTTTCTACACTTAAAAATTGATTTACTATGGACACAACTCTAATGTGAAAAGAAAATATTAAATCTTAGAGCCTTGGATAGTACAGTGGTCTAAAGCCCTGTTATTAACATCAGCTACCTGCAATTATTGCAGGTTCGAATCTCACCAAGGCTCAAGATTGACTCAGCCTTCCATCCTTTCTAAGGTAGGTAAATTGAGGACCCAGTTTGTGGGGGCAATAAGCTGACTTTGTATAAATATACAAAAGTATGAAGGCTATTGCTTAGCGCATTGTAAGCCACCCTGAGTCTCCGGAGAAGGGCGGCATATAAATCAAATTTTTTAAAAAAATCTTTCTCATTGACAGAAATAATTGATGGTGCCTAGATAGGCCTATTTGGAAGAAGTTTGGCTTTACAGCAAATGATCAAAGCAGCTAAAGAATGAAGAGTAACTAGAATGCCCAAAGTATTTTAAGAGTTAAATGTGTGATAATGATAATTCTGGATACTTACAGTGTTTTCATAGTCTCTGGGGATAAAACAACAACTCTGGCTTTAATTTGCTTGGTGTATGGAAGGTTTGAAATAAGCAATTCATTTTTTATAAATTTCTACCTAAAATCCAAAGAAAGACAAAAGCATCACACATTGGTTCAATTCAAATTTCAAGCATGGTATTATATTTTAAAAAACCTGTAATCTTGAATATGTGTTCTGTCCCCCTTCCCCAAACAGGCAAACACACAACCAGGCACGCCTGCCAAGATTTTATTAAGCAATCAGACTAGAAACCTTGCAGATAAGAGTTTTGGCAGTAAACTACGAAATGCCTGCTAAGTCAGTTTTCACTCACAGTCAGCAAGAGAGAGAGTTAGGGTTAGGGTTAGGGTTCTCCTCAGTCCGGTTCAGTAGCAAAAAGTAATCCATGAAGCAAGAATTGGCCAAGGTCCAATCCAAATATGCACAAGCCAGATTTCAGGTAATGCGATGTGACTCTCAGGTTTTTAACTTTGACCATCACAAAGCCTGGAGAGCAATCACACCCACTTTTATTCCTTGTGGGGTGTGGCTCAGGGACTCAGCTCAATCTCTGGCTCTCCCATGCCTCTTTCATTGCTGCGCACGCTTCCCCTCCGACGCTGCCTGGGATCAAGCCAGGATTCATCATCCTCGCTTTCTATCTGTTCTTGTTCTGATATGCTTTCCTCCTAGCATATCCCAGGCTGTTCCTCTTGGCCTTTGGATGGAACCTGCGGCATTGCCAGAGAGGAGGATCCTGGAGAGGGAGGCCTTATCAGTTCCTCCCCCTCACCTTCTGAGTCCTCCTCCTCTGTTAGGATAGGCTTGGGAGTCGGGATCACAACAATATGTTTTAATGTATTGAAAGGTTACACATCTTTCAGTTTTGTAAAATTTGTTTAGGATGATACAAGATAGCCTTGAGTTCTTCAATCATATATATGGGGTATTGTTAAACATGCAATACCATACAGTTCTGTTTAAGGATAAAGACCAAAAGATCCAAAGGTGAAATGTTCTAATTCAATAGGCCCAGTTCCATCACTGTAACATCTACAATTATGAGCTATTCTACAGTAAGCCAGAAGTGGTCTGACTTTCGTTCTGATCATTTTTACCTCAAAACTGGGCATAACAATTAAGAACAAGCAAAAAAAAAGATTTAGCTGACAAAAGTCTTGGCACTTAGCACTGCTGGAAAAATCAGCATACCCCACACTTGGAATACTAACTAGCTGCTAACCTACCTTCCTAATGATAGTTACAATAGCGAATCACAAACTGTTTCTTGTTTTTTTGTCCTGGATTGATCTAAAACCATTGCTTAATATCTAGTATCTACATCTGTGTTTAGATTCCTTCATTAGATGAAGGGATTATTTTTTAATTTCCCATAAACTTGTATGACTCCCACCCTTATATTGCCCAGGAAACCTGAAGACATGGTTGTGCCTTCAACTCTTGGAGACCGGGTCATTCTGAAGCTTCCTTTTGTATATTTGCCTACTTAGCTTTGCTTAGACCTTGCTTTAAATATGTTGCTCCTCCAATCAGTTGTAATATTTATACGTGCATTTGTGTGTATACATGCAGAATAATATTATGAACTAATATTAATTCTTAATAGTAGATTGCCAGAGTCAGTTTTAGTCTGGCAACCTATTAAATAATAGGTTTCTGAGATTTCAGAAATCTAAGCCCCATTATCACATTATTAAAGGATGAGACTCGGGTAGAATACCAGATGGCCTAATCAACATATTTAAAAGGATAAATACATATATGTAGGAACCACATCTTTCTATCTATCTATCTATCTATCTATCTATCTATCTATCTATCATATATCTATCTATCATCTATCATCTATTTCTATTGCTATCTATACACACACACAAACACAGAGTGTATGTATGGTATCATAAACAATCCTGAATTTCAAAATAACCTTAAAATAAATGCCTTTTGTGTTTCAAATTCTATTCTGAGGTAGAAATGTTCAGACTGAAAGTCAGACCACTTCTGGCTTACTCTAGAATGGCTTGTCACAGTTTTGTTTTGTTTTGTTTTGTTTTGTTTTGTTTTGTTTTGTTTTGT
>WNWU01000007.1:15884777-15899220 GCA_012654045.1 Ptyas mucosa | reverse complement strand
TCTATCTATCTATCTATCTATCTATCTATCTATCTATCTATCTATCTTAAATGAACATATAAATTACTTAATGACAGGTGAAGCAGTTCTATCATCAGGCCACATTTACAAAGGAAATGAGTTATTGTGGGGGGGGGATGGAAGTGACCAGTCTTCAGCTGAAAAGATGGCATTACCTTAGAATAGTCTAAGAAATCTGTTTCTGACAATTTACTTCAATTATCAATAACTGCCATCCTAGCGTCATAGGTATTTGTATGCATGCAATAAAATTGCCACCAACAGGAAGCAGTTTGCTGAGTTACTTAAATCAGATGCAAAGCAAACCCATTTTTTGAAATAATTTGTTGAAATAAATAATTTTCATAGAAAAGGCACCATAGGATTACTATAGATGGAATTGTAATAACGAACTTTAAAGTACTCGACCCAACTTTGTCTGTGAGCCTTAATTTGCTTAACATTCAGTCATAATCAAATCAAACAAAATCTTTTTGTGATATTATATTTTAAAGTTTATTTCATCTATCTGAGAATATAGATGAAATAAACAGTTTTTTTTAATTAATTGGTATTATTTATAAAACATTATCACAGTTTCCAGTACATATAGTACATTTCTTTTTCCTCTGTTTGTTCATGATTTCCCATTCCTATTTCTCTTTTCACATACAAAAATATTTATGTATACTCCATAAAAAGATTGCTATAAATAGTTTATTAAATTTTAAAACGTTATGACACTATTTGTATTGTTGGCCTCTATAGAAAAATTTATTAGTCTTTTTCCTCATCTACATACAGTCATGTGAAAAAGAAAGTATATCCTCTTTGAGTTCTATGGTTCAGGACAGAATAAAAATCATCTGGTCCTTAGAAGTTCTTAAAAGTCGGTAACTACAACCTCAGATGAATGATAACATATTACACCATGTCATCATTTATTATACAAAAAGAAAGCCAAAATGGATAAGCCATGAGAAACTAAGTACACCCTTGCTTCTTCCAGATGGTAGGTATGAAGAGGCTAAGTAGCAGTCAGGTGCTGCTAATCAAATGCCCTTGATCAATTGAACATCAGCAAGTGTGATTATTTCTATAAAAGCTGAAGTTTAGGAGTTTGCTGGTCTCCAGCATTGAATTATGTGTTAAAAAATGCCTAAGAGGAAAGAACATCAGCAATGATCTTAGAGAAGAATTGTTGTTGCCCATAAATCCGGAAAGGGCTATAAACAATTTAAAGTCCATCATTCTATAGTGAGGAAAATTATTTGTAAGTGGAAAACATTCAAGGCAATCTTTCCAGATGTGGACATTCTAGCAAATGCACCCCAAGATCAGCCCATGCAATGCTCAGAGAAATTACAAAAAAATCCATGAGTTACATGTCAGATTCCACAGGCCTCAGTTAACATGTTCAATATTAAAGTTCAGGACATTGAAATTGAATCAATCATAAACTCTTCTGTATTCCAGAGTATTCTAGAGTCAACTATCAGGTCATCTGTCCGACAGCTAAAACTTGGCTGAGATTTGGTCATGCAACAGGATAATGATGCCAAGCATACCAGCAAATCTACAACAGAATGGCTGAAAAAGAATCGAGCTGTTTCAATGGCCCAGTTGAAATCCAGACCTCAACTGAATGAAATACTGTGGTGAGAGCTGACCACAAACTTGTAAAGAGGAGTGGGCCAAAATTCCTCCATAACAACATGAGAGTTTGATAGAATTGTTCAGAAAACAATTACTTCAAGTTATTTCTACTAAAATGGTCCTACAAGCTATCAACTTGTAAGGTGTATCTAGTTTTTCACACATGACTTCTCCATTTTGGCTTTCTTTTTGTAAAGTAAATGATGACATGGTGTAGTATGTCATGTGTTATTGTTCATCTGAAGTTGTATTTACCTATTTTTAAGAATTATTAAGGACCATATTATTTTTACTATATCCTGATACATAATACCAACAACTCAAGGAGCATGTACTTTCTTTTTCACATACAGGATAGTCATCATAAGATAGTAAGAATGTGGAAAAATTAGATGGCCTGCAGCATTGCACTCTTATTTACCATTAACTTATTTAACATTCTAAATGTAAATGAAACTCCACATTGCTATAAAATCTGTAAAAACAATTTCAAATTCAGTATCTCAGATCTTCTGATATAACCATGCAAAAATTATCTTACTTCAAGGGATAAAAAGGAAAAGAAATAAAAAGCTGAGCAAAGCCTTAAGCAATGATTAAAAAGCAAAAAACAAAACCAACCAGCATTTAAACATTCTTTCCTAAGGGAAAAAATATCCATTAAAATTCTATGAAGCACATGTCAAGGGGGAGAAAATGAGGTCAGGTTTCTTGTTCCAATTTACAAGGAACACTGGCTTGACATCATGAGACTAAATCTGTTGAGAAACCCCCCTGAGCAACCTTAAATTTTATCCAGGCGTTTTCCTATTTAAGCGACTGGCAATATTCCCATCAATTCTAGCCAAAGATCTTCAATTTGACCTGAATATATGGAATATAAATGGTAGAATTTGATGAGTTTATATACTGCTGTCCTAATTTCCCATGTTATTCTGTTACTGGAGTAGCAGGCACACAATTTTCTTATATTCAAAGAGAATTTTCATCCTGATACCCGGATAATGTACTGTATCCAGGAAGCACCACTGGAAATGTCTATAAGGTTAGTATGTAGAAATTAGGAGACCTATTTCATTTTTTAAAAAGCTGTCTAATTGGTGGCCTTCATAATATGATATGATAGCACATTGCTGTTTCAATGTGCAAATGTTTATTATCTATGTGCTCATGGGCATAAATAAGTGAAGTTTCCATACCCTCAGACAGTTTGGGATTAAAAGGTTTTTGTCAGGGAAATTAGCAGAATAGAGAATTACTCAAGGCTTTTTTTATTAACACTTAATAAGTTTATAAAACAATTCATCAGGATAAATCTAAGGAGAGAAACAAGACATAAAGTTAAGAAAACCTGTAAAAAATGCACTGAAGCATCTACAACTTTATAAACAACAGTGCAAAAGAAGTAGGATCTTAACTAACCCCACCACTGTCTATAAATTATTTAACTGTAAAAAAATATGAAAAAGTACTTTACATCAGTACTTGAAATTCTTTCACCGAAGAAACCTGTAGATTATGAGATGAAAACTAGTTTAGTGAGGAGAAGAAGAAATATATTGGATAAAATAACAAGCATTTCATTTCACGGGACTTCCTTTTCTAAATCAAAATGTATTTATAGTTAGTAATGTGAGCTGCATGATGATGGATCAATATATGAACTGCTGTATTCCTGTTAATAGACTTTAAAGCCACAACATTTTATTTCACCACAACTTTTGAAGAATTTAAAATTTCATATATTTCCCAATTTTTTTCTCACCATTAAGGTGCTAATGGTCAAAATCTAGATTTTTTTTAGAAAAAAGCTTTCTTTTTTTTAAAACTGATGTATCCTTCACCTTTGCTTGTAATGGATATAACATATATACAAACAAAAGAAAATATTTCTAATCTGAAGATACAGAAGTATTTGTTTCTCCTCTTCTATTCTCTAATTTTAAATATATACAGGTAGTCCTTATCTAGTGATTGCCTCTTTAACTCACTCTTTATGATTATGACAGTGATAAAAAAATAGCTTTATGAGCAATCCTTTCATTTGCAATCTTCACATCTATAAAACAAAGTAAAGCTGAAGTAAGATTACAAACACAGTTGTGGTTTCACTTAACAACCACTTTCCTTAATGACCAAGTTTCTAGTCCCAATTGTGGTTGATATCTATACATATAGGTACACAATTTATACACACATACACTACACACACACACACACATACATATATAATTTAAATTTATATACCACCCTACTCTCAGAGGACTCGGAGGGTGGTAAACAGCAAAAAGATAAAATACACATAGTACAAACATTAAAAAACCATTTAAAATACATTAAATACTTAAATACTTTAAATACAAATTTAAAATACCCCAATTTATAAGACAAATTTAAAAAGCAATTTAAAAGGGAAGTTATGCCAGGCCAGCCTGCTAGAATAAGAATGTTTTTAGGGCATGGCGGAAAGTGTGCAGATCCGGGATCCTCTGTATGTCCAGGGGGAACTCGTTCCAGATGGCAGGTGCCCCTACAGAGAAGGGTATCCCCCTGAGGACCGCCAGTCAACACTGTTTGACCGACGGCACCCTGAGAAGCCCCTATTGATTTTCAAAGAAAATACAAACCTAATGTATAAACAGAAAAACAATGAAAAAAGAAAAGTTCAGGTAAGAAGAGGTGAAAAGACAAAAAGAAAGAAGAAAACAAAGGAAGAAAACAGAAAAAATGTCTTCTGACTTTCATTGAACAAAATGAAAGTTGAAGTTCTTACGCAGATGTTAACATTTGTTTACATCATTTCCATAATCTCACATAATTCTAATCATTGGACTCCAAGATGGCTGTTAAACAATAGGAAGATTTTTTTCTCCTGCTGATGATCTGCTGTTTTTTGCTTAAAATCCAGCTGTTAAGCCAGTTCTGTTGCTACCTGTAAGTCAAGCCATAGGTCTTTCAGATTGTGGGAAAACAAAGGCAAAATTTGGAAATATTTACACCATATCAATAATAACAATAATAAAAACAAATTCCAAATGCACTGTGATTTGTAGAATACAGAATTGTAATGCTCCAATGACATTTTGTTTAAGAAGATATAAAAATAAGGGAAGAGTGAGTTATTCAATTTAATTATTATAATATAATGCAATTCTATTAAGTCCAGGTTTTATGATGTGCAATATAAATCTGGTGGATGTTAGATAATTAATTAAATCTGGGGAATTATGATGCTTTGTTCAGCATACTATCATAGATACTAAAAAGGAAACTTTGAATGTGCAAGATAGTTTACATGAATGGTTTGTCATTTAAAATTTCATGATGTAAAAAATAGGTGCATTCCTGAAAGTGAGCAGATATCATTGCGAGCAGCGGAGAAGTTGGACTTCATCTCATTAGCTCAAAATAGTGGTTCATGTGCCTAAAAGGGAAACTTCCTTCCTTTTTACAGTTTTCACATTCCATATATCTAATGAAAGGAAGAAGCTCTTTGAATCTGCACAAGCCTGAAGAGATACATAGACATAGATAAAAAAAGTAAGCATGGTGACTTGCAGGATGAAAGCTGATGTTAGCCTAATTAATGTTCCAAATTTAAGAGAACTTACTCAACAAGCCTGTTTCTTGTTTTCAAAAAGAACAGCAAAAGTAGAAAAAATTCCCAAGAATAAAAATGCTGAAGGGAAAAATAGTTCAGGAGAATTAGGAAATTCTGAAAAAATAATTAAGGCACCACCAATAACAAAGAGGGGGAAAATAGGAAATGCCTGATAAACCCAAACTCTCTCTGATAAACTAAGGTGAGGGGGAGAGAGAGAGAAAAAATGTAATGGAAAGAGGGACATACAGCAAACCATCATATCAAAAAATAGTCTCAACTTTCAAGAATGGGATCAGAAAAGATGAATCTCAGCATGGTCAAATGCTTAATATGAATGCCAAAAGTAACAACAAAAGAGGAATTATTCTGATATATTTCAAAAGTCAAAAATCCAGCTGGCTTACTAGTTGAAGAAATTGGCAAAATTGTGCCAGGCAAAGGGAGAAAGCTGAACGGCTTAATTTATCTTGTATCTGTCTTTTCACAAAAGGAAAATAAACAGTCTGACTTGTCAGAAGTGGCACGGTGGAAAGAGGGAGAGAAATGAGATCCAAATAGCTAAAGAATTGATAGAAGGATGACTTGTTGATCTGAGTGAATTCATGTCTTCTGCACTAGAAGTATGACATCCCAGGGTATTAAAGAATCTGGATGCTGTTATTTATTTTATTTTTATTTATTTATTTATTTATTTTTAGATTTCTATACCGCCCTTCTCCCTGGGGACTCAGGGCGGTGTACAGCCAAGTAAGAAACACATAATATAAACAATTAACCAATTAAAAAGAATATCTAAATTTGGCCCAGAAATTTAAAAACACCCCACTTTAAAATCATTTAAAAGGCTTCGCTTAGGCCAGCCCGGCTTGTTGGAAGAAAAATGTTTTAAGGGCCCGGCGGAAGGCACAGAGGTCATGGATTTTTCTTATCTCAGGGGGAAGCTGATTCCAGAGGGTAGGAGCTCCCACAGAGAAGGCCCTCCCCCTGGGGGTCACCAGCCTACATTGCTTGGCTGATGGCACCCCGAGGAGACCCTCTCTGTGGGAGCGCACGGGTCGATGGGAGGTTGTCAGTGGCAGAAGGCGGTCTCGTAGATAACTGGGCCCTATGCCATGGAGCGCTTTAAAGGTGGTAACCAGCACCTTGAAGCGCACCCGGAAGACCACTGGGAGCCAGTGCAGCTCGCGCAGGAGCGGTGTTATGTGGGAGCGCCATGTAGCCCCCGTAATTACCCGCGCGGCCGCATTCTGGACCAGTTGGAGCCTCCGGGTGCTCTTCAGGGGGAGCCCCATGTAGAGAGCATTACAGTAGTCCAGGCGAGAGGTGACGAGGGCGTGAGTGACCGTGCACACGGAATCCCGATCAAGAAAGGGGCGCAACTGGCGAATCAGTCGTACCTGATAAAAGGTCCCCCTGGCCACAGCTGTCAGATGTTCCTCTAAGGACAGCTGCGTATCCAGGAGGACTCCCAGATTGCGCGCCCTCTCCACGGGGGCCAAAGACTCGCCCCCGATAGTCAGCGATGGCGTCAGCTGGCTATATCGGGAAACCGGGAACCACAGCCACTCAGTCTTGGAGGGGTTGAGCTTGAGCTTGTTCCTCCCCATCCAGATCCGTACAGCTTCCAGGCACTGGGACATCACTTCAAGGGCATCGTTGGGGTGGTCTGGGGTGGAGATGTACAGCTGGGTGTCGTCAGCGTACTGATGATATCTCACCCCAAAACCACGGATGATCTCACCCAGCGGCTTCACATAAATGTTGAACAGAAGGGGCGAGAGGACCGACCCTTGTGGCACTCCACAAATGAGAGGCCTCGAGGTCGACCTCTGCCCCCCTGTCAACACAAACTGCGACCGGTCGGAGAGAAAGGAGGAGAACCATCGTAAAACGGTGCCCCCCATCCCCAACTCTTCCAACCGGTGCAGCATGATACCATGGTCGATGGTATCAAAAGCTGCTGAGAGATCTAATAGGACCAGAACAGAGGAACAACCTCTGTCCCGGGCCCTCCAGAGATCATCAACCAACGCAACCAATGCCATTTCCGTGCTGTGACCAGGCCTGAAACCCGACTGGAACGGATCCAGATAGGACGTTTCCTCCAGGAATTGTGGGAACTGTCGTGCAACCACACTCTCAACAACCTTCGCCACAAAGCGAAGGTTGGAGACAGGACGATAGTTAGCCAATATTGCCGGGTCCAGGGAGGGCTTCTTGAGGAGAGGCCTCACCACCGCCTCCTTCAAGGCGGCGGGGAAGTATCCCTCACTCAACGAAGCGTTAATAATTCCCTGGAGCCAGCCTCGTGTAACCTCCCGGGAAGCCAGTACTAACCAGAAGGGACACGGGTCCAATAAACATGTGGTCGCATTAAGTCTCCCCAAAATCCTGTCCACGTCATCCAGAGTCACAAGGTCAAACTCCTTGGAACTTATCTAGTTCCAAGTCATTGGATGATTTTTTATAAAAAAAAAATCCTGGAGTATAGGGAAATATAAGAAGATGGAAAAGCCCCAATGCTGTTTTAATATTTAAAAGGGGACAAAAGTGCAGCTAGAAAACTACCCATCAATCAGTTTGACATCAATACCTTGGAAAATCTTAGGGAAAAAATAGTCAATCCATTTACAAGTACTTTGAAATAATAAGTGGTTGCTAGACGCAAACATAGATTTGTTTTAAAAAGTCATGCTAGAAAAATCTTCTTCGACAAGATTAGTGGTTCAAGCTATGAATATAATGTATTTAGACCTCAGTAAGGCATTTGATAAAATAGGTTTCTGTTTTGGTAAACTGGAAAACTGTAGCAATAATGGATGGTATCAGATGGATCAGATGGATTTACAATTCTGAATTGCTGTAGCCAACATATGTTTTTTCGTGAGTCTACGCTCACCTGCAGGGACGTAGTGAAGGATCTTAAGGTTTTGTCCTGGGCCCAGGTCCTTTCAACACTTTTATAAATGGTCTAGTTGGGAGAATATAAGTGATACTAATGAAATTTACAGATAACAGAAAGCTAGTAATGGGAAGTTGTTAACACCCTCAAAAAAGGCTCAAGATTCAAAAGAATCTTAACAGATTTGACCGTTGGGCCATATCCAACAAAATATTGTTGAGTGGTAACAAATGGAAAGTTAGTTAAAATCAGGTACATAGGTACAAAATTGTGATACCTAATTCAGCAATAGCAAGCAGGATCTGCATGCCTTGACAGACCATAGAATAAGCATGAGTCATCAGTGTTGCAACTGCCCAAAGAATCAAGCAGTTTTGGGCTACCACAATAGAGGTACTGTGTCAAGATCATGGGTAGCGATACTATTACTATGCTACACTGATCAGACCACTCCTGAAATACCATGGACAGTTTTGGACACTACAATGCCAAAATAACACTAAGGAATTGAAGAATAAAGAATGCCAAAAAAAAATGATAAGGGGCCTAGAGATTAAAACCTTCTAAGATGGTGAAAGGAACTTGACATGTTTATCCTATGACAGGGACATGATGGCAGTCTTCCAATACATGAAGGGAAAAGCAAATGAATTTATTATCTAGAGCAGCTGAAAGAACACAAGAACCAGTGGCTGGAAGATCTGAGAGGTTCAGAATTGAAATAATAAGTGCCCTCTTCTGTATTTATCACTCATCCAAGTAGATCAAATAAGCTTAACCTTCCAGGTTCTATCGCAATGGGATTGACACCTGAAAGAACTTTGGAAGTAGGTAATTTCCATAGTCTCTTCTTCAGTCTCTAAAGTTCCTTTAGAGACTTCAGTCTCTAAAGTTCCTTCCAGCTACAGATTGGTCAACCTCATCATTCTTGGGATTTAGTGAACACCTTATTTGTTTTGCCTTGCATAGAAAAAAGTGAGATCCAGAGGTGCATTGCTCTTGTATAATGGGGATTATTAATTTATATTGAAAATTTAGTTGCCCAGACCTCTGAAATGAGTGGCAAATAAGCAAAAAATAGTCCTATGCATTCTTGACCCTCAACTAAGTGTTTAAGGTGTTGTTAACAATTTTGGGTGATAAATCAATATTATAAATTAAAGATCTACTTCATGATTTGCATCTTCAGCAACAAGCTGAAAGCAATCACATCTTAGTACCTTAGAAGATACCTATATCCACTATATCCAATAAGTGATTATTTTATATTGATTCTCACATGAATATTACCTATCAATAAAGGAGGTCAGGTTTTGTAGTTCAGGATTGAAATGAGGGGTCCTTGGTGATTTCTGAACTTCTGTTTTAAGGACTTATAGCAGAGGTCATGATGCAATCTCTAAAAGCCATAGCACTTCCACAAATATAACACAAAACATAGATCAGATATATAGATGACATCTTCATCATAATAAAAAAGGACCAATTAGAGAATGTCCATAGAATCATCAACAACATTTTCAAAGGAATCCAATTTACCAGAGAAGAATAAAACAACAACTCACTACCCTTCCTGGACACCCTGATCAACAGAGCCACGATGGCAAAGTAGAAACACAAGTGTACAGAAAAACCACCTACACCAACTAAGTGGTCCACAACAAAGCAACAACCCATCCTCCCGCAAGAGAAGCTGGGTAAGAACTTTATTTAGACTGACACAAATTCACTACAGCAATCCTGAACAGCAGAAGAACGAAACAGAACTTCTATAAAACATACTCCCATAAAATGGATATCCACACAACTTTATCAAAAAGCACCTGACCACTCAACCCAATACAACACAACCAACACAAGTCCTAAAAAGAATAACACTGCTATACACCAAGAACATGTCAGAAACAGCAACAGATTACTACAACCACATGGAATCAGCATAAGACACAAGCCAACTGAAGCCTTCCAAAACATCCTAAGTAAACCAAAAGACTTAGCAGCCACAGAAATAAAAACAGGAATCATCAACAACATACAGTGCAATGATTGCAATAACTACATAGGACAAATAGGCAGAAGACTAGTAGAACACAACTAGCAGACTGAAGACATGAAAACTCTTTAATTTCATAACATATCAACACTTAACCATAGTTTTAATTAGGAAACAAGGCAAAGCAAAGTCCGAAAATACACGGGTATTTCTAGAAGTCTGTCAAACAAATTAGCAATCAACAGACACATAGATATAAACAGTATCTATATACTATGTAAAAGAGATTATCAACAAGCCAGAAAGGGAACAAAAAGACCACAGTACCTTGCCACCAGCAATCAGCACCTAGATGAGTATAGATTAACTCCAAAATTAACACCAGACCAATAGTCAAGTAAACAATACTCAAATCAAGGAACTGCTGAACAAGCCAACAGTAAACAGCCCAACTAAAGACCTTGTAAGACACCTCCACCAATACTGACAGAGCAAGCTACTAAAATATAAACTGAGAGCAAGCCCTATTCCTTACTAGCACTGATGATGTTATCTAGTTTTGGTAATGAAACATCTGCAAGGAAACAACCAAGCTCAGAGTGCACTAAGGAACCTTAAAACATTACCTCTTTATATTAATTATATTCAACATTCCTTTAACAGAAAGGAATGCCGATCCGGTGATAGCTGTAAACAATGTTCCATTTCATAGGCTATATACAATCTTTCAGAAGGTTGCTTTAGCCATAGCAATGCCATAGCAGTACCATGACCATTCCCAGAAATGTCAGAACACTTGTCGTCTCCCAGTGGAAAGGACGTCTCCTCATATGTGTTTCAAATATTTTTATATGCAAATCTTTGGAAGATGTTTTCATGCTAACATAAAATTATGTATATTGTAAAGTTCAATCAGCAGATGATTGTTACAAACAAGAAACCAGACAATACCATCAGCTGATCAGGTGCTTCTTCATTGTTGCTTGCCTATTTACAAGCATCTCACCAGACTGATTATATCCCCTTGGGAACAGCCAGATAAAGGCTTCAGAAATTCTCAGGAGAGGTCTGGCCTCTATCACTTCTTTCCCTGCAAGTAAGATTTTTCACTTCTACCCACACTGTAGCTGGAAATTGCATCAGGTCAATATCCAGATATAAAATATCAAAATAGACAGTATATTTGTATTTTTTAAAAGGCCTTTAAAAAAAGAATGGTACCTTTTTTAAAATGCTATTTACATTTAGTATATTCTTAACAGATAATATTTCTCAAACAGATTATGTTAATGTGCACCAGAGCTCAGTAGTGAAAAGCAAATCAATAATATTCTTCAGTGACAAATCAGAGCAATGACCATTAAGCATGAGTAATTAAAATGCCAGATTAATTGGTAAATCCATTTAAGTTATTTATGGTCAAATATTTCTCCTATTAAAAATAGAAATTGCATTTATAGCTGTACTTAACCATCAACCATCAAATGATGATGCAATTAGTGCATTTTAACATTAATTTCTTTCCACCAACAATCTCCTCCTTAATTTTCTTGGTCTTCTAGGCAAGTGAAAATACAACTAGGAAAAATTGTAGCAGAGATCACCTTTCCTCTACAAAATTTCCTAAGACTGCATGTAAAGCTTAATATGCAATGTTTAATATGCAAGATAACATCTTATCTGAAATTTAAACTATGCAGAATACCAAATCAACATATAACTTTTCTCTGCATCACAATTATAAAAATGACATGTATTTTTGGATTAAATTATTGCAACTTCCTTTGTGAGAATATGCCTGCAAATGAACTGATTCTGACTGAAATGAAAACAAAAGCATAACAAAAAGATAAAGAATTCTTTTGGCATTGTTTTGTAGTGATTTGTCTTAGGTTGAATGAGGAATGTGGCAAAAAGAACTGATTTTCTTTTGCTTCCAAAGAAGAATAGGTCTATAAAAAGGTTTATTTTCTCTTGTTTTGTTTTCTATTTCACAAGGCTTTTCAATTTCATTTTTTCAGCCAGTGTTGCCTTGGGGCAATAAGTATACAAGTGCCCAGGGACAAAACAAAATGTTTAAGTATGAAGTGAGATGTTGAACAATTTTGGGGTGTTGATTTTGTTTTAAGTAAAACAATACTTTTTTTACATTTTAAAAGAAAGAAGAATTCTATTCATAATAGGTTGTGGTTCCCTAAATAACAAAGGGATTTAAACCAATTCATACATAAAATGAAATAAATAAACTTATTGCACACTGGCATCTAGGTAGGCCAATGAGTAAAGGTAATTCAATATTCTAGGAAAAAAAAGGATACCATGGAACAGAGATTCACAAAAACAATGCTTATACAGTATACATAGGGGTGAAATCCAGCAGGTTCCGACAGGTTCTGGAGAACCCATAGCAAAATTTTTGAGCAGTTTGGAGAACCATCAAATACCATCTCTGGTGGGGTGGGAATGGAGATTTTGCAATATCCTTCCCCTGGAGTGGGGTGGGAATGGAGATTTTGCAGTATCCTTCCCCTGCCATGCCCACCAAGCCACATCCACCTTATTTTCAGGGGAAGGCTTATTTCAGTGCATGCACTTAAAAGCCCAATTAGGCTTATTATCAGGGGATGTCTTATTTTCGGAAAAACAGGGAATATATCAGGGGATATCTTATTATGGGGGAAACTGTGTGTGTGTGTGCGCGCGCGTGTGCAAATAAGGATGAATTATTTAATGTGACTTTGAGCCACGTACAATAAAACCAGGAATTAAAACATTTTGCAAAATCATTAAAACAATAAAAATAAATAAATCTAGAGAGGAAAGATGTACAATTACAACTGAAGTACAGATTGATTGATTGATTGATTGTAGTCCCCATCTCACCACAGTCAACTATAGGCAGTTTACAAACATTCACATTAAAATGCACATTTTAATATTACATAACATTAACATTTAACATCACATAACATTAAAACAATAAATAAGGATAATAAATTTAATTTTTAAATTAAAATAAAGCTAACCAGGATGTAATGATTAATACCAAGAATACTATTATAGATATCCAGTTTATAAATCCAACACAACATGTTGTAGGAACTAATGGAACTTGGCATTATGAGTGAACACTTTTACCACATATCCCATTGAAACTTTTAAAAAGTTTCTACCTTATTATTATTTCTATTTCCTGCCTGTGTCTTTTTCTCCCAGGAAGGTATGGGAAGGCAAGAAAGGCAAAGAGAACCACAAGTATCTGGAAAGATTATGCAATGTCACTTCTAAGAGAAAAAGTTGTCGTATGTATGTATTACTGGAACTATCAAAGAGTTAATCCTTCAATTCTGCAGAACAGAAAAATATATTGGGCAGGAATTGTTCCATTTAAAAACAAACAAGCAAATGGGGTATGCAAAGAAATATCATAATGGAGCAGAAATGCTCCTATCATAGGAGCAGAAATGACTATTTACTTTTAAAACTTCATTACTGCATAACATCACATACAAATATTGGGCTAAAATGAAGTAAACAACACACAGCAATTGGAGCTTGTGCTTGTAGCGTTATAGGTCTTCGGAAGGAGATTTCTAAGCACATCTACTTCTTGAGACTATACACCATGAGAGGATGGTTATGATGTCAAAAATACCCGTGTCCTTCCTCTCCTATGGCTGGCACATTCTTCAGGTACCCTTTTCTTTAATGAAAGGTGAGCCACTGGCTTTTTGAAATGATGTGATAATCTTCACACAGTCCTGTGTAGCAAAGAACATTGGAAAAGGCTACTATACTTCACATTATAAGAAAATGAATAATTTTGTTCATTGGCTGCTGCATCTGGAAACCATTAGTGAGGCTAAAGACTTCCGAAATACCCAAAGATTCCAAGGATGACTTGAAAGGCGTCTGTCCTATGCAAGCTTTTCACTTGCATTTAAGGAAAAAGAACACAAGATAGTTATACAGTTGCAGCTTTAATTGGCTTGTCAAGAGTCTTTCAGTAGAAGCAAGGCAGAGATAAGAGCCGGCTATTAGAGAATAACAAAGGCTTGAAAATATAAATGTCAGAATTCTTGCTGCTATGTCAGCACTGCAAGGATGTTTGCCCAAAGAAATCCCCAGCTGGAAAGCCAGATTATCCAATAACGGCCAAAGATCTATAGCTAGAGAAAAGTTCAAAAGGTAGTCAAGCCAAAGTTTCTTTCTTTCTTTCTTTCTTTCTTTCTTTCTTTCTTTCTTTCTTTCTTTCTTTCTTTCTTTCTTTCTTTCTTTCTTTCTTTCT
>WNWU01000007.1:15855487-15884767 GCA_012654045.1 Ptyas mucosa | reverse complement strand
TCTTTCTTTCTTTCTTTCTTTCTTTCTTTCTTTCTTTCTTTCTTTCTCTCTCTCTCTCTCTCTCTCTCTCTCTCTCTCTCTCTCTCTCTCTATCTATCTATCTATCTATCTATCAACAAGTACAAGGAAACAAGTAACAGTATAGACATAGACATGGACACATGAAAAAAAATTGGCACAAATAAGAAGATATAAATAGGCAAAACATAGCCATAAACACATAGAATGATTACATATAAATGGGGACAGTAGGACAGGGACGGTAGGCACGCTTATGCATGCCCCCTTAGGGACCTCTTAAGAAATGTGAAAGGCCCACGGTAGACAGTTTCAGGTAAAAGGTATGGGAATTAGCGAGACTAACAACAGGATCAGGTAGAGTGTTCCAGACATTTTCTACTCTATTGCAGAAGTCATATTTCCTACAATCAAGATTAGAGTGAGTTTGAATCTATTGATAGCCCTTGTGTTATTATGGTTGAAATTAAAGTAGTCATTTACAGGTTTGGTAAATAATCATATGAGCTAAGCATAGGTCAGAACGTAGACGGCATAGTTCGAGGCTATCCAGACCTAAAATTTCAAGCCTGGTGGTATAGGGAATTTTATTTCGAGCAGAGGATTTGAATACTCTTCTAGTAAAATATCTTTGGACTCTCTCTAATGTATTGATGTCTGAAATACAGTGAGGGTTCCAGGCAGGTGAATAGTATTCAAGTATGGCAAAGGTTTTATATGCCCTAGTTTGAAGTATAGCATTACCAGATAGAAAACTTTGTAAAATAAGATTGACAACTCTAAATGCCTTTTTTGCAATGATGTTACAGTGAGATCTTTTGAAGCGAGTACTCCTAGATCCTTGACAGAGTGTGGGTCAACTTTTAGATCATTTCCAGTCACCAAATATTTGATGTTCTTATTTCTATTGCTAATGTGTAGGACTGAGCATTTATTAGCAGAGATTTGAAGTTGCCATTCATTTGACCATTCAGATACATAGTTTACAGTAGGTCATTTTGAAGGGTAGTAGAGTTGTCGGTGATGTTTATTCACAAGGTTGAATGCACAAGGGTGCTGCAAGAAAATTCAATAAGAGGGGTCTTTCAGTTATGGCAAGAGAACTTTCAGCTATTGGTAGAAGATCAGCAGCAGTCTTGGAAGCTACCAGCATTCCTGAGGCTGAAGCAAAAGTATAATTAATTGCAGATAATGGCAGCAGAAACCCTGAAGTGACAAAGGTCCCATAGTAGCAATGCAAGAATCTGACAGCAGAACAGCTGGTTGTAATCCAGAGTTTCTGCCTCTATCCCAGTTTCCATCTCATATGAACTGGGATATTGTGAAATTTTAGCATAGTAATGGCAGAGACCATAAGCAAGGTAAATATTTAACACAGGAACAAGAGAAGAAAATCAGTCCCAGCCTACTACTAACAGTTCCAATGGTGGCAGAAGACACCTATAAAAACAAGATAAGAAATAGCAAACTCCACCACACAGGCATGCAAAGTGTTGTTACATTAAGATGAAAATGAAATTAATTGACAATCAGAAAAGGAAAGCAAAACAGATTCATAGATAAAAGTAATAACAAAGTAATATGTTACACTCCAAAGGAATCTAATATACAGTAGATCTTGCCACAATCTGAGGTCTGCAGGTGAAGTGATATAGTGACTTGTATTTGGCATGTTTTGATTTTCCTTTTGTTTGGTCCAGGGTTTTCCAAACTGTGAGGTGTATACAGGATCCAAGCGAGGTGTGAAAAAGAAGTTATATTGTTAAACCCATCTTTAATTTTTCTTTTATACAATGTGGCAACTATTATTATTGCCTCATTCGTGATTTTTTATCCATGATTATTTTAAAAATATTAGGGTACACAAAAAAATCAAGACATTTTTATCTATCTTCAGTATCTATATCTGTCTGTCTGTCTGTCTGTCTATCTATCTATCCGTCCGTCCATCCATTCATCCATCCATCCATCCATCCATCCAACTATATATTACACACACACACACACACACACACACACACACACACACACACAACATTAATAGTATCTATCTTTGATACTTCCCCACTACATTAGCACCAGTACCCAATATTCAAAGCACAGATTTGGACAATCAAAGATTTCGGATTTGCACAGCATATTCTTGAGTGCCATCTGCTGTTAGGCTATTAACTATATACATGTAATGTAGATATATATGCTTTATTAGAGTCAAAGACCAGCAACAATAATTTAATGTAAAAACATGCATTATATTTCAAAGTATACTGTCAACAACTTGTTCAAGACTGAATTTATGAACTTTTCTGATGAAATGCAATTGTCCATTAAAAGTTATACATATAAGATTTGGAAAAAGATTTCTATAAATACTGTTTTCATTCTATGATCTTTAGATACTGAATTAGAAATGCAAAACTATAAAAAAAAGATTTTTAAGATCAAGCTTCTTCAACTTTCATGTCACAGTTCATGTGGAATGAACTAAGAATGCTGCATGAAAGTTAAGAGTTTACTTCATGGACCAAATGGAAAAATGTGAATGTGAGAATTATTGATATTCAATTCTGCCTGCCTTTGCATAAAATAATACATTTCCCTAATAATGTAATATTTAGCAGTCAAAAACATACAACAGTATCTATTATAAATCAAAACATTGTGTATTCAGTATATTTTATAATATGAACACCCTTAGATACTTTAGCTAATCATACGAATATTGTGTTGAAAAATGAATCTAATCTTTACTAAATTATTCAATACATAATTATTATTTTCATATGGCAAATATGCCTGCAATTTTTCAACTTTAAAGAAATAAAGGAATTGACTGTATCAACTGCTATTCCAAGACAGAAGACAGGTGTGAGACAAAAATAAGCATATGCGTAGTAAATTTTATTGTTGCTTCAAGGTCACAATTAACCTAAGACATGTCCAAATGCCACAAATTAGGCAAGACATAGTTGTAAATATCTTGAATTGCTGTATTAATTATTTACAGCAGGGGTTAGCACGCCTCAGCCAAAAAATTTCATGTTATGTTTCTACTTTTCATTGTCCACAGAGTTCATATGAGATGACTCCAATTAGTTGATTAGTATCAACTAATCAATATATAGACATGATTTTCTTCTAGTATTCAAAATACATGGAAAAATGGTTGGGAAAGTAAGAAAAATCTTTTTTCCTGTTTGATTCTCAGTGACTTAACAAAGACAGCCATATCCTTTTCTTAGCAACAGCATAGAAGGGAATTATCATCACAATCTTCTTTTTTTTCTTTTTAATTCTCAGTTTATTTATAGATTTAATGTTTTTTGATCCTGATCCTACTCACATTAGAGTTTTAAAACCAGTTAGGATATGTGCTGACTCCTAAGGGAAAAACATGTATGCTGCATTCAAATAGATATACCACATTTTTTAAAACATTTTTTAAAGAGAATAATACCAAAATTTGTCAAATACCTGGAGATCCCAGCTAGTAGTAGGTTTCAAAATTTTTTACTACCGGTTCTGTGGGTGTGGTTTGGTGGGCGTGGCATGGTTTGGTGGGCATGGCATGGTGGGGGTGGCACCAGGGGAAGGATATGTAAAATTTCCATTCCCACCCGACTCCAGGGGAAGGTTACTGCAAAATCCCCATTTACTCCTGATCAGCTGGGACTTGGGAGGCAGAGAATAGATGGGGTTAGGGTCAGTCAGAATTTTTACTACTGGTTCTCTGAACTATTCAAAATTTCCACTACCGGTTCTCCAGAACTGGTCAGAACCTGCTGAAATCCACCTCAGATCCCAGCCCTACCACTTTGATAATAATAATGTGATAATGTTGCTTCATGATTCTATCCATGAACTGCCATGGGCATACATCTATGAACAACCATATAGCATAGATATATATATATAGGTATCACTATTATCATCCCTACATCCATCTTTCTTTTTGAAAATAGACTGCAGCTTTTGGTAAATTCTCCTAAAACTACAAAACCTTTTCACCATCTCTAGTAGAATTGGGCTATCAATCTCTAATTGATGGCCCAATTCAATAAAAACCATTATCTCTAGCACTGAACAGGTTGTGCAGCCCCACTCATTCACACACACATGTAAGTGTAACTTATAGAGAGTTTTATTGATGTTGCCCAGCAGTTCCTCTCTGAGACCTCAGAACTGTCCCAAATAAAACCAGCATAAGCAGGCCAAGATTAGTCTACAAGGCAATGGCCAATGGTCCATAAAATAAATGGAAAGCTTCTCCAACAAGTAAGTCCACTAAAGAAATTTAAAGCCACAGTTTAGACAAAATTGAAAGTACATCTTTCTTGGCAAGAGAAGTTCAGCTCACCTGGCAACAGAAGTTCAGAGTCTCAAAAGCACAAAACCAAGCAGGAAGCATGAACAAACACACAGCCATAAACCAAACATGTTCCCAGCAACACCTTCCTCTGTCTGCTGTGATAAATAGCTTTCCAGTGCAGCCCATCAAGATGAGTGGGGCCTTCTTGTGAGTAATCTGGCAGATCTCCATTGTTGTTGTCTTTTCTCTGTCCTATGTGCTCTTAGATCCACTAGGGAAGGCAGCTCCTCTCCCTCCTCTTCACTGACCAGCAAGCTGTCCCCAGGTGAAGTCTGTAAATCTCTTTTGGCCAGCAGTTCAAAGTCATTAATTAACTCATTTCCTGATGTGCCAGGAATGAGCTCATCCTCCCTTGAGCCAGTCTCCGAGGAACAATCAGATGAGTCATCCAAGGGAGACATCACATAGGCAATATGTGACTTGCTTACCATGTAAATATTAAAGACAATCAATCATTATGAGCCTGAGCAAATAAAGAAGAATTTATGCCTAGATAACATAATATAGATAGATAACATAATATAGGAGTGACAAACTTTTGGACATCTAGATGTTTCTGAACTGTAGCTCACATACTCTGACCATTTGCCAGACTGACTTGGATTTCTGGAAATTGTATTTCTGTCATCTCTAGAGTATCAGTGACTGAGAGAAGGCGAAGACAACACCCAAGCGTGATCGCAGACAAGCCGGTGAGAGATTCAAAAGGAGAGTTTTGCAAAGCGGAGTGGCGGAACTACTTGAAAGTGGAAGCAACTTGCTGATTGGATCGAACAAGAGGGCTTTGGAGACTTTGGAACGTGAATTTGCTGATCGGGAGAGAAGAACGATTGGAGACTGGAACCGGAAGTGTAGCCATTTTGAAACCAATGAAAAGAACAATGAGCGGCTAGAAAGGCTGGAAGGACCACCAGGGGAAGACAAGTGGAGCAACTGAACTGAACTAAGCTGAATTGAAACATTTTGACAGTTTAATCTTCCCCTACCTAGACCCTCACAAGTGAAGACACTGAAAGGATTAAGAACAACCAAGTAATTAATTATATTTATACAAACTATCACTAATACCAGTTCACAGATATATTTATATTGTATTGTTTTATACTTAGTTTTTTATCTGTATATTCTTAGAGTATTAGAATAATATATTTACATAGAAGGGCATAAGCTTGATTATATTAACTATCTAACTTATTGCATATATTTATATTTAAGGTATATCCCCTTACACAAATTAATTATATTGTTTAATACTACTACTGATCAATACTTGAGATTGTGACTTATTAACTGACTAATTAACTGATTATTTATTTAATTATTTATATATACATATATTTATTTCTATTCTAAATAAGAATATATCCAATTGATATTTGAGATTTAGATAAATTAAGTGCCATTGTTTTTTATATCTGATTAATTATTAGTAGAACTATAAGTGAATTAATTGACTGTGATATATAATTAGCTATTAGTAGAACCATATATGATTTAAGGGTGAGTTTCATACTTCAACTTGAACTAAGGAATATTGGAAAGAGATTAGCATCTGAATAGATAAAACTGGATATAAAGAGAAGAGATTAATAGACTCGATTGAATCATTGGGGATTGAATCAATTAACTCCAATTATCAATTAGAGTAGAGAGTAGCAATAGATAAGGAATAATCAAAGGCACTTAGCGTCCCTAGCAGTTCAAAAGAAGATATATCAAACAAAAGAAAAGATTACTAGTGGATGACCATCTGGAGGAATATTGAAAAGATAATTAAAGACCAGGCAAGAGTGTTGAAGGAGATGATAAGCCTTTCATCTACTATGACCAAAACGGGAAAGAAAACAACCCCAAACCTCTCAAACCCCACGATCACAATGTCGTTACCTGCAATGCAAAAATCAATGGAAGGCCTATCAAAGACTGAAAAATCAACCATGATCCTCACAATGCAAGCAATGCAGTCGACATTGACAATGATACAAGAGACAATGCTCATGATGCAGGAAAAGATGTCCAGTAATCACCTAGAATTGAAAATGGACATCAAAGACATCGATCAAACAATGAATGACATTCAACAGTCAATACAAATGAACGAACAGAAAATTTAAAAAATGGAATCCAAAATTGAGCAACAAGGAAAGAACCTGGATACAGTAGACCAGAAACTAATGGCAAAAATAAGGAGCTGGAGGACTCGATCACCCAGTTAGAAATGGACAGAGCCTCCTTCTACCTGCACTTTCAAAATATTTATGAGGATAAGGATGAAAATTTGGGTCAAGTTATGGCAGAACTAATAGCCGAAGTCTTACAACAAGATACAGATGAAATAATAAAGGAACTGGATGAGGTATACAAGGTGCAAACCAACTATGCCAGGCGAAACAAGCTGCCTAGGGAAGTACATATAAGGTTCGCTCGGAAAAAAGTCAAGAATATCTTTTACAATATGGTGAGGGAAGAACCAGTTAGATACAAAGGAAACAAGTGTTAAAACAAGTCCCGAGGAGGGTGAGGGAACTAAGAAGGGACTATAAATTCCTAGCTGTCCAATTGAACAAGAGGAACATACTCTTTAGGTGGACCCTGCCGGAGGGTATGTTGATAACGTGGCAAAGAAAGAAAATTAAAATAGATTAATTAAATAGAAAATTAAAATTTGGGATACAATGAAGGCGTACCTAAGAGGGCTGGCAATAGCATATGGAGCACATAAAAATAAAGAAAAAAGAGAGGCCCAGAAGATACTGCTGGAAGAATTGAGGAAAGCAGAGAAGGAAGTGCAGCAAAACCCGGACAATGAGACAGCAAAAGAAAACTGGATGACTATTCATCATAGAATAAATATAATTGATCAGGAAAAATTGGCGTATGAAATCAAACGAACTAAACAATACTATTTTGAGAATGCCAATAAGCCGGGCAGAATAAGCCAGGCAGAACGCATTGTAATCCGCCCTGAGTCTCCGGAGAAGGGCGGCATATAAATATAAATAAATAATAATAATAATAAAGATGGCTGTCCTATAGACTTAAAAAAGAAAAAGAAAAAGAGATTATTTACCAACTAGACGACTCAGAAAGTCGCATCATAAATAAGGAAGAAGAGAAATTGGAGATGGTCCGCGAATACTATGCTACCCTATACAAGGAAGAAGATATCCCCAAGGAAAAAGTAGAACAATACTTATTAGAAAAAGAACTCCCACTGATTGGGGAGGAGGAGAAAGAGATGATAAACAAAGAAATTACAATGGCAGAGCTAAAGACTGCGATATCCAAACTTAAAAAGAACAAATCACCGGGCCCGGATGGATTCCCAGGGGAATTATATAAAAATTTAGAATTAGAGGATACTTTCCTACCAAAATTACTAGAAATTTATAATGAGGCTTTGATAAAATCCAAAATACCAGAATCATGGAGGGACACGTATATCACACTCCTCCAAAAAGAAGGAACGGATGTAAAATTGATAAAGAATTACAGACCAATCTCCCTTCTTAACACTGATTACAAAATATGTATGAGTATTGTAGCAGGAAGATTAAAGGCAATTCTGAATAAGGTAATACACAGCGATCAAAATGGATTCCTCCCAGGGAGACAGATAAGATACAATATAAGGACAGTTTTAGATGTGCTAGAATATTATGAGGAACACCCAGACAAAGAAATGACACTAGTCTTCCTAGATGCTCGGAAGGCATTCAATAATCTGAACTGGGAGTTCATGAAACAACAAATCAATAAAATGGGATTTGGACAAAATTTTGTGAACACAATAACCACGAT
The DNA here is from genome assembly GCA_012654045.1 of Ptyas mucosa. Taxonomy (NCBI): domain Eukaryota; kingdom Metazoa; phylum Chordata; class Lepidosauria; order Squamata; family Colubridae; genus Ptyas; species Ptyas mucosa. The sequence continues at coordinate 15,876,579 of WNWU01000007.1, read as the reverse complement.
TTATGAGAAACAAAGAGCTAATATACTAGTGAATGGAGAATTAACAAAAACCTTCCAAATTAGAAAGGAGGTGAGACAGGGATGTCCCTTATCACCACTCCTGTTTATCTTAGCCTTAGAAGTATTATTAAAAAGAATTAAAAGAAACAAGCAAATTAAGGGACTGAAAATTAGAAAGGGGACTTATAAGACCCAAGCATTTGTGGATGATGTGGCACTAATTATGGAGGAACCTTTGGAAACAGGCGCCCAAATTTTGGAAGAACTTGGTAAGTATGGAGAGGTAGCAGGGTTCAAATTAAATAAATCTAAAACTAAAATGCTAACCAAAAATATGACCAAAGACCAGAAGGAAGCTTTGGAAGAGACAATGGGAATACAAATTGTTAAGAAGATTAAATATCTGGGAGTATGGATTTCAACAAAATGTTTGGCCCTTAAAGAGGACAATTACGTACCCCTGGTCAAAAATATTAAACAAGATTTAGAAAAGTGGGAGAAGTTACAGATATCATTTTTAGGGAGGATTGCAGCAATTAAAATGAGCGTCCTACCCAAATTGCTGTATTTATTCCAAACTGCCCCAGTCAAATTAGATAGGAATTTTTTTCGGGAATTTAATTCTATTATTAGGAAATTTATTTGGGAAGGGAAGAAACCAAGGATTGTAATCAGGAATTTACAAGACAAAAAAGACAGGAGTGGGTTTGGATTTCCAATTTGGGAAATATATCACAAAGCAGCAAATTTAGTATGGTTAAAAGATTGGGCAACCCTGGGAAACAAAAGAATCCTGACATTGGAAGGGCATGACCTCCAGAAAGGTTGGCATGCTTATCTCTGGGAAACAGGGAAAAGAACAAGAACATATTTCCACAAACACAAAATAAGGGACGGGCTAATGTCGACATGGGGAGAAATAAGACAAAAACAATATACCAAAGTCCCTAGATGGCTCTCCATGATAGAGGCAATAATCTATCCCAATGCATTGGAACTGGGCAAAACAGTTAAGTATAAAGAGATATTAGATGGGGCAGGGAACCTCAAGACAATGGAAGAATTGAAAGAACAGGGCACCTACATAGAATGGTGGACATACGCACAAATTAAATCATGATATAAAAAAGATAAAGAGGAACCTGGCATAGAGACAGGCATTAATGGCTTCAACAAGATATGGATGGGCACGGATAATAAAATATTGGCTAAATTGTATAATTACCTGGTGGAGTATGACTTGATAGAGGAGGTGGTTAAGGACCCAATGATAGCATGGGCCAAAAACATTGGACAAACCATACATTTGAATGAATGGGACCAAATTTGGAACAACAATCTAAAAATGACCAGGGCAGCAACTTATAAGGAAAATCAATATAAGATGATTTATAGGTGGCACTTAGCACCAGCTAGGATTGCCAAAATTTACCCAAATACGAGCCCAAATTGCTGGAAGTATGGCCATCAGCAAGGCACTTATTATGACTGTTGGTGGACTTGCGCCCAAGCCAAAGAGTTCTGGAGGAGGATATGTAAATGGGTGTCGGAAATAATAGGAGATACTATTGAATTAGAACCAAAAATATTTCTCCTGGGAATCCTGAAGACAGAATATACAAGAAAGAAGAAGTACCTCATTACACATATAATAACAGCAGCAAGAATCTCCTCCTCTCAACATTGGAAAGTTGCCGTCCGAAGAGCACGTAATCAGGAAGATATTGGAATGTGCCAAAATGAATAAACTGACGCTACAAATTAATGATAGAGAGGAAACTGACTATTATAGTGTGTGGGATATGTGGTATGAGTGGTTAGAGAAAAGAAAATCGAAATGAAGCTCGAGACAGCCAAAAGTTTAATCTGATGATTAACTAAATGAGTATATGGAAATGAGTTGTACTACCAGTAGTGGTAAATAAAATGGAGTTAGGATGCAAGTTATGTAAATAAAATGTAATAATATATATTAAGGATCACACAAGCAAGAATATCCTACAGGCAGTATTTTTTAAATCAAGATAACGAGGCAATACCATGTAAATAATAATGTAAATACTATGTATATGTATATTGACACCATGAAACCGGAAATGTTGGAATTGCACTATAATTATTTAATAATAAAAACTCTTTTTTAAAAAAAAGAGTCAATGGAATTTACTCATATCTACTGCCAACTCACTTTGACCATTTGTAATTCAGATTCTTGTAAAGAATCTGAGCTTTAGCTTACAATAAACCTATATATTTATTTCAACTGCCTGGATTCCTGATTTACTGTGCTTGACATTGGTCACCTAATTGAAATTTGGGTGTTTCACCACTAACAGATGTTTATGACTGTTACCCAATCCTGTTGTGACATGGAGACCATGAGTTCAAGTCTCATCTTAGCCATTAAAGCCAGCTGGTTAACTTTGGATAACTCTGATCCTGTCACTTTCTCTCAGCCCAGGATTGCTATTGTTGGGAAAAATGGGAGAAGGGACTGTTGGATATATTCACCACCTTAAGTTATTTGCAAAAATAATAAAGTCACAATACAAATAAATGAACAAATATGCTGTTATATCAATCAATCAATCAATCAATCTTAAAGTATTGCTTAACGCACTGTAAGCCACCCTGAGTCTCCGGAGAAGGGCGGCATATAAATCAAATTAAAAAAAATAAAATAAAAAAAAATCACTCAGTCATCACTTAATGACTGAGGGTGACAGCAGAACTGACATTGTAAATCTGGTGGTGGTCACATGATGTTTTGCTTAACAACCATATTACTTAGCAATAGAGTTGCCAGCCCCAACTGTGGTAATTAAGCAAAGACTACCTATAATAATCTCAATTTTTATTAAATTCTTTAACAGTCCTAGCATCATGGGCAGATCAAAAATAGAATTTATCTTGGGTTAGTCAGGTCCTTGTGTGCAGAAGTTCCATACATCACCATGGTAGCTTTCCTTTTCTATACAACATATAAAAACTTCCCAAATACTGAAATGACAAAAGAAGTATTCATCGAGTAGATGTGTTCAGTATATATTATTGACCGGTTTAGTTGTAAGTTTGGTCAGTATCGAAAGGAATAGATATTGATTCCTGCCAATACACAGATATATCTGTCTAAATGAAGTCAAGCTGTGCATCAGCAGTTTACTTTTAAGAGAAGAAAAGAGTGTTATACAATAGAAAAATATTTAATGTGTGAATGTGTATCATATTTTGAAATGATTTTTAGTAAAGGATATCAATATATATCTCTATAACAGCATATTTTATTTTTATTCTGAAGAGAAACAATGCATTCTGCAGTAGATAATAGCCCAGTTCAGATCGAGTCAAGATTCTTAATACCTAAAAAGAGAGTTTTCATAAAGAACTCAAAGAAAAAGGAAATCAAACAATACTAACAATCATCCAGTAAGCCAGGGTTAACAAAGTGGCTATGCTAAGGTTTATTATATGCAATTATACATACACTTAGTCACTATCTTCACTATTTATTTTTAATAATGATATATCAACTGTACTTACTTTTAGGTCTCTTTGGTGAAAGGTAGGACAGCACTTTTACAATACGGTATCAAAACATTGTGGGTTTTTTTCTTTGTTTTTAGATGAATCCACTTAAAAATAAAAGCTTTAGAATACATTAGGCTCTTACAAACATTTACAGCCTATATAGTATGGAAGCTTTTTTTTTTTCAAAGCTCCTTACCAAGCAAAAAGGTTTCAATTAGAATATTATTTATTCTGATTTGCGATTACTAGCAGATAATTAAACTTTTGCAGCATGGTGTACAATATATTACATAAATCTGATGTCTCTTTCTCAATAGGTTAGGAAGCTAAATTAGTACTGAATGCAATAAGGTCTCCCAAATGCAGTAAACATTCTGCAACTGTTGGTGATTATCATATCAAACAACTAAATGACTCAGTTGTTCTGTGATCCCTGGAATGAGGGTTTGTTTGTTTGTTTTCATCCTGGTCATCTCTGCACCTAGAAGAAAGTGGCTACCCAAGAATGTTTCTTTAGCTTTGTATTGTGAAGTAAGACACTTGTTTTAACTGTTCTGTCTGCTGATGTTCTCCATCAACGGTTTCCAAATTGTAAAAGTGAGGTTGATTTGAAGAACCAATGGGTTGCATTTTGCTATCTGTGAAAAAATAGCTTAATTAATCAGCAGTTTGCATTGTGATAGGACTCATTTTTTTTAAAAAAATTGATTTATATGCCGCCCTTCTTCAGAGACTCAGGGCGGCTTACAATGTGTTAAGCAATAGCCTTCATACTTTTGTATATTTTATACAAAGTCAGTTTATTGCCCCCACAATCTGGGTCCTCATTTCACCTACCTTAGAAAGGATGGAAGGCTGAGTCAACCTTGAGCCTGGTGAGATTAGAACTCGCAGTAATTGCAGGCAGCTGGATGTTGAATGCTGCCTTAGTAAGAGGCATTAGCCTCCTACGCCACTCATTGTGCATGTTTCATATAAGAACCGTCATATTTGACAATCACTCTCTAGATCCGTGATGGCGAACCTATGGCACACGTGCCAGAGGTGGCACGCAGAGTCCTCTCTATGGGCATGTGCGCTGTCACCTCAGCTCAGAGCCCTCCTTGTGGGTATGTATGCCATTGCCCCAGCTCAGCCAGCTGGTTGTTGGGTTTACAAGGTGAACACTGGCCATCTGGTGATCGGGTCTCCAGCACTCTGGCATGCACGCGCATGCGCATATTCTCGTTTGGGCACTCTGTGCCTAAAAGGTTTGCCATCACTGCTCTAAGTGGATCATTCTGGTCCTATAGAATTTCCAAGCCTTTTTTTTCTTTCCTTTTAATCATGAAAGAACAAAGAAAGTATAATGGTGTTCAGCTGAATTTTGTTATAATATTTGAAAGATTCAGATATTTCTCCTGAGCAATATAAAGTCAAAGACGGTTATATATGCCTATGTACTGCTTATTATAAAGAAAATCAACGGGAGGGGAGGGGGGTAAGGAAGAACATAGAATGGAATGGAATTGAATTGAATCCCCCAAAGTAGATTTTATTTATTTATTTATTCAACTTGTATGCCACCTTTCTCCGAAGACTCAAGGCGGTTTACAATGCATTTAAAAACCATATATAAAAACATTAAAAATTAAAACGTTAAAAACAATTAAAACCCATTCATACCATTCAGATCGCAACAGCGAGATCAACGGCCCCAGGCCTGCCAGAAAAGCCAGGTCTTCACTGCTTTCTGGAAGGCCAATAGGGTGGGGATGGTCCGGATCTCAGGAGGTAACTGATTCCAGAGAGCTGGGGTGGCCACAGAGAAGGCCCTCCCCCACGGGCCCGCCAGCCGGCACTGTTTAGCTGACAGGACCCGGAGAAGACCAACTCTGTGGGATCTTACTGGTCGCTGGGAGCTATGCGGTAGAAGGCAGTCTCGAAGATAACCTGGCCCTGAGCCATGTAGGGCTTTAAGGGTAATAACCAACACCTTGAATTGTAACCAGAGACCAATGGGGAGCCAGTGCAGCTCGCGCACAATTGGTGTAATGTGGGTGTACCTAGGTGCACCCACGACAGCTTGTGCGGTTGCGTTCTGGACCAACTATAGTCTCCGAACACTTTTCAAGGGTAACCCCATGTAGAGTGTGTTGGAATAATCTAACCATGAGGTGACAAGGGCATGAGTGACTGTGAGGAAAGACTCCTGATCCAAGTAGGGTCGCAACTGATGCACCAGGTGAACCTGTGCAAAGGTCCCCCTAGCCACAGCTGACAGCTGTTGCTCTAATCTTAGCTGTGAGTCTAGGAGGACACCCAAATTGCGAGCACGTTCTGAGGCGGACAATTTCTCTCTCCCACCCCAGAACCAGGGATGGACAATTGACATATTCTTTAGGAGACAATACCCACAGCCACTCGGTCTTGTCTGGGTTGAGTCTGAGCCTGTTGACTCCTATCCAGACCCTCATGGCCTCCAGGCACCGGCACATCACATCCACCGCCTCACTGAATTGACAGATAGAACCAGGATAAGGAAAATGGTGTGAATCCAAATAAAATGTCATATTGAGAGGGGAAAAAACTAAAATTAATAGAGATGTATTGCTATTTTTTACTTACTTGCTCTCTTCTCTGCCAATAAACAAATTAAAATCAGCTGTGTAAGGGTAAATACCTTCTCTCTCCCTCTCTCTCTCTCCCGCTCTCCCGCTCTCTCTCTCTCTTTCTCTCTCCCTCCCTCCCTCTCCCTCCCCCCTCCCTCCATCCCCTCTCTCTCCTGACAGGATATTTATTTATTTACTTATTTATTTATTTATTTATTTATTCATACTTTTATACCGCCCTTCTCCTTTTGGACTCAGGGCGGTGAACAGCCAAAATAAAACATGTATATATAAAAATTAAAATAGTTTTAAAATAAATTAAATAATTTGGCTCGTATAATTAAAAGGTATTACAAATTCTAAATTTAAAATTTAAATCAGTATCATTATATAAAAAACAACATAAAATCAAGCCAGCCCGGCTAGTTGAAAAAGATGGGTTTTTAGGGTCCGACGAAAAGTCCGGAGGTCCGGAGATCGTTCCAGAGGGTGGGCGCCACCACAGAGAAGGCTTTTCCCCTGGGGGTCGCCAGCCGGCATTGTCTGGCTGACAGCACCCTGAGGAGACCCTCTCTGTGGGAATGAACTGGCCGGTGGGAGGCAATCGGTGGCAGAAGGCGGTCCCGTAAGTACCCTGGCCCTAAGCCATGGAGCGCTTTAAAGGTGATCACCAACACCTTGAAGCGCAACCGGAAGTCCAGCGGAAGCCAATGCAGCTCGCGCAGGAGAGGGGTCACATGGGAGTGCCCCGTTGCTCCCATAATCCCCTGCGCGACCGCATTCTGCACCAGCTGGAGCCTCTGGGTGCACTCCAAGGAGAGCCCCATGTCGAGACCATTACAGTAGTCCAGACGAGAAGTGACAAGTGCTTGAGTGACTGTGCGTAAGGAGTCCCAGTCTAGAAAAGGGACGCAACTGGCGTATCAGGCAAACCTGATAAAAAGCCCCCCTGGCCACGGCCATCGTGTGCTCTTCTAAAGACAGCCGTGAAACCAGGAGGACGCCCAAGTTGCGAGCCCTTCCCATGGGGGACAATGATTCGCCCCCAATAACCAGCGATGGCACCAGCTGGCTATACCGGGACGCCGGCAGCCACAGCCACTTGGTTTTGGAGGGATTGAGTTGAAGCCTGTTTCTCCCCATCCAGATCTGCACGGCCTCTAGGCACCAGGACATCACTTCCACGGCATCGGTGGGACGGTCTGGGATGGAGATGTACAGCTGAGTATCATCAGCGTACTGATGGAACTCCACCCCAAAACCATGGATGATCTCATCCAGCGGCTTCACATAAATGTTGAACAGGAGGGGCAAGATGACTGACCCTTGTGGCACCTCACAAACAAGGCACCTGGGGGTCGACCGCTGCTCCCCTGTCAACATGAATTGTGACCGGTCGGAGAGATAGGAGGAGAACCACCGCAAAACGGTGCCCCTCACCCCTAACCCCTCCAGCCGGCGCAACATGATACTATGGTCGATGGTATCAAAAGCCGCTGAGAGATCTAACAGGACCAGGATAGAGGAATAACCCCTACCCTGAGCCCTCCAGAGATCATCCACCAACTCAACCAGTGCCGTCTCCGTGCTGTACCCAGGCCTGAAACCGGACTGGAGCGGATCCAAATAGACAGCTTCATCCAGGTACTGGGGAAGTTGACGTGCCACCACACTCTCAACAACCTTCGCAATAAAGCGAAGGTTGGAAACTGGACGGTAGTTAGCCAAAACAGCCGGATCCAGGGAGGGCTTCTTGAGGAGGGGCCTTACAACTGCCTCTTTCAAGGCGGCCGGCAGGACACCCTCACTCAAAGAAGCGTTGATAATCCCCTAGAGCCAGCCTCATGTAACCTCCCGGGAGACCAGCACCAATCAGGAGGGACATGGGTCCAAAACATGTGGTCGCATTCAACCATCCCAGGATCCTGTCCACGTCCTCGGGAGCCACAGGATCGAACTCATCCCAGGTAACAGTCTCAACACCTGCCTCAGTCATCTCGTCTAGACTAACCCAGTCAGCGGCCAAGTCTTCCTGAATCTGAGTTATTTTATCATGCAGATACTGTACAAAATCCTCAGCACGACGCTGCAAGGCATCATCCCGTGCTCCCTTTTTTAAAAAAAAAATATTTATATTTATATGCTGCCCTTCTCCGGAGACCCAGGGCGGCTTACAATGTGTTAAGCAATAGCCTTCATACTTTTGTATATTTATACAAAGTCAGCTTATTGCCCCCACAAACCGGGTCCTTATTTTATCCACCTTAGAAAGGATGGAAGGCTGAGTCAACCTTGAGCCTGGTGAGATTAGAACTCACAGTAATTGCTGGATGTTAAATGCTGCCTTAATAGGAGGCATTAGCCTGCTACGCCACTCAGGATCCTGATGGAGGAGGGAGCGGGTCACCCTAAACAGGGCGGCTGGGTGGTTATCTGATGACGTGATAAGAGCAGCAAAATAGGGAGGGGGGAGGGGAAGTTGGGAGGGAGTAGGGAGGGTAGGGGGGAGGGGGAGAGGGATGGGGGGAGAAAATGTTTCTAATTTTTTGTAAAACTTTTTAAATTTAAAAAAAAAGGAAAACCAAGGAGCTAAGTGAGTTCGGTGCTGGGTCAGAGGCCGCAAAGGCACGACTCGGTCCAAAGCCCCAGCAGCTGCCTTATCCCAGGCCGCCACCAGGTCTTCAGTCGAGCCATGGGCCAGGGTCTCAGGAAATGGCTCAAGCTCCATCTGGAACCTATCAGGATGCATCAGGCACCTGGGGTGAAACCACCTGGTCAGCTCCGCCTCCCTGCGATGGGGTGTAGTGGTCAGGAAGTCAAGTCGAAGGAGCGAGTGGTCAGACCATGACAAGGGTTCGATAACTATATCCCTTAAATCAAGACCATTCAACCACTGACCAGAGATAAAAACTAAGTCCAGAGTGTGTCCACCCATGTGAGTAGGGCCATGAATTACTTGGGTCAGGTCCATGGCCATCATGGAAGCCATGAACTCCCGGGCTACCTCAGACGATTTGCCGATGGATGGCAAGTTGAAATCCCCCATGACCAAAAGTCTGGGGGTATCAACCGCCACCTCGGCTATAACGTTGAGGAGCTTGGGCAGGGTCGTTGCCACGCGGCAGGGAGCCAGGTACGTGATCAACAGGCCCATCTGCACCCCACGACCCCATTTCACAAAGAGGGACTCACATCCGGTTATCTGTGGTACAGTGGTCTCCCTTGGATCAAGACCTTCCTTTAGAATGACCGCTACCCCCCCGCCCCTGCCCTGAGCTAACATATTAAAACATTGTTTTAATATGTGGATTAATAAGCTTAATTTTAAAAGTGTAATAAGCTATTGAGATTTAAATGTAAGTGTAAGTAGCTTTATATGTATGTGTGTGTGTCAGTGGTGGATTGGCCCCAGTTCGCACCAGTTCTATAGAACCAGTAGTAAAACTGGTGGGAGGCTCCGCCCACTGACCCCAACATCATCAGAACGCTTCTGCGCATCCCCGCTACTGTCCATGCCCGTTGAGAACCGGTAGTAAAGGTAAGTAGAACCCACCCCTGGTGTGTTTGTATAATTTCCTCAATTCCTCTGGGTTCTAATGAAGTTTATCTGTTGAAGAAGACACATTTCATCACACCCATTGAGATCGTAATTTATGGGAAACAGTAAGAATTGTGGGGCCTATCTTTTAAATACAGCTATCTGATGCAACAATATTTGGGGCCCATAATAGATTTACAGTGAAAAATCATGTCTTCAATAAGAGAATATTAGTGTTGCTGATATCATTAAATAAAGATGTAGTAGATTATTCCTTTCCAATATTATTAAATATAATGATCTTCCTAATTTCAATTATGCCTGTGATATTCATATTTGTAGCTAATAATTCTCTCCCCCTCATCTTATTAGAAAATTGATGACATATTTTGCCTCAGAAATATTAACTGAATATTGAATATTGCATAATGGCCAACATAGAACTTCTCACATTTTCCATTTTTTAAATAGAGCTTTGCTAATTAGTACTTTGTGACCTCTAAAGGTTTGTGACAATAAACCTTGTCAATACAATAATACTTACAGAGAATATCCTTCCTGTTGAAATATTTCACTACACTGATCAGTTATCTATAAATACTAGTTGGAGACAAGTTAAATCTTCTTAGATCAAAAAATAATTATATAGCCCTAAATTCCCATTTGTATTTAAAAGGTAATACATATATTTTAAGTGTATATGCATATGAATATGTATGTGTATTGGGACATTACACACATATACAGGTATGTATATGGGGAGGGGTTTACAAAGGTATACCTAATTGCAAAATATAAGGAGAAATTAATATATTGTCAAGATGTTTGACTGATACCAGCGAGAGTCTCTCAATAGCAGAATGTCCTGGGTGATTTGGTGCCAGTATTTAATATATTTCTAGGGTGGTTGTAAAATTAATTAGTTATTAATTTTAATTTTAAAGTTAATTTAATGAAAATTAGTGTAACCATCTACAATAATTTAATAATATAATTTTCTAAAAGTGAGCTTTAGGGGCAGGCGCTTGAATACTGAACTGTTATCTACATCAATGTTTTAACACCCCAAAGCTGGAAAAGGTGACGTGAGGTGATGTCCTTTTTTCCACTATAGCCTCTCTCTTGTGAACACTAGCAGAAAATTGATTAACAGGATTCTGAATATTAAACACATGCAAATTCTGGTGCAAACCCTAAAAAAGGCTAATTGTAAAAGTCAAACAAAAACAGCCCTTGGTCTGTTCATTTACATTACTCTATAAAATAGTCCACTACTCTATTGACTCTGCAACATCTCTACCTGATGTATCTCCCTGTATATTTTGTGACTTTGGATTTCAAAGATCTCCCTGATCTTTCTCTGATCACAAAGAACTTCATAGGAGTCAGATACTACAACACCATGCAAGTAGCATCAAAATTCTCTACGCCCATCAACAATATTTTAATCTTGATGTTATTATCACGAAGTGTAGCATCTGTGAAAAATATTGCTTTGGTTAAAAAAAAACAATTTTAAAAAATAAGAATAAAACTAAAACCCTTGATATTTCAATAAATTATTCTTGTTTTTCAATGCTCTATAAAATTAATTTTGCAGATGTTTATGCATGTTTCAAATGTTCTCTGAGAAAATAGCATGATTTTTTTTTAAACTGGGAACTGATTGTATAAAAGAAACAGCTTTCACAGAAAGAGATTTGAATCTCAGAAAAAAATGATGGCATTTATAACAGCTAACAGGAGCATCCCTGGATAGTTTGAAAGGTTCTGTAATAGAAGACAGTAGATTTATAAAGAATTCCTATAAAGTGACATAGAAAAACAGTCAGTGGCGTGAAATTATTCCCCATGCTTTCTAAATGAAGAGCATTTTCTCACTACATATCATTTAATGTCATACTGAAATCAACCAATGTAATTCAGATATATTTTTTTATAAGTTTAAAGCCCAATGTGTTTGTTTAAGATAACTTTTAAGGTTGTTCTAGAGTATATCTGCTGTGCATTGATTTAATAGCATATTCTATCGTGTAATGGTTAGTAATTAATAAGGGTAACTAACATTATAGTACATTTCAAAAAAGTGAAATGGAATCACATTTAGTCTTAATTAAAACTAGACTCATTGAAAATAATGGTCCTTAACCTAGTCATAATTAGCATTAATTTCATGGTTTCCACATACTGGAAAGATAATGCTCAGAATGTTACAGTACAGACATTAACAAGGTATGGAATAAGAAATCAGCCAGATGTATGGGCTGAATTCTGAAGAAACAGACATATCAAAATATACTTTCAACATCTGATAAATGATGGAAAAGATTATAGGGCTGCAAAAATATATTTATGCAGTGATTAAGTGTATTTACTGTGTAGCCAAAAGTCTTAAAATGTGGGTGTGGTGGATCAGCTCATTTGCCTATTGAAAAAAATTCTATTATAACCAGAATGCAATATTAAATTTTGTAATGTACCACAGCACCACACTGAATTTGAAATGAAACACCCAAGATGAAAGTGAAGACTTTTAGCTTTAACTCAAGTGGTTTGACAAAAGTATGGCATTAACCATTAACGAATTACAGACATTTTAAATACTGACTCCCATTTTTGTTGGCTCATAAATAATGGGACCAACTAGCATAATTACAAATATAAGGATGCTTTGAATCATAAGATGTTCCTTTCCTTCTCCATACGTCTCTTCCAATCATTCTGATAAAGTTAATCTTGGTTCCATCAATCCAAAGAATCTTATTCTAATACTGGTTTTTTAAAGTGACATTAAGTAAAATCTGGCCTGTCTATTCTTGAGCATTACCAGTGGTTTGCACCTTGTTGTGAAGCTTCTGTATTTACATTCATGAAGCCATCTCTTGTCTGTAGACTTTGACAATGTCATGCCTACTTCATCAAGAGTGTTCTTGACATGACTAGGAGTTGTGAATGGATTTTCTCCACCAATGATAGAATGCTGCAGTCATCAACTTTAATTGCCTTTTCTGGTCTTCCTGACCTTTTGTGTTGCTGAGCCTTCCAGTTAATTCCTTCTTTTTCAGAATGTTCCAAGCTGCTGTTTTGGCCACTCCCAATGTTTTGATATTTCTTAGATGGAATTGTTTTGTTTTTCAGCCTAAAAATTTTCCATTTGCATAGTCACCTCTTTGGAGCTCATGTTCCAGTGAACAGATACCAAATGCAAATGTGAAACTCAGAACCAACTCCAGATCTTTATGTGCTTGATTTTCATGGACTAATGAGAGAACAGGGCATACCTGGTCATGAAACTGCTTGTCAGACATTTGTCCCATCATTTATGAGCCACCAAATATGGGGGTAGGTGTATTGAAGTGGTTGTAATTCCTCGATGGTTATTGACAATCTTTTGTCAAACCTCTTAAACTAAAGCTGAAAGTCTTCACTTTGCTCACATCTTGAGTGTTTTATTTCAAATTCAATTGATGGTGTACTGAGACAAAATGCCACAAAATGTATCTTTGACCCAATGTATACAAACCTGATTGTATGTGTGTTTGTGCCTTTAAGACAGTCTTTGATTATTGGTGACTGCTTGGACTATTCCCTGCTTTTCTTCTTGGCAAGGTTTTTCCAGAAATGGTTTGCCATTGCCTCCTTCTTAGGTCTAGGAGAAATTGACTGGCCCAAGATCACCCATCTAGTTTAGTGTCTAAGAAAGAACTAGAACATGGTGTAATGTCTTGAAGCCTGATGCTTTAATCACTATACACCAAAACTGGTTCATAAATCAAATATGGAACAACTAATATTTCAAACTTGAAAAAACAAGGTTGTATGTTGTCATCTTAGCTGTTTCACTTATAAGCAGAAAATATGAAATATTGGACTGTAAGAAATTTTAAAAATGCAATTAAAATTGTCAAGTGAAAATCCAAAACTTTTGATATCTTAATGATATCATTTTGATGTTCGGATTTCCCAATATGAAAAAAGCCAAAAACAAGCAATGCCTAAATCAGGGGTGTCAAACTCATGTCATCATGGTGGCATCACATGACGTATTAGGACTTTTTCCCCCTTTGCTAAACCAGGTATAGGCATGGCCAGCATGTGACACATAAGTTTGATAGTCCTGGCCTAAATAATGGAAATGGATGGAGAGTTATTGAAGTCGTAATAGACTTTATATTTTCAGACTCAAAAAAGAAAACAAAACAAAACAAAACCAGGGTGATATTGAAATAAAAGAATACTTGCTATTTGGGAGAATGCAAAATTTTAATGCAGAGCCATTACCCTGTCAACAAAGGTATATATCATTAAGCATATGGTTTCAAATTCTAAAATATGCTATAATATGGATCATCTTATGACATCTGAATGAAGAAAAAATGATATCTTTACATTGTTGTGCTATGGAAAGTTGTTGAGAATACCTTGGACTGCAAATAAATAAAATCATTCAATACTAGATGTAATAAAAGCAGACTGTTCACTGGAAAGATGAATAATAAAGGGAAAACTTAAATATTTTGAACACAATGTGAAAGCAAGAATAATCAGAGTTGATCCTGATGACAAAAGCTTACAAGAACTCAAAGAAACAGTTTCTAGCAGATTTCACTAGTGAATCTGTGTCCTTTGGGTCATAAAGTCAGAAAGAGATGGAATGACTGAACAATAAAAACTGCAGCAGTTGAAAGAATCATAAAACTGAGTGAAATTTCAAGGTCCCAGATAATACATCTAAACTATGATATTATTTCTTTATAAGGAATGCTACCTTTTGTAAAGGATCTTGATATGGAGTAGGATTCTTATATAGATTTCAGATTAAAGAAGTAAACTTTTCTGAGTTATTTTCATAATGGACATATTTAGGAACTATTTATTTATTAAAAACTACAAGGAAATAGTTATTATTAATTTTATTTTTATAATTTTGTTTCATGTATTTATTTATAAACCCATTTCTGCATATATATGTGTGTATTTCTCTTTAGCCAGGTTCTATCTACGTAAACCAAGATGTTATGCAGCCCTAGTTCAGTGAAATCCCAATTCACTAGTTTCTGGACTTTTTTTCTTCTTCTGGCAGCTAGCAGACCTTTTGCTGCCCATTGGGAGACTAAGATAGATCTATTTCTGCCTTATAAGGCTTCATCAGTTAGCCACACCCTTATCTCATGTATCCTCCCAATGGGCAGCAAAAGGTCTGCTGGCTGTCAGAAGAAGAAAAAAAGCCCAGAAACTAGTGAATTGGGATTTCACTGAACTGGGCTGCATAACATCTTGGTTTACATAGGTAGAACCTGGCTAAAGAGAAATACATACATACATATATACATACATACATACATACATACATACATACATACATACATATATAATTTTATTTTAATTCTCTTTTCGTAGGTCTTTTGTGTATTTTTGTTTCATCCAGGTTTTTCCTACGTAAATCAAGATCTTTATACAGCCATGGTTCAGTGAAATCTCATTCACTAGAATTTTTTGGCTTTATCAGACATCAAAGCACCATTTTGTTGTCTGTTTTAAGATTTAGGGGAGACTAGGATAGCTATTTCTGGCTTGTTTGCCTTCTTCGGTTAGCCACACCCCCACCAACTGACTCCTCCCTGTAAAGGTCAAATATTTATTTTATTTTATTTTAATTCTCTTTTCGTAGGTCTTTTGTGTATTTTTGTTTATATATATATATATGTGTGTGTGTGTGTGTTTATATATATATAAATATATATATATATATATATATATAGAGAGAGAGAGAGAGAGAGAGAGAGAGAGAGAGAGAAATTAATTTGTAATATATGGACAATGAAAGCTTGAAAGTTATATCATGTGCCACTTTTTTTCAGAAGTAGGAAGTTGTTCACACAATAAATAAAGAACCCAGATATTTCTATCAACCTTGTGAGATTGACCAGATAGAAAACACAATCAAGTAAACTAATTCTACTTTATTGTAAGGTTGCATTAATCAAATCTTGCAAATTTGAAAGTATATTTCTCCCTCTGTCTCCTTTATAGCCAAAGAAACTAGGGAGGATCTGCTCTGTCCACAATCTTGCTGCTATTGACTCTGAAATGAACCTGGCTGAAGTCATCTTTAGCTGCGTCATAGTTGCCACGAACCCGGAGAGAGGGGAGAGAAGGGGAAAGTAGATAGACCAGTTAACTGTCAAAACAAAAGGTTTTCCTATGGGAACCAAGGTCATCTTAACAGGTGGCTGTGAAAGGAAGAGAGGAGTGACCAAGCAGCTTGCCAGCTACTTTCATTGGACAATATGACCAGTGACATCTGGGAGAGGGAATTTTTGCTCTTTTAATTAGGTGAAAACCGCAGGAACTTTTAGAGTTGGTTTTCACTGGCTGTGCCGATATGATGTATCCAATAAACGTGTTCTTTGAGGAATCTAGCTACCTCAGAGTTCTGCTTTCAATGGGTGGGTTACTCAGAATGTTGACAGATGCAGCTCTTTTATCTAACTGTTTCCTTGGCTGAATCTCTTTGTCCTGTCTACCAAGGTCATCTCCATATACTATTGCAATGTTTAAGGCAATAGAAAACTTTTTATTTATGACCTTAGCTTATAGAAATCATTTGGTGACTTCAATGAAATGTGAATTCTGTATATTGTCCAGTGGTGGGATTCAAATTATTTTACTACCGGTTCTGTGGGTGTGACTTTCTGGGCATGGCATGGCTTGGTGGGCGCGGCTTGGTGGGCATGGCAGGGGAAGGATACTGTAAAATCTCCATTTCCTCCTGATCAGGTGGGACTTGGGAGGCAGAGAATCAATGGGGGCAGAGCCAGTCAGAGGTGGTATTTACCAGTTCCCTCAACTACTCAAAATTTCTGCTACCGGTTCTCCAGAACTGGTCAGAACCTGCTGAATACCACCTCTGATATTGTCCCACATTTCCAAGAAGTGTGTGTATTATGTGTGTGAAAGAGTCTCTAAGATACAGTTATCCTCTGGCATTACTTATACTTTGATATGGACTCCTAGGGAAGATCAAGTTAGCCTTTTCTCTGCTGGTCTACAAAAAATTTGAAAACGAAGTTATCCTTAAGGCAGGGATCCTCAAGGCAATCTTTATTTCTTAGTTCGTATTTGTTCTTTTAGTTTTTCTTTAATGTTTTCTGGTGTTACTGTTCATATATTTGATCTATATCTATCTAGCCAAATTAATGGTATAGTTTTATCTAAAAAAATTATGAAATTTTTGTATTTGACAATGTGTGATGTACAATAAAAATCATAATGAAAACTACATAAATGAATTAAAATGAAATATCATCTCATATATGTACTCAAAATTTTAGAGCTGATTTACAAAAGGATCACCAATTTTAATAGTCTCACCAAGCATACATGAGATTCATGATGGAAAACAATAATATCTAATATCTGAACAAGTTGTTGATTCTAATGTATTTTATTAATTATAGTTGATTTCATTGTAGTCATCTGGTGGCATATTTATTTAATATTATTTAAGTAATAATCTCTGGTCCCAATCACCGACCGAAATTCAATCTTGCATCATTCTCCTGGGACACATATATTTGTCTTCAGTCATTAATATACCTTTTGAATGATGTTCATTAATCATTTCAATTTAAATGATTAAATTGAATTTAATAGGAATACTAGCTAAGGGAATATATGACTGAAGTATGAAGGCAGAAACTTTTCAAATATCTGGGAATAAATCTCACAGAATCCTACTCTGTTTGACATAAAAATGCATAGTAAACTTTAAACTTATAAACTTATAATAACATACAATAGTATATTTCCAAAAGTTTGGCTTGGTTGTTTTAAGGATCTCCCTACATAAACTGAATTTGTATTAACATGCACAGAAGACACTTCTGCTGTTGTGTATTAAGGAAGCAATCTTCCAAGATTATTTAGATTGCTTATGATAGACCTACCATATCTTTTTTGCAAAAATATGGAAAACCATCAGATGGCAACTGAGAGAGCTTTTGTAAAGGATCTATTTTTTTCTAGTCCACATATTATTGACCTAGCAATAAAATAGTTTAAAAAAAATATTTTCACTATAATTCAGATAATAGGTTCTTCAAGCCAAACTCAATACAATTTTTTGTTATTGTTTTGTCCTGAACAATGATAGTTAAATATATTAGTCAAAATTCTCTAAGGACAGATGATGCCAAGGTCATCGGATTAACTATGAGTGAATTGAAAATGTTCTCATCCAAATACAACACTATATTTACTATACCATATTGAGATTTGAGTGCTTTTATTGCCATCCATCTTTCTGAAGGTGATTGTTATTTACCTTTAGATTCTACAGTCTGACAAATTGAAGCATGCTAAAACTGAGTGTAATAAATTTCAACCAGAAATCAAGGGCAAATAAGACAAATATATTACCATGTATTGGGAATCCTAACTCTACCCATTGCCATAATCTTACACAGAGCATCAGCCAAATGTTTGTATGGAACAGAAACCCAAAAATTCAAGAAACACTTTGTAAGAGTTCTTTTAAGTAAGATTTATGGTCTTCTTGATCTCCTGCAGAAGATGATGAAAAGCTTTATGCTCCTAGATTGAAGGACTTCCATTTCAGCTACCTGCTGCTCTGAATTATCTTAATGAAACCCTAGCTCTTTGCTCAAGGCATTCAAGTGTTACCTGTTGTGATTCTGATCCCTGAGCCTGTCCTAACAGAGGGAGAGGACTCAGAAGGTGAAGGAGAGGATTTGGCAAGGCCTCCCTCTCCAGGACCCTCCTCTCTGGCAATGCCTCGGGTTTCCTCCGAAGACCAAGAGATATGCCAGGAGCAAGGCACTGCAGAGCAGCCACAGATAGAGAGCGAGAGGGATGAATTTTGGCTGGATCCCAGGCAGCATCAGAAGGATAAGCGCGTGCAGCAGAGAAAGAGGTGTGGGTGGGTCAGAGATTGAGATGAGTCACTGGACCACACCCCACAAGGGATAAAAGGGGGTGTGTCGGCTATTCAGGCCTTGTGACGGACAAATTGAAAAGCTCGGAAGTCATATCATGTTTCTAGAACCCTGTTAGGATCTCTTTTTGGATTTCTTCGGACTGAACTTTGACAATTCTTTGCTTTGTGGAATTAATTTGGTATATTGGACTGAGGAGAAAAAACCTCCCTTAGTGAGTAAAATCTCTTGGCAGGCAGTTCATGGTTTGCTGCCAAGACTGTTATCTTAAAGGAATTCCTGTCCGTTTGATTCATTAACTCCTGGCTGTCTGTTTGTGTGTGTGTGTGTGCGTGCGTGCGACGGGGACAGAACAGTTACCTATGTAAAAAATAATAGTTTTACCTATGCTATTTCTTTGAATAACTTACTTCTTTCCTACAGAAAAACAGTATCAGCAAATGTACTTATTAGAAAAGTATAGCTGAATGTTAGAGCTGTGCTCAGATGACTCTTTGAATTCTGGCAAAAATAAAAGCAACAATTATATTCACAAGCACTCAGCTAGAGGAGTTTTGTTTGCTTTTTAGACATAGAATGCTGAACAATATTATAATGCCTTGTATTGAATGTAATATAATGGATGAGCATATACTAGAATTTGTAGAGATTTAAAATTGTATATTAAGTTTGTGGGTAGAGAAATGGAGTAAATTATTTCTCTTAATTCATCCAGGAATGATATATCTCCAACAATTCTCAAGAAAAAAATTCCTTTTAACAGTGTGGGTAGCATTGTTGCTGAAAAGTAAAATGGAAAGTGTTATCTCCTGTTGGCTTCCCTAGTAAAGTAATTGACATGTTGGATTGAGAGACCTTAATACAAACTAAGTAAGAGATGAATTTTAAATGAAATATTGGACTCACCCCTCTTGTACAACTTTAAATAAATAAGTAAATAAAAGAATACAATGCGTAAGAATATCTCTGCAATTATTTTATCCTTTGAATAATTTATCAAGCAAATTATTTTTCATTAAAATCCCTGGGAAATTGGTAGAAGAAAAATACCAAATAATTTATCTCTCTGCATTCATTCACTTATCACTGTGAGCCAAAAGATTAAAAACAAAATATATTGTGGCTAAGCATGAGATGGATAATCTGTATCCTCGGGCAATATAAGGATCATGTGGTACTGAATCTACTTTGTTTATTTTTTTCATTCTGAAATTTATACATGTCCTCAATCTAACTGTACTTTATTATATATTAATATTGTCTTTTCAAAGTGCTGTTTCGGAAGGCAGAAAAGGAAAATGATGGTGATGGCTGAAAAAAGAAAAGAAAACAATATGACAATTTGGATTTTCTCACATTTTTGCCTTAGTCCGTTTCTTTTTTCTTTTTTAACTTTCACACCTTTACAAAAAGGTTGAGCTTTAATGGCTATGTTGTATCCACCATCTTTCAGAACTTGATGTACATATCCTCTGATACTTTCATGGTAGATGGGGCAAAGACATGTGCTAGGGAGCAATCAGATAAGAGATAATACTGATAAGTTAAGATTCTCCTCCAGCTCAGAAGAGACCATTCCTCATTCCTATGGCTATAAAGGAGATGGTGGGAAAATAATATTTTCAGACTTGTAAGATTCTATAAACGTTTACAGAGAAAAAAACAGAATTACTCATCAGGTTGTGTTACCTGTCTGATCTACCTGGGAAGGCTGACAGATAGCAATAGCACTTATATACTGCTTTACAGTGCTTTACAGTACTCTCTAAACTGTTCACATATTGCTCCCCAACAATCTGGGTCCTCGTCTTACCCACCTTGGAAGGATGGGAGGCTGAATCAACCTTGAACCTTGTGATATATTTTTTATTTATTTATTTATGTTTAATTTGATTTATATGCCACCCTTCTCCGGAGACTCAGGGCGGCTTACAATGTGCTAAGCAATAGCCTTCATACTTTTGTATATTTATACAAAGTCAGCTTATTGCCCCCACAAACTGGGTCCTCAATTTACCTACCTTAGAAAGGATGGAAGGCTGAGTCAACCTTGAGCCTTGGTGAGATTCGAACCTGCAATAATTGCAGGCAGCTGATGTTAATAACAGGGCTTTAGACCACTGTACTATCGAAGGCTAAATTGCAGGCAGCCTGCAGGCAACAGAAGTAGCCTGCAGTACTGCACTCTAACTACTGCGCCACCAATACCTTTGTTCTGCTTTAATATTTCTCTATTTTTTATTTACTGTTGTCTGCCAACTGATAATCCATTCTATATTTAATTAAAATTAACAGTTGTTTTTGATAAGGTGGGCAGCTATATAAATGTGATAAATAAAATAAAATAAATATTTTGTGTCTATTATTAAGATAAAAGCATTGATCATAGCAGATATTTTAAAGTGAAATGAACACAAAACAACAAGTAATTCTTCCTTCCTTCCTTCCTTCCTTCCTTCCTTCCTTCCTTCCTTCCTT
>WNWU01000007.1:15837611-15855477 GCA_012654045.1 Ptyas mucosa | reverse complement strand
CTTCCTTCCTTCCTTCCTTCCTTCCTTCCTTCCTTCCTTCCTTCCTTCCTTCCTTCCATCCATCCATCCTTATGGATCTTGTGAAATCAACTGTATGCACTATCTGCTATGGAATTGTAAGCTTTGAGGAAAATTTGGAAATTGGACAAATTCTAATTCTGGATTTATGATTCATAGGTTATTAGTGGCTTATGATAGAACATTCTTTTTCTTGAAAATGTACACATTGTAGGGCACAGTTTTGTTTATTGAATTATGCACCAAATAATGCTTTAAATGAAACATCTTGTTTAATATTTTCATGATGATTTCAACATAGTTCACAAAAGTTGTTCATGGCTAATTAAAATAAAAACAAGTGACATTTTTCACAGGAGTACAATATTCACCATATGCTTATGGCTTAATAAATTACTTTGAAGTGAACTAATGTAATTTAATAAAAATGGGGCATGAACATGGAGGTTATATATGTTAACAGTTTGTAACATTTTGATATTATATGTAGTAATAAGCAATAATATATTATCACCAGTCATATGAGCAAAGGTAAAGTTGTAAAAATAAAATGTATTGAACCAATTAGCAAAGTATTATCAACGCTAATCTACTTTTATCAATATACTGATTAAGGTGCTGTAATTAGTATAAAAGAATCAATTACCATCAAATATTTTGATCAATGAACCCGTAACAATCTTAGATGCAGAATTTAATCAGATTGATTTAGTTATGGTACTAAATGCCAGAATTAGACATTAGAAAAATCCTGGGTTTAATTTCTTTTTTTCTTTCTTTTTGGGATTAGTTTAGAATTCCCCCCCCCCCCCCACACTTCTTTGGTTCTCATGGTGTGAAGAATTCCTCAGATCTTCTCTTCCCCCCTTTAAAGTTTCAAAATATTAATTTCATTCCACAAGTTGAGAAAACAATCCTAGATTGAGTTCGTACTTATGAAAGATAATTCCGTGCTATCGCCAATTTGTTTAAGTAAATTCATTTAATTCAGAAAAATATAGATGGCACATCCACACAACTGTCCCAATCTGTCCCAAGCAAACCTTACCCACAGAACACAAGTCTCCATATCTCTACCTGTATTTTAAGGTAAGCCCACACCTGGGATAGCCTGATAAATGCTCTGGTGTTTTCCCATACACTTCCATGCTAAAATTATGCCTGCAGGCAATTTAAGTCACATTGATGAATGTTCAAATTTAGTTCGTTTTCCTGTGCAGCCATCCCTTTCTGTACAATCTATGAACTCTTTTTCCATCCCTCAGTTTGGCTGCAAAGGCTAGGCTACCATCTCCTGCAACCATTTATTTTCTGTTAGTGAACAGGTAAAGATTCTGAGTAGCTTGCTTTTTATTTAACATATACAGTATATGAACCTTTACAAGAAAGAATTCTGTTGCAAGTAGTCATCTCTTGTGTTCTTCTATGGTGTCTTTTTTCTTCTTTATGTTATGTAAGTTACGTTGTTATTTATTTCTTTAATGTATTTGAATTACATATCATCTAATTGTTGTAGGACCCTAGGCAGTGTACAACCTAGCAACAAGTTGAAGTGCAATGCAAATAAGAACAGGATTTAAAAAAGAAGCAAAAGGAAAAAAAGGAAAAACAGGATGGCAAATCTGGTTGTCAACTCTGAAGCATTAAAACACAACACCTGCAAGACTTT
The DNA here is from genome assembly GCA_012654045.1 of Ptyas mucosa. Taxonomy (NCBI): domain Eukaryota; kingdom Metazoa; phylum Chordata; class Lepidosauria; order Squamata; family Colubridae; genus Ptyas; species Ptyas mucosa. The sequence goes on along the minus strand of WNWU01000007.1, from coordinate 15,853,790 downwards.
CAAGGAAGAAGTGGCAGATTGAAGACAAGACTGCTAAAAAGCAGTCTATGATTGTGTTGGAATGGAGTACTAGAGTGTAGACTGGCTCTTCAATAATTTCCAGTAAAGGAGAGGACTTGAGATTGCCCATAATTGCTACAGATAGCAATAGCAGTTAAACTTCTATACTGGTTCACAGTGCTTTACAGCCCTTTCTAAGCAGTTTACAGAGTCAGCATATTGTTCCTAACAATCTGAGTTCGCATTTTACTGACCTCAGAAGGAAGGAAGCAGGAGTGAAATTCAGCAGGTTCTAACAGGTTCTGAAAAACCAGTAGTGGAAATTTTGAGTAGTTCGGAGAACCAGCAAATACTACCTCTGGCTGGCCCCAGAGTGGGGTGGGAATGGGGATTTTGCAGAACCCTCCCCTTGAGTGGGGTGGGAATGGAGATTTTGCAGTATCCTTCCCCTGCCACACCCACCAAACCACGCCCACCAAGCCATGCCACGCCCACCAAGCCACACCATATCCACCAAGCCATGCCCACAGAACCAGTAGTAAAAGAATTTGAATTCCACCACTGGAAGGAAGGCTGAGTCAATCTTGAGTTGGTGAGAATTGAAACTGCTGGAGCCCTTAATCAGCAGAAGTAGCCTGCAGTACTACATTCTAACCACTGTGCCACCACAGCTCTGCTTGTCATGAGAACAATGCAAGAAGATCTCCAACCAGTTTAGAACTCTGGGAAATTTTATCCCATATTCATTGTTTGTTTGATATTCAATGCACAAGCTAGAACTTGTCAGTTTTGGCTGCCTTGTGACTAACTACATTATTCGTTATAGGAAAATTTGTTTGGTATTCATTGTTTTTGGTACTCATTATACCTCATGGAACTAATTAAGAGTGAGGACTGAGGTACCACTGTAATTAAATGAAGTTCAGCAGAGAACTGATGATGGACTGAGCCAACACACAAAAATGGGAGGCTCAAACATATTTTTGAATAGCAGTAAGGAAAAAGGAGTATATAAAATAATGAAAGTAATTTTTTAGAAAACAATAGATAACAGAAGGATTATTATCTTGCAAAACATTGTTGAAGATCAAAGCACGCCCTTCAACTGGATTTAAAATATTAGTCTCAAGATTTTGATTTATATGGAAATCATTCATTCATAAATACTGATGATTTACATTTTCAAATGTTTTTATTTTTTGAAGAGCATCATTAGAAAATAAGCAATGTGATGGAACTTGCCATCAAATGAATACATATGTTTTATGAACACGTGCTTGGAAATTACCAGATACACAGTACATTCTGTATTTTTACGAGTAGACAGGCAGCTATGAATTTCCTAGCTAGCCTGGCCAAACCTAATTATTTTCTATTATAAATTTAACCATCTGCATGCACAGTTGGATTTAATGCCCCCATCTTCAATCATTAGAGGAAATACATTTCACAGTCAGAAACAATGAGATGTTTTAAAAGCAAAAAGCCATCTCAGCTATTTCTCTTATTAATGCTTCTCTGAATAAAAGATTTTCAAAAGTAGCTATTAAATATATTATTAAATATATTATTCTTTTATTTCAAATTGATTTGGTGGGTAAGGCTTTTTAAAGTATGGCAACATGTTTAACCAGTTATAAAGAATAAATATACATGAGTGTGTGTGTGTGTGTGTGTGCGTGCGCCAGCACACAGTGGTGGGATTACATTTTTTTAACAACCGGTTCTGTGGGCGTGGCTTATTTGGGGCCATGGCTTGGTGGTCATTTGACTGGGTGGCTGTGGCTACGTGCATAGAGACTACTCAGAGGGCTGAAAAAAGTGATTTCTGACCAGTCCTTGCACTTTTGACCGGTCCTTGAACTTATGACTGGTTGTCATTTATACTTGTTGCAGCATTCTTAACAACCGTGTCATTCATTTCACAACTGCGGTGCTTCATGTGACCGGGTAGGCGTGGCCAGGTGGGCATGTGACCAGGTGGGCATGGCCAACTCAATATTGCTTCTTTGCGCTAATGACAGTTTGCCGCAATGGTTGTAGTGTGAAAAACAGTCGTAAGTCACTTTTTTCAGTGCTATTGTAACTTTGAATGGTCACTAAATGAACTGTTGTAAATCAAGGATTACCTGTACAAAAATACAAAAAGCTTCTTTGCTTGCAAAAAGCTGCCCTAACTACCAATCATTAGATTAGAAATACCTGCAAGCTGGAGTTACAAATCAGGCAGGGTGCCAGAGCACCTTGAGGAATTAAAATAGTTTAAAAGCAGTGATAACTATCAGCAGCCAACTCTGACTACACAATTGACTCACACACAATGTAAAAGCAGCTGGACTTCACAGAAAATGGCCCCTGCAACAAGCAGGAACCTCATAGAGTTACAGAGAGTCCAAAAACAAACTATCACACTTTACACAAAAATGCCGGTTCGGGCAATAGGTAGTAAAAAAATGGTTTAAAAAGTAAAAAAAAAGTTCTGAGGATCGCGTGGCACAGCTGATTGTCACAGCTAATGATCGGAACCTTTTTTTACTTTTTTAAAGTATTGTTTTTACAACCTATTGCCCGAACCGGTAGTAAAAAAAATGCTTTAAAAAAGTTTTTTAAAAAAAGTTCCAAGGATCAGCTGTGCAGTGTGATCGTTGGAACTTTTTTTTATTTTTTAAACCATTTTTTTACTATTGGTTCGGGTGAACCAGTAGCATATTCACTACCAGTTTGGGCGATCCAACCCAAACCAGTAGCATTTCACCCCTAAGATAGGCTCAATATTCAGAAGGATCTTGACAGAGTTGAACACGGGGCTTAATCCAACAAAATGCAATTGAGTGGTGAGAGAAAATAAAGTCTTACATTTAGGGAAGGAAATCAAATACACAGGTATAGAATAGGTGGTATCTGGCTCAATTGCAGGTGGAAAATGGACTGGGGCCTGTGGAGGAAGCCTACGTCAAGCTAGATTGGGAAAGCTGGCTGTGAGAGGAAGAGAAGCCAGGTGAGTTGGACCCAGACACTTTCCAGGTCTCTTCATCTCAGAAGCAGCAACCTCTCACTCTCCCCTCTCTGCTAACCCCCTTCTTCACACAGGATTCTCCAGCAGTAGGAATTGAGAAGGAGAAGGGGCGGCGTTCCTGTGTGCTGCTGTTTCTGCGTGGCAGTCTTCCCTCAATGCTAGTGACCACCACTACCCCCTTTTCCCTCTCTGTTCCCGCTGCTGGGTGATCCTGTGCGATGAAGGGAACAGCAGCATTTTGTACATAGAAATGGCAGCACGCAGGATCTCAAATGATTTTTTTTTCTTACATTTGCAAGAACCATGCTTTAGTATTCATAACTTTTGTTTCTCCTATAGGTTCTTTCATTCAAAGAAGCAGTGCAAGATCAGAAGATGTGGAAAGACTTGGCCAATAGACTTGTCAAGAGTCAGCATGACTGAATGGATATCGTCATCATCATCATCATCATTATCATCATCATCATCATAGGTTCTTTCACTAATACAGCAGTTTCTCCTCTGAACATAACAGAAATGCATAAAAGATGACAGCAATATTTGTTTAAAATAAACTTTGCATTTATTTTTCACATATTTTGAAAAAAATAGGAGTATGTGTGCCCTTTAAATGATCATATTACTATTCAAATACTAGCAAAAGAAGTGTGATCAAAATACAAGCTTTATAACATTCTTCAGTATTCTTACTAACTACAGTACATCCATGCTGAAAATATAGTATTTTTTAAACTTAAACAAAGGGATTCCTTTTGACAATGACATACATTTTAGCCCTTATGATAAGGTCTTATTTCCATGGTTACTAAATATAATTGCAAACAAATTCTAATATATTACATGGTATATGTTTATTCTGTAGTCCTATCAGAATGATATTTACTTTTGCTACTATTTTTGTACTGCTGAAGTATTGTCTTAACATTTAGCTAGTGACTAATGTGTATATTAGCATAAACTTGTGCTTAACATTTATTCTATAGGCCTCCAGACAAAATTCTAAGTTTGCTTATAAGGTCAGAAGTATAGAATATGTAAACACAAAAAGTCAGAAGTTTTTTAAAACTTTGCACAACCTCAGGAAGATTTTAAAAATGCATTTCAAATTTCTGATAAATGATTCCAAAGTCATCAGAATAAATATAAGTATTTGCTTAAAATAACAATCTAATAATTCACGTATTGATGGAAAGGAGCCTACTTGGGAGGGATGAGTTCATAATTAATCTCATCAGTTTTGCATTTTTTATGTAAAAAACTTTTCATCTTTGCAGACTAACTTCAAAGTAAAACATCATGAAGATTAGAGACTGTCATTCGATCATTCTTCTCACTCTTCTCCTACGCTTTAGATTACATTTGGTTGGAATGACAGAATTGTAAATAATCATTACATGTTAAAATTAAGAACAGGAAATAAAGACTATGTAAGGCTGCAGATGTAAGGCAACATATCTCATCTAGTCCCTTTTTTCAGTGATGCGTTCCCTGAGTGGGCTGGTTGCAAAACCCTTACAAAAGTTATGGTGAGGGATGTCTTTGCCCCTATTAAGAAGACTTTTCTGTAAATTTATTTGATTGTTACTTCTTTGATACATCTGATGTATTAATAATAGTGGATGAACAATTTAGAAATAGATAAACTGTAGTGGATGCCCCAGAAACTGGCTTGCACTACAAGGGAAAAACTACAGGAACTTCAGAGTGGGGTGCAGAGGAGGATCTGGAAGATCTGAACCAAGAGGGGATGGGCAAGAGGAGAAGGAGAGGCCAGGAACATCAGAAGGGCTGTAGGAGTGACCGGATCAGCAGCTGGCTGACAAAGAGAGAGAAGAAATGTAGCTGCAGCCTGGAGGCTCAGAAGGCCATCCAGAAACAGAGTGCAGAGAAAGAGTGTAGCTGCAGCTAGTCGTGGGAATGAGGAGAAACTGCCTACTCTTTGGGTCTTGCTCTGTGTTTCTGGACTTGGGAATTTAGACTCATTGAGTTTTACACTGGTTCCTGTATGGGTGAATCCTGGGAAATACTATTTGGAGCTGGTGGAGTCTCAGTAAAGACTTCAAACCTTTGTGGTGTGTATGTGTGAGAGAAAGTGGGGGCGGGGCATAAGGAACGTAAATGTTGCAGTATAAATTAATCATGTTAAAAGTGGTTTCAATTTTTTGAAAAGTATTAAAGCATTGTATATCTGGAAATATATGAATAGTGTGTAATTATACTAAAATAGTTGATACTCTGGAATGCTGTAGTATCAAAGCATGACAAATAATGAAATCTCTGTATTCCTTATTTGGAAGTATTAAAAAGGAAGCTGTATACCATTCACTGATTTCTAGATCCATCACATATATTGCATATAATTATTGCAGTATATGTAATTAAAGGTTTAAAGGTTTCCACTGTCCAGTTGTAACCAACTCAAGGGAACAGTGCTCATATCCCATTCTCAGCTGAACCTGTGCTGTCTGTGTTCCACCATCAAGTGGTAACATTTGCGCTGAAGCAGTAAGTATCTACTGGCATTTGCATGCTTTCAAACTGCTAAGTTAGCAGGAGCTGGGATGAGTATTGGAAGCTCACCCTGTTGCATAGTTCTTAGGTCTTGACCCCAGGCCGTTAGTTTTCCAGCTAATAAGTCCAACATCTTAACTATTGAGTCATTGCACCACCCCTGGCATGTAATACTGAAATTAAATTAGGTGATTCTGTTTTTCTCTTATGTGTCATGTTCTCTGTGTTGTGAATGTCAGCAAAATAGCTCCCCCAAACCCTCCATAATTTTCAGATAACAGTCCAAAATTAGATTGAATGTCTGCAACATAGATACATGTAATCAGGTAATCATACTTTCTAGCTCAAAGGTGCTTTTTCAAGAGGCAACTGGACTTTCTGCTTTTTCTTTGAAGATATTTCACTTCTCATCCAAGAAGCTTCGTCAGCGCTGACTGGATGGTGGGGAATGAAAGAATTTATATTTCTTGCAAACAGCTGGTCATTTGCATACTTTTAGCGAGACATTAAGGCCACCTGGAGGTTTATTTGTATCATCAGGGTTACATGAGTGGTTCAAATGGGTGTGGAGCCTTCTTGGAACTGTTGAAAGTACTGAGTTATAGATTGAAGATACCATGTTTCCCCAATAATATGAACTATCCTGAAAATAAGCCACAGTCTGTTTTTTATGCATGTGCCTAATATAATATGCATTCTACCCCCCAAAATAAGCCCTATAGTGGACATGACCAGCATCGGCGGTGGCGAGTGAGCATAGGCCAACAGTATCTGTCAGCAGCTGCAGCCCATGCAGCACAAGTGAGTTGAGTACCTGTGCAAGCAGTAGGTAGAAGCAGAGATGGGGGGAGGCAGGCAATCTGAATACATTGTATGGGCCATGGGCAAGTCAAGCATCAGTGGGCCAGAGTGGTGGCTGGTTGTGGGAGGCTAGTCTTTACATGGCGACACTGGCAGCAGACACAGACAGAGGTGCAGGGAGAGGCAGATGATCTGGACGCACTGCATGGGCCACAGGAAAGCTGAGCGATGTTGGGCCAGAGCTTCAGGTGGCCACGGAGGCTTGTCTTTGTGCGGTGACACCAGCAGCAGACAGAGCCAGAGACATGGGGGGAGGCAGGCTATTCAAATGTGTTGCACGGGCCAAAGGAAAGCCAAGAGGAAGTGGACCAGAGTGGCAGGCAGATGCAGGAGGCCCATCTTCAAAGTTTTTCAGCTTGCCTGCAACCTGCATGGCATGTTGGGATCGTCTGCCTTTTGTTTCACAATTGGGATCCCCTGCCTTCCACTCCATGCCTTCCACTCTGTGCAGCCTCAGAATGTGCCAACCAAGGCATCGGCAGGCTGCGGCTGCTGTCAGATACCGTTAGTCCCCAAGTGCTTTCTGGCTCTTGTGTGTGTGCTGGGGGGAGGGTGGCCAGCCAGGCTGATCACCCTGAAATCGGGTTTCCAGAAAATAAGCCCTAGTGCTTATTTTGGAACCCAAAGGAAAATAAGATTGGGTCTTATTTTTGGGGAAATATGGTGAATGATATCATATCCCTCCCCTCTGTTGAGAGAGGGTTGTACAATTTTGACATAGATGGCCTCTTTGACCTCTCTTTCAAATCATACTTTCTAGCATTCCATAAATAGCTTATCCTGACTGAGAGTACTTCTATTTTCAATTTTCTTTCTAGTTGAAACCTTAGTGCATACCTTTTCATATGACTCACAGTTCACTTACAACATTCAAGAATGAACAGTGTGATAACTTCAAAACAGGAGTTTAAACACAATATGAATGCAATCTGAAGCCCCTAGAAGTCAGCAGTGCAGCATCCAGGGAATTATGACTAACTGTAATAAAACTGTGACAAAAAGAGAAAGGTTTATATTAATAACTGGAGTGTAATCATATTAAAAAAAATATCAGTACAGATAATTTATGGCTGTACATGGTTTGAAAATGATTTGGCAGAACTGTTTGGGGTTTTTTTTTCATGAATGCAAGTATAATACCTCTCTGTTATTCAGCTAGATTCTGAAATAAGTAGGGTGCTTCAATGAATAGCTGAGAGGTGTCACTCATATGAGAAGTCTCTAGCCTAATTATTTTCAAACCATGCACAGCTGTATTGCAATTGATATAAAATAAAATATAGCTTGGTCCTTGCCCCAGCTCTATCTGTTCAGTGAAAGTCCTAGAAACATTAATAATGTGATATGATGTGATAATGATATGATATAATAATATATAATACAATATTGCATTTTTTTCAAATTCAGAACAACAGTCATTGCTACAAAATGAAGAAATAAGCTACTAGTCTGTCTTGCTTGTGGGCTTCAGAACCAGCTGGGTGGGAAATTAGATTATGTATGCATTTGATCTGCTTTAGCAGAGATTTGTTGCTGTTGTTGCTGTAATTACTGCTAGTTATTGTGTGAAATCCTGGTATTTAATGTCAGAAGAGTTTACAGTATGATAAAAATGATGAGAGATTCCATAGTCTACTGTACTATACATCATCATCTTAGATTTTTGCATACATCTACTGTGAAGAGTAAGTACAATAAATGTGTTTATATTCACTTTCTTTGTTTGGTTTTAGTACATTTTTTTTCCAGAATCCAGACTCAACTTTTCCTATAAAATGAATCTTTGTAGCAGTCAGCATACAGTGATTCTTATCACCAAGCAACGGTAGTAAGCTTCATTAACAAAAAAAAAGTTTGTCCACTGAATTGGAGTGTGCTTTTGCTGACATAGCACTTTGTGGTAGGGACTATTAAGCAAGTGAAAAAAATCTTTCCTGTTGGTTTAGGTAGAGAGGCTCATGTCCTATTTATTCTGAAGTTAAAGCTTGTACTACTACTGACCTTGAATAGCACTACTTAGTAGGTGATGTCTGAACTAAATTAAAAATCAGATTCCTTCAAAACTACATTACTCTAGCAGCAATAAAGGGGGAGACACAGCTTAGTCCCAGGCTTCTTTCAAAGAATCAGTCTCAGCTCTTCAATCTGGCCCTCCTATACAGGACTGAGATCATTTATTATTTGTCATGTCTCTCTGTGTGTAAGATAGAGAATATGAGTGTGGTATACCTGAACAATAAAATTTGTATTATCTATTTTCTAATATTGAACATCCTTGATAGGCTTAGCATATTAGTGAATCAAAAAGCATCAAAGGCTTACTAGATAAGGTACATGAATAAATAAAGAACATTTTTATGGCCAATCTTTTGTGAATGTTTTTGTCATTGCAAATTTTCATTTCTTTATTCAGACACATTATCTAGCACTGTATTTACCAACCCATGCTGAAATACCATGAATATGTAAAGACAACATTTATCACTCTAATATATTCACCAGTAGAACAATAGAAAGGGTGTGTAATGGAATATATGAATGACTTTAGAGAAAGTGGTGCTTCCTCAGAAGCCATCATAGAAGTGAGGCAGGATCCCAGAGTCATCTAACGGTCAGAGAAAGAAACTTAGGAAGGACTTACCACAATGGTTCAAACACTTAAAAGTGGAGGCAGGAGGTTTGTTTGGGATTCTTACAAGGTTCCGTTAATCTTGAAACTTGCATGATTCTGTTAATGTAACCTTATTTCACCATGTCATGTTTCCTATCTGGTTTACTAAGAGAGCTGATATCAGTCTTGCATGTCTGAAGGGACAAACATCCTGCCTCCACTTTTAACTGTTAGATTCAGTGGTTCAGCCAGTTCGCGCCACTTCGGGAAAACCAGTTGTTAACTTTCTGAGCAGTTTGGTGAACTGGTTGTTGGAAGAAATCATTAGGGCAGAGAACCGGTTGTTAAATTATTTGAATCCCACCACTGGTTTGATTCATTAGAATGGATCATTCCTAAGTTTGTTTCTCTAACCATTAACTCACTGCCTCATTTGTATGATAGTTTTCTAGGCAGCATCTCTTCTCTCTTTCTCCATGGCCATTCATACAGTCCATTACAAGGTTGTATTTATTTCATTTTCCCCATGTTGTTAACCATTTGCCTTGCCATTTCAGATTTCATTCTCTTTCCCTTCTACAGTATATGCCATACTAAGGAGGATGGCTCAAGAAAAACAGGAGGATTTTGTGATCAAATGAGGTTGCAAAAGAATTAGTGCTACTTCATAAGCACATTCGTGTAGTTGAACCACAGAATACCAGTATAAAAATCACAGCAAGCTTGGAATCCTAAATTCATATAGGAAGGAATGTTCTGTAGTACAGTACTTCCACCTGGATGATGAGCAGTGGGGATAGGATGAATCGAAACCAAGCTGTTCCATCCCATGGGTATCACCAGCCATCTTAAAGTCACGCTAAAATAAGGCAGAGCCAGAGAGTGTGCAAAGACAGGGACCGTTTACCAAACAATTTGTTAACACTTAATTGGACACTGAGTGATAACCAGAGGGTTAGCCACTGACAAGGGAAAGTTACCTGTATCTTCTGCACATGAAAATCTCAGATCAAGCTTTGCCTTTTCTGTAGCCACTTTGACTTTAATAAAGTACTTTTGGCTAACCATGGGCCAAGAGTCTTTCTTTTCTAGTTGACCAAGTTGGGACGGTTGACATTTTTGCAATGTGGACATTCTGGATTTCAAAATTGCCATGTTGGTTGGGAAATTCTTAAAGTTGAAATTCATATATGGAGGACATCTAGGTCTAGGAAGGGTGATATTGTATATACCAATTCTATTCACGTACCATAACGTGAAAAATGTTGATGGAAAAAATCCACCCAAAGCACTTAAAAGGAGACATTGATCCATTAGTATGACCCAAAGAAGGCCTAACATTGAAAATGTTTACTTACCAGCATGTTTCAATGAGGTTTAAACAAGATAAATTGAGAGCGAGAGGGAGAAAGATTGATTTTCCAAGATTGTCAGCAACTGTTTTAAATAGAGGAAGTATTGGAATGATTGTATTTTTCTGTGATAGAAAACATGTCAAATATGTTTTGACAGAAGCTAAGGTTCATGCTAACTACAATATGAATCAGTGTTAATGAAATAAAATGCCAGAACAGCAATTGTCAAATTGGACAAGTGGCCAGTTTCACAATATTTGAAAGTTATTTTATAGCTTAGTGCTGTTATGCTCTTCATCTCTATCCAAAAGTATGAAATTTAAAAGAGAAACTTAAAAAAGAAATACAGGTAGTCCTTGACTCATGATCACAATTGAGCCCAAAATATCTGTTGTTAAGTGATTCATTTGTTAAATGAAATTTCTTCCATTTTATGAACTTTCTTGTTACAGTTGTTAATGAATCACTTCAGTTGATATATTAGTAAACCAGTTGTTAAGTGAATCTGGCTTCCCCATTGACTTTGCTTGTCAAAAGTTTGGAAAAGGTGATCACATGACCTTGGGACACAGCAATGGTCATAAGTATGATCCGATTGCCCCATGATCATGGGGATGCTACAAAAGTTGTAGCTGGGAAAAATGGTCATAAGTCACATTTTCAGTGTCATTGTAACTTTGAAAGGTCACTAAATGAACTTTTGTAAGTCAAGGACTACCTGTAATGGTTAGGAAAAAATATACATTATTTGGAAATGAATGATTTATATGTGCCATTAAGGGTAATATTTTCAAGACTGAAAGTCTGTAGAGATTCTCAATCATCCAGGTCATGGTTGTCCCAAAGGTGCTTTTTCAGGAAGCAACTGAACTGTCTTGTTTTTTCTTTGAAGACATTTCACTTCTCAACCAAGAAGCTTTTTCACCTCTGACAGGATAGTAGGGAATGGAAGGATTTATATTCCTTGCAGACAGGTGGTAATTTGCATCCTTTTAGAGGGTCATTGAAGCACTTGGAGGTTTATCTGTGTCCTCAGGGTCACCTGAGTAGTGCTCCTGGTTCTGTAGTCCGTAATTTTTCCTCTGGAAATCCATTCCTACTCCCACACCATTCAAAGGGTGTTCATACCAAATTGTATAGCTAAAAGCCTGTAGAGATTCTCAATCATCCAGGCCGTGGTCTGACTATCCTGTCAGAGCTGAAGAAGTTTCTTGGATGAAAAGTGAAACGTCTCCAAAAGAAAAAACAAGAAAGTCCAGGTGCCTCCTGAAAAGACACCTTTGGGAGATTTTCAAGACTGGTTAAGAATTATGATTTTTATTTATTTATTTGTTTGTTTATAAATGTATATGAAAGCATATAAAAAACCATCCCAAAATACATGACACTCATAGCCTTCAGTCCCATTCATCAAAAGAATGAATGCACAACACTCCTGTGTCTCCATATCTATTGGTAAAATCATCTCTTCAGGGCCTTGTAGAAAGCCAGCAGGGTTGGGGCAAATCTTATCTCCTGAAGGATGATGTTTCACAGGCCAGGTGCCTTAACATAAAAGTCTATTTTCTGGGTTCCACCAGACAAAACTCCCTGGCTTGAAATATGTCCCTCCTCTGAACCTGACAGCAGTGGTGGGATTCATCCAGTTCACACCGGTTTGCACAAACCGATAGCTAACACTATTGGCTGGCTCCGCCCATGGTCCCTTCCGTCACCCCTCTCCTCCCAGCTACTCCTTGCATGGCTGGCTTTTTGCCTAAGTTTGTCCAGATGTTGGGGGGGGGGAAGATAGGGACCTGGGGAAGAGGTGCCTCACCTGCCACATTTACCAGTGAGCAGGAGGGCAGCCAGTGACCATGAGGCTGCGCCACCTGCATCGTCCTCCATCGGGCAAGGAGAGATAGGCAATGCGAACTGCCCCTCGACGTGAGTGACTTCTAGTTGGCCACGGCCACCCAGTCACATGCCCACCCAACCATGCCTAACTAGTTAGTCATTAGGGCAGAGAACCGGTTGTTAAATTATTTGAATCCCACTATTGCCTGAACAAATGGGTATTTGTAAATGAATACTTGATAGTATCTCAGGTAATCTGGTCCCATGCCATTTTTCTATCTTCTGATTGACTGTTATAGTAAAAAGTGATTCAGTCAAGTTCAGTTAAAATTAGCATCTCAGTTTCTCATTTGTTTTTTTTTTAAAGAGCATTTGTAAGACTTTTTTTATATTGTATCAAATAAACACATTGTTTTATGCTCCCACTCTCTTTTATGATTTCCTCTTTCCTGTCCTCCTCCTTCAATAGCTGCATACATGTATCCCACTCTAAAAACTTAATTTTTTCCAAGGACATTTTCCTAATACTTATGTTTGTTTGCTGGATTTTCCTTGAATGCATGCCTTTTTGAGTTTGCTAATATATAAGATGCAAATATATCTTTTTTATTATTTTGTCTTTCAAGCTAATATTTAGGTGAAAAAACAGGTGATATCTCACTCAAATAGTCATATTTCACACTGATAAATGGAAGCATTTATCACTGCTTGTAATTATGTGTTTTGCAAATCAGTGATTTGTAGCAGGTGTTTGTGAAACTTTTGTCCATATTTTATTTGGCTTATTTTATTTTACATTTATTTTGAGTCACAGCACTAGTAGATTTTGGGCAGCAATAAAAGAACTATTTTACTATAAGTGATTTAAGAATTTAACTTTAATATTTTATTATTTAATCCAGAGAAGAAAGAAGGTAATTGCTTTTCAGCAGGAAAATCATTACCCAGGTCATTCCACCACTCATTGATTAGAAAGGCAATGTATCTTTCAATTGCTTAATATTGTTGCATTTGTGAAGAAGATTTAATATCCCCAAGATACATATATACATGATGTTCTGCAATAATTACAGGAGAAATCCTCCCTATCACCCGACATAGTTGGGCAGAATAATGATTCACAAGCACATCTATGAAACTGCAAGCTAAGGATTAAATCCTTTCCCTGCCCACTACTAACATGTCATCAATGAGCCTATTTTTGAATCTTTTCTGCACTAAGGTTAAACTACATTATATTTATTAAGTGACTTTTCTCTAGTCAATATTTTTAATCCTAAAGATTAAAAAAAAGGAAATGGAATTGATAAGAGGTACATGTTTTACAGGCCACCCTAGGTAATAATTAAAAATTATTAATAGTATTTAGAATCTAGCAAAGAATATAACTCTTCCCTTACATTCTTGCTGAATTCATGAAGATGCCCATTCTACCTTCAGCTTAACAAAGGTAGGAATTTTCATGGCTGATTTATTTATAGTTTGCTGGAAGAATAAAAAGTGATATCAAGAACGAAAGATTTTAAAAAGTTGTCAAAATTTTGCTTAACAGGATGTATGTATAAATTATTATTGATATATGACAGGGAGATGGGGAAAATAATAAAAAATGTAGATAAAGTGGATGCAAAATTTCAAAAAAATAATTGCTGTAAAACACATTATAGGGGAAAAATTAATAAAATTTATTCTAAGATATAATTTAAGAAGGAAATTAGTTATAATAATAGGAAATGGTATATAACTGTCAATATTTACTAAGATAGCCAAATCATACAACAGTAAATTCTGGAAATTTCATATCTATCTATCTATCTATCTATCTATCTATCTATCTATCTATCTATTATTTATTTGTTTGTTGGTTTATTTATTTATTTATTTATTGGTTCGATTTATATGCCGCCTTCTCTGGAGACTCAGGGCGGCTTACAAAGCGTTAAGCAATAGCCTTCATACTTTTGTATATACCTGCTTAGTAGGGCTTTCGGAACACCTAAGCGGTGTTCTTTTTTATACAAAGTCAGCTTATTGCCCCCACAATCCGGGTCCTCATTTTACCTACCTCGAAAGGGTGGAAGGCTGAGTCAACCTTGAGCCTGGTGAGATTCTAACTTGCAGTAATTGCAGGCAGCTGGTACTACTTAACAGCACTTTAGTCTGCTGCGCTACCAAGGCTCAGCAAGGCATAGCAATTTGAAATTGTTATGGACCATTTTATTATATACAGAGGTTATGTACCGCGGCTCTAAGATTTTTCTCCAAATTACGGACAGGCTAGTTCACTTTTGGAAGGAGATATATAGAGAGAGAATATGTATCATGGAAATGGTGTGGAGGGAGAAGTGGTTTACATTACCCCTCCCCAGCCCTCCCTCCCCAAATCAGGAATTTCGCATGAAATTCCTATGTACCATGGAAAGAGGCAGGGCTGTGACACAATACCACAATATTGCTTTTATCAGAAGTCTTCTCTGTGCCTTTTCCCCACCCCACCCCACCATCACTACATGTCATTGCCTCCTGAGAAGAGCACTGACCACAGAAAGAAGCAAAAGAATCCACTTTTCTTCTGTATTTTGATTACTTGTGAGTCATCTCTGTTTCAGAAATAGAGAAAACGATCCAATTGTATTCTTCAGTTATTAGGCTGACTTTGTTACAATAGGAATCCAATGAAAAGCTTCTCAGGAAAAGGATTAAATATGCATGAATTTATCATAATAGAATCTATGCCTTTCTTATTTGTGCCTTGTCATTGGATATAAATAAATAAGTTATATAGTTTTATTATAGTGTCTCCCTTAGTCTGTCCTCATGGCTGTTAATGACTGCATATCTTCACCTTTTTCCCCATGAACTATAGCCAGGCTAATCTTCCTTATGTCTCTTGCACATCAAAACTCACCAATTCATATATTTCATTCTGTTTTTAGAGGGGGAAAAAAGTCCTTTTTAGACTTTAGTAAAGATCCCGTTCCAATTCAGACTCTGGCTCCACTATGTCCACATGCTTTTCTGATCCCTACCATCACCAGAAGTTTTCCTCCCATGATTTTATGATGTCCTTTTCAACCACTTCTTAATTTAACTTTTTTATTTATCCTGACTCCTACCATTTTGCATCTACCTTTTTACTGTCAACTATCCTGTTTCTTCCCTTTCTTATTTGCCATGTACAAATATTTTTCCTAGTATCAGCTATAGTGAACTTGAACTCTACAATTTCCAAGGGTACGGATGTAAAGATACACTTTCTATAATTATGAAGTTGCTGAGTGATGTGTGAGTTTCTATTCAGTGGTCCTTAATTTCTCTATATTTCACTTAAGAAATGTAAACATCATTTACAATGCTCCCACAGAACTTTTTAGATAAGGAAATGTAGGCAGCAAAATGCACTGTGATTGAGAGATTAAGTAACAGAAAATAATAAGAGTAATATTTGCAATTTGCAGCAATAAAGTAAACCATTTAAGGTCTAATTAGAATAGAATAGAATAGAATAGAATAGAATAGAATAGAATAGAATAGAATAGAATAGAATAGAATAGAATAGAATAGAATTCTTTATTGGCCAAGTGTGATTGTACACACAAGGAATTTGTCTTTGGTGCATATGCTCTCAGTGTACATAAAAAGACAAGATACACTCATCAAGAATCACAGGGCACAACACCCAGTGACAGTCATACAGTATAATAAGCAATCAAATCATACTAGGAAACAATCAATATCAATATAAATCGCAAGGATACAAGCAAGTTACAGTCATGCAGTCACAAGTGGGAGAAGATGGGCAACAGGAACGATGAGAAGACCAATAGCAATAGTAATGCAGCCTAATGTGAATAGTTTGACAGTGTTGATGGAATTATTTGTTTAGCAGAGTGATGGCATTTGGGAAAAAGCTGTTCTTGTGTCTAGTTGTTTTGGTGTGCAGTGCTCTACAGCATCGTTTTGAGGGTAGAAGTTGAAACAATTTATGT
>WNWU01000007.1:15798485-15824556 GCA_012654045.1 Ptyas mucosa | reverse complement strand
GGGGGGGGGGGGGCAAAAGCCCTACTAAGCAGGTATATACAAAAGTATGAAGGCTTAACGCATTGTAAGCCGCCCTGAGTCTCCGGAGAAGGGCGGCATATAAATCAAACCAATCAATCAATCAATCAATAAATATACATTAAATTATAATCTAAAAGAAAAATTGTCAAAGATGTTCAAAAATATTTCTTATATACATTGGAAATGTAAATGTAAAGAAGGAACTTTTTACCATTTTTGGTGGAGTTGTGATAAAACAAAAAATACCAGAGTAAGATTCAGTGGTGGAATTCAATTTTTTTTACTACCAGTTCTGTGGGCTTGGTGGGTCTGGCTTGGTGAGCATGGCAGGGGAAGGATACTGCAAAATCTCCATTCCCACACCACTCAAACTACTCAAAATTTCTGCTACCGGTTCTCCAGAACCTGTCAGAACCTGTTGAATAGCACCTCTGGTGAGATTCATATTTTAATGCATAAGATTCTTAAAGTGAATAAAAATTAAACTAGAGATCTTTTTCTTAGGCTTAATTGGCAAAGAATTTGAAAAAAAAAACTTGGAACTTTGCTGTCCAGTTCATATTACAGCAAGGTTCCTGATTTATTTGCCAATTAAGTCTAAGAGAAAGATCTCTGGATTAATTTTTATTCACTTTATATATATATTGACAGTAAGCAAGAATTTCAGATATTTGCGTTTTAAAAATTCAAATGAAATACCATTATATTTATTCCTAAAGAAGTATCTTTTAAGCTTTCACAAAATGAGTATGGTGAAATAGTTTGCTGGTTTCACAGGTAAAATAATATAATATACATTTGTAATCTAAATTTGTTTTGCTTTGTTTTTATAGTAAAATTTATTACATTGTTGGAACCCACATAATACATCATATTACTTTGATAGAGTTCTATTTGTATTTATTAAAGATTATGAACATTCTAAATTTTAAATAACTTAGTTGAAAAGGCTTCTTGGTTTCTCAGTTCCCTTTATTACGCTTCTGCAAATTTGCCATATTTATAACATATGGGCACTCTTAGAAGAGAGACTGTAGATGTTTATATATGCCATGCTGCATGATGTATTGTTAGGGAACCATTATTGTTTACATTTAGTTAGACTTCTATTATAAATAAACATTGTTAATTTATAGCTGCATGTTTGCTAAGTAAAAGTTACCAATTATTTGTTCTCTGATATCCTATTTACTTTGTTTAGTGTTCCGTATCTTTGACTCTTTGCAGAAGATTGTGATTAGCCTGGTTATATTCTAGCAATATGATAACAGCTTCTTATCATTTTCAAGTTTTGACTTCAATAAATGTGTATTTGCCAAAATATATGTGATAAAACTGGATCGTAAGCCAGTAACATTTTTTCCTAAGCCCTCACTTCTTGGTCTCTTAGACTGGGGTGATAAAATCAGTCAAAACTGAGGTCTCCAATTTTGTTGAACAAGTTGTGGCTGAAAATCAGAGATCAACGTGTCTGGAGAATGTCAGCAAAGGAAAAAGCTAGGCCTGTTGAATTTTTGCTGGTTATTTATTACAATACCACAAAAATTATTTTATGAACATTCATTTAGACAATCAGTATTATTACTTAGCAATTAATTAATCTCAGCAATTAAGTCAACAGTACACTTTTTCAGGTTTTGAATAATTGCCCTATGAATTTCTACATTCTTTGCAAAGTTTGGACAGCTTGTTCTCTCAGTATTAAATCTGTCAGGGCATATATTTATTTCAAAGAGATGGGGTGTTGTTTTAAAATTTGAAAAAAATGTTCTTAGAGTGGATTTTAAAAAATTGGACCATATGGCTATAGGTTTCTGACAGAGGCAAGGAAGGGGGAAGAAGGCAAAATGTGTACCATGAAATTGCAATGTAAACCACATGAACTTACAGTCTATCTGATATAGAGATGCAAATATGAAAGGCTAGAGTTTATCTTATGACAGTTTTCATCATTTTTTTCTCATCACAGATTGTACCAGATGCCTAGAGCAAGTTAATATGTAAACAAACTCTCTATAAAAATGTAGATTTACTGTGCGAAAAAGAAATTATGCTTTAAAACAAGTGCAGGAATCATCCTTCGGTTAGAACTACTTTACTTACCACATATCAAAGCAGTTTTCTTTTTTTATAATAATACTCTTTATGATACATACATTAATTTACCATAAGATATCCTGTCTGTTCTCAACGTCTTACATTCTTCTTGTAGCTTATTACTTCTGCTGGTAATTGCCCGACCTATGGTCATTAATCACGGTTATACCCATCTTTAAAAAGGGAGACCCTAGTATAGTAGGAAATTACAGACCAATCTCACCCTGTTGCATCATCTGTAAAGTTGTGGAATCAATTATAAACCAATCCATCACCCTCCACTTAGAGACAAACAACCTGCTATCTAATAAGCAGTTTGGTTTTAGAAAAAAATTGTCCTGTAATCTGCAACTCCTACACTGTAAAAACATTTGGGCCATACATCTTGATCAGGGTAAAGCAATAGATGCAATTTATATAGACTTCTGTAAAGCTTTTGACTCAGTGGTGCACGACAAACTACTGTTGAAACAAAGTTCTTATGCATCTCCAGATCCCTGCACAAGTGGATAGCTGTCCAATAGGCAACAAATAGTAAAAATAGGAAGGGCCCAATCAAATTTGGCACCTGTTAACAGTGGTATCCCCAATGCAGCATTTTAGGACCCACACTCTTTCTGCTTTACATCAATAACCTATGCGATCACATTAAAAGCAGCTGTGTCCTCTTCGCTGATGATGTAAAATTATTTAACACCACTGACAATGCTGCTGCCCTTCAAAATGACTTAGACTATGTGTCAGAATGGTTGAGCAATTGGCAACTCTAAATCTCAAATAATAAATGCTCTGTCCTACACATTGGCAAAAAAAATCAGAACATCAAATATAAGTTGGGCAGAAACAGTCTTGTAGATGACCCTCACTTTGTCAAGGACCTAGGAGCACTCATCTTAAATGATCTAAGCCCCAGAGCTCACTGTAACAGCATTGCCAAAAAGGCATTAAGAGTTCTCAACCTAATCTTGTGAAGCTTCTTCTCCAGTAGCATTGTATTGCTAACCAGGGCATACAAAACCTTTGCCAGACCAATTCTTGAATATAGCTCATCCACCTGGAATCCACACTGTATGTTGGAAATTAACATGAACAGGTCCAGAGGTATTTCACGAGAAGAGTACACCACTCCTCTTGTCAAAATAGAATCCCTTATGCCACCAGACTTGAAATTCTGGGCTTGGACAATCTGGAACCGCGCTGCCTGCAGTCTGATATAAGCATAGTACACAAAATTGTCTGCTACAACATCTTACCTGTCAATGACTTCTTCAGCTTCAACTACAATAATACACAGGCAAACAATCAATACAAACTCAAGGTAAACCACTCCAAACTCGATTGCAGAAAATATGACTTCAGCAATAGAGTGGTCAATGCCTGGAATGTTCTACCTGACTCCGTTGTTATAGCCTCAAACCCTCACAGCTTCAACCTCAAACTGTCTACCGTGGATCTCACCACATTCCTAAGAGGTCCGTAAAGGGGGCGTGCATAAGAACACCAGCGGGCCTGTCCTACTGTTCCCATTTATCTATATTTATTTCCTTTGCTTATGTTTATGTTTATACCTATATCTGCTATCTTATACACATTTGACTAGATAGATAGATAGATAGATAGATAGATAGATAGATAGATAGATAGATAGATAGATAGATAAATCAGAAAGATTCAGAAGGAATTGTCTAAAACCTTTATCTGATTATAAGTATCTTCCACTGCATTAATGGATTTGATATATTGCTATAATTGTTGATGCTCATTTTCTTCATTGGCTTCTCTGTGTGATAACAGAAGAGAATTATTTTTATGCTTGCAGCTTGAGCTATTTATATATAGTAATACCTGACAATAAGTGAATCACTTTGCAACGAAGCTGCTTTGCAACTTTCAAAGACAAGCAATAATGCTTTCAGTAGGATAATTTATGACTTTTGTTTCAGTGTCATAGATATTATAGCTAAGGTTTTTTTTTTTAAATCAATAGGCTTTATATAGATGGGAATCAAGACACCACAGTAGGCTCAAATAAATTGTTTGCCATTCCCTTTTAAGCATGAGCAACCAGTGCAGGGGTAAAATGCTCCCAGTTCGGACCGGATTGCCTGATGTGGTAGCGATGGCGGTAGGTGGTTCAGAGAACCAGTAGCAAAAATCCCTGCACCCCCCCCCATGCCCAGCTGAGCCGCGTGATCATCAGAGGCTTTTTTTTTTTTATTTTTAAAAGCATTTTTTCTACAACCTCTTCCAATGAAAAAATGCTTTTAAAAGTAAAAAAAAAGGCCTCTGATGATTACACGGCTCAGCTGGATTGTCAGAGGCTTTTCAAAGCATTTTTTTCTGCAACCTCTTGGCCGAAGAGGTGGTTAAAAAATGCTTTGAAAAGTCTCTGACGATCCCAGCTGAGTTGCCTGATCGGCAGAGGCTTTTCAAAGCATTAGAAAAAATTCTTTGAAAAGTTAAAAAAAAAAAAGTTGGCCATGCCCACCCAGTCACATTACCCCCTCTCCACCAAGCCACGCCCACAGAACCGGGGAGTACAAGTTTTACATTTCATCCCTAAACCAGTGGATATGTGACTGAGCAAAAAAACCAAGGATGAACAAAATGGTGAAAAAAAACCATGTTTTAAAATGTTTGAAAAATCATAAAACAAGTATACAGTACAAACATATCTCTCATCTATTAAAACAGCAAGACATTTTCAAACAAACAGTAAGATTATACATAAAGAAAGAAGCAGACGACACAAACATTATATTTTGATCTGAGATGTATTCTTGTGAAATGAAATAGTAAAATCTATATTACAAGTAGCAAAATAATATCAAGAAAGATATCTGCATCAACAGCTGGTGGACAAGAAGAGACATTATTTTTATATTATTTTAGTTTTTACCTACACCAAAGAATTATCTGGAAAAGCATCAACCCTTAGAATCTTGGCTGAATTTCCAATTGGGTAATATCCCCCCCCCCAAAAAAAAAAATTGTTCGTCTTGATGTCTTGGAAATCCAGATATTGAAAATGTCTTGGAAATCCAATTTACATACCAAATGATCCAGAGTAATACATATATGAAAACAGAACTGGACAGGATCTTCAGCAAGGCCTGGTGGCTCAGCACAGGGCCTGGTGGCTCAGCAGACTAAAAGCATTGTGATTAACACCAGCTGTCTGCAATTACTGTAAGTTCGAATCTCACCAGGCTCAAGGTTGACTCAGCCTTCCATCCTTTCTAAGGTAGATAAAATGAGGACCCAGTTTGTGGGGGCAATAAGCTGACTTTGTATAAATATACAAAAGTATGAAGGCTATTGCTTAACGCATTGTAAGCCACCCTGAGTCTCCGGAGAAGGGCAGCATATAAATCAAATTTTTAAAAAAATTATTGCGAGCTGTTATTTTCTGTCAACAAAACTTTACAAAATGAATTCAAGCAAAGACTGTCTTACCATTTACATTTTTAAAAAAATATTTGTTTATAAAATTTATTTGCTGTCCATCTCACAGTTCATACTAAATGCCAGAAAGTAAATACAAGTTCTGTCTGCTTCAGGGATAGCATCAACAGAATGTTCTCTTTTTTAAAAAAAACAAAATGTAAAATCTAGTACAGATAGTGTTCAACTTAAGGCCATAATTGAGCCCAAAATTTCTGTTGCTGTGAATATTGTTCCATTTTACAACTTTTCTTGCCACAGTTGTTAAGTGAATCACTGCAGTTATTAAGTTAGTAACATAGTAACGTAAGTTGTTAAGTGAATCTAGCTTTCCCATTGACAGAAGGTTTTCCTTTGCTTGTCAGAAGATAGCAAAAGGTGATCACATGACCTTGGATCCTGCAAACGTCATAAATATGAGTCAGTTGCCAAGCATCTGAATTTTGATCAAGTGACTATGGGCATGCTGTCATTTAGAACAAGAGCCACAGACTGTATTTATCTTGGCCAACTAGAGAAAAGGGCTTTGGTGGATAAAGGGTTTGTCTGATGTTTTAAGCTGCCCAGAGCCTTTGACATTGGAGCAGGTTATAAGAATAAAATAAAAATCATTTTCATTAAAAATGAACCAACAGCTATCATTTGTCTTGTCAGTTTATGTCATTCCTTGCTATATAATTGCTGTTAGTGCATGGAATAATAGAGTACAGCACATAAGTTAATTGTTCTTACCTTAAGCTAGGTAAAGCAATAAAAATCATTCAAAAGGCACAAAGGAATATTATTTTGTCTTTTCTTAAAATGTAATGAGGCAAAACATCTTTCTCTTCCAAAGTTCTTCATTATAAATAATACATCTTGCTTATACTGCAAACTATTTAAAGAACAGTGAGAAACACAAACATTTAGCTAGGAATGGACTAAAGTTCATTTCCCTTGAATATTATCTTGATTTTATTAATTTTTGAATGGTAAAAAGCAGTAGCCTCTTTTATCTACCTTGAAAATTGCTAAGGAAACACTATATTCATGTAGTGGAACTTTATAAAATTGCTAACTTACTTAAAGTTCTGCTAAACTCAGTTAGAATTACTTGAAAGGTAAAGTCCTTTAATTTTCATCTACATCATCCTCAAACTATAGATCATTATATCTTGACATTTACCAGCAAATTTGAGGTGATCTTAAATTTTATTTAGACACAGTAGGATCACACACAAAAAATTCTTCTGCTCTGTCTAAACCATCTGTCCAATGGTTCTCTATAACTCTTTCTCTCTACATATACATATAGAGGCATATACAGAAATGTCTACATAGACAACATTTTCTATGTAGAAATAAAAAAACATTTTATTTAAATATTTAATTTTAATTTTATTTAATTTCAAAAATGAAATAATTAAATAAGCTCTTAAAGCTTAAGAGAAAAATAAAATAAAATATTAATATTCTATATAATCTTATTCTATATAGATTATAACTATATAAACTATAATGAAGAAATAACAAATTTCTTTAACATATTATTAAAACATTAAATGGACTTCTTTAACATATTATGAAGCATTTGGAAACATAATCTAGTCATCTATCTAGTCATGTTTAAAGATATTTCTAGAAATTGTAAAAGCCATGCATATCCCCATTTTAACATGAGAAGTGTTTATTTCTTTCCATGTAGAGAGGAATATTATTTTTTACATTTTTCTACATTCACCTTTCTTGATCAGTATTGTATTAACATGTTCGTAACTTATTTTACATGATGATACTAGACCAAATTATATGAGCCAAAGAGTCATCAGGAATATTGCAATACTAACACAAAAATGATGACATTTTATTTGAGGAATCCAATAAACATGGAATAAGACTTTCTGATTAATTAATTTCATCATTGGGTTGTGAAATCCATCCTAAACTGCTAATCTAGGTCAGTTTCTCTATAATGAATGCTCAATTTGCATGTGTCAGCATTTTCTAACTGTATGAATTAAAATGGCAACCTGATTAATATTTACTGGGATTGTAAATAAAATCAGGCAGGAAACATTATTCACAGGGTTGTATACTCAGGGGTGATAAAGGCAATTATAGATTGGGTGCTCAGGAACGCTAAAGCTCATAATAGTTGGAGAATATTTTCATATTTTTAGCAATACTTCCAATTCTCCATATGTATGGAACAAACAGAGACAGACATATGACACTATTGATATTTCAATAATGGCTTGAAAACCCAACATAGCTAGCAAAAGTAGTTTATGCATTCAAGCAGGATTTCTGCCAAATCTCCCCCTTTTTTGTCTGGGTTCTGGCTTTACAGATGCTTCCAGTTGGCTTGTTCACTCGAAGCTGGATCATCTTCAGAAGCTGAGGGACCAAACTGAAGAGGAAAACTCAAGAGTGAATTCTGACAATCATCCTGCTTTGTACATGCACAGGCCAGCTAGCAGTAGCAGATGTGGAATGGTAAATGAGAATGTCTATTCCAAAAATATATAAAATAGAATAAAATGTCAGAAATTATGCAAAACTAAGCAAGTTAATCCAAGTTCAATAATATTTAAAATATTATTTTAAATCTGTGTTATTTCCAATGAAAATTTTCTTATATTAAATTGTAGGCTAATATTGTTTCTTTATTTGATAAATAGATTAAAATTATTTATCAAAGATAATTTATTCCTTTTCCAACCCGTATGAAATTATTAACGGAGTCGCAAAAATTAACTTATGAGGTTATATTGTTAGGGAACTGCAGTTTAAAAATGCCTGTTGTTCATAACTGAGGTGACATACTTCAGAGATTCTATTACATGAATTATTGAATCAAAATTACAAGCTGCATTTGTTTGTGCCTTCAGTCAGTTTTTTATTTTTAAACTCTTGATTACTGCCTGGATAAGTCATTTGCAAGGCCTTTAAGAAATGTTTTGCCATTGTCTCCTTCCCAGAACTGAGAATGACTGGCCCAAGGTCACCCAGCTAAGAGGAGACTAGAAGTCATAGTCTCCATGTTTCTAGCCTAATGCCTTAACCACTACACCAAACTTGCTGTTCATTACTGTTACAGAATACAGATATTACAGATGTAGAAAGTGAGTGGGACTTGTGATGTTAAAAACATGGCTGATATCAGTATAACCTCCGTTGTCTCCTCTGTCCCCCTTGTCTCCTATGTGTGTTGGACCTGGTCTTTGGGTGTTAAGTGAATTTCGTTGTATGGGTATACTGTGTATACATGTACAATGACAATAAAGTTTATTTATTTATTTATTTATTTATTTATTCGTTCGTTCGTTCGTTCGTTCGTTCGTTTATTTATTTATTTATTTATTTATTTATTTATTTATTTATTTATTTATTTCTCACAGACAGTGCTGCAATCAAAAAGCAACAGCACTTAGACTTATATATCGCTACACAGTGCTTTACAGTCCTTTCTAAGCCAGAGTTTACAGAGTCAACATATTGCCCCCAACAAGCTGGGTCTTCATTTTACTGACCTCTGAAGGATGGAAGGCTGAGTCAACCTTAAGCCTGGTGAGATTCGAACTGCCAAATTGCAGGCAGGCAGCAGGCAGCAGAAGTATTAAACTTTTGTTGAGTAGTTTCATCTCATTCAAGCAACTTTCATTTTCTTAAGTGTCAAACAAGCATACAAGTGCATTCTGCCTCACTGGGATATTTTAATTTAGAACTCTTTTATCATTTAGAATAACAGAGTTGGAATGGACCTTGGAGGTCTTCTAGTCCAACTCCCAAGTAGCCTGCAGCACTGCATTCTAACCACTGTGTCACCACAGCTCTCAAATATCAAGAAAACATTAGTTCTATGTATTTCTCATATAGATTTTTAAATAGTTTTACAGATTAATTGGAAGTAATAACTAGAGTACTCCTTGTCCATAAAGGACAAGGAATGTCAGATGTGTCACAATTCATCTGCTACTTCTTCATAGCATCCTACATAATTGCTTTTTCTGTAATAAACTAATATGGCATCCTTTATGATAGCTCAGAAGCCTCTTCTTAAGATGTCACTTTATCTAAGAGAAAACAAAATACTTTCCAACCCTCAAAGTACTTCATTTACAATTGCTTCATTTACAATTTTAAATTGCAAGTACATCTTTGTTGTATAATTTTATTTATTCATTCTTTACAAATTTAGACATTGCCCAACTGACAGATACAAACCTTAGAACCATAAAAATAAATACGATGAAAGAATGTCAGAATTAAACCAGAGTGAAAAAATAAAAGCAGAATTAAAATGTCATTAAAATGTTAAAAGAAGATGGAGGAAATGCCTTTAAGCCACATACAACCCCAGGGTTATGTGCTACATCTTACATAAACATTGCAAGGATGACATTATTCTTTCCTTTTTTTAAATCCTACCCAGTTCAAATCTATATCTATTATAAAATTCATCAGAACATAATGTAATTTTGTAAACGTTTTAAATAAATTATTTTTGAGGGAAAAAAACAATTGTACTTTTACTCTGCAGTACGAATGCTGAACCAAGTCTGAATCACTTTATTTTATCATATTTTCAAACAACTCTTTGCAATGTTAATTCTTTCAACTACCTTTTAGAGATGAACATCCAGGAGCAATACTTTTAAATAAAAATAATGTATCTGGTGATGGGCAATGTACTGTGGTATATCCATTGTCTTTGGGTTGTGAAAAGGTTGCTATAATCACGGAATATTTTTTTTCATTTTAAATGTACAAAATCTGATTCAAACAGAAATTAATTCAATTAAGTGAAAAGTTTTGTTGCTTATAACGCTAGATATATCTGAATTAGACTTTTTATTGCTACTAGTAATGCTCTGTAAAGCAATAAATATCTTTTAGCACAGAAAAAACTCTAAAGAACAAATGCAAGTACAGTAATTCATTTTGCACCTATGCATCTGTTGCATAGACAGCTAGAGGTTTAATATGAAAAGAGAAGATATGAACATTGTTTTGCAGCAGTTCCTCATGTTCATATTTTACTATTACAAAAATAGTAATAGTAATTACTGAATGCAAATTCAGTAGGAAAAAACTCCAGATTTCAATATTGTGAATTGTCATTATATTAACATTAAGAGATAGAAATCTATCAAATCTATCAGTGGCGGGATTCATTTTTTTTTTTTTACTATCGGTTCTGTAGGCATGGCTTGGTGGGTGTGGCATGGCATGGCATGGCATGGCATGGCTTGGTGGGCGTGGCTTGGTGGGCGTGACAGGGGAAGGATACTATAAAATCTCCATTCCCTCCCCACTCCAAGGGAAGGTTACTGCAAAATCCCAATCCCAGGGACTCGAGAGGCAGAGAATAGATGGGGGCGGGGCCAGTCAGAGGTGATATTTACCGGTTCTCCGAAGTACTAAAAATTTCCACTACCGGCTCTCCAGAACTGGTCAGAACCTGCTGAATACTACCTCTGAAATCTATCTATGGAAAGAAATTATCGATTGAATCTGTTGGACTCTGCCTACATAATTACTACACAGTGTGGAAATTTTGAGAAAGCAAAATTTGAGGAAGCACTATGTCTTCTACTGTATCTTGTACCAATATATATAGATCCAATTCTATCAAGAATGTATATACAGGGTAGTTGCTGATCTTTTGAGTCTCTTCAAATGCATCTTTCTTTAACCCAGGATTTATCTGAAACACAAATACAAACTATGAAAGAAAAGAGCCTGACTTCTAAATCAATAATGAAAGCTTAAGAGCCTGAGCAAAGTTTTTATATCTTCTGTGGCATTACATGTTTGATCTTGATCTTATTTTCCAATTTCTTGACTGTATAAGAATAAGAATTAAGTTGAACCTTTACAGACATTTGAAATCAAAAGAAATTCTATGATGGAATACAATGTAAGAATTGTATAAAGAATCAAATAAAACTGATGCTTATAATAAACTCTGAAATGTCTTTATGCAAGTTAGTATAACCATCAGTTATAACTGCCATAACTGATATGTTAACACAGTTTTCTTCAAAAGCTCTCCTTTATTTACATACACATACCTGACAGCCATGGAATTACTTTGTCTGTGGAAGTATGTATCCGTGGCAGGAAGAGAAAAGAGAAAGAGAAATTTCATTGATTGTCATGGTCTATTTTCTCAAAAGATTTTGGAGAGCTGTAAGATTTTGCACATATCACCAGAAATGTACTGATTTAACATGTATGTGGTGTTTTGTTTTTAAAATTGTTATTGGAACAAACTGAGGCCAAACTAATCTTGATAATTCCACCAGCAATAGGCCTTAGACTTATATACCGTTTCATAGTGCTTTACAGCCCTCTCTAAGCGGTTTACAGAGTCAGCATATTGCCCCCAACAATCTGGGTGCTCATTTTACTCACTCACCAAGGATGGAAGGCTGAGTCAACCTTGAGCCTGGTGAGATTCGATCTGCCAAACTGCTGGCAGCCAGTGATCAGCAGAAGTAGCCTGCAGTACTGCACTCTAACCACTGCGCCACCGTGGCAAGATTATTTCAAAGTACTTGTTATTTTAAATTTGTAGGTTAGAAGAAGCAAAATGCAAGGAGCGGTCTTCAGGTTTTGTTTATATTATTATATTATTTTGTTTATATTATTATATATATTATAATATTATATGATTATTATATGATCAAAAAAATTATCAGTTGTTCTCAGCTAGTCCATATTCATCAGATTGTTGTCACTGGCAAATCCTTTTAATCCAGCACTTTTCCATTAGCTTTGTAGGTGCTTCTGACACAAATACAGATAGATAGCACTGAAGTTGTTAGATCAGGTGAGTGAGGAGACAGGAGCCAGGTTGAAGTGAACAACAACTCTATAATATACAGTGAGAATCCAGCAGCTTTACAGTTGAACAGCTCTCCTTATATAGCTACTTGCCAAGTGTGTTAGCCAATAATCATTGAGCTTTTTCCTGCTCTAATTTTCTCTCCAAAATTAGATTCATAATACTCTTCCCCTCACAGAAGGCATTTTGACAACTATTTACATACATAATCACACAGGTGACTAGGGCGTTCCCTGATTCTAGTTGACCTGCATAATTCAGTCTGAGGCGGGGATTTGGGCTGGTCAGAGAGACCTTTTGTCTCTCCCAGCCCAGCCAATGGAACCGCCTGGATTTTTTTATGGGTGGCGCACTCTTTGGATGGTCCTGGCTTCTCGAGGGGGCAGCGCTGGACACCGAAGTCATCAGGTAAGTCTTCCGGCTACTTTGAGTTTGAGTTAGCTGTTGGATGAATGATTGATGAGTCAGAGACCGGTTTGTCTGTTTTACAACCTGGCTCGTCGGGCATTGTTTGGGCATTGTCAGACATTTTCTTAACTGGTCAATATGTCTTCGCTATACCCTGCCATTACCGACTTCGACAATGTATGACCTGGGCCCGGTGATGTCAGAGATCTGCCCAGCTATCCAGAGGGGACCATCCACGTAATTTCTTGTGAAGACTGGGGATCCAATAGAGAAACCTCTAGTCTTACTTTCAGCTTCCATTACTCCCCTCAGGGGAGTAATTGGGGTGCAGCCTATCTAGGGTGCAAGCGAGTCTCCGGCCCATTAAAAGCTCTGCAGGACTCTTGTTGCCATGCATGGGGTAACATGTTGGGCTGCCAGAAATGTATCAATCCTGGCTTGCCAGTCTCCCGGCCCAAGTCTGGCCAATGCCTCTTTGGCCGATCTCACAAATCTTTCAGCTTGACCATTACTGGCCAGATGAAAAGGTGCTGTGAGTGCGTGATGGACCCCTATCTCCCTAGGTACCCTTCAAATTGAGTAGCCATGAGTTGAGTCCCATTATCAGACACCAGGGTGTCCGATAGCCCATGCATGGCAAAAAGTTTCCGGAGCGCTTTAATTACAGCCTCCACAGTGGTGGCGTGCATTAATATGATCGCCAGCCACTTAGAATAAGCATCCACCATGATTAGAAAGGTTTGACCATGGAATGGCCCAGCAAAATCGATATGGATGCGGGACCATGGTCGCCAGGGCCTTTCCCACTCTTTGGATGGGGCCGTGGGTGGAGCGGGATGAGATTTTTGACACTTGGCCACCCATTCAGCAATGCTATCATCTATATTGGGCCACCATACATAGCTCCTCGCCAATCCTTTCATCCTCACAATTCCCGGGTGCCCAATATGCAATGTGGTCAACACCTGTTCCCTTAGACACAGCGGAACAACCACCGGTCACCCCATAGCAAGCAATCGCCTTGCATAGACAGCTCATGTTGTTTACAGATAAATGGTTTAAATTCCCCGCCCACAGGGCCATTTGGCCATCCCCTATGCACCCAGCCAATAACAGTTCGCAACACAGACTCTTTAGCAGAGGCCCTTGCAACTTCAGCAGAAGTGATAGGGCCAGAGTCCATAGAGTCAATAAGCAGAATAGGAATGCCTAAAGTCAGGTCTTCCAGCAAGTCCAGCAGCAGGCACCAACTGGGGGCATTGGCATGCCTATGGCTCCAACCTGGGTGATGGACAAGTCGATAAGAGTAGGCAGCCAAAAAAATAGCCTACCTAGTCAGATGGGGGGACATGCCTGCTGGAGTGGGGCGATCTCCAGCCAAAAGTCCTAGAAGGGGTTGGTGATCAGTAACGAGTTCAAAAGTCCTCCCAAACAGGTACTTGTGAAACTTCTTAACCCCCGCAACAGCCTCCAGGGCCTCCCTGTCCAGCTGGCTGTAATTTCTCTCAGCGCTGGACAGGGTATGGGAGAAATAGGTGATGGGGGCTTCTAATCCATTCAGCAGTCTATGACTCAAAACAGCCTCCATGCCAAAAGGGGAGGCATCACAGACAAGGGGAAGCAGTTCATTGTGTTGGATGACGAGGCTGTCATCAGAGAGGAGTCTCTTGACAGCTGCAAATGCCTTGGCTTCCACGCTACCCCAAACCCACATGGATTTTTTGCTAACAATTTGTGGAGTGGTTCAGCCACTGTGGCCTTGTCCATTAAGAAAATTGAATAAAAGTTTAAAAGTCCCAGGAATGCCTGTAGCTCCGCCCTGTTCTTTGGGGTTGGCGCATTGTGGATAGCTCTTTTACTTTCTGTGGGGTGTATGCCTGCCCCATCTACCTTGTACCCTAAAAAATCAATCAATAGCAGGCACTACTATTTGACATTTGTCTCTCTTAACTTGCAGTCCTGTGTTTCTAAAAATAGTCAGCACCCTCCTTAGATGGTCCCCTAGTTGTTGCTCATCTGCTGCGGTGACAAGAACATCATCAAAATAGGGGACGACCCCCGGTAGTCCTTGCCGCAGACGTTTCATCCCACTTTGGAACAGTCTGGGGGCTACATTAACCCCGAACTGTAGTCTTGTGCATTTGAAGGCACCTCTATGTGTTACTATAGTCTGTGCTTCTGCAATAGTGCCATCTACCGGCAGTTGCTGGTATGCCTGTGCAAGGTCGAGTTTGGCAAAAACCTTGCCGGGGCTCAAGGAATGGAGTAGGTGCTGCACAATGGGGACAGGATAGGCACTTTGCTGGAGGGTTTTGTTTAGGGTACACTTATAGTTGGTGCAGATGCACACTGACCCGTCAGATTTGAGAGGGGTGACTATCAGGGTCTCCCATTTTGCATGGTCAACCGGTATTAGAATGCTCTGCTGTATGAGCTTATCCAGCTCCTGATCTATCTTTGGCTTAAGTAGAAATGGCACTCTCCTCGCCTTCATTCTTATGGAGGCTATATTAGGGTCCATGTTAAAAGAAATAGGGGTCTCCATATACTTGCCAAGATGGTCATCAAAAATGTCCTGGAATTCACGGAGAAGGTCATCCATCAGGCCGTCACTGGTAGAGTGGATTCCAGTGACCCCCATGCCCAGGGCTTTGAATCAGTTGAGGCCAAGGAGGCTTGGTAGACATCCACTGACCACAGTGATGGGCAGCCGCTTGTTGAAATGTCCGAATTTCACCCGGAATGTTCCACAGCCTTCAATGGGAATGCAATAAACTTCCAAACTTCCAAACTTAATATACAGTCAGAATCCAGCAGCTTTACAGTAGAACAGCTCTCCTTATATAGCTACTTGCCAAGTGTGTTAGCCAATAATCATCAAGCTTTTTCCCGCTCTAATTTTTCCTCCAAAATTAGATACATAACAGAAGTCTATTGATAATAATCAATAGCTTGATGTGATCCCAGTTAAATTATTTCCTGTGCAAACCTTAATCTGTCTTTGTATGATTACTAAACTAAACTAAAAATATTTCTAATTTTCAAACCAGCGTCTGCATTTCCTCCATCGGATGTGGAGAGCACATCTTTCTCCTTTCTCCTGACCACATTTTATAGAAACTCGATTGAGAGCATTTTAACAAACTCCATCACTATTTGGTTTGGTCGCAGCAGTGCCTCAGATAGAAAGTCCATTCAGAGAGTGATAAGGATAGCCAACAAGATTATAGAAAGCTCGCTTCCCATTATTCAGGATACTGCTTATAAGCGCTATGTGCTTAGAGCTCAAAGTATTGTCAGAGACCCCACATACCCACTTCACAATCTGTTTCTGTTGCTCCCCACTGAGAAGAGGTTTTGAAGTTTTTCTAGCAGGACTTCTGCTAGATTCTGTAACAGCTTTGTTCCCTAGGCCATCCATCTGGTAACTTGCAAGATTTGTTTTTCTCATCATATGCATGTAGTATACATCCAAACTAGACTGTGTTGTTTCTCCGTGTGATATAATATATGTGGGTACATGAATAATTGTGTATTTATTTATTTATTTTTGTTTGTTTATCTTGTCATGTTTATGTTTATATTAGAGGTGGAGACCCTTTGAGAGCTGTATGCAACGTAATTTCATTTTAATGTATGCAGATTAGTGTACATTCAAAGTGACAATAAGGTATTCTAAGTCTAAGAACTGGATTACAACAATGTTTGATGTTTAACATCTTTGTTGTCTGATTATGTATATATGGATAATTTCAGTGAATAAAAAAGATAAGATATTTTGTCAAGTTTATATGTCAATATATATTCCTTAGTTTTTGGTTATGTCCTATCATAGTGTCTCATGTTGATTTTCAGATTTTCATTTTTAAATTGCTATTTGGGTTGTTGTTGTTATTTAAGATTTTAACTTCAGTTTGATTCGCAGTCTGGGACTGGTAAAAACTTAGCAGTCCTAATCAAGGACTAAGAGCCATTAAGGTAGCGTCTGAAGACATAGGCAGTTCTGAGTAGAGTGGTTTTTTGCAAAGTCGGGATATAAGTTCAAAATTTCCATGTATCTAGGCAGCCCTTTGGGTATCGCTCCAAGGACTCCTATTACTATTGGTACAACCATTGATTTCTTCCTCCATAGTTGCTCAATTTCAATTTGCAAATCCCAATATTTTGCTATTTTTTCTAGCTGTCTCTCTTCAATTCGTGCATCACATGGTATTGCAATATCAATGAACTAGATTTTTTTTCTTTTCCACAATAGTGATGTCAGGCATTTTGTGGACCAGATGTCAGTCTGTTTGGATGCAAAAGTCTCAAAGGACCTTGACTTGCCCACTTGTCAATTTGGTGTTCCCAGTAATTTTTGCTGCATTCGAACCCAAACTTCTGGCAAAGCTTCCAATGTATAATTTTGGTAACTCGATCATGATGTTGTAGATAATCAGGCTGTGAGATTTTGTTGCAGCCACTTTTTTTTTTTATTTGATTTATATGCTGCCCTTCTCCGGAGACTCAGGGCGGCTTACAATGCGTTAAGCAATAGCCTTCATATTTTTGTATATTTATACAAAGTCAGCTTATTGCCCCCACAATCTGGGTCATTTTACCTACTTTAGAAAGGATGGAAGGCTGAGTCAACCTTGAGCCTGGTGAGATTCGAACTTGCAGTAATTGCAGGCAGCTGAATGTTAATCGCAGTGCATTAGTCTACTGCGCCACCAGGCTCTTGATAAGGTGACCCACTGTTTTCTCATTGCATAAGTGACCTTTGCTGTTGTTGCTTACATGTTGATTTTTTTGCTTTCATGGAATTGGTCTGCAAAACTTGTTCTTGGACAGCCAAATTGAAGCCTTCAGTTTCTTTCTTCAGCACTCCTGATCTTAACCAGCTCCATGTTAGCTTTCTATCTACCTTTCCTTTAGTGTCCTTCAGATATTGACTTGGCATAGACTTCTTTTTCCAGTTAAAACCTGATGCTCAATTATTTCCTTTTGATATTCTGTTTTCAGTCTTGTTGTTTTCATTATTATTTACAACATTTATAACAATGTGAAGTAATAACTTCCCATTATGTAGCTGCTGTTGGTCTTTATATAATTGAGTTCTTCCAAAGTATCTAGGATATTGTGATGTGCTTTTGTAGTATATATACAGATCCAAGTAGTGTGGTCTTTTGCAATTGACTGATGGAAATTTTGTTACAATGCAGATTTTCTATGCACATCCAAGGTTTTTTGTTATGGTATTCAGTGTGATATTAACTACTGGGATTACCATAGCTGCGCTATGCCATAATCTTTCAAATTTGATTTTAAGATCTTGATTCCTTGTGATCTTCTCCAATATTCTCTGTCTTCTATTCTATTCTATTCTCTATCTATTCTACCATCCCCTGGTATTGCAATATTAATGACCACATTTTCTTCTTTTCAGCCACAATTATATCTGGTGTGTTATGAGCCAAGGCTTTATCACACTGTATTTGGAAATCTTTATTTTAAGGTATTCATTTCAACTATTTTTTGAATTGTTATTATTATGGTTTGTTATACAGCCAGCCAGATGTTTAGGCAGGACTTGGCACTTTTACTCACCTATCAAGTCACTCCAAAAGACCTTGGATAGACAAATGTTGTTGTCTGATGGGATTAAAATATCACTGCAGGATATAAATTGTTCGAAATAAGACTTTTGCAATTGGCTGATGGTGAGTTTGTCAATGACATTAGTCTTCAAATGATGCTGCAGATGTTCGAGGATTGCTGTTATTATTATATTTTATCCCACTATTTAATTCATCTAGATAAAGTAGATCTATATTTATCTGCCTATTTATCTACCTATCTCAAGGTGGCCAACATGCTTAATATGTCTGCTTCTTATTTTTCACCACAACAACAATCCTGCTAAGTTGGACTGCGAGAGAATGCCTGGCCCAAGTCATCCAGCTGACTTTCATGCTAAGTGAAATCTAGAACTCTTTTGGCTCTAGGCCAGTAACAACCATTATAGGCTCTCTGTATGAAGAAAGATTACTTCTAAATACAATTATAGCATTATATTTTTAATATCTGAACATCAAAAATGTATTCAATCTATTTTCAGAAACAACAGAGAAATACTTGAATATGAAGCCTAGTTCAAAATTTAAATGTGTATTATAAACAGACTAATTTTAGAGCCAATTTGGTCTCTAATTTAGGACTCCCAAATTATACAGTGAATATGTCCTATTAACACTAAATCATGCTCACAATCATAATTAAATCCATTTTGGCTATGTTGGCTGAGAATATAGAAAGTTGCAATTCCAATGTATCTGCTAATTTTTAGCAAAGTTTTTAAATTTACTTTATATAGAGCCTTGGTGGTGCAGCAGACTAAACTGCTGTTAAAGTAGCACTTAGCTGCCAGCTGCCTGCAATTATTGCGAGTTCAATTCTCACCAGACTCAAGGTTGACTCAGCCTTCCATCCTTCCAAGGTAGGTAAAATGAGGACCCAGTTTGTGAGGGCAATAAGCTGACTTTGTATAAAATAGAACACCGCTTAGGGGGGTCCCAAAAAGCCCTACTAAGCAGGTATATACAAAAGCATGAAGGCTATTGCTTAAAGCATTGTAAGCTGCCCTGAGTCTCTGGAGAAGGGCGGCATATAAATCGAATTAATAAAAAATAAAATAAAATAATAAATATACATTAACATTTTTCAACTTTATTTACCCTTGCGAATTATGAGATATAAGGAGAATGAAACAAAGGTGTACATTCATTATTTTTTTCTTCAGAATGGAAGAATAACTTTAAGTTACTAGGAGATCAGATACATGATATGCTGTGGGATGAGAGACTAATTTTTAAAAATGTGATTGTTTTTTCTAACAATGCTTATGAACAATACTAAATTTTTTAGAAGAAAGAACAAGGAGCCTGAGTGGCGTAGGAGGCTAATGCCTCCTACTAAGGCAGCATTTAACATCCAGCTGCCTGCAATTACTGCGAGTTCAATTCTCACCAGGCTCAAGGTCGACTCAGCCTTCCATCCTTTCTAAGGCGGGTAAAATGAGGACCCGGTTTGTGGGAGCAATAAGCTGACTTTGTATAAAATATACAAAAGTATGAAGGTTATTGCTTAACGCATTGTAAGCTGCCCTGAGTCTCTGGAGAAGGGCGGCATATAAAAAAAAATAAATTTAAAAAATTAAAATTAAAAATTAAAAAAAAAACATGAAAAAATATGTAACTTCATGGAAGAGATTTGCAAGTTGTTTAAGTAATGGATCTGGAACAGTTCAGCAGCAAATAGGATCTTGGCATTACGTCATTTAATTCCACTAATTTACATAACATAGAAGTTGCTTTTTATACTATTTTGTAAAAAAAAAAGTTAAAATTAGTTATTTTTAAATAACTATACACCCTTATAATTGATTGATAATTTATATAGTATACTATGTAACTGTCAATGAGAAAATTAGAATTTATTTTATAATAAATTATATGATTAAGAAGAAAGCTTTGAAGGGTTTTCTTGATACATTAGAGGAGAAAATACACAAAGAAAAATATTTTCCCATATCAACCAGCAAATACTAGCTTTTTCACTCTGGCACTTTCTGTATGCAAATATGTTTTCTGTTTCTATTTGCATACAGGATGACCCAAAATCAAAAGCTGACCTCCTTAGGCAGATTGGAGAATGTATTTTTTCTGAAACCAGTAATCTGGTTCATAGGAGACAACTTTCTTGATAGTTAAATGTTCTAAAATCCTCTTCTATTTAAGTTCTATGAGCCATTTCCTAAAAAGGTATGTTTTTCTTTCCAAAAAGTTAATTGCTTCTAGACAGTTAATTGCTTTTACTATATCTTCTTTTCCTATCTCCACAAAATACTTTCTATTTTACAGACTAGGTTGATTACTATATTCGAGTCTAGTAATTACTTAGTTTGGTTATCAGTCTGTCAACAAGCATAGTATGTTCATTTAAGAGGAGTTGTTGTTTTTAAAAAAACATTCTACTACCTAATTTTGTTTATTTTGAGAATTTGACCATATGATTCTTTTGCTTAAAAAGAGATGCAAGCACAGATGAGGGTTTTGGGGGGTTTTTTGGTCATGGTACTACTACATTAGATGGTATCAAATGGTGTTTAGTATAATACTGAAAACAGTTCTATAGTTGTGCTGTTAATACATGTGAAATTCAACCACAAAAATTTGGGTGGAATTAGATGTAACATTCAATACAATTCTAATATTGAAAATGGCAATGCTGTCAAATCAGACATATAATGTTCGTATGACTTGCAGTTGGCAACAAGAACAGAAATGGATAAATGAGAAATGTGAGAATATAATGAAATGAAATATTATCTCTGTTGTGTGTGATCTGACTGATTTATTTATTTTCTGCCATCAAGTTGGTGTTGACTGTTAGTGTCACATAGTGGCTTATGTGAGACATAGTGACACATAATGACCCTTAGTAAACTTCTCCAGTATGATCTGCCTCTAACCTGGCTTTTCGGGATATTATTGCAATTTAGCAACCCACTTTGCTGCTGATGTGTATAATACATATAGAGTATATGTTTATGTGACTGTACAATATGTTGTATTGGGAACACTAATTGACTGTTAAATTAATTGTTACATTTTCAAACAATAAGCATGGATATGGGGAAAATGACATGAGGAAAGTTTCTGAGTGAGAACGTGGGCCAATGAATTTGGTAAATATTTAAAATAAGAAGTTGTGTGAAGGTGGCAATTTAAATAGTGAATATTCAAAGCACATGTTCCATAAAACAAATATACTACCAATAGTAGTAGCACTATTATCTGCCACTAGGATCATTGATCAGATAAGTCCAATATACATGCTTATGTGTGAGAAATGGGATTAGGTGGAATCTATCTACCATTTTTATCTCAGATAAAAACCAGCTTTCAATTGCCAAGGAGACTATGATTTTGATGATACATCTATATAAACTATTTAATCTAGCATTGTGTTTATGCTGACAAGATTCAGCTAAACATACCAATATCTCATATTAGTTGCTTCAAAATCTACATTAATTAATTTCATTACTATAGTAATCTAGATTTGATCAACTATATTTTGGTTGTTGTTCCCCCTAAGTATGAACAATCAATATGAACTAATGTGGTAAATTATCCTTTTTGTTAAATAAGTATTATTTTGACCTGAGCATATGCTACTATCTATAGAACTAATTGGTGTATTTATATAGGTGCAAAAGTAAGTAACAGAATAAATAAATGTATTGTTGTAACCATATTTCATAAGATACGGTGGCAACAAAATGAAGACAAAGCTATAGCTAAGAACTATAAGTATTTCTAGTTTAAATGACGAGAGCAGAAGTGGCAACTTGGTTTCTGATAGTTGGAAACACATCTGCAAGAAGATAATTCAGGGTTGGAGCCCTTGAGTTCACTGCAATTAATAATTTAGCCCAGGGGTGAAATGTAAAATTTGTTACTACCAGTTCTGTGGGCTTGGCTTGGTGGTAGTGGGGTAATGTGACTGGGTGGGCGTGGCCAACTTTTTTTTAAAAAAACCTTTTCAATGCTTTGAAAAGCCTCTGGTTTGGATAAAAGATTGGGTGATCCTCTCAAGAAAGCGCATTTTGGCAATCAAAGGATATGATTTGCAGCACGGATGGCACTTCTTCTTGTGGTCTCAAGAAGACAAACAATCCAAATATTTTACTAATCATTATATTAGAGGAATTTTATTAAGGGTTTGGGAAACAGTGAAGAACCAAGTTTACACACAGATTCCTAAGTGGGTATTTCCATTAGAGGCAGTGACCCTTCCAACTGCACAATATTAAGAGGAACTGGGCTTATGGTGACTTGTTGGATGAAGTTGGGAGACTTAGACCTAGAGCCGATCTTCAAACCAGAGGATTAGACATAGACTGGTAGTCCTATGTGAAAATTCAAGCTAGATTCGCTAGGGATAAACAGGAACATGGTATTTCCCT
Organism: Ptyas mucosa; assembly: GCA_012654045.1. Classification (NCBI taxonomy): domain Eukaryota; kingdom Metazoa; phylum Chordata; class Lepidosauria; order Squamata; family Colubridae; genus Ptyas; species Ptyas mucosa. The sequence continues at coordinate 15,801,742 of WNWU01000007.1, read as the reverse complement.
TCATTTACAAACGTTTGACAAACTTCTCCTAGGTGATAGAAGGAAATTTATTTCCAACGTTTACAATTTTCTTCTGTCCAATTTTATGGCGGAGGAGATTGTAAAGGACACAATGATTGCCTGGGGGACAAATATTGGACAACAATTCAGCTTTATGCATGGCAAAATGTATGGAACAAAACTATGAAACGGACCCTTTCTTCCCCATTCAAAGAAAACTTTTATAAAATGATCTATCATTGGTACCTCCCCCCTGCCAGAATCGCTAAGATGTTCCCAGGAACCTCTGACAGATGTTGGAAATGTGGATTGGCCAAGGGTACCTTCTTCCATTAGTGGTAGATTTGTCCATCAGCTAGACACTATTGGGGGAAAATACAGCAGTGGCTATTGGAAATAACAGGTGTGAGCTTCCCTCTTCACCCAGACCTCTACTTACTCGGAATAATATCGGACAACATTGATAAGAAGGATTGGTATATATTTGTCCATGTCTCAACAGCGGCAAGAATGGCATTTGCTCAACTGTGGAAAGATGCAGACACGCCCCCTGACCATCTGATAATAAACAAGATTCTTCGATGTGCTGAGATAGACAGGCTAATGTATATCTTAAAAGACAAGAAAGATTCAGTATATAATAGAAGTTGGGACGGATGTTTTGCTTGGCTCAAAAGAAGGTTAAACTTAGGAGAAGGGTGATAAGATCGTCTAATTAGATTAAGTAGATATTTACTAGGCTTTATAACTCTTTATAATTTTGATAAAAACAGACCAATTGTTTTGTAGTTAGTAAAAAGAACCTGATTGCATTGAAATGTTTGGCTAGGATAATATTAGTTAATATTAATTGGAGAGTGAGCTTAACTCTTGATTAGTCTTGTTTGAAGTTTGGTTTTAGTCCTGTGTTTAGGTGTTTCTATGTTTTGCTTCCTATATTACTTTTCAACCATTATTGTGTGTTAATTTTACTGTAAATATTTAATAAAGATTATTTTTTAAAAAAAGAAAAGAAAAGCCTCTGCTGATCAGGCAACTCAGCTGGGATCGTCAGAGAGGCTTTTTAAAAAAATGCCTCTTTGCTGATCAGGCAACTCAGCTGGGATCGTCAGAGAGGCTTTTTACAAAATGCTTTGAAAAGCTTCTCTGATGAACGTGCGGCTCAGCTGGGATTGTCAGAGACTTTTCAAAGCATTTTTTTTACCACCTCTTCAGCCAAGAGGTTGCAGAAAAAAATGCTTTGAAAAGCCTCTGACGATCCCAGCTGAGCCACGCGATCATCAGAGGCTTTTTTTTTTTTACTTTTAAAAGCATTTTTTGGTCGGAAGAGGTTGTAGAAAACATGCTTTTAAAAGTAAAAAAAAGCCTCTGATGATCGTGTGGCTCTGCTGGGCATGGGGGGGGGGGAACGCAGTGATTTTTACTACCGGTTCTCCAAACCACCCGCCGCTATTGCTACCGGATTGGGCAATCTGGTCCGAACCGGGAGCATTTCACCCCTGATTTAGCCCCAATCTCATTGTAAATGAGGAGGTAGAGGATACAATGGATATGCCTTTAAGATATGTGGATGGAATGATCTGGAAGTGAAGTGAGGTTAAAGCTATTCTGTGTGATGTTCAGTTTATATTAAATACTGTAGCTGCCGGGAGAAGATTCTATGTTTTTTTCTAATGATGATGCCAAGATGAAAATTTGGATAATTAGAGTGGCATCTTTAATAGCATCCCTTTCAAAACAACAATCTCTAATATTTTCTTTATACCAAGATATAGGTTTTTGAAATGATAGTAGAGAATACATTCATAGGATAGGTGACAAAGTTTAGTTCCTTAATTCCCAGCTATATAATGGAGAAAATAGAATTTGACAAGATGAGATTCTTAAAGGCTTCTAGTTACTTATAGTGCCCCAGCAATATGAGATGTATTCTAATGATATATCTTATATAGGATGACAGGTAGTCATAAAGGGAACCTTAGCTCAATATTAGTTGAACTAAAATGTGATATACATTAGTGCTAGATTATGGTGCAAGATGCCCTTGATTTAGCAACTGTGGCATATTTAAGAAAAAAGCAGTGATTTTTCTCACTGAAGTTTATATATTTATTTATATTTCATATTTTTAACCAACCCATCTCCATCAGAGAAAGGCAGTGTACAATATAATCAATAAAAGTAAATATTAAAATAATAATTTAGAATTCAAAAAATTAAAATTCTAAAATAATATAATTTTTTCAAAAGATAAAGAAATCCAGGATGGTGGGGGATGGGGGAGTTCTCATGAGGTCAGCCCAGCCTCATGGTTATGTGGGCTCATATATCTCTCACTGAAGCCTACACAGCCAAGTTTTGACCCCTTTGCTGAAGGCCAAAAGATTGGGGGCTTTCATCACCTCTGAGACTAAGATGTTCCATAATGCAAGAGCAGCAGCAGAAAAGGCCCCTTTACTAGATCCTGCCAATTGAAATTCTTTCACTGACAGGGTCTGAAGCATACCTTTTCTGCTGAATGAATGAGAGTGGCTGATGTGCAGACGTAATGATATAAAACTCTATCTGGAACAATATTTAACCTGGGTAATGCCATCAAGATGATGGTGTCTCACAGGATGGGGGTAGAGATTCTTATAAACAAAAACAGTAAGAGTAGATGATCACTGTCTTTTCTATTGTGGACATCAAAGATGCTGTCTCCGGAAAGGAATGTAAGAAAAAACAAGATGTAATTGCTGGTTCCAAATAAGCTTAGAAAAGTATAATGCCCATTACTGTCAAAAACTTAGCCATAGAGACTGTACAGCCTATATGTAAAAGTCAGATGCAATAAGGAAACCCTTTGTTTATTTACTATTTGCAATAAATGAAGAACCATGCTAAACACCATTTATCTTCTGGACTAAATTGATATATTTGCCTATTCTGGTTTTGAAAGACATTAATGGACAGAATTAACCCAAAATGGGTTCTATCTGTCTCAATAATTCTATCTATCTCAACTACAGGATATAATCACTGTCTCAGAATGAAGGCAAATATATGTGTCCAGGATAATCACTGTCTGACCAATCATTTTGTTGCATTGTTCCTTTCATGTCAACTGATTAAAATTAATAATTTACCACTTGATCTTCATAAAGCCCAATTTAGTGGTAAGGATGATATATCTCTATCTCTATCTCTATCTCTATCTCTATCTCTATCTCTATCTCTATCTCTATCTCTATCTCTATCTCTATCTCTATCTCTAT
>WNWU01000007.1:15746476-15798475 GCA_012654045.1 Ptyas mucosa | reverse complement strand
TCTATCTCTATCTCTATCTCTATCTCTATCTCTATCTCTATCTCTATATCTGAGCAAAATCCAGGCAAGAAAGGAGAAGAAAAACTCCAGACACCATGTTTCCTGAAAAAAATGATGTTAAATTCTGACAGGTACTATTCAAAACAGATATTCACATGTATCCACAGCAATATTCCAAGAAATGTAACCTGGAACCTTAGGAGTGAATCAATTGGTGGTATTTGAAATGTTATGTTATGCATAAGTGTAAGAAGATATACTGATGATGTTGTAATGATGTTCTCATGAGAATGAGAATCATTAGTAGGCAGCAACTTTGAACTATTGATTATTTTGTTATCTCTGGATCTGACTGGATTTCTGAGCTGAAGATCTTGGTTAGGATATACTAGAGATACAGCAATTTCTTTCTGTCCTGCTTTCTGATCTAGGTGTCAGATAATATTGAATGAAACAATTTGTTATTATCTGAAGCTGAAGAAGTTGAAATCAATTTGGTTTGTTTTAGACAAGAAGGACATGTGGTCTTGTTAGGGTGTGGGTTATTTTCTTTATTTGGCAGAGATCTTTGATTACAGGATTCAAAAAGGTTATAATATTCATCTGAGTTGTCAGATGAGTGGTGCAAAGATACAAAAATTAATTAAAAGTTTGGCTGCTGGTCCAGTTAGTAGCAGTGTTTGTTTCAATTAATCCAAACATTTTAGCATTTTTTCTTGTTCACAGTTTGATAAAACTTCAAAAGAGAAAATTATTTCTGTTTCTAGACTTCACCAGTGTCAATTTTTGTATCAGCTCAGTATGATTAGTTGAGCAGAGTTGCTAAGATTTTTTTTTATCAGTTGGTACACAAGTGGCATGAGGCAAGAAAGTTTATGCCTGAGATCTTAAAGAAAGAGTGTAGTCCTTTCTCCATCTTGGAACATGTGCAGTGGAGATATTTGAAAAGTGGAAAAATATTTTATTTTGAACAGCATGTTGTCAACCCTGGAGTCATCTTTAAATGTCTTCAGGATTGCCACAGCAAGGCTTACTGGAGCTGTGGGAAAGGGAGGAGGGAGTAGAGAGATAGCTGAGGGGGATATGTAGCTAAAATAACATTCTTTCTCCTGGGAACCAAGGACACTCTCAGCAGCACCTAGGGGGGCATGGAAGGGAGGCATCTGGGCAGTGGTGAAATCCAAATTTTTTTACTATGGGTTATGTGGGCGTGGCTTGGTGGCCATGGTATGATGTGGCTTTGTGGGCGTGGCTTGGTGGCCATGGTATGATGTGGCTTTGTGGGCGTGGCTTGGTGGGCATGGTAGGGGAAGGATACTGCAAAATCTCCATTCCCACTCCACTCCAGGAGAAGGATATGGCAAAATTCCCATTCCCTCCCCACTCCTGGGGGAAGGATCTTGCAAAATCTCCATTCCCACCCCACTCTGGGGCCAGCCAGAGATGGTATTTGCTGGTTCTCCAAACTACTCAAAATTTCCGCTACTGGTTCTCCAAACTTCTCAAAATTTCCACTTCCGGTTCTCCAGAACCTGTCAGAACCTGCTTGATTTTACCCCTACATCTGGGATGGGGAGAGACACCTGATTGGGGCGTGTGATGGTTGTGTGTAATATGGGAAGAACTTTGGATTTAGAACTGGGTGGGAAAAACCCGGGGGAGTTCAGATTTGGGTTTTCACCAGCTGTGCCAATATGACATGCTAATAAATCTATACTTTGAGGAACCCTGCCTTGGAGTTTTGATTTCCTATGGACTGTTATTTGGAACCCTGACACATGTAGGGATTGGTAGAATGGCTAAAAGAAAAACAATAGAATTCATTTTATGTCCTTTAATGCTAGAAAACCATTCAACAGTGCATAGGTCGATCATATGTCAATGCCATTGAATAACCAAGGTAAATGATAGATTAATAGCTCTTTTGGTAGACCAGTGTCCAGTGTTAAATCTATTGAGTGTAAACTTTAGAGCAACTTAATTTGGTTGAAGTATTCAGTTGTGCAAGTTTGGATTTATATCTCTGGTGGAAAGTGAAGCTGTAAGCTCTGTCTGTAAATGATTTGATGATCTTTTCTAATCTTAATTTGTTCTTCTAAGAAATTTTGTTTTCTTTGGTTGACCATAAATAGATCAGAATTGGTGCCAATGTTTTACATTACTGTAAAAACTACTAGCTCATTTGCATAACTTTGCATGAATTTTCAATGATTATTTTTTTTAAAAAAATCCAGCTTTGTATTTATGGATGTTAAATATTCAAAATTACAGTTAATGCATCTAATAATCTAAGAGCAAAACTTGTTAATTCCTTTGGTGATTATTTGACTTGCTCTTCCCCATCATTGACGTATTAACAAAAAGGGGATGATAATAAAAGCAGGGGTTCAGTCAGATGGCTTGATTCCTCATGTACAATACAGCTCTAATAACTGTTGCTTTTCCATTTTTGTTTACAAATTCCATTTCAGTAAATTGTAGCTATTAGAGGTAGGTATGGAATGGAACAGACTTGTTTTTACATTATTTTTATTCTCTTTTTTCTTCTCCATCATAAAATCAGCAATTTTTGGATGCTTCGACAGCTTGGATAGAGTCTGAGAGCCGAAGCTTGTCTTGCTGTGTTCACGTGTATTCCCAATATAATTGTAACTATGCCACAAATTGGTGCATGCTTCTATTGATATTGTGATCCTTATGTTGACTATCCTTCCCTTATTTGTTTGCAGGTTGTTTACTTATAACCTCTGAAATGGAAGTTGCACCATTCTTGCATGCAATCTTACTAATTCAGTGTCTTGTGAAATGACAGGTAGAAAATCTATCAATTTGTAGAAGTAACGAGAAGTAATAAGAGACCTGAAGAATGAAGGCTGCATTGCCATCTACCTTTTAAATTTGTATTAGTATATTCATTAACTAACCAAGGAAGACAAAGCATAGGGTACTAGATAAAAGAAATTTTTAAAAAATCTTTAAAATTTAACTGATTCTGACAACAAGCAGAAAAGCTACATCCTTTCTATTAGAATAGAGCCTGTGTATCTATGCTGCTTGCAGGATCATTACAGACATTTGGACTGCTGGTACTAAAAGGTCCTGAGTAAATATGAACCATATTGAATCAATAAGACTGTGGCCAGTAGCATGAAAATCTATACTTCTTGTCTCTGTGTTTATTTGATGCCATCATAAATGGCACCAGCAAAATCCATTATCTTTTGTGTCAAGCACTTAGAAATAGATGTAGAGCAACCCCAAGGGAAAGCATTTATTTACAGTCTTGCTGCCGATTTAATTGTAAGAACATATTTTATAGTTCAGAAGATGCCTGGAGATAACTGTAATGGTATGAGGGAAAGACCTTGGGTGATGGGGCAGAGATGCTACTTAGTCAGATGAATTGCATAATCCCTAGCTGGATAGTCAGTGGGGCAAGAGGCTTAGAAGGATCCTCCCTAATTTTTAGAGATGTAAGAGAGGAGAATTATACTTTCATGAGGGCTCCTTGGTGCTCTCTGAGCTTGCTTGTTTTCTAGCAGACATTTCATTACCCAAACTAGGTAATATCATCAGTGCTGTGGATGATACCTAGTTTGGGTAATGAAACATCTTCAAGAAAACCAGCAAGCTCAGGGAGCACCAAGAAGCCCTCATGTCAATGTTGAGCTACAAATATTCTCCTTTATTAATTATACTTTCAGCTTTGCCAGATTCTGTTAATGTAGCTTTTTTTTAAAAAAAAAGTAGAATTAGGTTGCTATGTTTCCTACCTGTTTACATAGTAAGGTTGGCAATAACAGACCATCTTAGCATCTGTAAATAAAGAAATAAGGACTCATTCCTATTTTTCTATTGCAAGTGAGATTATATATCAAATATAAGACAGTTTATAACTCACATTATACAGTATATTATTATGCTATTATTCTATTATTATGGCTGATCCCATTATTATTTTTTGTCAAAGGCAAAATGACAGTATGGGGACATTTTTTTATATTGATATTTGGCTACTACTTTTCAAGAATGGTGTGTGTGTGAGAGAGAGGGAGGGGGGGAATCATTCCTCTGCATCCATACAATCTCTATTATGTATTTTTTAAAATTATTTAATGAATGAGTAAATGGTTAGTTTTAACTATTGTAGCTAAGCAATTCAAGAGCATAAGCATATTTTACAATCAGTGAAAAGACCTATCTAATATCATTCTATTTCGTATTATTAATTTATTTAAAACATTTACATAGCTGCCCATCTTACATTGAATAAGTACTTTTTTTCAGGAATTATTTCTGTTGAAAAAAACAGTGCATGAGTGTTCCTAGATAAATTGATCCTTTTGCAGACACTGTGGAATATAGATTTTTTTAAAAAAATCTATTTGTGCTTATATGCATGCAGACACAGAGAAATACACAATTACACGAAGCAATAACAAGGCAATATTTTTCCTTACAAGTATAGCAGTGAGTAATGTACCTTCAGTACAAAACCTACAGTCTTTTATAGGGAGAAAAATAGAAACATAATATCCTTATCCACTTTTATAAGAAAAGTTAACTGAAATGAAAATGCAAGGTTTTTTTCCAAGGTAAATGCACTTTAGCCCCGATAAATGGTGCTAAACTATTTAGCTTGATTGACTTTAGAGGTATCTTCCTAGAATGCTTACTATTTTTGAGGTGATATCTTGAATTAAGCCTTATTCAGAGCAGAGCAGTGTTTCATAATGGGAGCCGGCTGTAGTACAAGGTGTTCATTTTCAGGAAACTTCTTTTAAAAAAGAAGAAAGAAAATCTGTATGCCCTGAAGTATGAATGGTGAAGACAATTTGAGAAGTTAGAATTGAACTGTGATTGGCTGAGACATTTCCATTCCTGGTGAGAAGTAACCATGCATCCATTATGCAAATTGAAGAGCTCTGGATGCATGATAATAAGTTATAACTGAAAGAGGTTCAACAGTCTGCCTGGAAGAAGCAATAATTGTAATGACAGGAGGTTAATCAGCTCCACACAGCCAATCAGGATGCAAAAACATGTGAAGCAGAAATAGCTTTACAGCTGTTGAAACACAAAGTTTACAATTTCCCATTGCTCCAATATGTTTGCAAAGAAACAAAAAGAAACGAAAAGGTCTCTTTTAAAAAGTTTCCACTTGTGTACTAATTAAGATTAATGTGAATGTGAAACTTGTTGACACTGTAAAAGTTAGTAACCCAAGGCATGTCTGAGTAAAATGTCTTTCAAGTTAACTCAATTGAAATAATTGTAATACTATAAAAACAGAACAAAATGGAATACTTTGTTACAGGCCAAAACAGCTTGGAGCTATGGCCTGAATTGTATTTGCTGACTGAGTAATGTTGTTTCATGGCATGCCATAAAGAGTCCTACATATTATTTAATTTCCATGGAAAGAAGATAATGTAATAATAGCTAATTCTAGTACAGAAAGTAAAATAAAAGGTTATCACAGATCTTTTTATTTTCATTTTGCTTTCTTGTTCACTAATACTCTTAAAATATTTCTTTTTTCCATCTTATTCAGGATCTCTGTGAGACATCTTCCTTCCTGAGAATTGCTTAGCTGATTTTTGACAATAAGATACATATTTTGTTGTCACTTTATAATCCCCAGGGAGTTGGAATATTGTTAATATTGTTTGTAGTTTATTTAAAATGTTTGCTGTGCTATCATTTTACTGTTGTTGTAATAACAATAAGTTACAGACAAGTTCTTTAGTTCTATGACAGTTGCCAAGAAACTCAAAAGGGTATATTAGAATTCACATCTGAAGCCAGATTTTTGCACAGAAAAGAAGCTGAATGGCTTTAGTGAGTTTTTTTAGTTTACTATGATTGTAATTGCCAATTAATGAGAGTAGTAACTATAACATTAAATTTCACCTTCCTACTTCCTGCCAGGGATCAAGAATAGCTCATTCAAAGATCAGAACTTTCCAATATTTTAAGACTTAAGAATTGTCCTTTAAGGCTAAGTAGTTTTGTCTCTAGTCTCTAGTGACCTTCCACATTCCTAACCATAATAAAAAGTAATTTGATCTAGTATAACTTCCTACCACCTTCATATAAGAATTTGCCAAAAAAAAAAAAGGTAAAGTTGTAGAGCAGGGGTATCAAAATGATGTCATCATGGTGGTGATGTATCAGGACTTTTACCCTCTTCGCTAAACCAGGCATGGGTGTGGCCAGTGCATGACGAATCCGGCCCATGGACCAGGAGTTTGACAGCCCTGTTGTAGAGGAAATAGACAAATGTTGTAAATGTATGTGTGTTTTCTTCTATCTCTGTTTCAGAGATTTGTTAATATGTTAACCAATTTACAGGAAAAGGCTAATAAATCAGCTTAACCACAGTTCTCAATAATTGTTAGAAACCATACAATCATAGAAAGTTAAAAGTGGTCACTGAGGCTATCCAACTCTCTTTTCTGTATAAAAATCAAAATCAAAATTAAAATACCACTACCAAAAAAAAATACACTTGTTTGACTATATCTAGCAATGGGGCATCTATCACCTCCTAGATAATTAGATAATCAAACAGCTCTTAGTAAATGCTGTTCTTTCTTTCTATCTTTTCTAATATTCAACCAAAATCTTCTTGTAACTTTAGACTGTGATTACTGAAGTTAAAAAACAAATATTGATTCTTGTTTCAATATGACACTGCTTCAGATACTTGAAAAGTCAGTATGATTTGTCTTCATTATCACTAGGCAGTAGTAATCAAGCTGGAAACTAGAGCAGGAATACAAATACCTACCAATAACCCCAGATGAAGAATCTGTAGTCCAGAACCAGACAATGAAAACCAAAACCAAGATTTCAGCAATTCGAAGATTAGAATCTGAAAAAAAAAAAAGATTTCAGTTATCAAGAGCCTAAAACTGAAGATAGAGTTCAGCTGCAAGCCATTCAAAATGCCCTTGTAAAGTTTTTGTTCAGGAACAGAATTTCAAATTGATCTTTGTATAAACAGTACTATATTTGCTCCTTAAGTATGCCTTGGAGACAACTAGACTGATATCCTCTGACACTAGCATATCCTACGACTGTGGAGACAGAGATTCAACTTATTTCTTGAAGTCAAAAGAAGACCTATATGGCCCAAAGAAAGTTTGTCTTAAGCAATCAGGATTAGCATAGTTAACTTCTATGGAAGTTTGCTGCTCTTTGTGGAATTCTGTTGTCTTTCACAGAAGGAGCAGGACATAGATAACATTCTCAAATACTCAAAATAAATTAAATTCGCAAAGCAAATTAAAAATGAAACAAAATTTGTTTCTGTAATGGCACATATTGTCTCACTGTCCGAAGTGGCCTTTCAGAGTTTCTTGAGAATGTCAGCCCAAAGTCATCCAGTAAATATGCTAACTGGATAGTGATTTCGCATTAGTGCTTTGGCAGGACTAATCTTGTTTTGTAATTATTGTATTACAATTTTTCATTTTTTTACCTGTATATACGAACAAATAAATAGCACCAATGCAAAGAAAAATCACACCATTATTTTAGTGATCCTCAAAATGCAATGCACACTTATATTCACATGCTATATTTATTGCACAATTATATTGACTTTGGAGTCTTATAAACAAATTACAGTAAGGATCCAATTGCCTATTAATTTTTAACATTTTATTTGATTTTTCCATTTTTAGATTCCATACACAAGTATGAGACTACTAATGGCATTTCTTTTGAGAAGCAATAGAGACACTAATTTATAATTTAAGCAAACAGATAATATGAACATGCACTTTGTTTTGCCAAGAAATGGCAGCAATATTTGTTCATCACAATGTTATAGCATACCGAACTGAAATGAATTGAATAAGATGTTCAGGTTAACATCATGATAAACTGAATTACAAACTACTTTTCCTTATAGTTTATAAGTTATAATTATTACAAACAAGTAACATTTCTCTCTTTTTTCTAATTAACATAAAGTTAATAAAATTAGTCATGTGGAAAATAAATAAGTTGCCAAGGAACAAAAGTCAGTTTTGAAAATAGCCATTAAAGGAAGGAATCCATGAATCTAGTCCATGAAATAATACATTGTATCTCCCTAATTCCTTGCTGTATCTTATTTAACCATGAAAAGATGAATCATGAAATTACTAGCCCTAGAGCTTAGACAAACCATATTTAATTTTTTTTCTTGCCTCAGCTATTTCTGTGGTAAAGTTTAAGAAAACAAAGATTCTAATAAACATTGCATGTTAAGCTTTTTAATGGATCAGGTATATGAGATCAAAGAAATACTATATTGGATACCAAATTGAGATTTGGGCTAAATATCACTATCTCTTTCTTGGGGTAGTAGAGGATTCTCATCATTTATTTTAATTTACCATGTCATCAGCAGCTGTGTTTAACTACCTGGTTCAAGAAGATTTGATACAAGTACTTCATGAAGAAGGACTAACATGAGGGGGCAAAATTAGAAAGCTTTTTATTTGATATATCTGACAAAAGAAGATATCTGGAAGAGAATCATGATTGATTAAATGGCAGCCTAATATGTTTGACTGAATTCTTGGGAATGGTCTTCAAAGTACAAATGGGGTATATGGTCTTCCTCATTTCCTTTCCTAACTCAAACAATGGTCTTGCATATTATTTTCTTCCAATTCTTTACATCAAAGGGATGTTGCTTCTTTCAGCCAGACTATCATTTTTTTCAAAGCTACCAAACAAAAAAAGATTGATTATTTGTGCTACTTTCTATCTTTCCTTCTTTCTTATTTATTTATCTTTCTTTTCAATAAAATCTTTATTCAATTTACAGGTAGTCCTCGGTTTATGACTGGTTGCTTAGCAACCATTCAAAATTATGACTGGCTCAAAAAAACAGGATTTACAAAGCATATTGTAAGTTCTGATGGTTGGCCTCTTCCATGTTCACATGACTGAACTTTGGATATTTGGCAACACAGCCCCATTCATGGCCATTTGTAGCATTCCATGGTCATAATATTATTATTATTATTATTATTATTATTATTATTAGTAGTAGTAGTAGTAGTAGTAATAGTTAATCTTTAGTGAGATTCACAGCCTTTGAGGCTGGTTAATAGCTCAGCAGCTCGAGTACTAACCAAGGACCTAGGAACTGTTAAGGTATCGTCGGAAGATGTAAGCTGTTCTGAGTAAGGTGGTTTTTTTGTAGTGTCAAAATGTTCAAGTCCGGTAAATTTAGAATTTCTAAATAGCGGGGTAGCCCTTTGGGTATTGTTCCAAGGGCTCCAATTACAATCGGGACAACACATGATTTCTTTTTCCACAGTCACTCAACTTCAATTTGCAAGTCCCGGTACTTTGTGATTTTTTCTTGCTGCTTATCTTCAATCCGTGCATCATCAGGTATTGCAATGTCAATGAACCATATTTTTTTCTTTTCAACTATTGTTATGTCAATAGTTTGTAGTCCCACAAGATCTTGAGTTTCTCATTCTCCAAAACTTTCTCAACCTGATGTTCCCAGTGGTTTTTGCTGTACTCAAATCCAAACTTCTGGCACAATTTCCAGTGAATGATCTTAGCAACGCGGTCATGGCATTGTAGGTAGTCAGTTTATGAAATTTTGCTGCACCCACTGGGGTGGTCGACTGTTGTTGTTGTTGTTGTTGTTGTTATTATTATTATTATTATTATTATTATTATTATTATTATTATTGCCAAAACTGGCATTTTGCTTTTTAGCAAAATACCTGTGTCCATAGCACACCATTGGTTCATTTAACAATTGTGGTGTTCACTTAATGAGCGTGGCAGCCAATTTATGACCACTTAACAACCACTGCAAAAATGTGATAAAATTGACAAGACACATAATGGACAGGATCCATTATGGTTGTATGTCTAACATTGCCTGTATAGGCCACCCGTATCAAGCACATTACTCATTTACATGCCACCTTAATTGCTCAAGGCAGATTTCATGGGAACTCCCTCATTTCATGCACCCATGAGTAGCCCATGAGGTAAACATTTTGATAAAGCATGAGAAACATGCTTAAATGGTGCAAAGATTTATACTAGTAAAGTAAGAGTGAGTAATTATTAGGCCAGGCAGAACTGTTGCACAAACATTATGCAACTGCCTCTCAAAACTGAGGGTGAGAAAATGGTCCAAAGTTCATTGATTTGAAAAGAACAGGACAAAATTAGAAGAATTTAAACTCTGAAACAGACATATATATAAAGAGAATTATGTTCTAAAACAGACATATCCTCTGTGCATATGTCTTCTTTCTTGTTGGCAATAAACTTATCCAGGTGTTTTATATCTATGGAGCTTGTATGACAAGCATGTCTATGAATATGGGACTTAGTGCCTTCAGACATACGTTGTTGCTGCTTACATCTGACAATATGTACGTGATCCTCGAACATATATGCTGATGTCTGACAATAGGTATGTGATCCTGCATCTTCTAACTCCAAATCCAAACTTTTGACCATGATACTGCACTATTATGTGAAACCTGAACATATAACTTTTATATATAAGTTATATAAAAAATCTAAGTGGCTCATTCTTTTCATTAACTACATTTAGAAGTAACTAACTAGAGCTTAAAATCTGATTAAATGTCAAAATTATCAAAAGGACATTTTGTGGTGTCAGCAGGTAATCTCCACTGTAATATTACAGACTATTCCCCATAATCTATACATTATTCCATTAAAGTGTCAAGAAAACGCTACTTTCTGATTTCAATATCTGCCATTAAACATTAATATAACATGTTTTCCCAAAAATAAGACTGGATCTTTTTTGAGGGGGGGGACCAAGAGATCCATTAGTGCCAATCCACTTCCTCCCACCATCTGCTTGCCCGCAGCCGCAATGGCTTACAGGACTTCCCAGGGCAGACACACTTTTTGCCATTCCCAAATGCCCCACACATGCCCAAACAAATTTTGCCCAGATGGAGAAATGATGAAGACTGGAACAGTGGTGGGATTCAAGTAATTTAACAACCGGTTCTCTGCTCTAATGATTTCTTCCAACAACCACTTTGCCAAACTGCTAAGAAAGTTAACAACCGGTTCTCCGAAGTGGTGCGAACTGGTTGAATCCCACCACTGGACTGGAAGCTTTGTCTGCTTGCAAATGCGGTGCTTTGAAATGTAACAATTAGTTCCATTTCAAAGTGCCCAATTTGCAAGCAGATGAAGCTTTGTCTCCCTCTGGGTGAAAAGCGTCTTCCTCCCTCCCTTAATCTCCCTCTGGGTGAAAAGTGTATGGTGGTGCCAGGTGAAGGCAGACATACAGGGGGGGGGGGGGATGCAGGCAATCCCTATGTGCCACCCATTCTATCCCGCCATCTCTCAGCTTGCCCTGGACATTTCTAAGAAGAGTTTGGACAACCAAACTCTATTTGTCAGAAATATTATAGCATTTCCTGTTTGAGCAGGGCGTTGAACTAGAAGAGCTCCAAGATCCTTTCCAATATTGTTATTCTATTCTGTTACCAAAAAAAAAAAAAAAAAGCAATTCTAACTGAATTTTAAAGCATTCTAAATATAAGAAAACAAGTCATTTTTTCACATAACAGGGAAAAAAAATAAACATAAAGACAGATGTGCACACAGTGCTAGGCAAATATATTCTGAGATTATTTTAGTAACACTGTTTTTGATATTTCTTATAAAAATCTGCACACTTTCCTTACCTCTAGCACACATAGCAATAAGCCAGATATTATCAGAACTTTCATGAAAGGTGGCAGTTGAATTAATTGCCAAGTTCTTAGTATAAGAAATTGTACTTACTATATTTCAATGGCAGGAGAGTCTCACCTTGCTTTGCAGGAAAAATAAACATATCTCAGCACTTTGATTATGTTTTTGTCCATGATGCACTCTATCTTCCATTTTGCTTGAAGCACTACTCCACAAACCAGGATGCTTCATAACATATTTTAGCTAAGATGCTTCCTGATGGAACCTGTCATAAGAACAGCTCTCCAAATAAAGAAGATGCTGTTGCCCGAGTTATGTCACCACTTATCTTCTCTTTGAAATTGCTATGCAAGTCTAGAGGTAGAACTGGATGCATGGAGCCTGCTGGATTTTTAAAAGACTTTCTTATAAATGCAGTAGTTCATTTTTATTTCAGAAGCAGGAAAAAAAATGTGCTAGGAAGTAAAAGCAAGCGTTCACACTCCATTTGCAGACAAATTATGCTAATACCCGTTTGATAAAAGGAAAAATGCAGCTCAGACTGTATCCATTTTAGAGATCAATTTTGAAGCACTGTAAAGGGAAGGTCTTCAGGTGCTGTGGTGATTTTCTGAATGATTTCTCGTCAAGCAAGTGAATACTGCCAGATGGACATGTTCAATGATACATACAGTTTCTACACTTATAATGCATAAACTATTAACTGTCCAAATATGATGGTGCATGAACCAGTTTACCAGCTATGAAATGCTCCCAATATACTTGGCGTAGTTATGAAGTGAGGTTAGAATCAAGGAAAAAAACTGCTCTGGCAGACATTGGCTCAGCGTGAAGAATAGATTGCACTGCATATCAATGAATACTAAGATTATGGTGTGGCAAAAGACCTATCAGTCTGCTTATAAGGTTTATTTGAAAAGGTAGGATTAGGGACACTTTTTCTTGTGCATCAATCCCGCTTCCGACTTTCATCAGTCCCTTAAGTGCTATGTTTTAAGTCATAATTTGGCAGAAGACTATTCTTTTCCTTCAGTGATAAGTCTTGACATCTTCAATTCATTCATTCACTGAAACAAAGAACTTTGAAGATACACTCCATAGTATTAGTTAATCAAATATGCATTTATTCACATAGAAAATATAAGGCAGCAACAAGGAGCATCAGGGCAGCACAAGTCCAAACTAAACATATGCAAAGCTTTTGCAAATAAAAGACTTCAAAGACTTTTAAGAAAAACATTGGTTAAAAAAAGATTTTTACTGTTATTTTTTCTTCATAGCATTGCATATTGTTCATTTTTGCACTACTAATAAATAATAATAATAATATAAGACTTCCTATAAATTAATGAAGAGAACTATAATAGCTAAATAGAACATCCATCTAGGAAGGCCAGGATATCTTGTGCTACTTAGAATTATAGGGTTGAAAGGGATCTTGGAAGTCTTCTTGTTCAACCATCTTAGAGTGCATTAGATTCTTAAATACAAAATCTGGTTTACCATGGCAGAATGGCTGATAGTACAATAAGAAGTAGATTTGCCTTTTGAAACTAAGTAAAGATAAAGACCAGTAGGTTGAAATTAAAATATATTCAGACTAAACATTAGGAAAATTTCAAGAAAATAAAAGATGGTGCTACCTAAAACAGTGATGAACCATTGTGGACCATCTTTAATGGAGATTAACTATCTATTGGGAATAATTTAGTGAATTCCTATACTGATCCTGAGATTAGACTAGTAATCTGTTCTAAATTCAGATGTTTCTGTTCAGAATTATCATGTTTGCAGGCTTGATAATGTTTTCTAATAATATCTCCTTTCTCAAACATTTTTCTCAGTTTTTCCTTCACTAAGGTGTAAATATCACTGTAGTTATCTTCACAAAGAATCAAAACACTGAAGCACTGAAATGATTAGGCTTCATCAGTTTTATATGTTGACTGATTAGCATCTCTTGCCAAGAGATATTTAGATAATTCTGCCAACTTCCCAGGAAACTATACATTGAATGATTCTGATAGATTCTCACACCATGATCTTTTTTAAAAAGCCAGAAAGTTTTGTCTCCTCAATGAGCAAATATTTCAGTAGTTTGCTTTAATTTATCTATGCAGCACTGTGCTTGTTTCTATTTCATACTTCTTTTCACATGGAGAGAAAAAGGAAAGACGCTATATGACTATAAACCTGTATTACCCCATTCTCTTCTAGTGATCAAAACAGAAGTTCATACTCCATTCCACATATATGAAGTAAAAGTAGTAGTCGACTCCTCCCTTATATAACTAATAATGATAATTCAAGATAACCATATATTATTCTTCCAGCAAACAATATATTCTGACAAGAAAGGATCCTAGAATAACTTTTATTATAGCCAAATTAGTGTTAATGGTCTGCAGATTTTAATCACCATTAACAGATTTAACTATATCAGAACACTTTATTAATTGACTATCAGAGAATGGTAGTTGTTTTAATGTAACAAACTGGGTAGCTCATCTTACTACTTTGTATTCTCATCTGAATATTTATGTTTTCTAACTGCTGTATTTTAATTTAATTTAATTAATTGTAATTTTTTACTTTCAGTATTGACTTTTAATAAAGTATTTTGCATTGATTTGAGAATCCATACATAGAGTTATTTCTAGCAAATGTGCAAACTAGTTTCATGTGGTCCTCATTAATTTGAAAATGATCTTTCTAAACACTGCTCAGAAGCAGAGTTAGATAGCTGAACTAGATTGGACTACTTAATGTCTGACGGCCAAAGGTATACTTTGCAGTGTGTTATATTTATTTAATTGTAGGTTACATTGTTCAATGTTTTTCCTCCTGTCTATGACACTCATGTTACTGTTCCTTGTTTTAGAATTGTTTTTGGAAGAGAAAATATATTGGGAGATCCTGATGAAACCCACATCAATTCTAGTTCAACTATAAGTACAGATAAATAATGTAATATAATGTAATAAGTAATATAGTCCAGAGCAAAGTACTTTACTTCCCAATTAATTTTTTGAATTTCATCTTTTGTTACTTATAACAAAGTGAAACATGTACTGAAGTATTTCATTTAATACCAATGCTGGTATAACTTTACTTGAGATTTTGCTTTTTAATGGCCTCCTCCACAATTACTCCAAAGCCAATAAAAGAAGAATAATATAAGAGCTACATAATCTTTCAGTCTTAGATGTTCTTGGAGTATAGAGTAAGAGATGTCTTCTCTATTTACGTTTAGTTGTAAATATACCCTCCTAACCAGTAGTGAAATCCTTGGGGGGTCGCCACCAGTTTGCTGCCCACGCATCTGCAGTGCATGCCAAATGCATGCTGTGTGCGCGCGTATCCGCAGTGCACACCAAATGCATGCTGCACGTGCATGAGCAGTGCACACCAAACACACCCTTCACGTGGAAAAAGGAGCCGTTTAAAGGTAAGTAGAACAGCGAGGGGGGGGGAACAGTGGTGCCACACAATTTAGATTAGCTAGAAAGCAGGATTTCCTGCTTTCTAGTGAATATAAATCATGCGGCACAGCTGATCGTCAGAAATACCAGTTCAGATTAGCTGGTAGCTTTTTTTTTTTTACTACCGATTCGCCCGAACTAGTAGCTTTTATTACTACTAGTTCACCCAAACCAGTGCGAACCAGTAGCATTTCACCCCTGCTCCTAATACTATAAACTACCATATTTTTTGGAGTATAAGATGCACTGGACTATAAGACGCACCTACCTTTTTTGGTGAAGAAAACAAGAAAAAGAAATCTGCCTCTGCCTCCCAGCAATTTTGCCTCATTGCAGCAAACAGCAAACAGCCTGCCTTACTTTCATTTTTGTTTTCAGCATAGCTTGATTAGCACAAGAAAATAAAATCTGCTCCTACCAATTTACTTCCTTGCAGCAAGCAGCAGAGGCTTGTGCAAAACAGCTGAGAGCAAAACAGCTGAGAGTCAGGAGTCAAAACCAATCAACTTGTGCTAATTAGGCTGTGCTGAAGCGGAAAGGAGCTGTTTCTTCTTGCTGCTTGCTGCAAGGAAGTAAATTTCTGGGAGGCAAAGGCCAAAGGGTGAGGGCCAGTGGATGGATGGGGCTACATTCGGTGTATAAGACGCACCCAAATTTTCACCCCCTTTTAGGGGAGAAAAAAGTTCCGTTTTTCTCCCCTAACGGAGTATTTTCATTATACTCCGAAAAATACAGTATATATTTTGATTTTCTTTAATCTAAATGCATGTCTGATTTTATTACTGAAACATTTTGAGAAAGCACAATCACTACTTGTGCTTTAATACATGACATAACTATCAGACTATTGGATGTATATTTCCTGTGGTTTATTCACATTATAATATTCAAGCTCCAGATATATTTATTCTTGATCAACCTTATCACTTTTATCTCAATTTTACCTTTCTTTTAAGTTGATACTTCCCTCATGATCTATAACCTATTTCTGTTTCTGAATGTAATACTAACTTCCAAACATTTCAGAAGAATGATACTATATGCATACTTATTTAAAGTTACTTAGGCTATTACTATTTAAAATGACCACATTCATTGGTTTAAAAAGTTGTGTTATTCAAATGGATTTCAAGACATCGCTGCATCATCATTGAATGTAAATCCAAACATGGTACATTTGACAGCAAAGTATTATTAGAGAAATAAAGCATACAATCTTTGTCATGCTGCTTTTAGCAACAATAATTATATATTTTTAAATAATTTCACATTACTAGTTAGAACTGTCATGAGTGAGACAATCACACTAAACGAAAATGCATTTCAAAGCTATAAAAGGATAAAGTTAGCACTTTATTATGGTAAATAATAGAAATATCCATTGATTTTTTGGGAAATCTTTTGATTGAATACCAAAATTTTACTTTCAAACAAATATATATAGAATAACAGCTATAATTATCAACAAATACGTACATCAACACACACCAAAAATCTCCCTGCTATCATTAAAATTCTATAGAATTCTATAGAATTTTAATATGAATATGTGTTTTAAGTAACCATATTTCCCTAAACCCATAGATATAGAAGGAATGTTTATTTCACATTTCTTCTATAGCTGCTGCTAAGAACTGAGAATTTGTCTTTCATTCAGTTTAATAAGAGTCTAGCTATTTCACAATTTTCATATGAATTTATGAACACACCTTTCAGTTTACATATTTCTTTGAAATTTGTGATTCATTAGAAAAATTGACTGAAAATACATATCCTAGGGAAGAAAATAACAACCAAAGCAGGCAAGATCATGGAAGAGGATGGAATAGAACTAGAGAATGAAGAAATGATAAAGGCAGTAAAATCAGAAGAAGGCTACAAGTACTTGGGGATTTTAGAGGCCTCTGATTTAATGCATAATAAAGTCAAGGAATTAACTTCAGCCAAGTACATTCGGCGAATTCGTAAGATATTAATGTCCAAACTGAGTGGAGAAAACATCATAAAAGCCATAAATACCTGGGCTATACCTGTAATTTGATACTCTGCAGGAATAATTGACTGGACCCAGATGGAGTTAGACAATTTGGACAGAAAAACAAGGAAGCTTATGACTATAAATCATGCCTTGCACCCTAAAAGTGATGTTGACCGATTATATTTACCAAGAGCAGAGGGTGGTCGAGGACTCCTACAAGTAAAGCAGACTGTGGAAGAAGAAAAATGCAGCTTGAATGATTACATCCAGAAAAGTGAAGAACCAACGATTAAGGAAGTAAATAAAGGAGGCCTTTTAAAGACAACTAAAACAAAAGCAGAATATAAGAAAGAAGTAATTGAGCAGCGAGCTGAAAATTGGAAAAGCAAAGCTCTGCATGGCCAATACTTGAAAAGTATTGAAGGCAAAGCTGACCAGAAACTAACTTGGAACTTGTTAAGATCAGGAGTAGTGAAAAAAGAAACAGAAAGCTTTATTTTGGCAGCTCAAGAACAAGCCCTAACCACAAACTGCATGAAGGCAAAAATTCAACATGCTACCACAAACAGCAAATGCCACCTCTGTAATGAGAAAGATGAGACAGTCGACCACCTGATCAGTGGGTGCGGCAAAATTTCACAAACTGACTACCTACAACGCCATGACCGTGTTGCTAAGATCATTCACTGGAAATTGTGCCAGAAGTTTGGATTTGAGTACAGCAAAAACCACTGGGAACATCAGGTTGAGAAAGTTTTAGAGAATGAGAAACTCAAGATCTTGTGGGACTTCAGGATTCAGACTGACAGGCACTTGGCCCACAACACACCTGACATAACAATAGGTGAAAAGAAAAAAATATGGTTCATTGACATTGCAATACCTGGTGATGCACGGACTGAAGATAAGCAACAAGAAAAAATCACAAAGTACCGGGACTTGCAAATTGAAGTTGAGCAATTGTGGAAAAAGAAATTGTGTGTTGTCCCGATTGTAATTGGAGCCCTTGGAGCAATACCCAAAGGGCTACCTCGCTATTTAGAAATTCTAAATTTACTGGACTTGAATATTTTGACTCTACAAAAAACCACCTTACTCGGAACAGCTTACATCATCTGACAATACCTTAACAGTTCATAGTTTCTTGGTTAGTACTCGAGCTGCTGAGCTATTAACCAGCCTCAAAGGCTGTGAATCTCACTAAAGATTTAATAATAATAATAATAATAATAATAATAATAATAATAATAATGCAGACGGATCATCACCTGGAACACAACACTCCAGATATCATAGTTGTCAAAAACCAAAATGTACAATTTATTGATATCGCGGTACCAGGAGACGGTAGAGTCAAAGAAAAAGAACTGGAAAAAATCATGAAATATCGTGACCTGGCCAAAGAAACTACACGGCCATGGATGAAACATGTTACAGTGATACCCATTGTCATTGGGGCACTTGGTACCATGTCCAAGAATTTCACAAAACACTTCAAGAAATTGCAGCTTCCTGCAATAACACCAGTCAAACTGCAAAAAACTGCACTACTCGGAACATCATATATTTTAAGAAGGTACTTGGTAGATACCTAGGACGCTGGCAGCAACCCATATCAACCATTAGCACCAGTCAATGGTATTTATGACACATTTTTAAATGTCCAGTTGACTGAGTTTCATTTTTAATGAATAAAAGATAATAATAATAATAATAATAATAATAATAATAATAATAATAATAATAGTCTTTATTGACATTGTACATCATGTATACAACGAAATTTGTTTAGTCTCTACTGGTGCAATCCATAACAGAAAATACAAGACAACATGAATAGTATAGAGCGGGTGTCAGCTACCTGCAGCTCCAAAGCTGCATGCAGCTCTTTGGGCCCTCTGCTGTGGCTCCCTGTCCCATCACTGATTTGCTTCGCCTGCTGCCCCTTTTTTCTTTTTTGGATATTTTTTGAAATCCGGGCTGGCTGAAGATTGATTGTCAGCCACAGTAGAGGCTTCCCTTTGGGTGGCCCTCCTACTCCTTCTCCTCTCGTGACCCTCTGGCTGGATGTGGATGAGCTGGGAATGTGAATATGCATGGGAAGACCCTTCTCAAGCAAGTGCCAAAGCACAGAAAAGGTGTGTGTGAGGCAGGTGGCTGCTTACTTAAGGAAGGTCTTCCCATGTGTGAGCACACTCCCAGCTCAGCCACAGCTGGCCAGATGATCATGAGAGGAGGAGGGGGAGGAGGGTCTCCAGAGAGTGCAGGAGCGAAGTGGCCCTGTACTTGCCTTTGCACCATATTTGCGCATAAGGCAGTCTTCGTTTTCTGCCACTTCGGGCTGGAGTTTGTGCTCTCCACGCTTGGCCGTAGAACTGCTGGGAGTGGGAGATGACACAGTAAGGTGATGGCTGGAGACTCAGTGCAGAAGAGAAGCTGTGTCCTGTTAAGACCCTCCTTAAGCATGCATGCCTTTGCTGCGCTTTGGCGCTCAGTTGCGGAGGGTCTCCTCACGCATGTGCACGCTCCCAGCTCAGCCGCAGCTGGCCAGGGGTTGTGAGAGGAGAAAGAGGGGGGAAGGAAGAGGACAGTTGCTCAAAGGGAAGCCTCCACTGCTGCTGGCAATCTTTTCTCAGCCAGCCTGGATTTCCAAAAATAAAAAATAAAAGGAGTAGCAAAGTGCCCCAAGAAGAATTTGCTGGCTTGGCCAGAAGGAGGAGGGGAGAGAGACATAGAGAGACACACACAGAGTGATACACAGAGAGGGAGAGAGAGATACACATAGAGAGAAAAGAGAGCAGACAGAGAGACACATGCAGAGTGATACACAGAAAGGGTAAGAGACAGAGACACACACACAGTGATACACAGAGAGGGGAAGATAGGGAGAGGGACAGAGAGATACAGAAAGGGAGAGAGAGATGGGGGAGAGAGACATAGAGAGAGAGAGAGAATGATTTTGCGGCTGGGTAGATATGGCTAGGGGGTCATGTGACTGGGTGGGAGTAAGTGACATCGAGTTGGCCACACCCAGCCAAGTTTTGTGCCTCCCAGTGTGTTTTTCTGTGGGAAATGGATCCAAATGGCACTTTGAGCATTTAAGGTTGCAGACCCCTGGTATGGAGAATAATCCTTATACAAGTAATTGGGGGGGGGGGGGAATTAGTCATACGTTTCTATATGTACATGGAGTGATTGTGATTGTGCTTAGGAGTCTGACAGCCCATCAGTAGAAACTGTTTTTAAACCTGTTTGTCTAGCTGGCTATGCTTCGATATCTTCTGCCCAATGGTAAAAGTGAAAAGAGAAACTGGCCAGGGCGTGAATCATCCTAAGTATCTTCCTTACTCTGCTGGAGCAGCGAGACCTAGTGATGTCATCCAGTGGTGTTAGAAGGCAGCCAATGGTTTCCTGTGCCAAATTGATCACTCTCTGTAGTGCCTTCCTGTCTGCAACTGTTAGACCAGCATACCATACTATTATACAGTATGTGAGGACACTTTCTATCATAGACGGATAGAAAGAAGTCATCAGATTTTTCTGCAGGATTCTAAGGAAATGAAGTCTTTGTTGAGCCTTATTAACCACCAGGGACATGTTGTTTTTCCAGGTAGATCTTGACTAATGAGCACTCCCAGGAAGTTAAAAGAGATAACCCTCTCACACAGCCCCCCTCGATACAGTAGGGCAGGTTCCTCTCTGTGCTTCTGGAAATCCAGCACCATCTCCTTTGTCTTGCTAGTATTTAGATGTAGGTTGTTTTTTGAACACCAGGGGATACCTTCTGGACTTCTTCACTGTATGCTGATTCATCCCCTCCAGTTATAAGCTCCATCACCATTGTGTTGTCTGCAAACTTTATTATGATGTTGGATGGATTCGAGGATATGCAGTCTTGTGTATACAGTGAGTACAGGAAGAGGCTGAGCACACAGCCCTGTACTGAGCCTTAGGGTGGAAAATGTCAGAGACCCAACCCTTACTGTTTGTGGATGGTCCGTCAGGAAGTCTTTGACCCAGTTACAAGTGAGGGAGGGAAATTCAGGCCAATCAGCTTTTCAATGAGAATGCCTGGTAAGATGGTATTAAAAGATGAGCTATATTCTATAAAAAGCATAATTCCCAGATTTCTCAAGGTGTCTCAGTGCAGTATGTAGAACAGTGGCAATGGTGTCTTCTGTCAACCTGTTGCTTCTATAAGCAAACTGGTGTTGATCGAACTTTGGTGAGACAAGACCTGAGGTGTTGTAGGACCAGTCTCTCAAACACTTCATTACTAGAGACATCAGTGCAATGGGTCTATAGTCATTCAGGCTGTTTATGGCTGCTTTCTTCGGAACTGGGATGATTGTGGCTGCTTTCAAGCATGGTGGGACTCTAGCGAATTGCAGGGATATGATAAAAATCCTTGTCAGGAGCCCTATTAATTGGTCAGTGCAGGTTTTTACCACTTTCCCCAGCACCAGTCGTGGGTTGCCCCCAGTTCGCACCGGTTTTATAGAACCGGTAGTAAAGGTAAGTAGAAGCCACCCCTGCCCAGCACCCCATCTGGACCTACAGTGGTTAACTACCGGTTCGCCCGAACGGTAGATTTTTAAACGCTCAGCACGTGTTTGGTGTGCACTGAGCATGCACATGCAGTGTGCATTTGGTGCACACTGTGCATATGTGTGTGCAGTTTGGAGCGCACATGCACAACCAGCAAACTGGTAGCAAACCGGTTCACATTTCACCCCTGCTGTAAACGCTAATGCACTTATTCACTGTTACATTGTCTGTACATGTTTTAATGTCTGAGAGTACAGTGTCAGTGAATTCTTGCAGCTCCAAATGTTCAAATATACCCCACTTGGTAGTCTCAAAGCAGTCCTGCAACTGACAGAGTTCTCCCTCCGGCCAGATTTTAACAGTTTTCATGACTGGCCATATCCTTTTCCTAAGGGAGATATACTTTGGGCACAATAGCAGAGAGATGTGGTCAGACGTACCCAGATGGGAGATGGGAATTGCTCTATATGCCTGTCTTAAGTTTGAATGCATATGGTCTAGAGTGTTCTTACCTCTAGTGGTACACTGCACATACTGCACAAAGTTAGGGAGAACAGACTGTAGACAGGGTTGATTAAAATCTCTAGCCATGACAAAAGCGCCCTCAGGGTATGTTTGCTGCTGCCTCTCGATGGTGTCATGTAGCTCAGAAAGCACTGTGCTAACATTTGCATCAGGTGGAATATAGACAGCTATGATAACCATCACAGAAATCTCTCTAGGTAAATAAAATGGCCTACATATGACTGTTATTAATTCCACATCTGGAGAACAGTGTGTATAAGTAACTCTACTGTTAGCACACCAGTCATTATGTGTGTAAATGCAAAGTCCTCCACCTTTGCTTTTACCAGAGTTGTCATTTCTGTCGAAGCGGTGTGTGGTGTGGTTAGTTAGCTCCACTGACACATCCAGTACAAATGGATGAAGCCAGGTCTCCTGTGAAGTCTCTTGTGGTTTTCTTTCTTAAGTGTAAACTAACAATATGACCCACAGATATGACAATGTGCTCAAAAAACATACTTGTACACTCACTCACACATACATATACCCATGCACACACACACATACATAAATGAGCATGCTAATTTTTAAAGTACTATATTTTGAGATAGTTTGGAAGCCTCTTTGTTCCTTCTTGAAGTGACTGCCATCTTTACATTTCAGTAATTTCTTTACAGCTAATAATTAGAATGCCATTACTAGGAAAAATGACAACATAAATGATCTTTTAAGAACATTGAAATATTCTCTGCATCACTATTATATCAAAATATGTCTGAACAGTATTTTTTTTCCTTTTCTG
Source organism: Ptyas mucosa (assembly GCA_012654045.1). Classification (NCBI taxonomy): domain Eukaryota; kingdom Metazoa; phylum Chordata; class Lepidosauria; order Squamata; family Colubridae; genus Ptyas; species Ptyas mucosa. The sequence goes on along the minus strand of WNWU01000007.1, from coordinate 15,775,431 downwards.
AGTTATAAAAATACTACTTTTAGCAATAGAACTTACCATGAATTAATTTAAGAACTGTCACAGTGCATTTATTGGGAAATCAGAATGCTTTAAATTAAAATAATTTTGACCTCTCAAAATGTTGTAAGCTTTGAAGTATGACTCATATGTATGGTCATACACGTCACTGTATGGTCGCACATGAATGGAACAAAATCATAGATGAGTTGCAAGGTTGTGTAAGTTGGCATTTTTATTAAATATATTTAAATAGAAAATATTCACAATTAAATTGGCATAGCTCAACCCACACTTAATCATAATCTTAATCACCCACATGGAGATATTCTGATGTCATAAATGTCATGGCATCAATATTCAAATGATACAAGTTTATCATTGTAAAATTGCAATCCAAAAATAGATGCCCATACGTAATCTGGCTTTTCTTCATTTTACAAAATATGAATATGTTTTACTACAATCCATGTCTTTGAGACAGTGCCTCAAATTTGCATATTTTTAGATTCTCTTCAAATAAACTTAAATTCACAATGAATTAATCATTATCATATACTTTGTCTGAAGGTCTCTATGCAATATTGACAGAGATTGAAGACAATGACATTTTCAATCTATATGTCAGGGTTCCGACCGATGCCCTAATAAAAGCAGGAGCCTCAAGCCAGTTTTCAAGAAAAATCCAGTTATTTATTAGGAGCGCCATGTCGGCACGGACCCCCCTCAGTTTGCACCTTGCCTCTGACCCTGTTTCCTCCTCCCCCCAAGGTGTGTCATCAGTCACATTCCCCCAACAAAGCAATTTCACGGGTCATAGAAGTCACTCCCTCCAGCCATTACTGGTTTCTGTGGAAATGGCCTTGACTTTGGCTGGCTAGGATGTGCGTTGTTTTGACGTATCGCCATTTTCTTGGTGCTGTTAGTCACTTTCAACTATGTAATAGCTATTTTCAGACTATGTTTAGAAACCAATAGGACAATCAGCAAAATGCTACATATAGTATACCAATTTCCAGGTAAATAATCTCATGTAACAATATTGATTTGCATTAATATCCAAAACAATATAATTCAAATCTCATTTAGATAACACAATCCAACCTCTGGAACATCATTTCAAACTTTCTATTCATCAATTGCACAGATAGTTCCACCTATTGTTTCCAGACAAAACAGTAAATCCCAATTTAAAAAACCTCATTTACAGGAGGATGCTTAAGTTGCCCCCAATACTAGATATACATGACTATAATTTCCTTACTATTTCCTGACAAGTTCTGCATAAGGCTTTGTTTTTTACAAGCCTGATGGGGAAAAAAAACATGATTCCTTTCCCAATTCTTCTGAATCAAAAAGATAAGATGGTTCTTTTTTGAAATTATTTCTTATTTTATTATTATTATTACATTTGTTTGTCGCCCATCTCGCCACAAGGTGACTCATCCCAGAAAAAATGTGAAGACTCTGAAAATACCATCAAGCCTTCCGCCGTGCCCTTAAAACCTACTTTTTTCAACAAGCCGGGCTGGCTTAGGAAGAAATTTTAGACGTTTTTTAAATTGGTTTGTTAGTTTTAAAATTGGAGCCAAATTTATATGTATTTTAATTCTTAATATTTGTATTGTATGTTTTTAATTCTGGCTGTTCACCGCCCTGACTCCTCAGGGAGAAGGGCGGTATATAAATTTTAAAATAAATAAATAAATAAAATAAAAGCAAGTTCTCTGCTGTCTCTGAAGTCTTAGGCAGAATTAAAATATTGCAGTTGATGATGCAGGGGGGCAGAATTTTGGACTTTTCTATCCAGAACAACACATATGAAATTATGATAATACTTTCCCACTTAGAGAACATCAAATAGGTTTACAACTTCAGATTTTTCATTTTGTGAATCATTGATGATTTATGTAATATTTCCTGAAGCCACTTTTGTCACTAACTCTATCTACTTTGACATATCTTATACTAACATAGTTTTACTTTAAGTCTAGCATCTCAAGACATCCTGGTGTGTTAAAAGACGACTTGCAAAATTAAAAGACGACTTGCAAGATTAGATTTGCAGGATCTAAGATGCCCTAGTCCAGTGATGGCTAACCTTTTTGCCATTGCGTGCCAAAAGCAGGGGGGAGCGCGGTGGGGTCACACGCACGTGTGCCCACATACATAATTCTATGTGCCCTGCCCCCCCCGGCTTTTGGCACGCGATGGCCCGGTGGGCCCGTTTTTTGCTCTCCCCAGGCTCCAGAGCCTTTCTAGGAGCCTGGGGAGGGCAAAAACAGCCTTTCCCACCCACCCAGAGGCCCTCTGGAGGCTGGTAACAGTGTGTTTTCTGACTTCTGGTGGGCCCAGAGGCCTGAAAATCAGCTGGCTGGTGTACGCATGTGTGCCAGAGCTGAGCTCGCGTGCCCATCGATATGGCTCCGCGTGCCACCTGTGGCACCCATGCCATAGGTTCGCCATCACGGCCCTAGCCTAAGTATCAAGGTCCCAGTAACATAATGTTTTTAAAGGTTATAACATACTAATTCCTTCCTTCCTTCCTTCCTTCCTTCCTTCCTTCCTTCCTTCCTTCCTTCCTTCCTTTCTTTCTTTCTTTCTACTATTGTATGATGATAACCCTTAAAATGTTGGTAACATTTTATGCTGTCACAGATTTTTTTAAAAAAATATAGGTTTGTCTAAAAATAAAATAATATTCTAGGTAACATTCATCTTAATTGCAGAAATTCTTTCCAACAGTGAAAATTGTACTTTGTCTCATCTGGCATATCTTTTTAAAATTTCATTCCATGTCTTAACATAATTATTTTAAAATAATGTACAATTCATATTTGTCATAGTTATATCCAAATATTTTACTTTCATCTCAATCTTGAAATACATTTTATTAATTAGTCCTATTTGGTCCTGTAACTTCATATTTTATTTTATTTTTGTTAACATCTTTGTCTTTTGCAGTCTCTGCATGTCTTCTTCTCTATATATCTTTGTCTACACACATCCCAGAAGAGTGCTTTCTTTGGGAGTATCAGTTTATGAGAATAAAAGTTAAATTTACCTTCCTGCAAAGTTTTCTTTAAAAGTATGGATCATACTAATTACTGCCGATATAAACCTGAATAAGAAAGCAGTAAAGAAATATTGTGGATTCGGAGTATGTATGCTGGTTTGTATGTATGTATTCTATTTGTATTCTGCCACATTTATGAATGATTTTCAGTTAATGAAAACCATTAATCAAGATATATTAAAATTACTAAAACATCCACAATAAACAAATTAATAAGCCATAAAATATCCAAATGTAATGGTCCATAATATAATCATATGAATCAATGTATATACATTAATGATTAATTCTAATTACAAATGCCCTGCTAAAGACCTTTACTTTTAACATTTCCTAAGTGGATTCAAGGAAGGATCATACTAAATTCCATTGCCAAACTGCTCCAAAAAGGTGGTACTGGTATTAAGTAGCACTTTCTTACCTGCATCTCTCAATACTTTCCAGAAAGTGGACTCAGTGTTTCTCAAGGTGACTGCAATCAGAAGAGCTAATTCCAGCTGGAGGAGTGATTCTAGAGATAAGTAGGTGTCAAGTCATAATGGGTTTTAAAGGTCAAAATGAAGCACTTTAAATTTTACCTGGAACCCTATTGAAAGCCACTGAAAGAATCTTGATATGCTGTTTTTGGTTTTGAAAAGGCTATCAACCCAGAACATATAACATCAGTACTGTATTCAGACTCTGTTCAGAACCCCTTTCCAAGATAGCCATGCTGAATAATTACAAATGTTACATATAACATTTTCTAATTTGTTTTAATTGGTCTCTCCTTGTTTCTCTGACACTTATTAAAAATGTTACAAAATCTCTGATGAATGCCTTAAATTATAGCATTAACAGTTTTCATGATTCCAATATATATTCCATTTCCCTTTTTAAACATTTTTTATTACATTATAGAATAAAATACAAAAATATGAAAGCAAATAATAGGGCATAGTGGGGAGGAAAGGGGGAGAGAAAAGTGAGGACAGGAGGAAGAAAAGAAAAAAAGTCAATGGTTTCCTCATTTTTCTTTTCTTTTTTCCTCCCTACTGTGTCCTATTATTTGCTTTCATATTTTTGTATTTTATTCTATATATATATTCCATTCCCAAAGTCGTATTATTTGAAGGATTATATTACTAGGATGGGAAGGCAGAATTAAACATATTTCCATCTTAACCATATTAGTATACATGCTCTTGAATAATCCTTGAGGGATTATCTAGATTATCTACAACATAATGTTCAACAGATTTTAGGGATGCACATAAATTTTTGTATATTCTCCATGTAATTTGCACATTGTCTAGATATCAATATACTTCAAAAAGCAAACATATTGTATCAACAATATGGCCATACCACTATGTTTAGACCAGGGATGGGTTCTAAATTTTTTTACTATCAGTTCTGTGGGCATGGCTTATTTTGTGGGCATGGCTTGATGGTCATGTGACAATTCTTTAGGATTTAGCAGAGGTACTGGTCTACCAGGCTTTTAACTGCTTGCAGAGCTGTACTGGTCTACCCATTTGTTCTCGGAGCATCCTGGTCTACCCATTTGTTTTTCAAGCATCCCAGTCTACCCATTTGTTTTTCGAGTGTCTTGGTCTACCCATTTGTTTTTGGAGGCACTGGTCTTCCACACACTGCCTTTTAACACTGATCAGCTGTAGGGCGGCCCTTTGAAGCCCCGCGGCAAGAGTTTAAACAGTTTTTTTTCTTTTTAGCCATCAGCTGGGACTCGGGGGGCAGTGAATAACTTGGGGTGGGGCCAAATAAAAGGTAAGAATAACGTGGGTGGGGCGGGAGGGCCCAGCTCCCAAACAAAGAGAACCAGTTCAGTGACATCCGAACCGGGAGGAACCCACCACTGGTTTAGACATTCATATTACATGGGATCCAACCACTGGTATTCTTTAAACAAATCAACTGGACTACAGAAAAAATACAGCATGGCTAAAGGCTTCTTTTCATATTAATCATCTGTCAATCTGCTGAGTAGTAGAAGGATTTTAAGAAAATATAGCATTACTCTTCCTCATTCATGCAGTAGAGTTTACCCAGTTACCCTCTCATACACACCATTATAAAGTTGAGAAATGGCTGATCATTAACAATATGATGGAAAGGAAAAGGATTAAGACCCCAGTGTCCATAAATAAATTTAACAATTAACCCATATTCTGTCACCAGAGCCAGTTTTGTCTGAGAACAGGATTGATTTAGGGTTAAGATACCAGGCTAAGAAAGAATCTGAGTTCTAGTCTTGCCTTAGACATGAAAGCTGGCTGGGTGACTTTGACTCCCTCTCAGTCCATGAGTTCAAGCTCATCAACAACACAGTTGGTCAATTCCTATCCCAACCACACTTGGTTGATAAAAAAAATAAAAATAAAAAAACTGCACTTGTAGGAAAAACACTAGGAAGAAAAAACAATGTGTCACCATACAATCTCCAAATGGGCAAAATTCCTCAGAAAACATTTTTACTTGTTATTTAATATGTATAAACACTAAGTTGGTTTTCAGAAACAGGCTATACTGAAAGTGCATAGTTTCTGGTTTCTTTTTCTCACTTTTTAAAGGGAAAGAGTGTGTTGATGTGTTAAAACTTTAGATAAATTCTGCAAGTTTTAAATGAGATTTAAATAAACTCTAGAAACAAATGAAAGTTAGAGATGAGCAAACATCCTACTCTTTTCCTTGGTGGTTCAGATATCTTTCAAACAATTTACTGGCTAAAGGCTATAATAAATTTTAAAAATGAAATTGCATTTTTCAAGTGATAAATGGTTATTCATGGACTAATGATAATTCTTTAGAGCATTAGTTCCATCTTTTTTTATTGCAAAAAAAATCTTATATTTTATATTAGCTTTAAAACAACATTTTGGGTTCTTTAGAAGCAAATATCTCTAGAGCAGACTCAATGTCCTCCTGGAATAATATATATGAGGCAGAATATCAACATTTCCCTTTGTACAAGTCATTCTTTTACTAACAGTGTGAACCAAGAGGAATAGCTTTAACAACTAAAGACAATTTTGAAGAGATTAATTATTATAATGCAAATCTGAAAAGAGGAAAGGATATGAAATACGTATAATGTAAAAGAAATCAAAATATGATCGCTTTGTTCATGCCTTTTCCACAATACACTTAAAGATACTCAATAAAACCCATAGGAATTTCAAGCAGGCATAAGAAACAATGCCTGCATGATCAGCATATACAGAGCTAATGAACTGAATGTTGCAAGATGTAATGATAACCAGAGGCACATTTAGGAAAGGTCCATCAATAAAATTAGCAGAAAAGCTCATAAACTTTCATGAATTTGCATAGGCCACAACACATTGTGATTATTCCTCCTCTTATTTGTTCCTACCTATTTCTCTTTTGCATCCTGGGATTTTTTTTAACCTTCTTATCTATGGATATGCTTCTGATTACCATTCATGTCTGCATTATGGGCTTGTGAAAAATAATTTACTGTCTCCATTATGAACAGGAATAAATCAGTTTGATCTATAGGATTTGAGTTAAATTTATATTATTATTATTATTATTATTATTATTATTAAATAATAATAATAATATCATCCTAAAGTAACCTTACAGGTTGTACTTTTAATGTATTCCTATTGTTATTCTTAAAACATTTTCTCCTTTATTAACATCTAATTAATATTTAAATTCCTTAATGTATTCCTTATGGCTGTTTCTATCCTTAATTATTTTACCTAATTATTGTGCTTCATTAGAACAGTTTGGTTTTCACATTCCTATGGTATTTGTTCTTAGAAAGAGGTGAAGACAGATAGAAAAGTGGATTATTTTTTTTTCTCCTATGCTAATGTTCTCTTTTAAACCATCCTCTGAAAAGCTAGCAACTGGACAACTGACTTCAGTACAGTTCCTGGACTAGAACTGAAGTTTCTCTATGACTCTTTTTGCCATACTGCTTGACTCCTTCACTAATTTTTATGCTTGCCTGCTTATAGATGCTGTAGGAATTCTTTCCTTTGTTGATACTCCTCCTGGTGTTGTTGACTGCATATCATTTGTTCTTCTTTTCTGTAGCAATAATATTTAGTGATAGGCATTATTGATGTCAGTTCCTCTGCCCAACCGAGGAAAAAATGTTTATTTCTCATTGTTTCATAAACTCAAAGGTCATCTTAGTAATGAATTGGTTATCTTAGCCTTTTTCCAGAATAAATTATATTAGATATGTATGTCTTAAGCTGTTTGTGCAATGAAAAGTGCTATTCAGTAATTCATCTGAATTGATCCACATCTCCATTTTAAAATAATTGCAATTTTATCCAAGAAAGACTGACCATTACCTATGTAGATAGATGAACTATGGGCCAACAGCAAAGTCATTTCATGAAGACTGCAGTTAACCTCATCAGATAGGACAAAAATATATGTTTTATCTAAATGGTCTCTAGGCAGGGTGTTTGCCTTTTTCCCCTTTTCTCTAATAGTATATTTCTTGCTTTCAACATGTTATTTCATTTGAACATATTTTTTCTACTTTTGAGATCTTACTGCTGAACTTTCTTCTTTGGCAGCCTAGGATCCTTTTCATTACAGAAACCTGCCACCTGCTACCTGTGAAATATATAGATCATTGAACCATTTTTAAATTATTGTCTTTTCCATTTGATTTTAAATTGAGCTCATACACGGACACATACTGTTTAACATAGGAAGAACTCACTAAATAGCTTTCTAAAAAATCTAAACATATGGATGGAGGGCTGGTTTCTAATCTTTAGTTTCATAAGTGACATTAAAAAAGATTAGTTAAAATGAAAACTGTGCAGATATCCTGCTGTGGACACCAAGCACCTTTCTGCTTTTTAAAAAGTTTTTACATAGTTTATGAGAGCCAGTTTAGCATAGTGGTTAAGGCATGAGGAAGCTGTGCATTCAAGTCCTGCCTTAGGCCCAAAACTAGCTGGCTGGCCTTGGGTCAGTTATTTTCTCAGTCCTTGACAAACCACTTCTGAAACCGAGGAGTTGCCGAGGAGTAAACTGCAGGAACTTGTCCAGGCAGTCTCTAAGAATAGGACATGATTGAGCAGAAGAGTGTTCTGTCCCCGTCCTCCACACGCACAAACCCACACAGACAGTCGAGGGTTAAATAATTGGCACACACAAACGTTCCGTTATCAGAGGCTTGGCAGCACTATGGGAACCGGCTGCCAAGTTCTTTACTATAACAAGAAGGGGGGGGTTCCTCCACCAGATAACAAATACAATACATACTGGCTGGGAAAAAACAGTCCAATTCACAATCCTTCAGCAGACTGAGGCTTTGCACCAAAGGAACTTGCAAGAATTAACTTTGTCCATCACAGAATCTAAATGGCCACCCCACTCCTTTATATAGCCTGTGGGGTGTGGTCCAGTGACTCAGCTTAATCCCTGGCACGCCTCCTCATCTGCTGTGATCGTTTAGCATGCTGACACTGATGTGGGTCCAGCCACAACTTGTCTCCCTCATCACTCTCCGACCGATCGGAGACACCTGGCTCCTGGCCAATCTCCTCTCCTTTGACCGACACCTGAGGAATTGTCAGAGAGGAGGGGCTGGGGGAGGGAGGCCTGGCCGGCTCCTCTCCTTCATGTTCGGAGCCTTCTTCCTCCGATACGATGGGCTCGGGGGTTGGAGCCACAACAAAGAGATACAGAGAAAGAGAGAGATATATAGTTTCTAGTTTCTACCAAAATCAGCCTTAGTTGTTGTTTTTTTGCAGTGAAAAGTATTAGGATTATGCTCAGGGTTGTGTAGTGATACAGAAAGGCAAAAATGAAATGTCTATTGACTATGCACCATAAGGACTTCTTTAGACTAATGTACTTCTTCCTAGGCTTGCAGAGATGCTAAACAAAGACATCTTTCAAAAAATGTATAATATGCAGCCATGAAAACAAATTTATTGGTGTTTGGTTTGCCAGTACAGGTGGGAGAGATTTTTTTAAAAAGAAACAGGAGATGTCATCCATTATAGGCATAGTGAGCAAGGTCTAGAGAGAACATGGCCAAAGCACACTTGAATCCAGAAAGGGTTTTTTAAAGCAAGCTTCATGTCCAGTAGCTTATACATATGAATTAAGCAGCTCAAGGCTGCAGTGTAAAAACTGTTGTTTAACTTTTCCCACAAATTCTGATTCTATTATTTTATAGTACCTGGGGATCTGATTTCCTCTATCTTCCAATGTTTAATCCAGTTTAGCAACGTTAACATTTCCTCTGTGGGACATACTTCATTGCAGTCAGTGGGTTGTATATGAAACTGGAGTAAATAGAAAGATTTCCCTCTTATTGTTACAGCTGTGCAATAAATAAATAAATAACTCATTTTTGCAACTTTTATCATCATGTCAATAAAGAATATTACAAACAAAGTTGGTAATATCAGTGCTTCTTTCCCTAATTTTATAACTATCAAAATAATATTAAAAAGAGAAATTGTAACAGAAATAATTTTGCTTTCCATGGTGGCCATGGAAAGCAAATAGTAGGTCAATTCCTCTAGTTCAGGATAAAATTGTAGGGTTCGTTTGTCTGTTTTTATGTCTAATACTGCTTTATGCATGGAAAATACTGACTCTTGTCACCCATAATTAAACGAACTTGTAAAGGGAAAGAATATTTTACAACTGAAGGATTTTACATTTTAATAATTCACATTATAGCTTGATTGACTTTTTAAACCTAGAAACCAAGAAACATAAAAAACTGATGGCAGAAAAAGACCTAGTGGCCCTTCGAGTCTGTCCTTTGAGTTTATTTTTATTTTTTAAATTTTTTGTTGGATGATGGGCATGTGTTTACTCCAAGCATGCTTAAACTGAGTTTCTAACAATTGACCCACTATCACTGCTGGAAGTTGGTTCCACTACTCTTTCTAACATTAATATTGAACTTCCGTCCTGTCAGTATGAGGGTACGCCCCTAGGTCCTTGATTTTTACTTAATATTGAAAATACTGTTTTCTAGAACATTATTAATATCTTTAATATATTTAAAGATCTCTATCATGTTCCCCCCTTTCTCTTCTGTCCACCAGGCTGTACATACTCAGATTGTCCAATCTTAACAGAACCTAACAGACATTAGTATCTCTCCTGACATGCTTTGCCCCTCAGACTTTGCACCATTTTTGTTGCCCGTCTCAGGACTCACTCAATCTTACCAATATCTTTTTTTAAGTGAGTTCTCCAGAGCTGGACACAGTATTCCAAATGGGGCATGATTAAAACCCTGTATACAGGGGTGGCATTCACTTACCTTTGCTACTGGTTCGCAAATGTGAGTGCCACGTCCACACATGCGCAGGACCTTCCGCGCATGCGCAGAGCTTCAAAAACACGACATGATGACATCCAGGTGGGTGGGCAGAGCCTCCCACTGCCACCATTACCAGTTCGCCAGAACCAGATAGAACCAACTGAATACCGCCGCTGCCTATACAGTGGGATTAAGAACTACTTTTTCCTGTTGGTGATCCCTAACCCTAATCCTAACCCTCTAGTGATTCATCCCAGAATTTTGTTTGACTTCACAGCTGCCTGGCCATAATGTTTACTCATTTTGCAGTCATTTGCTATGAGCACAGCTAAATATTTTTCTTCTGTTGTTCTTACACTGTACCCCCAATACTGTAGCCTGCTAGAGGATTCTTTTTCCCTAAGCGCATGATCTTACATATAGAAACATTGAACTGCAGTTTCCACAATTTTTACCAATTTTTCAGCAATGCCAAATAGTTTACCATGTTACAAATACCCCCAGGAATGTCAACTCTACCATACATCTTTGTGTCATCAGCAAAAAGACAAACTTTACCCAGCAATCCTTGTTATATCACAAACACATGAACAGGACAGGACCAGTGGTGGAATTCAAGTAATTTAACAACCGGTTCTCTGCCCTAATGATTTCTTCCAACAACCAGTTTGCCAAACTGCTCAGAAAGTTAACAACCGGTTCTCCCGAAGTGGTGCGAACTGGCTGAATCCCACCACTGGACAGGACCTAGGACTGAGCCTTGTGAGACCCCATTTGTGACTGGCCTCTGTTCAGACAGTGCCCCATTAACGATCACACACTGGGATCTATCCCTCAGCCAAATTCCTACCACTGAACCACCCAGTGGTTAAGCCCCGGCCTATACAACTTTCTTATGAGTTCATTATATACATCTTAATTTATCTTTTAGTTTACCATTTTACCACAAAAAAAATATTGTCCATCTTTTTTTATATGAAACTTTTCCTCAGTTGGGTACCTTATTGGATCCAATCCTTCCTAAACTGATCATGATGGGACAAGACATTACCTTGTATTTATAAACTATTTTTGTGAGAAAGGCAGGAAGGCAAAAAAGCAAGCAGGTGTTTATTTTGTCTTCTACCTCTCCATGGCAGGAGACAGACTGAGAATTAATCGCTTTTGTGTTTTCAGAACTGTGATGAATTATCATTTTCTTTTTTCCTGAATGGAAAGTGTTGGATACCAGCAATAATACTTCCACTCACTATTGTATTCAGCCTCCTATCTTCTTGAAACTGCCTTTGGAGTGCAATTCTGATGAGCTAAATTGACTCTCTTGCTTCTTTCTTATCCTTTTTAAAAATTCTTTTGAAGAGGATCTGGTGTTGAATACCCTGAAAGCTTGCACAAACTTACATGTCATTTTTACTGGTCTTAATAGAAGTATTGCTCAGCTATGAGTTTTATATACTGTCTAGTGTATAACATGTTCAACATTAATATTTGAGAAACATTTTGGAGGATTTGTTTTTCAAGATAACACTCTTATAAGTATAGGCCTTATTGTAATAAAATATCCTGCTCTTTCTCTCTAGCATGAAATAGATTTTTCCTGCCACAGAAAATGAAGAGTATTCAGTGAGTAAGAGAGAAAATCTGAAAAAATGAAGTTGATTGAGAAAGAGTGAAAACCCATCTGAAGAAATGGGTGCTGAAAAGTTCATACAGATAAAGCGTGTACAAAAAAAGATCTTTCTTTACAGGAATAGTCACTTTAAAAAATCAGCCCTGATGTCTGAATTAGCAACTCATAGGTGAGTACAGATGGTTTAAATTGTTTGATTTAATAGGACAAAAGTTGCCAGATGGCCAAAGACATCTATGAAGTGAAACAAGTATCAGTTAAACAGGAGTGCTTTTTTCTTCTCACTATAGCAGTTGGTTTTCTAGGGGTGCTGAAACTGGGAATAAGACCCAACTGGTACAATTAGTGTTACATAGAAGACAGAAACAAAGGAAACATGGCAAGAAGACAAGAAGTGCAGAGGCCATGTCTTACACCAGATGGTGTTAATGGCATATCTAAATTAGATCCAAAGCTATGCTTTTATGTACTTATGTTACAACTAAAGTAGACATACAGATTTTGCAACAATTCTTTTCTCAGAAACCAACAGAAGTTTATTCTGAAGTATATTGTTTAACATTTTATTGTCAGTATGAAAAAAAATCAAGTCTGTAGACAGCCCATCTTTCACTTTTAACTATACAAAACTTTGAAAACCTCACTTTGAAAGGAAACAATTCCACAATGTGGGTGTAACCACAGAAAAGGCCTGCTACATACGGCCCCCCGATATGTAGCTCCCTACCCAACAGAACCAATAACTCCATTAGGATTAGAGTAGTATAGGTTTAATCTGGCATGTGTGAGCAAATAAAGAACTTGACTGGATTATTGTATGTGATACTTGGGCCGACCATGACATCGATTTTGCCAGACTAAAGCTATACTACACTATCCCTAAGGAACACTGCATGTCCTGGGATATTCTAAAAAGTGACTATCCGAAATCTCTTCCTCTTTCTCCATCCCAGCTCTGGGCTGTGTTGTGTCTTGTCTTACTCCCCCCTGTCAGAATATGGTTTCTCCTTGTGGGAAACTGCTGCTGCACTATAGTCATCACAACCCTTGACATCTTGTACAGACCTCAGGGACAGCATTCAACTGTGAGCAAATCTGAATGATTTCGTCTAACAGATGCAGAGCAATTTTTTCTAGACATTCCTACAAAGATCCCCTTTATGAGTATCACCTGAAACAGTGGAAGTACACCTACGTTTCTACTGTTACATGACAAGGAAGACCTTAATAGTGGCTCTAGCTATGTTTGAATTGTTCCCAGTTGTGTAGCAGCAGTGCTCTAGACTTCTCTTCTGTTTCAATTCTCTCAGGTCCTCTGTAAACCACATAGAGTGCCAAGATCTACAAGAGAGGAAAGGTTGCAAAGACACAATCTAATCCAATGTCTCAGCTCTCTCTTTATTCCAAGCAGCAACCAAAGCTTGGACTATGCAACAAACTGGCAGGAAAATCCCCTAGCTCTCTCTGAAAACCCTCCAGATCCACCAGTCATCAGATTGGAGCAATATGATGGGTCCAGCTTTCCTAAAATAAATATCAACACCAATGATAATCAGTGCATGATTTGGCCAATAGGTCTCCCAATTGAAGATCACGTAGTCATTGCTGTAACAGGAACGCCAGATCCGGTGTGACCACTGTGCCATGTCTGGTTCTCGACAATCCTAGGCTCAGAATTGTCATGAACTCTTGAGCCACCTCAGACTCCATTTGTTTTTTTACTAAGAATTGAGCAAAATGATCCAATTTTTAAAAAATCTCATCATGTAGAAGAACATTTATAATTTTCTCCACAAAATTATAGCCATACCTGAAGACACTGTAATACATATTACAGAAAATGTGTGCATACCATATTCTCTGAAATGAGTATAAGAGAAAAGAAAATAAAGAGGGGAGGGAGAAATGAGTGGATTATAATTGAGAAATAAAACAAAGTATCCATGTACTCCTAATTTCCAGCTTCCATTTATGTGGTGCATTTTTATATGAAATTCAACATATGAGGAATAAATAGTGGTTCCACCCTGTCCCCAATTACAAATAATAATTTATTTCCTTAGAGAAATTCATATTTCCTTTTTGAATTAGAGAAAGAAGGGATACTGTCTTTTGATTGATCCATATAATAGCTTGTTGATTTTCAATCATTTCTTTTGGGCCCTTCTTCAATACCTATATTTTAGAGGAAATAGTTATATGTCTACTGCCTTTGGTAGAGGATGCTAGCCTGCTAGCTTCAAATATGTGGAAAAGGTTTTCGGCTAAGGGTGAACTCAAACTAAACTGGATGCTTCTGATAACAGAATTAATGGATATGCGATTTTGGTCATGATTCGGCAACAGAGATTTCTGAGTCTGCTAAAAGAATACAGGGTGATTGTTTTTTATACTATTATTCAGTGATGGGATTCAACCAGTTCGCACCACTTCGGGAGAACCAGTTGTTAACTTTCTGAGCAGTTTGGCAAAGTGGAAGAGATCATTAGGGCAGAGAACCAGTTGTTAAATTACTTGAATCCCACCACTGCTATTATTGTTATGGCTAAATGGAATTTTCCTTGTGTGAATCTGTATTAGGAACAACTATTTCTTAATGTTGTCCTTTAAAAGTTTCTGAACCTTTTGGCTGCCCATTGATGGAAACAAAATGTTAGACTACATAGGCCCCTGGCTGATCCATGAGCCTTCTTCTTATGTTCTGACTGGTGGTTTACAATAAAAATAGACACAAGCTGACAAGGCAATCTAGCTAAGTGATGTTGGATACCAGCTGTCAAAGCTACAGTTTGTTGTATTGAAAAGTCTCAGAGGCTATTTTCAGTCATTTCTCTAACACATTCTTCCCACAAGAAAGTGTTAGTGGTTTCCTTGAAAATTCTGCCTGGCCAATCCTAACACATTTTGAAAGGAAAACTTCATGTATCTGTCATTATAGCATGTAATTTGCTTTCTGTCTAGAATGTTGATGGTATCTGAAATTTAAAAACACAGTATGGAAAGCACTTTTCTAAATGGCAGATTTAATTCAGCATGAAGAATTAAAGAGCCTCAAGAAGCAAATGACTTGCTTTGAAAATACTGGAGCCTTCCTTTCTTTTGAATTCTTTCCCTTTTGAGATATATAAAATGGATAGAGTGAAAATGAGGGTTCTGCAAGGTTCCCTAGAATTAATGTCATTAATAAAAGAATTAATGTAATTAATACAATCTTAAATTTCACTCTAATACAAAGAGAATAGCAAAATTCTGTTTCGCGTGTCCTAAGATCAAGAAGCTGCTTTTGAATCAAAGTAAGAACAACTCTGAGAAGCTATTTAAGTTTTTCAAAACTACCACGCACTCAACTTTTAAAAACCGATGTAACCCTGTTACAAATAATAAACAGTGCTAATTTGTTTATGTGAAGAAAATTAAACAGAGAATAAGTAATCTAACAGATATAGATATAGATAAGCTATTTATGTTACTCTGCCTTTTAACTTTCCCCAGAAGTTTAAAAAAAACCCTGAAAAGTCTGCTGAATCATTGTGTATGTGTGAATTTATATATATATAGTTTATCAAAGTCAGGCCCCATCAGCCAATCTTAATATGTTTCATAATTATTTTTTCAGAGAAAACATTATTGTTCTTAAGAAAATTCAAAAATCAAGTATCGAATGAATTAGGAAATGTTTAAAATAAAGTAGCAACTCATTTAATAGTAGAACAAACATTAAATTATGTATTAAAAAAGAGCACAGAAGTTACTCCAGTATTTACTTTTGCATGGTTCCAGGTTTTCTCACAATAGTGGGCAAGAATTGAAATAAGTATTGGAACACAATAATCATCCCCTAAATCTCTCATGTTCAGCAGGTCTATTGTCTGAAGCAACTATATTCATTCCGATACATATTTATAAAAGCCCTTTACAGGAAGAGAAACTGACTAATTCAGTTTGTCTTATAGAAGAGTTTAATGTGGAAAAGTGTAGTCTTTTTACACACTGTCCATATGCACACATGGATGTGTGAACTCAAGCAATTCAATAAGAACTTGACTGTTTTTGAGACCTCTTCACCTCTCCACATATTTTTTTGGATACATGTATCTTAATATGGTATGTTTCCAAATAAGAAGGCTACCTAAAGTATGCATTTGTTTTCATTTGGAAATGTTTGAGAGCGTATGGTCCAGAGGTGAAATCCAGCAGGTTCTTACAGGTTCTGGAAAACCAGAAGCGGAAATTTTGAGTAGTTCAGAGAACTGGCAAATACCACCTCTGGCTGGCCTCAGAGTGGGGTGGGAATGGAGATTTTGCAATATCCTTCCCCCAGGAAGGGAGGGAATGGAGATTTTGCAGTATCCTTCCCTTGGAGTGTGGTGGGAATGGAGATTTTGAAATATCCTTCCCATGCCACTCCCATCAAGCCATACCTACAGAACCGGTAGGGGAAAAACTTGGATTTCACCCCTGGTATGGTCCTGTAGAATGTATCTGTAAATATTAGAAAAAAGAAATAAATGTTAGTAATATTACACTTGATGTAAGCCTTCTCTACCATTGGTCCTGCCCTATGGAACCCTTCCCCTTTCAGATATGAGGTGGGTCTTCCACTATCCTGGCCTTCCAAAAAAGTATGAAAACATGACTCGGTGACCTTCCTTGAGGTAGAGAGACAAACATGAAGCTTTTGGGCTGGTTAGCATCCTGAGACCCCTCTCCTCCCCTTTTAATTATTTTTTAACAGTGTGCCTCTTTTAAATTTTATATCCTGTTATTGCATTTTTAATATTTTACTCTACACTCTCTCTCTCTCTCTAGGAAGCAGATAGATGGTTTTAAAATTTGAGAAATAAATAATTTTATCTTTAGTATTTCAAGTATTTCACTTCATTTGCAGGCCTTTATGAACAGATTCCAAACCTATTACTTTGTTTGAACTGAAGTAATGGTAGCAATAATGCTTTTTAGTGGGCATGTACCTAAGAGGAGTATAGAAAGGCAATGCAATATATAATACAATGTAACCCAATATAAGCAAAAAGCAATATAAAAATAAGGCGTGACAAAATAAAAATGTTTGATAATACTGTTTGATCTGAAACAATAAACATACCTATATAGATATACATAAGTGCCTAAATAAAAGGTCAGGTATACATTTAACAAAGGAGGAGGTAGTAAAAAATGAGGTGTGGAACATCTTCTCAAAGCAAACAAACATAAAACAACTTTGTCACATAGAGCTACCCACACACACATAATATATTTTGTCATTACCCCTTTTCTATACAACTAGAAAATTCTATAGAAAATTATAGCTATAGAAATATGAAAGTTATGATCTTCCAAGTAAAGACAGAACTCTATGATCTTCTAAGAAAGATAGCCCTGACCCAAATGTTACGGCATTGGTATTGATTGATTGGTTGGTTGATTGGTTGATTGATTTACTTATGAAAATTTATATGGCCACCTAACTCAGTCTCAAGATAGAAGCCTAATATAAAATAATAAAAAGCTGTAACCCCCAACAGTTCCCCTGGTGACAACTATCAGTCCATCAAATAAGGCACTTGATGGACTCCATCTGACTCTGGATTTTAGTATATATACTCAACCACTCTGTCCCAATGTCCATTACATCCTTTCTTTTACAATATACAACTTATATTGATAGCTTATACAACTATAAGCTATCACACATACACATGCACAAATATTGTGTGAAACCACCTATTTAGTTTGGCTCAGCCTCAATTTAATAGTACCATTTAGAATGTTCATATTAGCATACTCCAATGACTCCATTTAATGGGTTGAAGTGTTTGAACCTTTTCTTGCTATTTCTAAAATCAAACCCACAGCCGATGTTTCAGCTGACATTGCCCCTCATCGTTCAATATGACTGATATAGCCAATAAGAGGACTGCTGAAATTGTGCAGTACGTTTGATATCTTCAAGGATTAAGTAGTAGTTCTGGACAACTTATCTATTTTTCCATAGTTGTTACTGAACAATACAAAATTAAATGAAACAGTCTGTACAAAGGTACATTTTCTTAAAAGCTCAATTTATGAGAATAAATGGATATATTAATAATGCTGGTGAAAGGTTTAGGTGACTTATCTAATGCACAGTGAGAAAATATCTTTAAACAGCATATGACTGTGAATTTTGTTTTATTTTTGTTCTGAGTGTTGTTTTGGGTTTTTTTGGTAGGGGAATTTTTTCTCTCTCTACTTTCCAAACAGAGGCACAAGTCAGAAGAACTCTTAGAAAGTTCAACTGTCATTGTGCTGATGTGTCTTCTGTCTGTAAATGCATGAAAAGCTGCATGTAAAGCATTTGCTCTAACAATGACCTATTGCTTTTCAGAAATAAATTAGTTTTCAAAAGCTGAAATTAATGGCTCACCGGATAAACAGGTTTTTATCAAATGCTAAACTAAATAAGAACTCTACTAACATTATCTTAGGAAGACCATATACAATGCTAAAGCAGGGGTCTCAAACCTTGGCAACTTTAAGCCTGGAGCGCTTCAATTCCCAGAATTTCCCGGCTGGGGAATTCTGGGAGTTGAAGTCCTCCAGGCTTAAAGTTGCCAAGGTAGGAGACCCCTGCTCTAGAGGAGAGGGTGACACTCAGGTAGATGGATTTTAGCTAACGATTATAGATTCATATAGTAATGCCTTTTCTAAAAATTTGTTGATTAATTTCATATCATGGCAGTTTTTAATATAAATACTGTGTATCAAATGTTGTGGAAAATATTAAAATGTCTACCATGAGGCCAGTGTCTTTACTTAAGTTCAAATATTTTTCTCTTATTTTTCATATTTTATGAGCATTCATTTATTCATTTTTTCCTGATGGCATCATTTTAACCAAAAACTGATATGATCCTCCTGCAAAAGAATATATTTATACATTCTTTATGGGTATGGGTATGGGTATGCATATGTATATATACTGTATTTGTGTGTGTAAGGTATGTGTGTAAGTGAAGGATCCAGCCACAAAGAAGATAAAGGATGAAAACAGATGGTATTCTTGTACTACATAAAATAACAGCTTCAAACTACATTGTGAATGTGATGCTCAAAGCATAGAAGCAGACAGTTATAAAAATAAAGCAACTGTGAAGAATAGAACTGTTGCTTCCTTTTATTTTATGATGAAATGGTGTTCTGGTACTTTAATTCCAGGAATGAAAGTTAGAAAAGTACAGAGGAATTTTGAAACAGAAACCTTGGGGATAGAATAAGAAACTATGAAAACTTTTCTGCTCACCTTGGCACCAAAACTGCAGCACAGAAAATGAAATACATCCAGATGAATACCTAAGAAAGGAGCCACAAAAAGAAAAAGGAAAAAAAAGACAAGAATGTTATTATTTATGAATGTAATTTTTATGAATAGGTCTGCTCTAGTGCTAACTGGCAATACAGCTTTGGAAAGAGACATTTCCAAAAGGTGAGAAATGGGTATGGGAATTGAGGTCCACAGCAGCTTGGAGTCAAGCAGAGTCTGCAGCCTGAATTTTAATAGTGAAGAGAAGACCAGTAGGGAAACCAATTAAAAGGCATGAGTCATAGTTTAATAGCTTACCTGGCAGCAATGGAGTAAAGGTGCTACAGTTAACACTGCAATCCCACACAGATTATGGAATAATTTGTAGTACTGAGATATGATATGGGAAACTGGCATCCAAGGTACCTGGAAGATTTCATCATCACAGCTTGGAGGAGGAACTTGTCACCTTCCCTAGCTGTCTGTCACTTTCTCTTTCCTCAATGATGGGATGCAATTGAAAGCAGGAGTATAAAAATGTAGAGGGTGTCCTTCCACCACTTCTTCTGTGGCCTCAGAATATGTTGGGTAAAAAAACAACAACACTTTTTATGTACTTGTGGGCTAGATTAGATTTTACTAAAAAAAGTTATTTCTTTAAGCTTTAAACCCATTCAGTCCTAACCCTCTCAGTGAAAAAGTCAAGCTAACAGAAGTTGCATTTTGGAGTGTATTCTTGATAATATACCACATAAATTTCTAAGCTGTCAGAAGTTTTGCACTTCTGCTGTACAATTCCCCGCCCCCCTCTTTGACAGATTTTCTAAATAAATAAATTTAATGGAGAAAAAAATGGTAGAAAAATATTGGAGAGTTACATATGGAAGATTGTCATCTGGATACTCTCCAGCTCCCATTTGCAATAAAAATTTTCTAATAGAATTCCTTGATAAAGATTTTCTCCATTAGAGCTATTAAAATCCTATACAATTCATTGCACATTTATGTCACTTATTCTACTTTGATTGCTTACTGTTTTTGCTTCTAAAAATGCTGTTGGTCTCAAAAGTAAAGGCTAATTGGTATTTTATTACCTTTTTTCCTTTTTTTAACACCTCTGGTTTTAAGTTTGTATTCAATCATTTCATTCCTTACATTCAAAGCATTTGAGTTTGCTACCATGCTGTGAAATGATGAGTTAATCGGTACGTTCTTTGTCCAGTAGAAATATTCTACTCTGGATATCCTGAGGATTAACAATAAAAGCAAAACAGTGGCTTAATTAATTATCCTAAACAAAAATGTTCATTAAATAATTAGATTACTGTCATTTCAATTCCCATGACATTTGTCAATATAATGCACAGACTGAAACAAAATTTAAATAAATATTGCACTCTTTCAGTTCTTATCAAAATGTGTATGCCAGTAAATAATCAATATAAGATGTTGGCCTAGTAACCAGGAGACTGTGAGTTCTAGTCCCACTTTAGGCATGAAAGCCATCTGAGTGACTTTAGGCCAGTCACTCTCTCTTATCCCATCTCACCTCACAGAGTCTTTGTTGTGAGAAAGAAGGAAACAGTGTATGTTCTCTTGATCTGAAGGAGCAATACTGTATGTAAATTAGAGGTTTTCAATCTGGAAAATATATGCATCTCCTGTTTTTGCTAGCATTGCACTTAGAATGCTACACCAGTTACTGAGGTTGTTGATATTACTTGTTCCATTACTATAGGTCAGGCGGTCTTAATGGCAAGGTAAAGCTGAGGCTTATATTATAAACATTATTGGATAGAAATAGTCCAGTGACAAGAACATGCTTTGCTAAATTCCTTATTGGTGATTGGAAGTATTATGGAATAACTCAAAGACTTTCAACCAAGTAAAAGCAACAAGATAAAATATTAAAATAATAAACATTAACATTGATTTATAATTAACAAAGCTGGCAAGGAAGGGAGCAAGATGCACACAGGGTGAAGGTGGAGTTTTATCTCACCTCCAGTATGATACACCCCCCCCCATTGGAGCCCCAAGCAAATTGACTTTTAAGCCCTTTTGGAAGACCAAAAGTGTGGGTGAGAATATTACCTCAGAGGCACAATGTTTCATGGGTGGGAGCTATGGCAGAAAAGTTCTTCTCCTGGACTCCATCAGCCAGAATTCTTTGATTAATGGATTCTGCATCAATGCCCCTTCTATCAGCACGGGTTGGGGAGGCCAATCCCACTGAGGTGAGATTTCCTCAGATAACCTGGATTAATGCCATAAAGGAGTTTGAGCAGATAATTAACACGTTGAATTGGACAGTTAGAAACTGTCAACCAGTGTGATACGTGCAACAGCAGTGTAACATGGGCAACCCTAGGGACCCAAAAAACTATTCATGCAGCTGCATTCTATGCCAGCTGAAGCTTCCAAATACTTTTCAAGTATAGCTCCATGTACAGCACATTGCAATTGTTTTGTTTTGATATGAGATGGCCAGGGCTGAGTAACTGAGTGCAGAGAGTCATGATCCAGGAAAGGGCACAAGTGGCACACAACATAAAGTTGTGCAACTTTTTGTGTGCAAAGTTGTGCAAAAACTCTCCTATCTACAACTGCCACCTGTTCTTCAAGCAGGAGACAAGAGTCCAGGAAAACCCTCAGCTTTTGGACTGGATCTGTCTGAAGCAGTACACCCAGAATTGTTAAAGTTATGTTAAACTCCCAGATCCCAAAGCTCCATGCAGATATCTATCTATCTATCATCTATCCATCTATCTATTCATCCATCTTTTTTGCATTATATATGCTGCCCTGTCATTTAACCTGGTGAAAATCAGGTTAAAATTACAGATAATAAATATGTAACAAATAAATTCAGTGAGTATTACTGCTGAGAAAACATGCACAGCGCTTTGGCAGTCAGAGTCCATTTTATTTTTACAGCAGCTTCATCATTCTGTTTCCATTACAGTGACTTTCTAATCAATACATCAGTAAGAAAGTAAATGTACATCATATGCTTTATCTTCAATTGCATGTATTTTTTTAGATTGAAAAACAGACAAATATACAAACTGTCATATGAACACTTCTACAGAAGCAGACATTCCTGGCTCTGTGGCCTACCTGACTTGTAGATCTCTTTCACACTATTTTCTGAATATTTTAGCTATTTGGATCTATTTTAATGGATTAAATAATATGTTGACATGCTGTTTGGTAAACAACCAGTGTCTTACATTCTCCTCATTTACTAAAGATTGAATGATGGTGGAATAGAGATAGATTTGAAAATCCAAAGAAGCAGTGAAAGTAAAGTTGGATTGTATAATACTTCTGATGAGACAAGGGGAAATGCTCCCGGTTTGGACCAGATCACCCAATCCGGTAGCAAGGGCGGTGGGTGGTTCAGAGAACCAGTAGCAAAAATCACTGCCCCCCCCCACCATGCCCAGCTGAGCCATGCAATCATCAGAGCCTTTTTTAAAAAAAATTAAAAGCATTTTTTCTACAACCACTTCGGTCAAAAAAATGCTTTTAAAAGTAAAAAAAAAAGCCTCTGATGATCGCGTGGCTCTACTGGGATCGTCAGAGGCTTTTAAACGAAAAAAAAGCCTCTGACGATCAGGCAACTGAGCTGGGATCGTCAGAGGCTTTTAAAAGCATTTTTTTTACAACTTCTTCGGCCGAAGAGGTTGTAGAAAAAATGATTTTAAACGTTAAAAAAAAAGTTGGCCACGGCCACTCAGTCACATTACCGCCCCACCAAGCCATGCCCACAGAACCGGTAGTAACAAATTTTACATTTCACCACTGTTATGAGATGATAGGTAGAAGTGAGAAGCAATGTTATCAGTTTAATCTTTTGATAATGGGTATTTTGAACCTTACCATAGTTACCATGGCAGAACAACAAAGCTCTTTCTCTCATGGTACCTATATATAATTTATTGGCACATATGAAATTTAAAATATCCCACTGAACAACAGAACTGCCGATCCCAGTCCTAATTTATCTTTAATGTTTCAGTAAAAAAAGGAAGCACAGTATGAGTTTGTTAGAAATAAGCCAAACAAAACTGTTCCACTCTTCTTAATTTATAAACACTTAAATTAAGTAAATTGTATTATTGCTTTTCCATTATTATTATTATAAACTTTTATTCATTAAATATGAAATTCAGTCAACTAAACATTTAAAAATGTATCACAAATATTATTGAGTGGTACTGATGATTGATACGGGTTTCTGCCAGCATCCTAAATATCGACCAAGCATCTTCTTAAAATGTATGTTGTTCTGAGTAGCACAGTCTTTGGCAGTTCCGCTGGTGTTATAGCAGGAAGCTGCAATTTCTTGATGTATTTTGTAAAATTCTTGGACATGGTACCAAGTATACCAAATGGGTATACTACTACTACTACTACTACTACTACTACTACTACTACTACTACTGTTGTTGTTGTTGTCATCTCTTTTATTCATTAAACATGAAACTCAGTCAATTGAACATTTAAAAATGTATCACAAATATTATTGACTGGTGCTGATAGTTGATATGGGTTGCTGCCAGCATCCTAGGTATCAACCAAGTACATCGTTATTATACTTTATTCATTAAACATGAAACTCAGTCAACTGAACATTAAAAAATGCATCACAAATACATGAAACTCAGTCAATTGAACATTTAAAAATGTATCACAAATATTATTGACTGGTGCTAATGGTTGATACGGGTTGCTGCCAGCATCCTAGTACCTTCTTAAGATGTACGATGTTCCAAGTAGCACACTTTTTTGCAGTTCCACTGGTGTTATTGCAGGAAACTGCAATTTGTTGATGTAACTTATAAAATTCTTGGACATGGTACCAAGTGCCCCGATGACAATGGGTATCACTTTATCCATAGCTGTGTAGTTTCGACGGCCAGGTCGCAAGATTTCATGATTTTTTCCAGTTCTTTTTCTTTGACTCTGGTGTCTCCTGGTACTGTGATGTCAATAAATTGTACATTTTGGTTTTCAACAAATGTGATATCTGGCGTGTTGTGTTCCAAGTGACGATTCATCTGTATTCAAAAGTCCCACAAGATTTTCACCTTCTCATTTTTTATAACTCTTTCCACTCTATGACTTTTTGGATATAGGTAAATTGTATTTTTTACATAATGACCAGAGATCATCATCATCATCATCATCATCATCATCATTTTTATTTGATTGTTGATCATCGCACAGTCAGCTAGATGTTCAGACTGGGTTTGGAATTTTTGTCTACCTATCAAGTCCTTACCAAGGACCTGGGATAGGCAGATCTGGATGTTTGATGGCATTACAGACATTGTCACAGGATGGAAGCTGTTCCAAGTAAAGCCACCTTCTGCAATTGACTGATGGCAAATTTGTCAATGCCAATGGTGTTCAAGTGGTGCTCCAGTTGCTTTGGAATTGTACCCTTTCACTATTGGTACTTGCTTGCCTTTGCCACAATTGTTCTATTTCTATTTGTAGATCTTTTTATTTGTTATAGTCTCCAATTCTTTCTCTTCTATTCTGCTGTCTCCATGCACTGCCACATCTACTATCCAGACTTTTGCCTTTCTTATCGACAACTGTTAAATCTGGGGTGTTATGTGGCAGGTGCCTGTCTGTTTGAATTCTAAAGTCCCAGAGCAATTTAACTTCTTCATTTTCTATGACTTTCTCTATTTTATGGTCCCATCAGTTCTTGCTTACAGGCAAATGATATTTCTTGCAGATCTTCCAGTGCAACATTGTTGCTACTTTGCCATGCTACTGCTTATAAGTCAATCTGTGTGATCTTCTTGCAGTAGCTTACCAGGTGGTCCACTGTTTCATCAGCTTCTTTGCATTGGCAGTAGTTACTGTCTGTTGCTGTCTTCTCAATTCTGGCTTTGTTATTGTTATATCCCACCCAAAATTAGGATTTGAGCAAGGCATAAGTATTATAAAAATAAAGAAACAAACTTGGAATATTAACTCCAAGAAACTAATGTACAATGATTGATAATTTTAAAAGACACTGTAAGGTTCTTACCATTGGGACTGCTCTACGTCTTAAGAAGATGCAGCATTTACAGCTGTCATCTGGTGTTTGTAACATAACCTCTTTTCCACAATCTCAGTTATAGGAACAAGAACAAAAGAAAAAACTGCTTTTCTCGTGCTGCTACTTGAAAAACTCAAATCATTCAAATCAAAACATAGTATTCATTTGGAAGAAATATGGGCCTTTGGGGGCATGTAAAACATAACTGAGGCCAAAAATGTATGTTTACAATAGTATTTAGAATTTATTAAGAAGGCATGGATGTGTATTGGGCTTAGAAAAAAGAGTTAAGTTTCATAAGATGAACAATAGGATGAAGAAAGAAATAATGTGTAGGTCTATTCAGTATCATGTGAAAAGTTAACCAGAAATTGTTGGACCAAATGCAAAAATAAAACCAAAGCATACCATTCTGTTATTACTCACATCTGGAAAGGTATTCATTATTGGATATCTTCTTGAGAATTAGAAGATTTCTTCATTGCAATTTGAAAGAGGAGATAAAGATAGAGAAATGTAAGGTTCCTCTTACATTTCTCTATAAACAGCAGCTCTTTTTCTACATAAAGTACAAAAGAACACATGCTACTAGCTAACTCCTTTCTTGGCATTTAACCACAAGAGAAAGAAATTATTTTTACTCAGGGATTCAATGAACATACTTTCAAAAACTGGGGAGGGGGCCACCAAAACGAAGCAAGTACCACTTCTGATTTGCATGGAAGCATGAAATGGATGGGACTTATATTATGGCAGAAGGATGTTTTCATCATTTTGATGAAAGACTTAGATTCTGAGGATACATCTGCAAGTTTGCCCATTCAAGCATAGAAATTGTATCTAACCACTTGGGATAAAAGCTAAAGTTAAGTTGTTGATTTTTCTTTTTATTTATGTATTCAGTTATTTCAGTTAACACTGATCCTCCTTTTTATATTAGGAAGCAAGAAAAAAGGTGCAGAGATAAATCTGTTTTTAATGTATGTGTTTTCTACTGAACGAAGCCTCTTTAGCTGCATAATCCTTCATCAATTTGTCAAAAACTGCCATCACTAGGTAAAGAAGAACTCTTCAGTTCTGTATCTCATTTTGGATTGATGTATGTGCCACTATTTTAATACTTCAGCTCAGGATAACATTTGCTCTTTCATGTTCTCAGTTTAAGCCACTGGGAATTGAGCGTTTTTCAAAGGATAATTATACCAATCTGCATATAAAAGGCTAGATGTCCTATAGAGAGTTCAGCTGAAAAGCAAATTCTTCCCCAAGATGAAAATGAGAAATGAGAAGTAAATCCCAAAACTAAAGATTCAGTGAAGTTAATGTGTTTTTCATCTATGAAGTGACTGTGGGTTTGCAAAATGACTAGGGGATTATGCAGTTATTCTGTCAGTTACTCTTTAAAAATGGAGCTATTATAGGGTGATTTCACTTAGAAACGCATTCTCTGTCTTGGTCATCCATCCATTCATTGTTCATTTGTATGTATTTATTTACTTACTCTCAGTACAATATATAGGTTTGGGTTTATTATAAACTATGGAAAGGTCCACTAGAGAAACAAAAGTGGATTATTTTGTTGATAGATTATCACTGGTGAGAAAAATGAATGATACTTTGATAGATAGATTAATTGATTATGCACCATTAAATTAGTGTAAGCTTAAGCAATGACAGATATAAATGTTCTACAGTACAATCTTCCACCATCAGGCTCTTTAGGTCTTCTAATGGTGCACACTCTCTGTCCACTCTCTGTTAGTAGTCTTTCTCCTCTCTTTCCTTCTGCCTTTCTCTGCATTATGGACCTTTCTCTGCATTATTGTCAAGGGAGCCAGATTTTTGCATAACATATTCAAAATTGGATAATTTTAGACTGGTCTTGTGCAGGAAGTCTGGAATGATTTATTCGATGATTTTTTGTTTGTTTGTTAGCTTGGCTAACAATTATATTATCAAGAGTTTTGCCCAACACCAAAGTTCAAAAGTGTTAATATGCTCTTTATAGTGCTTCTTCGAAGCTTAACTTTTGCTCCTATACATTATCATAGGAAATACCATTGTTTGTACAACTGTAATCTTGGTAGATAAAGACACATGCCAATATCTGAATATCTTTTCCAAGGTCTTCATAGTGGTTCTACAAAATGTTAAACTACCATCTCAATATCTTCACTGTCAAAGCTGGATGTTCAAACTATTTCAGATTGAATTTGACTATAAAGCTAATTAATCTCATCTTCTGCATTAACATTTGAGCATAAAACATCTTATTAAATGTTTATCTTTGTAGACTAGTTGATATTCTCTGGTTATTTATTGCATTGTACCCAAATACTGTCTTTTCTATGTCCTTCCTGATTATGATTATGAAAACAGCACCATTTCTTCCTCTTTTTTTGTGCCCTGAGTAATAAACAGCATGATCTTTTGACTTAAAGTATCCAATTCTGGCTATTTAAATCCACGGATGCCTAAGACGTTAATGTGTTTTCAATTAATTCAATTTTGTATCATGTTGAGTTTTCATATGTTCATGCTTCTTATGTTCCTGTCCCTGCTGTAATTCTGTCTTTGCAGCTTTGAAATTTTCTTTCCTACATGACAACATCAATAGCTAGACATCCTGAAGGTTTTAATCTAGCTGTGTCATAAACACCATTAGTACGCTAAACGATCACTACTTCTTCAATAGCAAGTTAAATGCCATCTGACCTGAGGGGCTCAACATCTGGCACTATATTATCAGTCACTTTATATTGTTTATTTTTGTGATTTTCTTGGTAAAATTCAGGAGTATATTTCACAGTATGAAATAATATATTTGCCATTGTCAGCAGAGTAATCACCCCCCTCCAGCATTCTCCTATATCACTGTTGCACAATATACCTGTGCAACAGCAATGACTTTAATGTCTGGGCTTACCATCTTGATACTCTTTGCTCATCCATCCTAGGAACTACCTAACATAATGAGGAAACATAGCAGGACTTGAAGTGGGGAGAGAACATTCAGCTTATTATACTTTAAAATTCAACTGACAAATGGACCCCTACTAAGGCACATGGATTTATCTCTGAATTAAGTCCTTTATAATTTTAATTAAAATGCTATTAATACATATTTTAGACCAGCTTTATCAAAACTTCGTATATAGTCATAAATATTGATATTTCCCATGTGTTATGGCAGCATAGCAAGCTGGCTTATCTCATGGGGAATTAGATCACCATATTTAAACAGATTTATTTCATTTACATTAGCATATTATTCTGTGTCATTCTGCTCAGATAAGCAAGTTGTAAGCTTAACATGAACTGAATTGTTAAATGAGATATACTCTGAGATCATCTAGTGAAGCCATGTTCCATATATTAGGAGTAACATAATGGTCAACAACCTTTTTTTTTGTAATTAAATTCTAATATCCATTGCTTTACTTTATCTAAAATGAAATAAGATATTTAAGCTATGTAGATTTTACTCTGAAACTCTCTTATACAACTTTTTGAGTCATTTTGCATGATCATAATAAAGTTAACATTTCTTTATGGATTGTTTTCTATGAAAAATGATTGCTGTGCCTTGTTTTAGGGTAATGAAAA
>WNWU01000007.1:15714044-15741798 GCA_012654045.1 Ptyas mucosa | reverse complement strand
GATAGATAGATAGATAGATAGATAGATAGATAGATAGATAGATAGATGGCATGCTTAAAAGTGACACAAAATGAAATTGTTAATAAGCATTTTCCATCAAAATCTAACATAAAATATGGAAATACAAAATAACCAAGTGAAAATTTTGCAATAACATGCTTTATTGGTTTCCATATTCATGCTCTAAATTTTTTTAATAGAAATTGGGAAAATGGAATAAGAGGTTATATGCTAAAATATTGTTAGTTCTTGAAATTCAAATAACAGAACAAAACAATTAATTTTTAAAACAACATTATTTAAACAGCATAAAGGTTGAAGATTCTATATTTTTTTCTTTTCTTCTTTGTCATTTAATAAAATATTCTACCAATATTTTTGTGTGGACTTATTATGTGTCTATGGTACTTGGACTACCTAAAATTATTGTACCTTCATCTACAGTATTAGTAATTATCATCTATATCAGCATTACCCTATTCCATCTATAGAATAACAATTTACAATTAATGTATTATAAAATAGTATTGTGTCTTTTCTCTTTTTCATTCTTTTTGGAATTATTTGTTAGTTTAGTTTTATTAGTTTTAGTCTTCTTCTGTATTTCTTTTATAAGACTTTATGAGGATTCTTTGCTTTACAATGACTGGAAAGGCCACAACATAGCAGATCTGTATTACAATACTCAGTTTCTACAGCAATAGGCTGTTGCTCTCCAATTGCTACACTTTGTAAGAAGATGTTGCCTTGTAAATATGTCTTTAATACTCAGTCTTTTAATGCTTAAAACGCAGTCCAAACAAAAGTTCTGAAGCCTGTTAAGGGGCAAACAACTGGAATACAACCATTGCTTTCTTCCAAAACTTCTTACACTAGTTTGGATTATGTGTGGGTACTTCTTTTCTGGTGGCTGTTAAACTCCTGGCAAAATTTAAGGCAGGAATTCCACCAGGTTATATTGCTCACCATAGCCTGTGGTCCTTGCCTGCCTGTAATATCTGTCAACCTCCATATGTCACCTCCCCATTTGATTGCTGTTTTCTTATTCTTTTTCTCCTCTACACCTTGGTCTTAGTGTTTGTTTTTGTAAACTGAAGGCTTGTCTAGGGTGCAACTGCATCTGGATATCATTGTTTTCCTTGGTCCAAAGTGTGGTTCTATTATTAGAGGCAGCTGAAACATCAGTGTGAATGCCATGAGTAAAGTTGTGAGTGAGTGAGTGATGAGGGAAGAGAGGGAGGGAGGGAGGGAGGGAGGGAGGGAGGGAGGGAGGGAGGAAGGAAGGAAGGAAGGAAGGAAGGAAGGAAGGAAGGAAGGAAATGAATACAGAAGGGAAGCAACTGCTTTTTCTAAATGAAGACTGTAATCTCAATGTCATTTCCTCACAAACTTTTCACTCCATTTAAATTTAGTATTAAGAACCTAATGTTAAAACCATTAATTGAATCAAATATAATATTGGATCATTCTTGTAAAGAGAATATGGAAAGCCTCTAAAAGGTAACTGGTTTTTCTTCTTAAATTCTACCTTCTCTTTTTTTATGATACTAATTTCATCTATTTACACCAGGGGTGGGTTCCACTTACCTTTACTACCTGTTTGCAGCGGGATTGCATGCTCTCATTTGCTTTGAACACGCATGTACTCTTCTGAGCATGTGCAGAAGCTTATGCGCATGCACAGATCACCAATGATGATGTCGTGCCGGGTGGGTGGAGCCTCCCGCTGGTTTTACTACTGGTTCTACAGAACTGGACAGAACCAGTAGCAACCCACCACTGATTTACACTCTCCCATTAGGTCCAGTCTTAATTAAAGAGAATGAAGTATCATAAATGTTCAAACACCATCATCACAGAACCCCATCCAGAGAAAATCATGAACAGGGAAAGCCAGTGCAGTGTTTGTTAAGATCCAGATTCGTCTCTTTCTTCCCTTAAGTATAAAATGTCCTTTGGGTGAATTTGAGTCAGTCACTTTTCTCTCAACCGAACTACCATACAAAGTTGTTGTGGATAAAAAAAAAATGGGATAGAGTGCTACATATCATCCTTGAGCTCCTGAATGAAAGACAGGATATAATAAATAACAGCCAAGATATCTGCAAAGTAAAGAACCTCATAACTGTAAAAGAAAAAAAGTGTCATCAACTTGTTAAAAAGCCATAAATGAGCAATTTTAAATAATTTTAACAATAAAGTAGACAAAGAGGAGAAGAAAACTTTGAAAAAAGATTTGAATTTAAAAATAGCTTGAAATATTGTGAAATGTAAAGCAAAAAAGTTGAGGTTGTATTTTTTAATTTTATTTCATTGCATTGAAAAGATTTGGAAATAACTTTTTTCTCTCTCTTTGTACTACTCACTATTCTCTTTTTTATATACTTTTTTGTATTTTTATTTTATAATTAAACATTTAGAAAATCATGACACAAAAGAGAAAAAAGATTTGGATAGCTGATTATTATTGGATCAGTTCTTCATCAAGCTATTCCCAATCCTTTTTTTTGGTAGTGGTTCTTGATAACATCATTTTGTTTATTTATTTTGTAAATAAGACATTTATTTTATATGTCTTGAGCACACCCACCAAATAAACTGAAATGAAATGAACCAAATGCCAACCTTGTCCTTGATCTGCAAATTGATTCCATAATTTGCCTCAGGTTTCTAGCTAGAATCCAAACATCATCACCAAAGTAATCTTTATTTTCCACCAACCCCTAAGTGAACAACAACAACAAAAAAAAAACCTTGGCCATTAAGCCTTCCTTCAATCTATTCAGGAGTCTTCCAAATGCCAGGCTGAAAAGCATAAATTAATCATGTACAAGGAAAGACGATATCTTTATTTTTTCAATAATCAAGCTTGTCTGTTGGTTCTATTTTAGTCTCATTTTAAAGGAAAGGAAATGAATCTTAATAAAATATAAGAGTGGAAATTGTGCCCTGAACTTGCACTGATTCAAGTTTATATATTTAAACAGCACATGGCACATGGTATGTTAAATATGCTGTCTACTCAGTGAAACATTCATTAGTAAGTCTCCTTTTTTAAAAATAACTTAAACTTCCTGGTGAGAAGCTTGAGAGTTCAAATAGTGAACACCTTCAGAGAAACAGACACCTTATCCTGCCCCTAGACACCTTAAAAGGTACTCACCCATTAACATCTGCAGTGAGAACAAACAGATCTTTGCGAAAGTTACAATGGCACAATCAATCATGGCAAGAAATACACTAAAGATGACATGACCATTCAGCTGTATGCCATTTAAGCAGCTACTATGACCTACTTTAAGAAATTTAACTGGTTTGTCAGAAGAAGTCAGTCAGAGTGCATAGCACTGCTTTTCAGCTGATTTGCAGTAGTACAGCACAATGCATAATCTTCCAGGTTTACATAAATTCTTGACTAATAACCATAAAGACCATAAAGATTGGTCCTAGGATCACTAAATGCAATTAACATGGAAAAAAATAAATATTATGGAAAAATATTTATTTAGAAACATTAGTATGGACAATCCTTGCAGCCATTCCTAACATTTGAATATAATGTCACTGGCTTATGGTAATATATTGATCCAGTAATCAATGTAGTATGTTACAACTCAGATAGTATTTATTAACTGGCATTGCAGTTCTTAGGATTGCTCCAAAAAAAAAAAAAAATCCACCAACCCAAGCTTCCTGCACAACTCCTTTGGTTGTTGTGGTTGAAAAAAGTGCTAATCTTGATATTCTGCTGAGATACAGTTATCTGATTTATAGTCCACAAAACAAACACAATAGAATGGATATCAACTTCAAAATACGATGTTATAAATAGTACAGTTCAATATTACTGTTTTATTCATTATGACATGTGATCTTTATAAACATTCCCCAACCAAGCCAAATTTAGATATTCTTTTTAATTGGTTTTTAATTGTTTATATTATGTGTTTTTACTTGGCTGTACACCGCCCTGAGTCCCCAGGGAGAAGGGCGGTATAGAAATCTAAAAATAAAAAAAAAAAATAATAATAAAACCTGTTTCATTCCAGATGTTTTCAGATTGCATTTCCCAGAACTCCCAGCCAGCAGAGACCAAAGGTTTTAGCCAAATGTCTAGAAATTCTTAAAACTGAAGTTTGTAAAGTATCAAGCTGGGAAAGGATGACTTATATGGTTATTATTCATGAATTTAAAGCAAACCCTGAGATTATTAAAAGAGACCGGGGTGGGGGAGGTGGTTATCTGTCTGAATCAAAATACATGAAAGGTAGCCTCAAAATATGCATTGGTGACATTATAATTGAAAAATGACATTATATAATGTCATTTTTCAATTATAGTTTTTCAGAGAAATATTTAGAAGGGTTAAATATTTCTACAAATGTGTTTTACAAAGCAGTGGTACCCAACCCTGGGCCATGGACTGTTTTCAGTCCGTGGTCTGTTAAGAATCAGGCTGCACAGCTGGACATGAGTGAAGCTTCATCTGAATTTGCAGCCACTCCCCAACACTAGTATCCCTGACTCAGTCCCACGTCAGATCATCAGACATAAGATTCTCATAGGAATGCAAACTCTACTGTGAGGGATATAGTGGTCCTTCCGCCCCCACCCCAATCCATGGAAAAATTGTCTTCCACAAAACCAATCTCTGGTGCCAAAAAGGTTGGGGGGGGGGTATTATTACAAAGGGTCAAGAACTCCAATCAAAAACAAACATTGCTTAGTTACAAGGCTCAATGAGTCTCACATCTGAACTCATTCCATGGAGTTCCTGTAAAGAAACTTATACTTTGCCAGCATTACAAAACTATGTACTGTGTTTAATATACCATAATCTACCTCATGGAGTTATTGTGGGGGGCTGAAATGAAGGAATATTCTCACATAACTCACCTTGAACTTCTGGAAATATAAACTTGTAAAATAATAATATAGAAAAATAAAATGTCTAATTCCTTGAGATTTGTTTTCGCTTAAACTAAAGCCATGAGCATTCTGTTCATAATGTAGGTAGGTGGATTTTTAAAATACTAATTTATGTTTTAAATGATCCTTTATTTTTCTGATTAACTTGAGAAATCAAAAACAAGCAAAGAAAGGGGGTTTGGAAATGATGAACAACATTATATATGAAATAATTGTCCTTCATTAAACTTCTCTCAGTTGCCATATTCTGGGTTTTTTTCCTACTACACTTTGTATCTGTATTTTCTTTTGGACAACTGAATCCATATAATTTTATTTGGATGGGGTATTTTTTTCCCCAGTCAATAGAATACTGTTCCTTTCATTTAAATTCTAAGATCACTTTAGTTCAAAAAAGTATATGTGGAAAAGAAAGTTATCTCTAGTTTTGTTGTATTCGGGTCTTTTCCCATGTAAAATTGAGAGTATCCTGGCGACGTTTCAACGAGGTCTCACTCATCATCTTCAGGCTGGTGTCTTCGGCTTCATGCTTGTGCAAGGAAAGCGTGATTGTTTTCCTCGCACAAGCATGCCGTATCTCTATAAATATTGGTGGGGAGGTGTGGGATGCTGGCTTTGTTGCTGTGAGCAGGTTGGTTGCCTGTGTTGTTACATCAACATGATTAATTGATGAAGATGACGAGTGAGACCTCATCAAAACGTCGCCAGGATACTCTCAATCTTACACGGGAAAAGACCCAAATACACCAAAACTTGCATATATATATATATATATATATATATATATATATATATATATAGTGTCTATCTATCTATCTATCTATCTATCTATCTATCTATCTACTAAATATACTATAAATAGAGTGTGTATGTGTGTGTGTATCTCCTAATGGATATATATATATATATACATATATCCATTTTGTATCAAGACTTATCGAATTAAAAAAGAAAGCGAAGATGGAAGTGATCTTTGCTGCCATCCCTATTTCTTAATGTTTCCAAGCACCAGAATACCACACAGTTAACACCGTAACTGTGATCATCACATAACTTTATCAGATGCCTAAAACCATGAATATGGTCAGCTGATACTGCTGAAACCTGTTAGACGGTGCTGCCCATCAGTTTGGAGAGGCTGTCCTCTTTTACCATGAAGTTACAGAATCCATAGACAATCTCATGCAGGACTTAATTGATAAGGATGAAAAGTCTTTTGCTTTATCAGGCAGCTCCCACAGATTAATAATAAATACCCCAGGCAACTAACCTGTGGGGGTAGGGATGTGGGCTACTGGGTTAAATGCTATTGAGTAAAATTTTACTGACCACTCTTAGTTCTTTTGATTAACTATCCTGTCCAGCAGAAGCAAAAAGCATTAGCTCCATCCCCACAGCACTGCTCATTTCTTTTTTGAAAGAGTGTTCAATGCCCACTCACAACAAGCCATCAGTCAGCTAAGCAATGATTGCAGGATGGGGTGGGGAGCTGCTAAGTAAGATGAAAGAACCATTTCTCCCAAGAGCTATTGAAAGAGTCAGTTCTCTTCTTTAATGTGCAGTTTCCTCCTCCCACTGATCAACTGTTCAGTGGTTTCATGGTGTTCTTGGTATCCTAGCAGCAGAAGCTACCATCAATTTTGTTTTTTCTTTTCCGGGGGGGTGGGGTGGGGAGGACAGGACGGGGTGAGAAAATTGTCTTGGACCTCAGAAGGCACACAGAACTCACCCAAAGAAACAAATTGTAATCTGCACTGCTACCAGCATTGCTGGAGAAGCATGGCACATTTTCTTTCCTTTAAACTATCAAGTTGTCATTTTAAGAGAAAAACACTACATTTAACATAAATTTAAAACCTGCTTTCTCGTGCATAAGCTGAGGGCAAGAATAAATATGTCATAGAGAGTGTTTGAAATATGGTCCGGCAAAACCTGAAAGGACATCAACTTTAATAAAAACCCATTCTACTAGACTAGAGCAAAACTGATGCAATTCTCATTTGTTTTAGTGTTTTTGCACAGAAAATCTGCTGCATAATCTAGATTTTTTTTTAAAAAAAATCTGCCTTTGTTTAAAAAGACCTATTCCATGTGGTGGTTCCCTTGTTTATATTACAAGGTATGCGGCCACCCATTTGTTTTCCAAAATTAAATTGCAGATGAATAAATCCATGAGTAGTAAATGACACAGTGAAAAAAAAAATACCTGAATCAGGTAATAGAAGCACAAGCCAAACTTTTAAAATATGCCAGATGGAGTCTATAAAAAGAAATAAAGCTCCTCCGCTTTGCAATCCTATTTTGTTAGTTGAAACCACTTTCTACCAGCTGTTTCTGAAGATTGCCAATGTAACACAAATATATCATCAGAAGAAAATGAGCAGAAAGGAGATTGGGCATAAATTACATCCAAACTCAAAGCACAATGAAGAAATAACCGTAATACCAGCACAAAGTCTTATATGCTTATATGAATAACTGCTTGGAATTATTCTTATAGAAGAATAATAATAATAAATAGATTGTGGGGATTGTAGGGGCAATAAGCCAACTTCGTATAGAACAACACCGCTTGGGGGGGGGCGAAAGCCCTAATAAGCAGGTATATACAAAAAAGTATGCAGGCTCTTGCCATAATGGATTGTAAGCCACCCTGAGTCTACAGGCAAGGGCGGCATATAAATTGGACTAATAAATAAATAAATAAATATATCATCCTGGTTTGTAAGTGGCTTATAGAAACCTGTGCCAACATGTTCATTAACAAACTGATCATAGGTGACAATATTAATGGCAAAATACTGTCACCGTTTTAGAGTTCATTGGAAGGTAACTACTAATGAGTCAATTTGTTTAGCTTAATCATGAAAAAAATGACTGTTCAGATTACTCTAGAAAAATTCCTATAAAGAGCTTTAATCATATACCAGAGATGGTATTCCAAAATGGATAGAGGATCACTAACCATATATTGGAAGTTCAAATTTTATTTCAATGAAATTTAGTGTTCGTAACACTATATAAATTTTGTTTAGGCTAAGCATACCTCCAACCTTAATAAAAACCTATTAATAAATTATGGAAAACCTGGTTTCTATATCGAAAATATACCCCTATTGCAGTTCTGTTTTTCCATGTAGTAATTAAAAATACCTTTCAAAAAACTTGTCTATGGAGATTCTCAGTCATCAAAGCCATGGTTGTCCCAAAGGTGCTTTTTCAAGAGGCAATTAGATTTTCTGGTTTTTCTTTGAAGATGTTTAACTTCTCATCCAAGAAGCTTCTTCCGCTCTGACTGGATGGTAAGGAATGGAAGGATGTTATATCTCCAGGTGGCCTCAACAACCCTCTAAAAGGATGCAAATGACCAGCTGTCTGCAAGGAGTATACATCCTTCCATTCTCCATCATCCAGTCAGAGTGGAAGCAACTTCTTGGATGAGAAGCAAAATGTCTTAAACGGAAAAAAACCAACCAGAAAGTCCAATTGCCTTTTGAAAAAGCATATTTGGGACTTTCAAAAGATTCTTATAGATAATATATAATTTGGATGATTTAGTAAACTTCTTTATGTTTTTAGTATAGATACCCTGTTTTCCCCCAAAATAAGACATCCCCTGATAATAAGCCCAATTGGGCTTTTGAGCACATGGCAATAAGGCCAAGCGCTTATTCAGGGTTCAAAAAAAATATAAGACAGGGTCTTATTTTTGGGGAAACATGGTATATTGATTTTTTTAAAAGGTTGTAAGCTGCTCAGAGTTACCCTGTGGTAAGATGGGCCAATAAAGTTTATAAATAAATACATAAAATAAAATTTTACTCTAGCTTGCCAATAAACTAGTTCTATCAATTTTCTCCATTAGTAAATAATGATACAAATATATTTTACCAGATTCAAGAGAGTTTAGGATTTGGTTTATGATTTGAGCTTGGATCTCTTTTTTTATAATTATTTAAAATTATAATTGTATAAAACAATTTATAATGATTTTTATAATAGTAAAAACAGTGACTCCTTATATTATAGCAAATAATGGTGTGCAAATCTCTTTAAAAATGCAAAAAAAAAACCACTTGCCAATTTAATAACAAATAAGGTTAGAGAAAGGAAGGAGGCAGAATAGCCATTCTATGTTCAGGATCCCAGAATACAGTATTGGACTGTATCTCTGTTATTTTGTGAATACATGCAATACCGAGAAACAATTTCATATTTATAGACATGGCTCAGAAAAGCAAGACATTACTCATATTTTTCCTTGTCTTCTAAGGAAACAACTATTCATTAGCTTTAAAAATATAGAACATTTTCTTATAGATGATAGTGAGGTAGATTGTATGCATGTGTGTATTCACAGACAAATATAATTCCAATATATTATCTGTGAACGGCAATTAATTTGAAGCATATAACAGCACATTCTTCACTTAAGTCTTGAGTACAGTGAAACTTATCCCACAGAAACTGGGTATAAGACTTCAAATGAAGATGTTCATTCTTTTCCATGCTGCTGAATCACATACAGTATCTGGAAAAAAATATATTTATGCCTCCTTTAAGAATCCAAAGTGGCTTCCATCGATTTCTCAGGCAACTAAATATATTGTTTTAATAATAGGTCTGCATTAACACAATCTGGGATCCATTTAGACCTCTGCAAACATTCAGCTTCCAGATTAGTTCTCTTTAAGTAGATAATGATTACAGGGGACAAAATAAGTTCTTGAATTTCATCTTGAACGTTTATATATTATACCATATCTACGTCTTCATACTGCATCTAAAGGATCTAAAGCTGTTGGGAAAGTTCTCTTAAGATTCACATGATGAGTATAAAAATGTGGAACAAACTGATTACCATCCTACTCTATTCATGCAAGGAAATTAGATAAAAATCCCATTCCCTTTTATAAAAAAAGCACCAATCAGGACGACTTGATACAACATTCAAACCACATTACGTTTTTGACAGTTATATAATTGTTGCTTGATTTTACCACATTGGTTCTATGTACTTTCATTTAAATCATTGGAGAAAACTTCAGTTTGCACTCTTTGCTTGTTCTTAATTTCATCCCCCCCCCCCCCCCGGTCAGGCATCAAGTTCAGCTATTGCTAAGCATAACAATATTTAAGTGAAGTATTTACCATAGCATACAAATACTATGGCATTTTTTCATAATGTTGTATTAGCAAAGGAAAATGGTCATGATTTTATTCAACTTGTGAAAACAGAGCATCATAAGAAATTTTCTTTGAATGTTCTTTTTCTAAAACTGATAACCAACCCTGGAAAACCCCTTTATGTGTGTGAGTCTCCCTGGCTTTCATTGTGTAGTTGATATATTTGGATGAGAGAGTAGGAAAACCTAAAGCGTGAAATGAATTGATGCATAAACATATCCATTGCAGACAGAGAGAGATGGAATTACTGCAAGTGATGTAAACCTTTTCCCCAAAAAAGTTGCATGCAAAATGTGAGGGAGATTTTTGGTAAATAAAAAATACTTTAATAGTCTATTTAAAAAAAGAAAATGTGATTATTTGTCTCCACAAGACTAGAAAGAATTCTAATTAACAGAAAACATCTCTACAGTGAGAGGCTGTAAAAATAAAGCAAACCAATTCCAAGAGGGGTTTCAATTTCTTGCCTTAAAATCAGCAACAAGTTGACAGACTGTTCAATTCTTCACACATTTCATTACTAAAATAGCCCATTTCCCCATAAAACTAACAAGGCATAAAGGTGACCAAACTTCTATTACCTAAAGCTAAAGATTTTACGGCGATGTTTCTTCAAATTAAATCATTGTTTTCTGTGTTTCCCCCATCCCCATGGTTTAAATATATTTATACATTGTTAAAAGGATTGCAATAAATTTCTGTCAATATACAAATATTTTAGAAAGAGGCATTCAAAATTTTCAGCAGAAATATTTCTGTGAACAATTTGGAAACGGACATTGGTTATCATTCCATTGTTGAAGTATTTTATGCACATACTTCCCATTCATACTATAGGAATATTGCAAGAAAAAATATTGATGAACTAAAAGGTGGAAGTTATTCCATAGTTAACTATGGAACTTGTTAACTTGTGGGCTTGAATGTCTTACAGACATGGGATGCACTCATACCTGGAAGTATAGAAGTATTTGTGTGAAATGTTCCCCTCTCTATTGTCATGAATGAGAACATTGACATATATGACATATAAGAAATTCCTTTTGTGTACTGCTTCAAACATAGGCTCCAGAATCAAAAGCTATCCATGGATGAGTCTCTTTTTTAGGGCCCCCTTTTTCCACCCTTACTTTTACTAAGTCATAATTTGGATGATTTTTAGATATGAATAACAAAGCAAATAGTTGCTCATAGATGTGATCTCAAATTTCCCGAATAATAAAGGATGCTGTTCATTAATTCAGAAGCATGCTGCTCCACTTTCAACCAAACCAGGAGTGCATTTTTTTTATCTGAACCACGGGCCACACTTGGGATGAAATAAAATATAGCTAATATGATTTCTGTTCAGTCATGTTTTAATTATGACTTCCTATTACATTAAAAATGTGGTAAAAAAATTCGGAGGGCTACACCAAAGCTTTCAGAGGCGGCACATAACCCTATGACCTCAAGTTCTACAATAAAACAATTGTCCATATCACAGATACTATTTTAAAATTTCCTTTGTGCACTAGTCAAGGAAGGAAGGAAGGAAGATAGGCAGGTTTTTACAGTTTTTCAACTTAAAAATTATAAAATAAAGGTAAGCTTTGCTTTCCAAAGTTCTGAATGTTTGACAATTTATTCTTTTTCTAATTAAAATACCCTTTCTGACATATGTCAAACCATGAAACTCTTATAAAAATAACATTGATGGGATTAAACTGGTTAACAGTGAAATTAGCATCAACTAAAATTAACTTCAAGTTGCATTAGTATTAAAAGGACCAATTCAAATTAATGTCTGATTATGACTCTGTCCTTGGCTGTTCTTTAAAAATCAATTCACGCTTTCATGAAAAGATATATTGGCACAAAACTATGACAAATGGTTATGTAGGTGAGCTATGTTTCTTGGAGAATGGGAAGAGGATTTCCTTAAATTAGTTATCTTCGTTTATATCATATATTACATTTCAAAATGTACAGACACCCAATGTACTTTTTTTAACAACATATACATGTGAGTTTATAGAGCCATTATAAAAAGTTTTTGATTCTAAATTAAAAGCCATAGAAATAGAATCAAAATAATGGAGGTTGATAGTACAGTCAGTGCTTATTTTCATAATTATTGACAGCTGTATCTTTGGCATTGGAAATTCAGTACAATTTTCAGAAAAAAATGGTGTTGCTTACAGCTTTTTAAACAAGGACAAACAGGATTGACCAAAGTACAAAATTTGGGGGATTATTATTAAAGATTTATTTTTTTCTATTTTTCTAGGCAAGGTTAATTTAAGGACCCTGAATTACCTTCTCATCTTAGGGTATGGTGCAGACTGTATGGACTCATTTAAAAATCAACTAAATGGTACCACGTTTCCCGGAAAATTATATGTAATATAATATATATTTTTATATTTATTTAGAAGCTTTGAAATAGTACAGTAAACACTTTGCAACACGGTGTATAAACTACAGAATGTCTCTGATATTTTGTGGGCTTGCAGATTAACAACATTTTCAAGACCCACAGGTGAAAAGAACATGATTCACAATTTCTTTTGTAAAGTTGGAATAGTCTGGGGAACACTTGATCACACAAAAATAATATAAAACAGTCAAGTTTAAAACAGTGATATTGCATTTATAATGCACGTTTCCTTTGTTTAAAATCTGTACGATTGGCTTCTTGTGGCGAATATAAACATCTAAAGGGCTCAGTGACATTTTGGAGAGAGAAGAGAAAGAAGGAGCTATATAGTGCTGTAAACAGGCACACACTGATCAGAGAGGCAAAATCAGATGCCTCTTTAAGTTTCTATAGTTCCATACATTTCAACTCATTTCTCAGGCCTGCTGAGAGCAAGTAGGTCCTACTATTGGCCATAATGTCTCCAACAGCACAATATTTCTTCAGTTAACACCGAACTGGATGGCCAAGATAATGAAGTTGAAAAGTTGATGCTTTTGTTGGTCGACTTTTGTGCAAATCATGCTGCTTCAGGTAAGTCCCGTAGAATTGACTAGCATATCCTTTTCCGTGCTGTGGGGAAAAAGGGGGGGAAATGATAAGTAAGTAAAGACTGACATGTTAACATGCAGCAGTATTTATTAACAAAAACAATAAATTATGAGATAATGTAATATTGACAATAGTCGTTTCAGACTTCTTTATTTCTTTATTATCAAATTATCCCCTCCCCAAAAAGTATAAATTGCTTATTACA
This sequence comes from Ptyas mucosa, assembly GCA_012654045.1. Classification (NCBI taxonomy): domain Eukaryota; kingdom Metazoa; phylum Chordata; class Lepidosauria; order Squamata; family Colubridae; genus Ptyas; species Ptyas mucosa. The sequence continues at coordinate 15,728,467 of WNWU01000007.1, read as the reverse complement.
ATATTTCTTTATAAATCTTTTAAATTTATATTTAACTGGATTATTGTATTATATCCAGAAACATTCTTTGGCAGTACTCAGTCTTCCCATTCCCTTTTCCAAACTTCAATTGTCTAATTTGGTGGGATGATGATAGGACTAACAAGGACTAGTAAGTGGAATTTTTCAGTTGTGATTGTTGGATCTTACAAAATAAGGATAACTACTAACACTGAAATAATAATCTTTGTTATGATTGCTTCTGCTATTTAGGTTATCTGAGGGACCATCTCTTGACGGTCACATCTACTCGACCCTCGACAGAGTAGGGAGGCAGGGAATGTTGCAGGTCTCATTCCCAAGGGAGATACACCTGGTGGGACCCAGAAGAAGGACCTTCTCTGTGGTGGCTCCCTCTCTCTGGAACATCATTACCCCAGAGATTAGAATGGCCCCCACTCTAATACTCTTCCGGAAGGTGCTGAAGACCTGGTTCTGCCAGTGGGCCTGGGGAATCCAGAGGGAGATGGAGCCCATTAAATGGCTCATGTGATCTGCTGTCACCGGGGTGGGGGTTGGGGGTTGGGGATGATTTTGTTATATTGTACTATATTAATTTATTTGATTCTTTTGGTTAGTTTTTATTGTTTTAAATGTGGTTTTATATACTGTAAGTCGCCAAATAGGTGGCAATATAAATTCAATAAATAAATAAATAGAATGATAGTTATGAATTAAGTGTGGCTAATTAGATATGGCTGAAGGATCTGACCTCCCTTATACTACTTGGAAGACCTTGAATAGGTTCAGAGTTAGAGTGCCTAAATGTAAAATCAATATGCTCAATTGGAGGCTCTTAGCAGATAACAACATGTTATGTGAATTTGGAGAGATGGAGAGCCTGACCCATAAGTCAGCTACTACCAGAAACATATACCAATAATTACTTATTTTTGGCAAAGCCAAAGTGGCTTCATTCTGGTTGTTTAAAGTTTGATCTGGACATGGAAGAAGAAGAAAAAGCAATGATAATGTATTTTCTATTTAAATTCAATATTATGCATATCAATAAAAATAAATTCAAGGTATATTAAAATTATAATCAAATCCTAGAAATCACCGTAAGACAAATAATACTCTAAAATCAAAATTATATGAAAAATATCAGACAGAAGAATATTAGATCTGAAATGACTGATTTGTCTTAATGTAATTTAAAGAGAATACCCTGCATTGCACAGTTTTAATAACTATCTCTGTGAATGTTAAGAGATTTGTTCAAGAAAGGTCAATAGGTTTTACTGTATGCATCAATTAAAAAAAATGTTTGGAGACAATTTGTATCCCAAGCACTATCAGTTTCCCAACATATCTCAGAACATATCCCATTTTTGATAATTTCTGGTATTCCCCTCCCAACACATTTATTCGCATGTGAACTAAATAATTTAAAAAATGGTCAGCTACCTTTCCTCAACATATCTAGAATTTACCTACTACTATAAATAATTATAAAAATAAACAAAATGATCTATCTATGAAAATATTACAATTATTCAAATACTGATTTGATTATGAATAGCCTATGGACAGAGATGATATAGAGAGATATCAATAGTATGCTATAGCTCCACTGAAGTCTCTCCAAACTCCATCTGAAAATTATTTCCAAATGGTTAAAGTGAAGATGCATTGCAAAAATACTATTGCATTGGCAGTGGCTACCTAGTTATACATTCCTTATAGGGAACAAAATTCAGTATTTCAGTAGAATTTATTTGGAGCAGTCAGGGCTGGAATTCTTCCTATGTTTAGCTTCACTTAAATTCCAATGAAATAAGTAAGAACGCAGCTGAGACTTGTGATGATTTGTGACTTTAAATGATTTGTGACTTTAAATAAATAGTTCTACGGGGAATAATAAGCATTATTAGATACAATGGTAAAGTCTGTAATGCTTTTGGAAGGACAGTATTAGCATATATCAATTAACATCTATAATGAAAAGAAACAAATTTGGTTATAATTTCAAGAATCATGAACCTCATCCTGGAAACCTGTGGTGGTGTTGGAGTTTAAAAACTCTTTTATCTAATAAGGTAGCTGGAATCAAAAGCTAGCTTGTGATCCAGTTAGAGCTAGTTATTCAAAAAGGGAAAAAATCTTCTGAACATTCTAATGTTTTATGGAAATGTTCAGTTTAATACTTCAGATTCAACCAACAGAATGTGTACATTGTATGTGCCTGTATATGCATTAAAATGCCACTCACCATTTTATAAACGTTAAACTACATAAAACCCAATATAGATTTAGTGAAGATTCTCTTTTAACAGACATTCCTTCCTCCCATTAATCTCTTAAACTGCGGTTCACAGTATAGCAAATACAGCAAGTTGATTAATCATAAAAACTGTAGGTACAGAGAGGATGGTCCCCTTAAAAAATAGAGTATTTTTTCTCATCTATTGAAACAAAAACTACAAAGTTATTGAGATTAAAAATTTGTCTTTAATGCAGTTCACTTAAAAATTAAAGAAAAGGAAGAAGACTTGCTTTCTAGCTGTATTTCTTACAATAATCTGTTAAAAACATTGACTAGATGGCAGGCCTTTTCATTAGTAGCCATTGTTCCTTCAGGGGTACATTAAGCATCAACATCTGTGTGTTCTCCAAAGATCAAAATGGTCTAATATATTTTTGACCTTAGTTGACCTTTAATATACAGTATTATATTTAGTATATTGTTATTTTTTGTTGTATTGAGCATTGCCAGTATGAACAGTTTACAAAAAGTAAAAATAAATATTTATTAGTGCTATGCAAAGCTGTTTAGAGGGATTTACAAAGAACCCATCTGAATGTACTGCTTTTAGTATCAAAGACCTAATGCATTAAAAATCCAGCATAGCTTGTAAAGGATCGTCTTCTGTTGTCTGAGAAAATACATTTTCTCCCAATGACAATTTAATTTTTGTATGCACTTGCATGTTCAGATCACTTCGGAAGGCCCTCAAAATAGCTATGCTGAGTCTCTGGGAGAACACAGCACTTTAACGGTTCCAACACTAGTTACGCACAGTCCTACTAGCAACCATTTTATCAGATATATCTTATGTTGGCATGTTTATATGCACACTTTTATATGCTCTTCATGAATAATGTAGTTAGAAGAAAAAGAAATGCAATAAGTATAGACTGGGTCAGTTCCATTAAAGCTTCAAGGCAGGTGAAAATTCAGTGATTTGTATTCAGTATCAATGCAACAACAGTATAAAATATCTCTATTTTATTACTTATTATTACTTAAAAACAATTAAACTCTCATTACAGTTATTGCAGAATTATCCAAAGACCTGTTTACACATCTTAGAATAACAAGTTTTAATTCAGAACAAATTTCTAATGTTTGCACATGTTTATCTTTGCAGGAATCACACTAAAACAGGGATATCATCCTTAGGTCTCTGTTCCTAGTTCATATTTTAGAATTAAAGTTGTAGTGCAAACAATAGCAGCATTATTAATACTAGGAAAGACATTGATACATTCAATAAAGGAAGCAATTATGAATTACTCAAATAGTCACTAATTGATTAGCTTTAACTTCATAACAAGCATTATTCCATTATTACATAACTTTTTCTCCCTATGGGCAAGGATGTAAAAACAGTATTATCCAATGTTTCTAACTATGTATCTTTTTAATGGTATCCATTTCTTGCTAAACAGGATCTTGCTTCTATGCAAATAATATCAATATATAGCTGAATTCTATCCAGATAATTAGGACATTTATTACGCAATTCTATACTTAACTACTGTTTATATTGTAGTATGAGAGTTGGTGCTCTCATGCAGTTGGTGCACCATTGAAATCAATATTTCCGATGGCCACAAGTTGGACTACTTTATTTAATGTGTAAGATCACTCATAATGCACAAAAAATGCTTAAAACAAGAGTTCATAATCCTTACATAATTTATTTTATTCACATATTCCTTACTAGTGAAAGTAGTATCATTTACTATAAATACTATTATGTAGTATTTCAGCCATTTGTACTTTTGTGTGTATTAAATCACATTCTAGGTCACTTTATTTTTCTGTTCTGTATTTTAAGTCAGCATTCCAAAATGCAGAGACGTAGATTAATTAAGTCACAAAAACAGAAATGTCATGAAGGTCCCCACAGAAATTCCACTGAAATTGATAAATGTTATATTCATGTAAGTCTTTTTTCTCAATCTGCAGACTCCAGAACACACTCTAAGTCAATCTCCTCAAACAAAAATAAACAAAAACTGCAATTTGAGTCTTGCTTACAATACGTTTTGCCCCCATTCCATTCCTTTCTCTTTCCTTTCCTTTTCCCTTTCTAAGCTTAACCTGAAATTAACCTGAAAAGTAGTAAGTACAATTATATCTATATTTAGCCCTACAGCTAAAATATAGCCATACAACTCCTTCAGCTAGAAGACACATAGGAGCTGTACCTCCCTGATGGGATCAGTAATTAGTCTTCCATTGTTCTTGCTAGTCCTATCATTATCCCACCAAATTAGACATCTGAAGTTTGGAAAAGGGAAGGGGGAGAGTGAATACTGGCAAAGAATTTTTCTGGATACAATAATCCAGTTAAATATAAATTTTAAAGATTTATAAAGAAATATTACTATAAGTAATCTATAGCTTTTTGGGAAGAGGATAATGTGATAACTACCATATATTATTTCTTAAGGCTGAAATAAATGTGAAGTCCAAAGTGACTATTGTTGATGTTAAATTATCTTATAATTGATTACTTTTGTTAGTAAACATTTCTGCATTCTATTGATTGGTGCTTTATGTGGACTGCAGTATAAGCACTGAATAGAAAAGCTGCTTCCACAGTCTGAAAAACGAATAGAATGCTACTCAAAATTATAGCATATAAAAGATTTATCAGTTCTTTCTATCTGAGCCGAATTGGCTACACTTAAGTCAACTTAATGGGAAGAAATACGTTTAAATTTAAGGACTTGGTTTCAGCTGGATCTAAATTGCCTTATTTATCTAAATAAAAATATCTCTAATGACACAGGTATCATAAACAAGAACCAATACCTCTACAATTTCTTGGGGATGCTAGAGAAGTGAATTGTAGTTTTAAGCTTTTAGTCTTTGATTTCCAAGTGTCATGATCTATCTATGGCTTTGTATGTGGAAAATATTCTTCTGAATCCTCATTAAATGTGTGTACATACATACATTATCTTTATGTACATCTGTATGCACATACACACATTATCTGTATCTTTACCTACATACTGTTTAATTTGCTTGGCCATTAACAAGACTCCCTCAAACAATTACCACATCTATATGTAAAACCTGTATTTAAAGACAACTATGTTGAGGGTAATCCTCAACTGACAACAATTCATGTAGTGACCATTCAAAATTACAACGGCACTGAAAAAAGTGATTTATGACTGTTTTTCACACTTATTACCGTTGCTACGGTATCCCCAAAGTCGTGTGGTCAAAATTCAGACGCTTGGTAACTGAGTCATATTTATGACAGTTGCAGTGACCCGGTCATATGTTTCTCTTTTGTGATCTTCCAACAAGGAAAGTCAATGGGGAAACCGGATTAACTTAATAATGTGTTACTAATTTAACAACTGCAGTGATTCACTAAACAACTGTCACATGGAGTAAAACTCACTTAACAACTGTCTTGCTTAGCAACAGAAATTTTGGGCTCAATTGTGGTCTTAAGTTAAGGACTACCTGAATTTCTTTCTGAGTATTTCTATTTTTTTTTCCAAAAGCTGATTCTCTGAAACTCATTTAATTTATTTTTATATAATATGAAAGAACCTTTTCCTTTACTCCAAACTCCTAAATGAATATGATTGGCCTCTATAGTGGGAGCATAATTAATCTTGCAGTTTTCTGCAAGCACTAAAATGTGCCAATATAGAAAATTTGTCTCAGCCTGTATTATTATCCTTGCTTTACAGTTGGGGAAATAGAATCAGAGAGGTTATGTGGAAATAATTGTTCTGTAGTTAAAGGAGATAAATATGAACATATCTGAGCTACATCTGGCTTTGCCTTTTGCAAGGGAGAAAAAGGAAAAAGGAAATAAAAGAATATAAAAGTCTAAACCGCAATCCTATATTCACTTACTGGGAGCAAATCCCATTGAACTCAATGGGGCTCACTTCTGGTAGGAATATATAGGATTGCACCTCACACCTCTCTGTCCATAATTCCCCCATCTGTAAAAGGAGAATAATAATGCTTACCTATCTCACAGAGGATCTGCAGTTCTTTAATCACTATTCTTTTATAATCCACTTTGTGATCCACAAATGGCAAGGCCTAGAGAGGTGGAAAGCATTACAATCAGTACAAGAAAACATAGAAGAACCAAGAATTCTAAAGTCTCAAGTTGTCTCTTACAAAGAGCTTTATAATCTCTTGAGTATGAAAATGAATTGAAAATAACAGATTTATGTTCATCTCTGACTTGCTGGCTTATTTTGAATATTATAATCAGAAAATTTAAATAAAATTGACATATTTATACATCATATATGTAATTTGGTAATAATATTTAGTAATAGTAATCAGAAAAACAATTATCACACAGAGAGCAAAAATACATAAATATAGGCTTAAAAACAAAGAAAAATGTGAAGGTTAGCACAGACAATTTTAAATGACATAATAAATTCTACACTAATCTAAAAATTATTTTTAAAAACTCTAAAAATTCTATTAAAGATATTTTTAAAAAAATATAGTATAATGCAATTTTAATTTCAGTGCTAATATATGGTGTAATATACAATAAAATCTTTTATTTTCATTGAGAATGTGTTTATTAAATACATTTGCTGTGTTTGGGTGCTCATTATCATGAAACCAAGAGCTAATGGGCTAATTTCTTAGCAATACAATCCTTATTATCTGTCTCCTTTGCTTCTCTTACATGTTGATTTTTACAAAGAAATCCTGCTGTGCATTGCACCAAAGTCCCCAATCACATCTGAATAATAGAATTTTGTCTTCCTGTCAGTTGAAAGCCAGGGCAATAAGCCATGTTCAGAACTTCAACATGCTTATTTCACAGCCCATGGTTCCAAAGGGCAAAAGAGCCAAAACATTTACATATGTAGAAAACATATCCATGGTTTAAAGAAAAAAAAACAGCTTTATTTTATTTATCAGTTTATACTGAATGGTAGGCTTATCTCTGATAACAGTTCTGCAAATTTTGAAAAAAATAGAGATCCTAGGTAGTGCTGATAAGCATCCTGAAGAAGTGATGGCATGGCCATTACAAGCATCTCCAGAAGAAATGGATTATTTGGAACTGTGGTAGTCACAGTTGACTATCTGTGGTAGGATTCAGGTTGAGGCACTGAGCAGAAACTGCATCGGTTATTCGTACTGATGAGTTTGAGTGAAATAAAGATGGCAATCACCCTTATCCTGCTTATAAGGACCTCATAAGGTCTCATAAGGACCTTTGTTGATATCTTCTACATCATCTGCATATCTTGGGACATGTTTTATTGTATTGGGTGGGTCCAAATATTGGTTGGGTGTGGAGAAATTGAGCCAGCAGGCACCTCAATATGGAGATCCCCTAGGACTTCTTTATTTTCTGTCATATTTAATATCTACACAAAAAGGTAGGAAAAGGCCATCCATCGATATGGGTTGAGATAGCAATATACTGCTGATACCAAGTACACATGCTAATTTTTTTTTTAAATTTGATTTATATGCCGCCCTTCTCCAGAGACTCAGGGCGGCTTACAATGCGCTAAGCAATAGCCTTCATACTTTTGTATATTTATACAAAGTCAGCTTATTGCCCCCACAAACTGGGTCCTCAATTTACCTACCTTAGAAAGGATGGAAGGCTGAGTCAACCTTCAGCCTTGGTGAGATTCGAACCTGCAATAATTGCAGGCAGCTGATGTTAATAACAGGGTGCTTTAGACCACTGTACTATCCAAGGCTCTTTTGGTAATTTCATTTCATTTCATTTTTTTCATTTAATTAGATTTGTATACTGCCCTACTCCCGAAGGACTCAGGGCGGTGAACAGGCACAAGATAAAATACATAAATACAAAAGTTAAAACATAATTAAAACCAAATTAAACAATTTAGCCCGCGACAGTTAAAAATCCCAATAATTTAAAACGAATTAAAATTTCACTTTAGAAAATTTAAAAGATCTTTAAAAGAAAGAAAGAAAAGGGGAGAAAGTTAGGCCAGGACGGCTTGCTGGAATAGAAGGGTCTTAACAGCATGGCAGAAAGTATGCAGATCCGGGATCCTCCGTATCTCCGGGGGGAGCTCGTTCCAGATAGTAGGTGCCCCCATAGAGAAGGCCCGCCTCCTGGGGGCTGCCAGTTGACATTGTTTGGCTGACGGCACCCGGAGGAGCCCCTCTCTATGACAGCGTACCGGCCAGTGGGAGGCTGTTTGTGGTAGTAGGCAGTCCCGTAAATAGCCAGGTCCTAAGCCATGGAGTGCTCTAAAGGTGGTAATCAAGACCTTGAAGCGTAATTACAATGGCCAGATTTCTATTACTTGGCTATGGGTTTTTCTCATGTTCCTCAAGGTTATATTCAAAGCCCATTAGAAAAGCTGATTTGGGTGGTACGAAGTTTGGCTTCTAATGGGGATCTGCTCTATTTGAAAGTGCACATTCATAGGATGAAAGTACGGGTTCCTGAACTCACAGTTCAGAATATGGATTTCTGAGCACATAGCTTCTGCTGGAGATCATGGCTGGAAAGGTTGTTTGAAAACTGCTATCTTTCTTAGAAATAGATTTGCTAATGACAACCCCTTCATGACCTTAGTACCTTATCTATGGATCACCACAATGTGCTGTACATGGGGCTTCCCTTGAAGTCCAACCAGAACCTTCAGATGGTACAAAATATGGCCACATGTACTTAGTGTGGTACCAGCAGTGAAATCCTGCTGGTTCACACTGGTTTGGGTGAACCGGTAGTGTTAAAAGCTACTGGTTTGATGAACCGGTAGTAAAAAAAGGCTACCCGTTGGTCCGAACCGGTATTTCTGATGATCAGCTGGGTCGCGTGATTTATATTCGATAGAAAGCAGGAATCTATTTTCTAGCAAATCTAAATAACGCAGCACAGCTGTTCCCCACCTCGCTGTTCTACTTACCTTATTAAGTGTCCTTTTTCTGTGCGAAGCATGTGTTTGGCGCGCATTGTGCATGCATGTGCAGCATGCATTTGGTGTACACTGTGCATGCACATGCATGCAGCATGCGTTTGGTATGCACTGAGCATGTGCGGGCAGAGAACTGGTACAAACCACAGAGGATTTCACCACTGTGTGATACTATGATATAATATCACTGCTATCAAGCTTCCTTGTTTAGGAATAAGCACAATTCAAGGTGCTGATATTACTTATAAAATCCTATATTGTAAATAGCTTGTTAGAAGTATTTAGCTCATGTAAATTCTCATAGAGAAAAACATTCCCAGTGTTCTCCTTTGGAACAGCTTATCTCCTATTCCAAGCCAAGAACGAACCTATTCTCTTAGCCCTTAGAGAGCTACTTAAGGACTGCTTTTTCCCCCCAGAAAGTCTTTCAAGAGTAAATAGCCAAAGTTAAATTTGAGCCAAACATTGCTATTGGTACTATATTATGATTATACTACTCTTATGACATTATTGTATTGTTAAATACTATATTTTGAATTAAAGCAATTTATGAATATAGTAAATAAAAAAAACATTTTTAAAAATATTTTTAAAATGTGTATAAAGAAAAAAGGTAGTTTTTATATTTGTTTACAGTTGAAATATCAGCATCAATATCTATGGTTATTGACACTGTTTCTCTGAAAGGAAAGCACAGGGATTTTGAAATCAACAGCAAGAAACTCCAGAGTCAAATGCCACAAGATTTGTATTACCTTTCAGCTGACTTTACAACTATGTGCTGAGGATGGAAGTTTTGTCAATATGAAGGCAGGGAACCTTTTAGACTGATCTAAGAATATGAAGGGAAAATTAATGGAATGAGCTGAAGGAAAAATAAACCTGGCTGCGTAAGTTTAGACCAGATCTAAATTTGCATGTTTCTCTCCCAGCAAAAACATTCTCCTTTTCCACATTGGGCAACATTGTTGTTATACCACTTAAACAAAGCAGCACAACTAGCATGTCTTATTATTTTGATGCAGGAAAATGTTACCAAAAATATAGTGTGTAATTACAAAAGAAAAATCACTTGTATCACCACCAACCTAGATGAAAATAATGGAAACAATTATCAACTCTTACTACCAAATACTTAAGCACAGCTTTGATTTATTATGAAAAGTGGCTTTTCCTGAAAAGTAGAACTGTATCTTCAGGTCATGCTTACAAAAATATTTTTTTTAAATCCTCAGTTCCCGTCATCAAATATCTCCCCCTATGTCTAGAGCAAATTAATTTTTTTTTATTTTTTAAAATCTAAGTCCTACCAACTGTTCCTCAAGACAATTTGCTCCAAAATCTTCATTATAAACTGTTACTCTCCTTCAACATTAAAATGCTTGTCTTAACTCCCAACAAGAGACTAGTGCCTATCTTGAGTGATGTTTGCAGACTACTAAATATTATTGTTATTCTGTGGTTCATTAATTGGCTGTCCCAGTGAGACTTTTCTTGCAGAAGAAAAATAAGAGGGAGGGTTAACAAATATGATTATTCATACTATATGCATGTTACTAAGATGAAACTGCTAAGTTTCCATCCAAGTAAAAAATGTAATAATGTTCTTTACCTGATTTGATAACTGCTGTATCCATTATAGATTCTTTCTGTTCTTTTTTGGGGGTGGGATGGGTTGGGGGAGGAGAAGGGAAGAGACTAAGTGGGTTTTCAGTGCAATTAACTCCAATATCTTGGGAGATTAAAAAAGGTGTTCCTATATATCTTAGAAAGTAACAAAAGAAAGATTTAAATTTTAGCTGTTAAGGCATGCTAGGACAAAAATGGTAATATGTATAAAGCCCATATGAGATCAAAATTACAATTTTCTGACAAAGTTCAAGAATCTGCTCTTATGTAGAGCAGCATATGCACAGACTGGCTGCAAGGTTTATATATATATATATATATATATATATATATATATATATATATATATATCTACACGGCAGATTAGTTTTCCGATGTGGTATATAAACGCTTGAATAGCTCTCTTTCTCATTCTTTTTCACTTGCTCTCTCTTCATATGCATTCCATCCAAATTATTGTGTGTGGATTAAAATTGCATCCCTTCTTTCGTGGCACTATTTGTGTTTGAGAACAAATACTGTAGATTGCATGCCCAACTAAGTAAAATATTTTTTAGAAGATGAATAAGGTGGGAGAATTCTATTTTGAAGGGTTGAGGATTGGGTCTTACTTAAGATTGTATAACAATGTTTTCTTAAAAGAGTGGCATATTTCTTCAAATTTTGCAATATAACTAGCATTATTTCCACAGCATTGTTAAAAGAAGGAAAAGAGGAAAACAAGATGCCTGCAATTTGCCAATCTAAGATATATTTTCAGTTTATTGCAAAACTTAAGAATGTACCCATCTTTTCATCCCTTTATAAATAATATTTTCTGTTTCACTCTTTGAATGAAATATACATATATATACATATATATTTGTCCCTTTGAAAAGAAAAAAAAGAAAAAAAGAAAAAGGGTTGAAAATTTTGGCATATTTTTAAAAACTGTGCAGAAATTGAAAAATAAATTGAATAATGTAGAAACCAGGGACGAACCTTGTTTAATTTCATAGATTTGTCTGATGCATGCAATAGTCATCAAAACTACTCTGTTTCCTGGAAAATAAACCCTGTCTTATATTTTTTTGAAATCTGAAATAAGCGCTTGGCCTTATTGCCATGCGCTCAAAAGCCCCATTGGGCTTATTATCAGGGGATGTCTTATTTTGGAGAAAACAAGGTACATAGTAATTAGAATGCCATATATGGGCTGGAGAATTTCATATTCAAAAATGCACTAGAATGACTTTGGACCAACAGTTTGACCCCAGCCTAACCGCCTTTTTAGAGGCTGTTGTGAAGATTAAGTCCATCCCCTCTGCTCTGCAGAGTGGACACTATGGACAATATACAAAGCTCCCTCTTCAAGAATTTATTCAGTATAGAAGCAGAATAGAAAGAATATATTGGGCAGAGCTAGTGTGCATTCTATTCCTTTAAGTGTTTGTTTAGCTGACTATGTCTTAGGCGTTTTGGGTTTTTTATTAATACTGTAGCTAGAGTTCTATGTTTTTGTCCCCAGCCACTTTTCATCTCACTTGAATACACATTGTCTGTGCAGTAGAATTAATAGCTGAACAGAATATCTGGGTTAGTAGCAACATTTCTAAACTATTGCATGTTTTTCTCCCAGCAAAAACATCCTCCTCTTTCACATTGGGCGGCATGTCCCCCAAAAAATCACAAAACGTATAACAAATATCTCAGCATCTGCCACAACATTTTTGCTGTAATAGATCATTTGTGACCTCCACAATATACTGTTCTACTTTTAAATCCATGAAAGACATACTGCAGCAGGAAACAAAATATTCAACAGGTAAATCATTTTGTAATGGGATGAAATGGAAAGAACTCAAGAACATTTTAAGATAGATTGTAGGCAGAAAAGAAGAAAAATTGTCTGGTGGAATGATTGAGACTGAAACTGCATAAGAACATCAATGCCTTTATCTGATTTCATTTTTATACATGAAAGTGAAATATATTTATCTTTATATTTCTATACACATTTCTATACAAGAATGTAGAATATGTTTATCTTTCAATCACCCGTAGGTTGACATAAACCTCTATAGATAAATAGTTCATTTAGAAAAAAGGTGACACCTTAGTAATCAAGAATGTGCATTTTGTATGGAAGATCCCAGATTCACATTTCTAAATAGAGTTGGGAAAGAACATTGTCTGATATTTTAGACAACCACTGCCTGTCACTGTAGACAAAATTATGTGGAATGGACCAGGAATAAAACTCAGTACAAAACAGCTTTCTAGATTTTTCAGTTCCAAGCAAACAGAAAGGGAGTTCCTAAGCCCAAACTTAAGAAATAAAGAAAATTGGGAATAGCACAATTTGGTATATAGGATAATTATTTGATTGGTTTTGTGCTAGGCAATGATCTGTGATGTAAAAAAATCATTTCTGTATTGCCTCACAAGCTTAACAGCATTAACACATGAACATCATGATATTCAAACTGACAGCTTTAATTCCGAGAAAAAAACTACATCAGCTCTCTAAAAAATGCAACTATTACATATTTAATTTTGTTCACTGTTATTATCTTTTTTTAGTGATGCATTTGAAGGGAAGCATATACTCTTGCTAGCTCACATTTTAAAACATACTCCATAATTTTAATTAAAAATATTTGGAAATAGCTTTGTTTTTCTGAATTTTAATCTTGCTTTTAATCTTTTTTTTCCTAAACAGCCTATCTTATTTTTGTTCTTATATGTATGTATTTTTATTGTGAATTACACTCTTAGCTTTTGAGGGCATTTGAAAGATGGGAGAAATGAAAGAAATAATATGCAATAAAGCTACCTGAATATAAATGTGAATATAAAAATGCTTTTATATGCACATTTTATGTGTGCTTTATCATTTTAATTTTGTTATCCAAGTTTTACTCAGTTACTTGTTTGGTTAACCTCATTTATTCTATAAAGGTTAAGCTGTTTAACATATTACTTTCTCTTCCAAATTTTCTCTGCAACACTTTAAACCCAGCAAACAAGCAATCTTTGTTCAGTTATTTAGAGTTGCTGAAAAACATTTGAAATGTTCACATAACACCATATGTAAAAGAAACATGATACTAACATGATCATTTCCCTTTATCCAACTGACGTTTTTGAAATTCCTTTGATCCAGGTATTTACAATCATGATTATATATATAAAAGAACCTTAGAATTTTGTACTATGCAATTAAATTGTATTTGTTGATAAGTACTCTCATCCAAGAAGCATTGACATATTGCAGCTGACTTCAGCTTGGAGTACAGAAACAATCAAATGCTTTCCATAATTACCATACATAACTATACTTTATTGTTGCTAATGTCCTCTTAATAACTGTCAGTAATATTATGCTCAGCATTAGGTTTGGCCCATTATACTTAAACACATTCCCATAAAGTTGCTTCAAATTAAGTTGTTTACTTTCTGTTTATGTAAAGAAAATACATTGTTTCCACTTGCTATAGCTCATTTATTCATATACATTCACACCACCCGTAATGACTAAGTAATGAACATATGGGTTTCCTAGCAAAATGTCTCAAATTTAATCTGTAGTATACAGAACAATGCACTCCCCC
>WNWU01000007.1:15653718-15714034 GCA_012654045.1 Ptyas mucosa | reverse complement strand
AAAAAGTTTCACTTATTTTATTTAAATGTAATCAAATCAGTAAAATATGTAGTCTTAATATAATATACAGTTTGACAACCACAGGTAAATATCTGGAAGAGATACTTAAGTACATATGGACATCAGGCTTAAAATTGTGCACTTCTAATGTACAGCCAGGAACTAGTCCTTGTTGAGATCTCCTACAGCCTTTACGGGACAACACTGACATCATGTATCAATGCATAACGTGCTATGTTCCAAACACAGTGGTACCTTGGTACTCATCATGAATAGGTTCCATGAGGCACAATAAGCACCAAACAAATTTTTCCCATAAGGAATAATATAGTGAAACACAAGGTAGCCAGCACCAACAAGTTCTAGCTTCTGCATTGAGTACCAAACAAATGATAAGTACTGGGACAAAATTTCTCCATCAGAATGCACTGAGTGCAAATTCAATAAGTCTCAAAGAAGCTGAGCATCAAGGTACCACTGAATAAGAACCCACATTTTTAAAATCCTGTAACTCTTGCTCATTTTCCAAATTTTCCTTTTTTAGGAAATGGTGGTAGTAGATCAACCATGGATCACCTTAAATGACATGGCTTATCTGGATCCCTTTTAAGGCCACCATCAGTTGTTTCCATTGAAGAATTCAATCTGGACTTGGATAAAGAGTCTTTTTAGATCTGTCATTGCTTTTGATATCAATGACCAGGATATCTTATTCAGTTATCTTACACAGTTTATCACTGAAGGCATTCCCTTGTAGTTCTGCTTCTTTCTCATTGAAAAGTTTTAGTCCACTGGAATGAGGAGGAGAGGTCAGCTCAATGGCCCCTCCTTTGCAGTTTCATAGGGATCGGTTCTTTCTCTATACATCTTTAATATCTATACAAAGCTGTTGGACAAAATCATCTGACAATTTGGATATAGTCCCATCATTATGCAGATAATGCTCAACTATATAACACTATCCTGACCTGTAGAGAAAAAGCAATTGATGCTCCTTCTTGGAGCTGAGATGTCCTCAAACTCTGGATGGGAAAAAAACAGCTGAGGTTTAACCTAAGCAAGACAAAAAAATGAACCTCTGGTCCTGGTGACTGACCCAGATTCAATCTTACAAGACAGATATAGTTTGTTCATTGAAGTTTTTTATCAATACTAATTTTATATTTGGATAGGCAGGCACTATCCTTAAACAGCAAGTTTTGACAGCCTTTTAATATATGGCTCTAGATAGTTCAACAGGTGAAATATATCATTAGAAGGGTCTTTCCTTTAGTTGCTGCACCCACTGGGGCTTATCTGGCATAAGAATATCTCACCATGGTAACTCACAACCTTATTACCATTCAGACACCTGCACTTGCTATGTGCAGAGTTCACTTCAAAGACTATTTGTAAGCCACTGTTATTCCTGAATTCAATGTCCATGGACTAATTAACACACACACCATTAAATGTATATTATTCTTTGCTAGCATTCTTCATTGGCCACCAGTTAGCTTCCAGGTAGAATTTAAAGTGTTGGTTTTTACTTATAAATCTATTAATGGCTTAGCACTTGGGCACCTTGGAATATTAGACCAACTCTGGTTGAAGCAAATGATGCAGAAATCAAATTGCATTCTGAAATATGCTGAAAACAGAACTGTTTTGGAAGGCAACTTAATTACATTGTCTGTCTCTCTTTTAATTTTATTAGTTGTTTTATTCTTATTTTAGTATGATGCTATGCTGATTTTATAGAGTAGAGTGGAGTGGAGTGGAGTGGAGTGGAGTGGAGTGGAGTGGAGTGGAGTGGAGTGGAATGGAATGGAATGGAATGGAATGGAATAGAACACTTTATTTGGCCAAGTGTCATTAGACACACAAGGAATTTGTCTCTGATGCATAAGCTCTCATGTACATCCTATCAAGGATGTTTTAATTTTTTTTGCCATTAACTGCCAAGAGCTGATTGCAGCGGGACATAAATGTAACAAAAAAACAAGAAAAGTGGGTGTACAGGCGGTCCCCACTTAGCATCCACAATCGGGACTGGGAATTCCATTGCTAGGTCTGCAGTCACTAAGCAGAAAATCATTTTCCTCACTTCCCACTTGGTCATTAAGTGAAGCACCATGTGACCAAATGTTAGGATTTTATTTCTACCTTCTCTATTTGAACTGTTTGTAGCAAGCCAGTTGCAAAGTACACAAATGCTGATACTGTGACTGCAGGACACTGCCACCATGATAAATGTGTGCTGGTGGTCAAGCACCAGAAGGACAATCATGTTACTGTGGAATATTGTGATGGTTGTAAATACAAAGGTTGGTCATAAAGATGGTTGTTGTACAACATCATAACTGAATGGTCACAAAATGAGTCAGTAAGTGAGGACTACCTTTACAGGAATCCCATTATTGCCTATTATCACATTGGAACAGTGTACAAAAAAAAAAATCTTTGTTATCAACCATTGCGACAGCATAGCTCCCAGTATGGTTAAGAATAAGGCACCTCTTAAATTCTGTGAAACCAGCTTCCAAGTATGGAGGAGCAGAAGGCCTCCTCCTACGAGACAAGTCTAAATTTGATCCAGTTTCTGAATACAAAGGGGGCGATGCTTGTTCATTCTAGATTTTGCAATATATTAAATTCACACCTCTAAATAAATAAAACAAAAAGACAATGTTTACCCAAGTGAGTAGATTTATTTAAAAGTTTGCAAAATTAAATGAGGGATGTGAGATCATATATCTAGGCAGTAAATAAAATTAAGGACTATAATAATTGCTCTGTTTTCATCTTTTCTGACCAACCAAATAATTAAATCTCCTTTTACTCTAATGATGGTTTTATTCCTATTTTGAGGCTGCATGAAAATGAGCATACCTAAAGTATGAAATATGCAGCAGGCGACACACAAGCAGTCTTTCACAGAGTTGCATTTAAGTGCATGTTATATAACTACTTAAATAAATTCAAATATTAGTTGGTGATACTGACTCCAAGGCAACTATAGACAGAAAAGCACTGATGGATGTAGCAATAACTATTCTCTGTTTTCTACCCATTCATAATCACTCTGACACTGAGTAAAAGGGAATGGATGGCTCATCTAAATGCACATTCTCTACAAAAGCATATTTAGGATACTGGACTAACAATCAAGAAAATTTCCTTCAAAGGTTTATGAACCAAATAGCATAGACCTACATACATGCTGCTTCATTAGCTTTAGTACCAAACAGGAATTATGTGCTAAGCAACTCCACCTTTTCATTTTCAAAAGATCAGTATAAGATACATAAGCAATGGTTTTCTTCATGCCAATTTTTTAAAAAAATTCTTCAGCTGCAATCATGTCTTCTAGATTAAGAGTATGTCTAAAGACATACAGTGAGAACAGCCAATCAGTAAATTTGCATACAACTGAAATGTCCACATGTGTTTAACATGTGCAATACCACTGCTTTGGCTATTCTAAACTAACTGAAGAAGCTTCATGGATGAGAAATGAAACATCTTCAAGGAAAAACAAAATCCAGTTGCCTTTTGAAAAAGCACCTTTGCGACAACCATGACTTGGATGACTGAGAATCTCATGGACACATTCTAAACTAAATTTAATTTTTGCATGTTAGGCTCCTCATATTCCAAAATCAAGTAAAGCCTAGGTGTATTTGGCACTGAGAAAAAACAAAACAGACTTATTTGGTATTGTATTACATAATCAAAAGCCAGTGTAATGGAAAGAGCTATTTAGGACATTGAGTCAACTGACTGCTGAATGCATGAATCCAAATTAAAATTAAAACTTCTCTGACACCAGGCCAGTCATTCCTTAAATGTATCTAATAAAGTGGAGCTCATCATCTGCCTTAGTAATGGGTTCCAATGTTTCGCTGTTTTTACTTCTTGTTATATTACAAAGTCAACTGTTCAAATGTATAACATTTCCAAATAATCCTTCTTGTCATTTATTATCATTGTTCCATATAATGGGCATGGAAGGAGGGGCAGAGTTAGACTGAGGAAAGCAGCATTCCTATCTTAGTCAAAACCCTGCATACATGTTCAAAAGAGACAACTTATAGCAAAAAGGACAGAACTTGTCACATCACCATTTTTGACATTTTGATGAGAGCAATGAGATCATGTAGATGTCACTGCTCATATTCTTGCACTCTGACCAAAATCTTGCTATTCTTCTGCAACATCTCTTCAAGTACCTGAAAATAACTGTCATAGTCCTTCCGCAATCATATTTTAGCAATACTTGCAAGCCTGTGGTTTCATTTCCCACTACACGACTTGTCCCAAAGTACCTCTAGGAGTTACTCAAAGCAAGCTAGGCTTCTGGCCTTGGTTCACTCTTCTGCTTAGCTAAGCTATTTGTTACTTTTTTCCTATGAGAGTATTTCCACAAAGTTATCTTATTGATTATATGTGTCAGCAAAACTTATTGATTAATATCATACATTCTAGGTTGTGAATTGTTTGTCATTTCTCCTTATCAGTTCATTAAAATGTTTACTGGCAGAGAACTGAGCCCAGTGGAACTGCAATTGACAATTAACTTGAACTTTAGAGACAGGAAATTTAAAATATATTTTATCAATTCAAGATGCACATTCAACTGTTTATTAGAAGAAGACTAGGCACTACTTTTTTTCTTTCAAAGCACTAAACCATTTCTTAGCCTTCCCCAACTTTTTATATTAATATATGGGCTGTTTTTTTAAGCATATCTTGATACCTTTTCAGGAACTGCTCTTTTAAAAATAGAATTGTAATTTCATTACAATAACGTGTTAGTTATTGTTAAAGCTTTTCTAAAAGAGTAATCTAACTTACATTAATTAACACCAAAAAAATCACTTTGCTTGCTTAAAGCTCTAGTATCAGACCACTCTGAAATATATAATGCCTTGTTAATTACCATACGCATAACTATCTATAAGTAATAGGAATGAAATTAGAGTACTCAGGTTGATTATCTCAAGTTTCATTATGATCAGTGTATGACGCTACAGGGTAATTTTTCAGAGTAATGTAGGTGGCATATAAATTTAAAATAAATTAAGACATTGTCAGGGTCCCATGTTCCACCCAGAATGTATTCTTTAAGAATCTTCTGAAGTCAACATTTCAAACTCAGAGAGAACCAAGTAAGTCTATAATTCCAAGTTGCTGCCCCACCTACTATACCAGTGATGGCTAACCTTTTTGTCGTCGTGTGCCAAAAGTGGGGGGAGCGTGGGGGGGTCATGAGTGTGGGTGCCCACATCCATAATTCAATGCACCCCGCCCTCCCACACATGCGCACGTGACCCCCCACACTTCCCCCTGCTTTTGGCACACAATGGCACGGTGGGCCTGGTAGGCCCGTTTTTCCCCCTCCCCAGGCTCCAGAGGCTTTCTAGGAGCCTGTGAGGGGAAAAACAGCCTTCCCCATCCCCCCGGAGACCTTCTGGAGGTCGGAAACAGCCAGTTTCCCAACTTCCAGTGGGACTGGGAGGCCTGAAAATCAGTTGGCTGGTGCGCACATGCGCGCTGGAGCTGAGCTAGGGCAACACTCGCGTGCCCACCAATATGGCTCCGCGTGCCACCTGTGGCACCCGTGCCATAGGTTCGCCATCACGGTACCATACTATATCATCACAATCTTTCATGTCTTCTGCTTCCAGTCCTACCTTACCTCATTTCAGGTGTCTGCCAATTTTTAAATCCATATTTATGTATAACCTTTATTATTTTGGATTGTCTTCTCTTACTTCTGAATCAGTGAAGGAAAAAAATGCATCTTAATTTAAGGAAGCTCATATAACTGTTTTCTACTGTTTTGCCAGCAACATGATGGAAAGGGGATCCATTTATATTTTTAGAAAAATAGCCTTCACAATTATTACACTTATTGCCAACAGTATAACTCAAATTATGTATATTTCTCCTGTATATAATCTATCACTTGTTAGTCTGAAAAGCATTCACATTTATCATGGAGATAAGAAGAAAATGAAAAAATGAATAGCAATAGAGCAGATAGGGATGGGAGAAGGAAGAAGAGTAGGATTTAAGTCATAAGATGCAATGATAGGCCAGTGCATAAGTTTTTGTGTAAACATTCATTCATAGGTAGATGTGTATTTTTATATGCGAGTAATTTGCCTGATATTCCATTCCTTCCTTAGTTGTGAGAATTTTCTTCTAAATGAGAACAACCATTCATATCAAAGTGATTTCAGATACTTCCCTATAGTTGCATTATTGTTTTATGGGATCCTCTAATACTCAAGGTCAGTAGACAAGTGATTCCAAGATATTGATGGTATATTCACAGCTTTATCCAGTAAATGCAGTTTTTGTTAATTATCAAGTATTTTAACATTGTGAATCAGGTTTTTTTTTAAATGTCAAATCTACATATTAGGACGACCTGATTACAATTGTAGATCAGCAATACTTAGAAATGTAAATAACAAAAGGCTTTACAGATTCAGCGCAATTATAACTATTCTTGCTTATTAAAAGCTAGCATCTCAAGGGAGGAACATCCTAGTTTCCTACATACTGTAAAGAGGATTCTTTTCCCCCTTTTAATGTGAAGGAAGCATTACAATATGCAATGCTCTAGTGCATTTCTAAAATGCTACAGATGTATGCTTCACGTAATGTAAACAATGCAAGATTGCTTCAAAATACGAACATACAAAATGAAAGAAAAAAACTGCATTCTAGCCACGACTATATTTTTAATTGAGGTTTCTAGTCCATTTTGCTGTCATTTATTGTAGCAGAAATTATTAGATACTATGCTTTTTTAATGAAGTTTATTCATCCTCATTGTCCACAATATCTCATATTTACTTGCTTTAGTCTTTTATTTAGCATTCAAGAGCAAAGCAATTATGTCTTGATTTGAAGTGCTATCTTATCACATTTCAGCCCATCCTTCCAATTTATCAAGATTATAGAGTACTTAATTGCATTTGGCATAAAGATCTGCAATCCTTTCCAAGCTTGTATTGTTTAAATACGTGATTAGCATATTCTTCACAGCAATGTCTAAGTCACCGATGAGTCATGTTATATAATAAATAGGCCACTTGTTATCTTCTTCATCTCAGACACTAGGGTCTCAACAACAATTAACTTGCCTTGTTATCATAATGTTTCATTTAGGCTTTTGTTGTATTTCCCCATAAAAAGAGATTGACATAATAGCTTTCATTGTGAATTGAAAACACTTGATGTTTCTCTAGTGCAGAATTGAAGGAAATGTGCCTTTAGCTTAAAATAGCAGTGTTCCACGTGGAAGCAGGAGTTGGTGTCAGATCAGCCCAGATGTAAGGTGAGGTTGATGGAAGAAAGCCCGGATAACCCAACATCCCCCAAATGCTGGTAGCCAGGTGGTACAAACCTAGTTCATCTCCTGTGGTGTACTGTGGATAGTGCACATGCATGAACAAAATGAACTAGCAATCTTAAAATGCCAGAACTACTTTGTGGTAAAAATGATTATAGACTTCACAGGCTATTTATGCCATACACTTTTTAAAAAATGCCCCTGGAAAAGTTGTTCCCTCCTAATTAGCTACAAAATGTATTACATAATTCAAAGTAGACTTTAACCAGATATTTTCTTAACCAGGAAAAGCTACCTACTTAGATTAACATATGTTATTTATTTCTGCACCAAGTGTAGAATTTTTTAAAATATTATTTAATAATACCTGAAGTTAAGAGTTAGCTAGCATTTTACTGAAATTTGGTTTTGTTATATTTATTGCAATTTTAAAAATAAATTTATATTTTATTTTATTTCCTACAAAGTTGTGTTATATTTGCCTGTAAAATGATAACTTTATAATTTCACACAAACATTTTGATATAAACTTCTTTAGATATGAAAATGGGTAAGAAAATGAATTAATTTAATAAACAGACCCAGCATTTGGTATACTTTCCAATGTAAGCCACAAGTTTTATGTAGATAGAAAGGTTAATGTACTTCAGTAATGAGCATAACTATCAAGAAAAAAAAGATGGAAAATATGTTAATGTAAGTTTGTAGAAAGTGCATATTGGGAGAAATAAATACAAAAAATATAGTTTGTATGCACTACACCCGTACTGGAAACAGGTGGATGTAAGTCAAACTGAAATTAAGATAGAAAAAGTTAGAAGTGTAATTTGTATATTTCTTCCGTTTTCCCAATGCTTTCCGTAGTTCTCCATATACTGGGTTTTGTGGAGAGTAAATTGCAGGAACTGGGAACACTGCACATCCTTAGCAATTTCGTAGGACTCCCTAATTGAACAGTTATATTTTGCATGAGTGCTTAGTCCCTCTTCCCTCTCTCTCTCTCTCTCTCTCTCTGTGTGTGTGTGTGTGTCTCCATATATGTGTGTATGTGTACATAAGAATATTATTGGCAAATTATCAAGTCAAATTAAAATTATCCACTTCAATATCCATCTTCATTTTATCCTTAACAAGGAGGAAGAGATCATCATATCCCTTGACTATTTGACTCCATTGCTAGGCTGCTCTTAACTGTACAGAACATTCTGCCAAAACACAACATAATTTACTAGGATTGTGTAGTGCTTCATATTCTAACAGTACACCAGACAACACAGGGTTGCTTGCATAGCTTAGGTCACATCTTGCATCTTTCTTCAAGTTCTGTAATTGCCCATACAACTGCAGTGTGTACCCAGGAAAAGCTGTTATTTACAGTAGTTTGTTTGCTACCAGGTGTTGTTTAGATTCATACACATGCTTTGAAGTATGTATTTCTGTTTGAATCTGAAGTATTGCCATTATCCACCTTCTGGTGAGTAATGAACTATGTGGTTTCAGAAATAAAAATATGCATTAATCTTGATATGCACAGTTCAGTAGAAAACATTTTCAAAATTCTAGATACCTGAAAAATGCTATAATGTCCATTTCCGCTTCCCTTTTATTAGTTTCTTTTCCTGACCAAATAAATTCAGTAAAAAATAATAAATAAAAAAACATGCAGTCTCCAAAGAAACATAAATATTGAAAGGATAGATGTATCAATAGATGTATAGTAAGAGTAGTGGAGAAAAGATGTGCTTCGCTGTTATTGCAAGTCACAGGAAGGGCTTGCATTTACCCAAGGAACATGCTATTGAAAACAATGGATTTAGATTGGGAAAATTGTTTTTCAGCTTTTATAATTTTTTTGGACACAGCAGAAAAATCTGGAACATATCACGTTCAAGCCTTACACATTTGTTAGACAAATGGAGATAGGGTAATTGTGTAAGTAATCTTTTAAGGTGTGGGCCTAGAAACCAGAAGACTGAGTTTTAGTCCCAACCTTAGGCATGAAAATAAATTGACAGGGTGACTTTGGATCACTTTCTCTCAGCCCAACTCACCTCACAGAGTTGTTGTGAGGAATACCGATAGTCCTTGATTTATAACCACAATTAAGTCTAAAATTTCCATTGTTAAGCATGACAGTTGTTTTGCCCCATTTACAACCTTTCTTGTCACAGTTGTTACGTGAATCACTGTATCATTGTTAAGTCAATAACACAATTGTTATGTGAATTTAACTTTCCCATTGACTCTACTTGTCAGAAAGCGCAACAAATGACCACATGATCCTGGGACACTACAAGCATCTTAAATACATTATATGAATTTTGATCACGTAATCATGAGGATGCTGCAATGGTCATGAGTGTATACAATAGTCACTTTTTTCAGTGCCGCTGTAACTTTGAACAATCACAAAACAAATGATTGCAGGTCAAGGACTACCTGCATAAGAGGAGGAAGGAATGTTTGTATAATTGCCTCCTTGTATATTTAAACAAAAAAAATAAAAATGATAATGGTTAATATAATGATATCTAACACCATTGATTTATTCATGTTTTATTACATAATACCAGTTTAGTTTTTATTGAAAATGCTTTGGTTGCTAATTATGTTCTCTTTTCTACTTTGACATAGCTCATTTTGCTTACTTGTACATATATTTATGCCTACAACAGGTGGCAGCACTTGCCAACCATAACCAATTAAAAAGGCTAATCAGAGTTGCTGCTTGGATGGGAAATCACCAAGAAATCCATGGCTAAACTAGGAAGTTAGAAAGAAAACATTCTGGGATGTTTAGCGAATCCTTTTCCCACTATTGGCAAGAAGATCAAATGGATGAGATTTTGAATTTATCAGAAGCTGAATGAGATCTGAAAGGCCCTTTACCTTTATATATGTGTGTATACATATAAACATTTATCTTTTTGATACTTTTTAAATTTTTACTTTAATACTTTTTTTCATTTGTCTTAGCATCTCTGTTTCAATATGCTTGTGATGTCCACTTTCACTGCTTCTAATTTCCTAGATGATAATAGCATGTATTATCAAGGATTTTAATTTGGTCATTACACAGAACTAGATGAAAGAATCAGATTACTAATTTAGTATTCTTATTGGATAAACAATTCAAGCATTTCCCATTTTCTATTATTTTTTTAAAAAAGAAATCAATTGGATATGGCCTTCCCGACTTAAAGTTTGACCTCTAGCCAGAATTAAATCATTATGTAATTATACTATATAGTATAGTCAGATTTTGTGTATAATTATATATGATTTATTTTGAAAATGAAGAAAAATTCAGATTAATCTTAGTTTTCAAAGCACATTTTGAATTATATATCATCAATGTATTTATTCATTGCCTTTTCAAAAGATTGTATTTTTATTCATATCTAGTAGTTGATAGTCAGGAAGAAAAGCTTCTCAGAAGTCTAGTTAATTTTTTATTCTTCATACAATTCCTTCTACTGAAGATTGAAGGTATTTGAAACGAAGTCTTCTTAATTCAAAAAGTTGTTTTGGCTCCATGAAGCTTGGGATAGTAGTGTCAAAATTGAAACATAAATATAAGCAAACTGAAATGTAATATCAAGACAGATATTGTTATGCAACAGATTAACAAGGGACTTAAAATAGAAGGCAAATAGAAAGTGATACTATATTTTCTATTCTTCACAAGATTGAAAGGTCAAAGAAAGTAGATGTTCAGAGGAATTGGTAGAATCAATAATTGGTGCTAACAATTATGTACAGTATTTATGTAAGCTATTTTATTAAATGATTCACAAACATACAAATAGTCCATATTTTTTATTTATTTAAAGTTTAAAGTCTAAAGTTATTCTAGACATTAGATGATACTCTTATGACAACAGAAATGGTAGAACCTAGCCAACTTGATTGATATTGGAAAATCTAAGTTCTGTTCTGTATTTGGAAGACTATCAGTAATCAGAATTGTAGCCTAAACTGGAAGATTTTTTTAAAAATCCCAAAGAAAAAAAATGGTAGTCCAAGTTCATGTAGTGAAGAAAATTATACGGATGTGTCCATGTAATCACTGGAAGTAGAGATTTATTTGAAGACTTATATTTCTGATAATATTCCAATAATATTCTTAATTGGTAAAAATGAAATAATACATTTCAATAGCATAAACATAAACATAAATCTGAGACAGAAAATTCCCTCATGCATTAAAATAATTCTTGTAAACGTATCTGGAAATAAGCACTATTAATTTTCAGTTCTCTGTACAACCCAAACATTGCCCTATGCTGTTTGTTGCAAAAAAATAGTCTTTGCAAGATTTCTCTGACTGTCCTGGTTGATGAGTTTATGTTACCTATTTTTGATTTTGTCAGGTTTTATGGTGATTCGGCCTAAAAGATACTGAGTATATTCTTTTTTGTTTTATTACTGAAACATTCTGCTAAATTCTTTTCAATGACTTTGAAATACAAAGAATTAAAATTTCTGTATGTAATTATTTTATAAATAATATGGATATTTTAAAAATGCTTTTTCTTGATTATTTATTAATAATCATTTAATAATAAACAACATTAACTTCTGAATGTTGTCAAGTTACATATGATTGACAGTAATTAAGAAGTATATTTCAGAATTTTATTATATATAATTTTGATTTTTTCCAATGGTTAGGGAAAAAAATATCTTGGAAATAATGATGCTTTTACACTTTAGATTCAGTAACTTCATTCTAAAAACAAAATTTGATTATGGGTAAACTAATGCCATAGATCAATAAGAGTACCAGTAAGAAGTGAATATGGATTAAATATGAAATGAATGGTGTTATTTCTTAAAGATCACATTACTTTTCATTAAAATCATATGAAAAATATGACATCCTTGTACTACATCTGTTATTTCATTTGAAATAACAGATAATCATTAAAATGATTCTTTTTTAAATATGATCTTAATAATATGCCTCCTGCCTTATTTGTAAAAGTATTTGTAAAAATATGCAAGTCTATTTACCTAGTCTGGGCAATTCTGAAATAAGCTCTTTAAATAAGTCATCAAATTTATATCACAGATCAGCTGCTAATGTGACTCAGAATTTCTGTATATAGATAGCCCTTGTTTCAGTGGTGGGTTGCCCCCGGTTCGGACCAGTTTGCAAGAACTGGTAGTAAAACCGGTGGGAGGCTCTGCCCACTGACCCGGATGTCATCATAGGTGATCTGCGCATGCGTAGAAGCTTCTGCGCATAAGAGCTCGCACGCATGCATGGGCACAATGTGAACTGGTAGTAAAGGTAAATAGAACCCACACCGCCTTGTTTAACAACTTTCTCAGAGAGAGACCATTTACAGTTATGATGGTGATGAAAAAGTAACTTTCCAATCAATCTTTGTACATATAATCTTTGTAGCCCTTTAAAGCAAAGGAAAGTTAAAGTAAGGTCATAAACACTATCAGTTTCACTTAGTAACCACTTTGCTTAATGGTGCAGTTCGCCAGGCCCAATTTTGGTTGCTAAACAAGGATTACTGACATGTTCTTTTTTTCTGCATGTAAGTTTCTATTATCAAATGACAGAACTTGGTTATAAGATTTGAGTGATTCATTTGGTTTGTGTCGCATGATAGTTTATTGAGATAAATGTAAACATTTATACTATTAAAGCAGATGCTGAGAGAATTACCCCATTTTCACTTGTAAATGTTGCCTCCTCTGTTGCAGTAGATGTTGATGACTTTTATTATTTTAATTGAATCTAGTTTGTTTTACTAACGTATGATGAGTTACTGAGGGAGGGGTGGCTAGAGGAATTCTAGAATTCTGTTGGAAATGTCATGTGAAGCACAAAAAAAAAAAGGATTTGAACAGTTCAGAGACACCCAAACATCATTAATTTCTCTTCAGACTATGTCAACAAGTATATAGAGAGTCCTTTTTTAATGGGAATATCAAAACTTTTTGTCATTGCTTTTTTCTAACATTTTATATTTCAAATTCTCAGTCTCATCTATAGCTGGTACTTACAAATATTTTTCAGATTTGACCCTCTGCAGCTTTTTAAAAATGTTTCCACCTAACATGGGCTAGTATGTTATAGAATGTTTCTATTTATTCCTGACCAGAAATGCTTTAGCAAAGGAGAAACTTCCTAACAGTGAGGACAATTGGAACAGGTTGCCTTCAGAAGTTGTAGGGGCTTCATCACTGGAGGTTTTTAAAAAAAGGCTGGACAGCCACCAATCTGAAATGGTATAGGGTCTCCTGCTTGAGCAGGGGGTTGGACTAGAAGACCTCCAAGGTCCCTCCTGGCTCTATTCAGATTGATTGATCTGATTGATTATCTCAATAGTTTATTTTGATTTTTTAAAATCTTACTTATTATGGTTTCATAATTTGGTAATGATTAATAACAGGATTGGTTTAATAATGTAAAAAAAATCTTTACTCACCTCCCATAGATAGATATCTTAGACCTGAACTATTGTTTTCACTGTCCAAAATCAATAGTCAGACTTCAATTATTTAGCCCTACCAAGTCATTTAATAATTTTAACAAAGCAGATATTTGTATTTCATATTCAAAAATTGTATCAACCTACTTTTAATATTGCAGTGTATCTTTACTAATTAGAGTATTTCCTTGACTAAAAAAAATGCTTAGTATTCTGCAATAAAATCCTTTTTGTGATCCTTTTTGCTTTCATTATCATTTGCTGACATCCATTTGATTTCATCAGTTATTAGGAAGATGGCCCTTTATTCCTGATCTCCATTCAGATATTATTTAAAGCTCCTGCATTCCTGATGTTGTACATCAGACTTTAATTTAAGCAAGAGACCCCCTTTCCCAATTCTCCCTCTTCACTTTCTCCTGTATTCACCATCTCTCTCTCACACAAAAAAGGAGCAGGGTGTATGAAAAAGAAAGGGGAAATCCGTTGCCCTGACTCATGCTAATCAATCAGCAAAGTGATAACTTGTGATAGTACTCCAAAATCATGACATAGAAATTCTGTTTTGATACTGCAATAAACCTCCATGCGTACTTGTTTTAACATGTCCAGATATAGAAAAATCTACTGTTTTTACTCATTTGAAAACTCTAATCATTTGTAGTTTTTCTAATGCGCTAAGGGACACTTGCTGCGGTGGGCAGCTATAGAAATTAAAACAAATCAATAAATAAATACAACAGATTATATCTGTCGAGATTAAAGTATTTTGAGCTGCAGTATTTTCTGAGTTGAATTTAATTTAAAACATGACCATTGCCTGGTGATTTTTATTTTTCAAGTTGCAAATTGACTCAGCTTTTTCCTAAAATGTATTTGCAACTGTTGGATGAATACCATCTGGTGTAGGGAACTTATTTTTATTTACTGCATCAATCTATTCCAAAATTTTGTCTCTGACTTCTCAGATACGTCCTTTAACCTGTCACAAACTTATAAACTTATAAAATGTATTATTCTGTCATATTGGCTACTTTCAGTTATTTAATTATGCATTTCTTAACTCACCTTTTTCAGCATTAAAAAATAATTCCAAGGAAAATGTTCAATGTATATCTCAGTGCTAATCCAAATAGCTTTTATCTATTTTATCAATTCTTTAAATAGTTCTAAAAAGCTAGTGTAAACATTCATTTTTTCATAAGCAGCTATGCATTTTTTTAACCTAGATATAATTTTGAGTCCATTTTATTTTTCTATTTACAGTATCTTACAAAGTTAATATTGCAATACTAAATACTAGGTATTCTGCCTATCACCTGTAGTTTTCTAAATATTTTCCATCTACCATGATGGGGTTAAAGTCATAACCAAGTACTTTCCATAGTAGGTCATTGAGAAGAAGACAAAGAAAGGTATTTGTGTTTGATTCCATCACTGAAGCCAGAAAAAAAATCACTTTTAAAATTACCCATGTAAACATTTAGATAGTTCTCTGTGTTTTTAACTGGAAATTCTGAGACTGAAGCACAAAACAGATTTCCTAATCAGATCCAGGCCTCAACCATATACAGATCATGTATATCAAACCATTATCATTATTATTACCATCACCACCATTTTAATGAAATAAATTCAGAAATTCCAAGTCTTTGGACAATTAAATGTTTATTAAGTCAAATTAAATATATTTATCCCTTTCATTTCTTCCTCCTTTTTCTTAAAAAAAGAAATAACACATCAGCTGATTGATACTTCCTCAGTTTTATCAATTAATATGACTAGGGTGCTACATACCCAGTAGACTTTAACCTTTGGGGGCTTTTCTTATTTAGCCTTTTTATTTAATTCAAAATGTAAATTGTAATGTTTTCTTGATCTTTTATGTTTTGTGTGTGTAATCTGACACAGGAGAATGCTAAATTTGATTATTCTATGGACATTATTAGCCATTCTGCTACAATTATCTTTTGTATAAAGTCTTGCTGTTATTCTTATAAGTGAAATAAAAATAGTTTCTTTATTTATCTCTCTGCCTGCCTGCCTATCTGTTTTCAATCTTCTCTCCACATTGTACTAAGGCACTGATTTCTTCTCTTAATAAATATATTCTATAAAAATAGTAGCTATGGTTTAGTACCGAGTGCAAGAATCAAAACCACCTTCCACCCCACAAATAAATATGGGTTGCTATTAACTTGTAACACAGGATTTATTTCAATTCATTAGGAAATTAAATGCTAAATTCTAATGAAAATTAAAGTTTTGCAAATTTGGATGCTAGCTTGTCATTGTTGACGCACTTTATAAACTGAATAAAACAAAGAAAGAAAATATGATAGATCCGAGTTCAGGTTGTGGATATTAGCAACATGTCTCTAAAATAGTAGCTGTTGAGTGGAATATGCAATGGGATGGATCTTGATGTGAACAACAAGCTGTCAACTCCATCTATATCCAAAATTTCAAATGTACACGAGATGTTCTTCATGGGAATGTATGTTTTTTTTAATATGCAGTTCTTGTAAGTAGTATCTAAATCTTAACAGTGATATAAAAATTGTCCATTCTCTTAACTATTCAATCTAAAAGAAAAGCTGTATTTCAAGATCGAATCCTTAGTTTACAATGGGCTAATTTCAAGACAGAAATAAGGATGACTAAAAGAGATCAAATGAAGTACTCCAGTAGCAAGTGTGTTGTTTGAAATGGCTGTTACCACCTCTGCTGTCTTTCAGACTTTAATTTCCTTCAAAAATCTCCCTACTACTGCAGTAGTTATACTATTAAATAAATGGTTTGCTGAAAAATGGTACTTTCTTCTATTCCAATGATATAGATTTTAATAATCACTGAATATGTTTCTAATGAAAGGAGAAATTCCAGTCTTGCAATGTAAAAATGGGTGGATAAGCATAGTAACATATCATCTTCATTCAACATATTTTACCTAGCTCATAATGTGGAGCATATAAAGAAATAATTTTCCCAAGCTAGGCAGCATCTTCTGTGTTGCCTACATAAACATTACCATATGGATGAAGATCATAAAAATTCAGAAAACATCAAAATAGAAAATTCAAATTCTTTGAAGTATGAACAAGGAAACAAAAAAAAAAATAGTGGAGTAGAAGGGAAGTATAACTTCCTGTAAGATGTCCTTTAAACACTGCTCCACGGTACAAACATTATGATGCTGAACAAATTTCAATGAAGAGGCACCACAAACTGCTACATAATGTGCAGAAATGATGATGTTGCTAATTGTTTACTTAAGACTCTGTATAGTAAGGCAAAACTTCTAAAAAACAAGCTAGGCATTTTTGTTTTTTAAAAAATAAATTCATCTTCAATGGTGTCCTAGAAGTAGAAAGCTTAAAATGCCACAACTGTTTTTTTTAAAAAAAATCAATGCTATATGGAGAGTAATTGACGAGAGTAAAGAATTTCAGAAGAATGTTTTTTTTCCCCTCCCATTGTCTTTATCTATTCCTAGCAAGCATATTGGAAATGATGTTTTACTCCTACAAAAGGAACACTTTCAAGCATCCTTTTTGGACAGTACTTACTCAAATATGGTGGTTTGTAAGGCGCTCGTGTATTAGACAGCAGTCCATCCAGTTCCTTCCTCTCCAGGGTGCTGTGAAGGGCCTTCTCTTTGCCAAAGGTGGAGAAAGATCTCTCTGCCCCTGGCTGGGCTTCTGGTGTTTCAAACACTTCGGTGTCTGGAACAGAGTCCATTCCAGGTACATGAAGATTGCTGCGGTAATCCGCAGCCTGCCGTCCATCAGAAGGGACAAAAGAGGGCATCCAACACCGATCTGAGTGACCCAATGCTTTACATTCCTCTGTGCAATTAGAGAAGAGATCCATGCCTATAAGCAGGAAAGAGAAAAACTGCAGATATAACCTTTAGTGTCATCACCTGCTGAAGGCATGGTGATAAAAAAGATACTTTCTATTCTATTATCATCTTACCAGTAAAGAATTTGATTATTAAGTCTTGAAAGAAGCTTCATTATTAAAAAAGAAAGAAAGAAAGAAAGAAAAAAGATAAGAAGTGCAAGAATGTTCCACAACTGGCCAAATAATCATAAGATGACAACCGGGATCACTGTTATTAAAAAAATTCTTGTCATCTGTTTTGTCAAACCATCTGGGGACAAGTCCCACTTTCCGAAGGTAAAGGTGTCAGTTTAATGACCATTAATAGACTACATAAGCCTAATGTATATGCAAAGGTGCGACATATAAAAAATACCGATGGCAGGGGAAAATATGTTGAGAATGTTCCTGAAAATTTCAACAAATTAGGCCACTGTCTTTTTTTTTAAGAATACGCTCCTCAGACTTTCTTCCACTTAATCCCACTAGAGTCCTAAGTCACATTAAAAGCCTATAAAAAGAAAGTGCTAAAATTCACAGCAAGTCTAATATGACATAGATCCAGCTTGTATGACAAATGTGTGAATGCTTACTCTATACCAATATGAATCCCTGCCAACAGAAAACAGCATGCTTATAAATCCTTTTAAATGCATTCATTTCTCAAATGATAGGCAAGCTTTTCACTCTGTGTCTTATGATGGGTATTTCTTTTTTCATATGAAACTGAGTCACATTTCTTAAAGAAATAGCAATGTACTTAAATGAAATAGTCAATGGGACTATTAATGTGTGCAATAAAAGTTAAAGAAGTAAAAAGTTATTTTTTGCAGTGTTGCTCAGGAAAGACATGAAGAGCTGTTTATGCCTGTATAATAAACGAGGATACTCTTGCTGATTTGGTTCAACGATGATCAAATTATAATGATTTTCATATACATACATGTTACCCATTCCCTACACAATTTAATTCATTAACATAATAATGCTGAATGTTAAACATTATTTGGTCAAAACATCATCGGGTGAAAGATATATAACTAATTTCCAGGATTATTGGATTCACTGGAAGTGCATCATTGAAGAATTCTAAATCTGCCGATAAGCTTGTAGACCACACAAAGTAGGAATTATTTTCTATAACAAATGTACCTCTTCTGTGTCAGTCCCCAAGAATGACATTTGTAGCCTAAAGGTTATATTTTCCAATTCAGGAATGCCTGCTATTGGACAATAATACATCAACATGAATACACAAACCATATGATCAAAAGTATCTAACCCCCTAAAGATTAGAAGTAAAGATAGGTTAGTATTCTCTTCTACTAATTTTCAGTTTAAAAATCCCACAAAGTTATCAGTAAATTTGAAGGAAGGAAGGAATATTTGACTTAATTAAAACTTTATAATAGAAGTATATTTTAAATTCAGGGGTGGGGAAAAGAATTTGGCTTTGTCTGAAATCTTCTACAGATAATTGCAATCACAAAAGTTTGGAAATAAATAATTAATGAGTGAACCTTGAGGAATGTACATGTAAACGTCACCTGGAAATAAAATTTTAGAGGCGCAACATGCACACACAATACAAAAAATATACATGCACATAAACGTATTACTGTATATACATGCACATAAACACATACATAGAGTTCTCAATTTATAACTACAACTAGCACTGAAATTTCTGTCATAAGTCAATGTGAGTTATCATGTGATGTTGCCATTTTAATGAAGTCATTAAGTGAAGCACATGGTTAAGTGAACGATTGTGGTCATTAAGCAAAATTAGTTTTCTAAATTGTCTTTGTTTCTCAGAAGACATTTGGGAAGGTTGTAAATTGTGATTACATGATTATAAGATACTGCAATCATCAGAAAAACAAGCCAGTTGTCAAGACACTGGAATTGTGAACACATGACCACATGGTGATATAATAGTCATAACTTTGAACACAGTTCAATTTTTCCAAGACTGTCATAATTTTGTAAAATTGTTAAACTATTGGTTCTAAATTGAGGACTACCTATCTATTATAATGTAATATAAATGCTTGCAAAATAAATGGCTAGTTTACTTACTATGGTAAAATAGTAGATACAAATATTAACCAAAAAAATTAAGTTTTTTTTCATCAAATGCCTATTTATATTGAATACAGTTCATTAATCCAGCTTTGTTCTACCTTCTGCCCTCCAAATGTAATGGGACCCCAATTCCAATTCTTTTGGAGGACAGATCAAGATTGTATTGCTTAGTTTTCCAGGAGATGTGATCATAATAAAATCAGATGAAAAACAGAATGAAATTATCATTGTTCAG
Organism: Ptyas mucosa; assembly: GCA_012654045.1. Taxonomy (NCBI): domain Eukaryota; kingdom Metazoa; phylum Chordata; class Lepidosauria; order Squamata; family Colubridae; genus Ptyas; species Ptyas mucosa. The sequence goes on along the minus strand of WNWU01000007.1, from coordinate 15,694,023 downwards.
ACCAACTAAAGTGATTTGAACTTATTAAATTATGTATTTAAGTATATGATGAAATCTATTAATTTCCACAATCAAGGCCTTCAAATGAGGAATTATAAGGCATTTGCACAATTGTTAGTCAACATAGCTACTTGTTAGAAAATACCAATGCATCTAGAAGCTATTTGGCTGAAGAAGGATACAATATCTAAAAATGTACCCTTACTAATAAGGTCAGTTGACTCACTGATACAATTATTCACAAACTTAATACTGCACTAAGTAAATGTTAAAAACATACATTTTGAATAAACATTTAATAATACTTAACAAAAGCTCCTATCCAGTCTTGTAGACTGAAGCTATGAGACCATTTTTCTTTACAGTCCAAAAAATGTAAGCCAAAACTCTGTTTTAAAATTATATTCATGTATGTAAACAGAAACATGTTTGTAAGTAAATACACAGACACCTATACCTGATAGGTAATCTCAATATAGAAATTAAAAGCTTGTTACAGGGTTTCTAGCATGTGATTCTTCACAGAGTCAAGATATTCTAAAATTATAAAGACATGGTGTTATCAGAAGCACAGGTGCAGACTCAGTAAATTGAAAATACCAGTGACTTACTGCCCGGTGATTTATTTGGTTCTTTTTACCCCCTCAAACTTGACCACCAATAAAAACTAGATTTAGGGTACAATTCCACACACTTTATGCTTACTGTAGAAGCTAGATCCAATGAACTCAGTGTATGAGCAGTGATTAAAGATATGAGTACAAAGAAGCATATAAAGAAAGAAGCTATCATTTTCTATTTTTTACCAATTCACTTTTTATGAAAAGGGCTTATATATATATATATATTTAATATAAAAACAAAGAAATGTTTCTAATCGCTAAGTGGAAAATGTATTTGTTTAAGTTTTATAGTAGCACACAAAGATGTACATATGGTTTGATGTTTAAGAAGCATGTTTTGGGGACGACAACAATGGTGTGTTAGGCTTGATTTCAAGTACTATTTCTTTAAATTTATGGCCTGCTTCTTCCCAAAGGATAGAAATGAACTTATATAACAATAAAATATATATCCATCCAGCCAAGCTATTTGTTACAGATGGTAAAATATTGTTAAATATTTTGTAGGGACAAACAAATACTAACTGATGTTCAATAACATTTGTACCACTGACTTCCAACAAAAATTAGTGCTTTTCACTATTTGACAAACCTCCTGGTTAGAACAGATTCCTGGCATCAAGAAATGTGGCAACAACTATTCATTCCATAGTCTTTTATAAACCAAAAATCCCAATATTATATTTAAAGAAAATGTTCCAGCCATCCAAACGCTTCCATTCTCTCACGTAATCATTTCAAACACTCAAATAGTCTCTCAATGAATACATTTATTTCAGCCAATTTACAGAAAAGGAATGGAGTCTACAAATAACATCTGAAAATTATAAATGGTTCTCTTTTTTAATTAGCATTTTGTAAGTACATGTGAGTTATAGATTTTCACACTTATAGCAAAAGAATTCTAATAAAACAGTGTATGCTTTATATTCATTACTCTCCTTGAGTCAACTGAAGTAAAAACGATTCTAATAACTTGCAAACAATATCTTTGTCCAAAAGGCAAACATGGGAATTGGTATAAAACTATATGGAACATTGGTGCAGAGATCTTGCTAAGTTCATTGAGCTCGACCTAGCAAGCACAAAAAACCCCCCTCCAGAGATATTTAGTCATCTCCAATCTATATATATAAAAGCCAAATGCCACTCACTCATCACGAAATCTCCAGAACTGTAAAGCCTACAAATTTGAAATTTGGAATGAATCAGTGGTGAAATCCAATTTTTTTTTTACTGCCAGTTCTGTGGATGTGGCTTGGTGGTTGTGGTGTTGCTTGGTGGGCGTGGTTTGGTGGGTGTGGCATAGGAAGGATACTGCAAAATCTCCATTCCCACCCCACTCTAGGGGAAGGATACTGCAAAATCCCCATTCCCTCCCCACTCCTGGGGGAAGGATATTGCAAAATCTCCATTCCCACCCCACTCTGGGGCCAGCCAGAGATGGTATTTGCTGGTCCTCCAAACTACTCAAAATTTCCGCTGCCGGTTCTCCAGAACCTGTCAGAACCTGCTGGATTTCACCCCTGGCACATATGTCCCTCTTGGTTTCTAGGTGCTCACTAAGAAAGGATTTTCTGAAATGACCATCAGATTATTAGTATTTCATATACAGTATTATATCCACATGCTCTGATGCTAAGGAATTAGACATTATACTCCCCCTCCCCCACTGGTCCCAACTGCCAGTTGCCTTATATTAACACACCCTGCTGCTATCCCTTCGCTAAACTGGGCATGGGCGTGGCCAGTGCATGACTCATCCAGCCTGCGGTCTGGGACATTCCACTCCCCCTCCCCCTCTGTTCCAACTGCCAGTTGCCTTATATTAATACGCTCTGATATTACAGCGTTACACATTCTACATTACGTTTCAGGCTTTAAGTGTCAATTTATTATGCCCGATCACATAGTTTCGTAGCGAAGCACGGGCGTCCAGCTAGTATATTATATGTACTAATGATCCAGCTATAAGTAATTGGTTTGCCAGGTTACATCTACTTTCTACCGGATGTTACATTTTGAATAGCAATAGTGTTTTCCACTTCTTTAATTTGAAGGCTGGTCACTTAAGCCTTCCTTTGAATGATCTACATCTGTGAGTCTTCTATTCTCCCTTGTCTGACCATGCAATTGCAAAACATCAATCCCACAGCAGAATCCAGACCATTTTGGATTAACAACCAAAAATGGGATAAATTTCAAAGATGCTCACTGTCAAAGAACTACCAAAAGCTGTTTTAGCACAACCCTATATAATTTCTCACAAAGCAACTGAAATATCAGAATCATCTTTAAATAGAACTGAAATAAAAGCCAGCATGGATTGGATAAGGACAATAGCAATTTCTGTCACCTTTGTTTTATATTCTTTTTTTCCCCACCCAGAATTTGCAAAGTATTTCTTCAAGATTCTATAACTAAAAACCTCTGATTCATTTTGCAGATGGCAAGACATGTTTCTCAACTCTCTTAACAAAATCTATCCTCTAAAATTGTATATATTCAAACTATTTAGTAGGAATTTTTTGATACACACTAGGAACAAGAAAGGCCCTATAAAGTACTCTATTACATGCCAGACAATGTTGCATTTTAAGTGGTGTTCCACTGACACACAATAAACAAGTCATTAGTACTATCTACAATCCAATCCTGTAAATCTTTGATTTTTGTACTGTAAGTGAAGATTAAAAAGATACAGCCTCTTTCCACACGCTATTAGAAATCAAATTTCAAATCAGCATCACTTTTAACATAAACACCTGAAAGAATGAAATGGTACCTTTGTTTCAAGTCTAGGTCACAAGAGAGATGGGTGTCTGCACTATATAACATTAAAAAAAACCCACAGATGCTTAGAACCTATGTTAAAACTGTCAGAATATTATTTCTTTTTTTATCCTGCCTTTATTATTTTTAGAAATATCAGTAAGTCAAGACAGAGAACATACACAATACATCTTCCTCCTCCTATTTTCCCTTTAACAACAATCATGTGAGTGAGTTGGGTTCAGAAAGGGTTACTGGCCTTAACTTGTGTTGGGCAGCACTAGAACTCAGAGTCTCCCAGTTTCTTGCCTGCTGTCTTAACCACCAGACCAAACTGGCTCTCAATAATACAAGGTATAACACAAGGTAACATATTGCCCATGGATAATGTACACAAATAAATTTAGATAATTCATATCTAGTAGTGTATTTCACATTCTGCTAAAAAAAATAATAATACAGAGGACTTTCTATCATCATTTATCATCTACTGTTCTCCTTGGATTTTAAATTCATTTTTACTATGAAGCCATGGTCTTTTTTCACAAGGCTTTGCTTTGATATATTCTAGATAATCCCTTTTCTAGCCTGCAAATGTTCTTTGCATTATTTTGTTACAGACAAGATTTATTTTTTAAAATGTAATATATTATTCAAAAATACTTTTTTGGAAAAAAAATGAATATTAATAATTTGTTTTAACTGAGCTATTATTCATGTGAAGGGATTTTTCACAATGCTTTATTGAATTATAGCAGACAATGTGACATATAGTTTAGATCTCACAGTTTTCTAGCTTTACAAAAATAAGTCCTCCATTTTTAGAAGTACCAGTGCTAGTCCATTTCTGGGCTCATTTATAAACACCTAGAGTCCGTTTATCTTCAATGTGCCTTTCTAAACGTATCAGATTTAAAATGAAGTGATACAGGTAAGTTATCTGACTACCAAAGAAAGAAGCTTTTCAATGTGGACAGTCTGATTATAGAATTCATGTCTCAGACATGCTTGTGTTGATATTTCCATTGTGATCTTTTCCATTTCCAGCTGAAGATGTTTTATTATTCCAGGCTTTTTAGGTGGGATTTTTTAAAAACACATTTAGCTCTTTTCAAAATACTCCACTTCTAGTGGCTTATTTTATTGCTATTGGTTAGTCACTCTCTCACAGGCCAACCTGAATCAAGGGTTGCTGTGGGGAAAATAGGAGGCCAGAGCTTTATGTCTACTGACTTGGGTTGTACAAAATAAATGGTGGGGCATAAAGCTAAGAATAAACAGACTCTATGGCTGTTTTAACCTGATTTAACCTCTTTTTCTGTGCATTGAGCTGGGATGGTAAATGAGGCCACTCTGTGATGTGTACACTTGGGGTTTTTTTTATTGCCAGCCTCTATTATGTGTTAATTATACATTATGTCTTTTGTTTTGTTAAATTATTTTTATTAGTTTGGATTTTTTTTAATTCTTTCAATGTTTTTGTCTTTTGACACCATACAGAATCACAGATTGTGAGAGGGTGGCTTTGTAAATCTTTTAAATAAATGCTAGTCTAACATTATTTTAATGCTTTTATGAATTTTAGCTTTTTAACTTGATTTCCACCATACAAAGTGTCACACTGCGAAGTGATATATAAATATAACATATGACTAGTTAGGAGATGTCTTCCAACAAAGCCATCTGTACCTGTTGTCCTTAACACAGAGTCCAAGCCATGACACATGAATCAACAATAGGCAATTTGGTCTTGCATGACCAGATAGGAAGGAAAGAAGAGGCTGAAGATTTTTTTTTTCTTTAAAAAAGGAGGAACACTAAAGTAAAGTCTATTCAAGTTCCATTATAGCATAACCTGAGACCTAATGGATAATCACAATCTCTTCAGAAAATGTTAGCTCTTGAATACCTGCTAAATAATTAGTTGTGGAATTTGCTTTTGCTTTTTTTAAAGAAAAGAATTTACAAAGGAATATCAGTGTAATACTGTTATAGAGTAATAAGAATGAGAAGCAAATGGAAGACATAAACCCAAATCATAAAAAGAAATGAAAGATGACAATAAGAGCAGCAATGGGCCAAAAGAAGTGGTAAGGTCCAAATAAATACATACAAAATTCCTGGCAAGTTTGGGGGTTTTCCAATAGTTAAATCAAGCAAGTTTGTAAACATTTTGAAAACTTTAGTATTCAGAATTGTATTTATCTGATGCTAGTGAAGAAAATTGATTTTGATTGCTAAAATGGAAATAGGTTTAAAATCATTTAGTGTATTTGGTGTCTTTATCTCTCATATAATTAGACTATTGATGAAGTTGGCAACTAAAATATTTAGCTAAATTAGCTTCTTTACTTATTACTTTCTGCCTGAACCAACACTGTTTATTATTCATATTATATTTATGTATTAGCATATAAACACAATGTTCTTTAACATTCTCTAAACTAGATAGAAAAAAGTACTGTACATTTATCAGATACTCCAACCCGATAGCCCCAGCATCAATACTTATCTATGCAATGCAAAAAACTCCAACCCTAAATGCAAAATGATTGCGTAATTTTGCAAACTACGTACTAGGAATTATTAATCTAAAGTAAAAATTCATATCAAACTATCAATTCTGATTTAAAAAAGAATTGCTGAATGCAATTTATTTCTCTTTTATATTTGCAGAGACTTGAATCTAAAGTTCACAGATCAAACTACAAACCAAATATGCAGAAAGTCATGAATCTGAAGTCAGTCAATTTAAATTAGATTAGATGAAAACATTTCAATTTACTAGTAAAGTATATAATAGCTAGATTATAGAAAGAGTTTAGTTTCAAAGCAACTTTTCATACAATCTAATTCCAGGTACATCATCTAAAAGAAGAACAGGGAAGTTATGTACAGCAACATTAGTGGATTTTTTAAAAAATGCTTTTTGTTTGATGTGCATCCCAAATGATTGCATCTATTCATTTGCTTTCCCATTCTAGGTCCTTGCAAAGATGTTTATTCTCTTCTCTCACACTTTGTTACCATGGTTCATTATATTGAGAGATAAACTGGCTGAAGATGAAATATTCATGAACATGAGTGCTGCAATAAAATTTATTTATTTATTTGAATTTATGAGCTGCCCAACTCCAATTTGTTTCTTTCTTTTAAAAGACAATAAGAGAACAACTGGGGAATAGAACAAATAAAGCTCTTGTTAAAAATAAAATCTTCAAATATTAATTGTTGCCTTAGAGATGATGCCAGAAAATTGGGAGAAGATTGGGGAAAACCAAACATTTAGAAAAGAATAATTTGCAAAAAAAATAATAAGAAGAAGTTATTTATGTTCCAATGTACACTTTGGCAAGAGTAGATTTGTTATAAGGTTTCCAGACACAAAATAGATGCTGTGTTCACTAAGCACGAAGCCCTCCAAGACGCAGGGAGCTTAGAGGCTCTTGGCTTTTCTCAAGTCTCATTAGGTCTGCATATTAATGACCTGCAGCAATATAAAGCAGTCCTTGAATGGAATCCCAGGCTCCCCCTCCCCCAGGTGCCTAAACTTCTCATAGCCAAAGGAACAGCATAGAACTTTTTTTTTAAAGACTGGATTTCCCTCCTCCCCCATCAACACAAGTGTCAATGTTTCTATGTTCCTGGGCAGTTGGGGGTTTGCTCAATCCAGTGCCTTAGAAAATGTTTTAGGGAAGAGACAGACAGAAAGAAAGGGAGGGAGGGAGGGAAGGAGGGAGAGAGGGAGGGAGGGAGGGAGGGAATAAACATGCATCAACCTGGAAGGCATTTTTGTAGCAGCAACTCTCTGGAGTTTTAACCAAACTAGAAAAGGCAGAGATTTATTACTACTAAGCCTAGATTCCAGGAACTCGGTTGATTACAATCTAGTGACAAGTGCCTCTAACACCTGCTAAACTGCAGGGATGCTGTGCAGTGAAGCAAATGCTGAAAGAGTCAGCATTCCTCTTAAGTATACAGATGCAAAGTGAGAATACTGTCAGATTTACCCAGGGAATGAGAGTCAAATTCTCTTCAAAGCAAACATTGCAATACTTACTACTTGAAAAACACTGCATTTCTGAGAATTTTCTAGTTTCCAACTGAAGATAAACGACTGCTCTTCATGATTGATAGATATTACAGTCTACTCTGTCACACACTTGCAATTCTCCCTTGTTCAGTTCTCTGTGGACCCATCACTTGGGCATAACTCTGAATAAACTAAGTTCTGAACTGATCTGAGAATTGCTACTGAGAACCAGTTTGAAAATATCCCATTAGCTTTTCAGGATTTAAGAATTCCACCAAATTATATTAGCATTTTTGTATCCTCATATACAAAGCACGTTTAATGTTTCAAAACGATCTACCTTGCAAAAGTCAGCCAGCATTTTTTAAAAAAAATCTTCTATAAGTGTATTACAACTGAAAAATCTATTTGTTACATCCAGTCAGATGTACATTAGCACAAAATTATAAACACTCTGCATCAAATTACTTATGGCCCATTATTAATTTACCTATCTATAATTGCTCCTGTTGGTCCTATTAAAAGATCAAATATTTAGAGTTTTCTACCCCCCCCATCAAACTTACCAGTGGATTGACCTCGATTAGTGGCGTCATGATCGCTGTCTCCTTGTTCACTGTCTCCATGACCACTGTCCTTAGAGCTTACTATGTCTGCTTCCTGGAATGCAGAACTAGAAATATATAAAAAAGGGGGAACTTAATGTTTGAATCACCAAGAAAAGAGAAATTCATAAAATATTCTTCTGCCATCATATGGCGACAGGTGGTGCTGCACTCAGCTGCTTGCTCTTTGCTACACTGTTCCAACTAAGCAGCACTCTCCATCAAAAGCAAAACTTATATTTTCAGGGACAGTAACCAAATGTTTAGAGTGCTTGTTATTACCACCATGTGTATTTGGTATCATTATGCTAAACAATTTTGTTAAATAGTCAAGGATCTAAATTTGGACAGATAGTGTCCTACAATATTATCTGCTGCGTTTTTGAAACGTAATTCAAATCAGTGTAACATTTCTCTCTTTTTGCCCCCAAGAAATTTCAATGTGATTCACCAAATGCCAAAGTTCAGAGATGTTCATTCGTTGCACATATATGGTGCCACCTGAATACATTTTTTAAAATATTGCTCAGCTACTATTTAATACCTTCTGTAAGTACATATCTGTATGTTCCTTCACCTTTGAGAAATACATGTCAGGTTGTGCATAATTCTGACCCTAATTTAGGAAATCAGAAATGTGGAGCTCCTACCTGTTTACACGACGAGGTCTGTCAACTAGATAACTGAGCTCTGTACGTTGATGTTTTGTCTAAAAAAATAATTAGGAAATAAACAAATAAATACATAATGGGATTTTTTTTAGAGAACCTATGCATTTTTAGTCATAATAGCACACATATATGCATATATACTTGCTTTTAATCAATTAAATAACCAATACTTCTGGTCTATCTCATCTGCTTTTTGCCATTCTCTTAACTTGCATAAGAAGGGTTATACATTTATCTCTAAATACAATTAACAGCAACTACTCATCTAATGTAAAATCCACAACTGTTACTCAAACTAGCCAACAACATGTACTGTGGATGGGAAAAAAGGCAAGTGACAGTTAATTAAACACCACTTCAAGGCAAACTATGATGGAAAAAATGACATGTTTAAAAAATAATGTAGAGCCATCAAATTGATCTATCCCATTGATCTAGCCCATTCTTGATAGTAGGCTTTACTTATGAGTAAGTATATTTAGAACTGCACTGGAAATAGGTTTTACATTTTCCCAGCAATATGTATAGAGAAAATATAGGAAAGTTATTTTGTATCATCATATGACAGTCTAAACCCAGATTATAGGATAGACAAATATTATTTACACATCAGCTTAATACAAAAGTTCCATAAGTGTTAACAGATGCTTTCAAATGCATTTTCTCAAGGTGCCTCTTTTGATGGGGGAAAAACATATAGAATAATAATCTTATGTAGCGATAATTAGTGGATCTTTAACTATGAAATTATTTTAATTCTCTGCTTGCTAGTTAGATGTTCATATTTCATAAGCAAATGTCTGCATATCCTCAATCACAAATAAAGGCATTTCTAAAGGGTTTTTTTGTTTGTTGATTTCCCTGTAGGAATTATCTCCAGGCTTGGTATCTGTTCCTGGAAAAAGCAATGAAAATAGCCATAGAATTAATTCTGACTAACCATTCTACACAAAAGAATAGTAACTACTGCTCAAGGTATGCTAGTTTGATTCTAAAAATGGAACAAGCAAACTAAAATGCTCACAGTATGGCCTTCCTTAAACTGTAACAATATTTAAGTATTGTTACAGTTTAATGTTCAAGTAATGTTCATTGACACTTCTGCATCTGGAAAGAAAGTGGCTGAAAAGTGACAAAGGTGGTGCAGAAGAAAGCTGCACTGCACTGCAGATTGACTTATGTACACAACAATGTTTTCCAGACAAGAGCTTGTGTTGTTGGTGAGTTGACATAAATCAGGTACATATTCATCTGCAACTACTTGTCATAATTGTAACAATAGTGGAAAATCTATTAAGGAATGTTGAATAAGCTCCTAATAACAATTAATAGTGAGAAATGTCAGAGTACAGAATTGTGAGCATTTGTGGAAAGAAAACCATCAGAAAAAAAATGTGTCAAGTTTATACTAACTCCAGAACTGACATACTGCTATCAGTATTAATGCTACTACTTAAAGCTACCATATTTTGACTGGAAATATTCTGGACAACCATAAAGTGGCTACAAAGAATTTTTGTTTTCTTTCCTCCCTATCTCTTCCTTGCCCTTTACTGATTGTGCAAGTTTTGTGTTTATCAATCATAAAAATGTAGGGGTGTTTGTCAATCGTAACAATATTGCAATTATTATTGTAATACCGCATTACAATAATCACTGTAGTATTGCAATATTAATGACCCATCACATAGGTTGCATGAGAGGAAGTTTCCCCCAATGCAACAGGTAGCCTAAGCCAAAAGGTGTAGACTAGTCCAGTTAGGATGCAATGAGGTAGACCTTGCGGGCATTCCTTTTCAGTAACACTGAGGTTACCTTAGGACATTAATTAACCTTAACTGGTGACATTTAGAGGGAAATTGGGGAGAACACTGCAATGTGTTTGGCAACCAGTGGATGTTCCTGAGAGGTGGAGAGGAGGCTAGCGTCTTACCTCACTAGACAATATACTGCCATTCGAGATGATGTCGGGCTGCTGGTCGGTGTATCCCGTGACGATGGCCCCGCAAGGGTTGTGCTCCGCCTCTGTGCTGCGGGAAGGGCTACAAGGCTTGAGGAACATCAGATCGGTCTTGGCCGACTCGGGGGTGAGGCAAACCTGATAGCAATAGTTCTGGTTGTGGTGGTGGGAACTGAAGCTTGCCGACTCCTCTACGGGCACCTGGACTGGGTTGCTGGGTACATTAGAGCTCTGGACCAGCATGATATCCGATTTGCTGAGCTTCTTCTTACGGGCTCGCGCCTGGCGGCTGCAGCAAGAACAGCAGCAACAACAGCTCAGGCAACAGTCGCTGGCCAAACACGTGTAGATGTTGAGCTTCTTCTCCTTCTGGCAGCGGACGGCCAGCACGATCATAGCCAGCAGGAAGATGAAAGAGACCGACCCCAAGGCGATAATGAGGATCAGAGTCAGGTCCAGCGAGGTGTCGGCGCTGCTGGCCCCGCCCGAGCGGCTGGGCCGATGCTCTCCCCCGGGACCTCCTGCGCCCCCAGGGACTAGCCCCCCAGCGCCCCCTCCTCCCCCGGCCCCGCCTGCGCCCGCCCCCTGCCGCTCCACCGCGCTGTCCACCAAGACCACGTGGAGGGCGGCGGTGGAAGAGAGCGGGGGCTGCCCGTGGTCGCGGACCTCGATGACCAGCTCGTAGGGCCGCTGCGGGTCTCGCTTGGCGGGCACTTTGCGCGCCGTGCGCAACTCGCCGGTGCGCCAGTCCATGCGGAAGAGGCTCGCCTCGTTGCCCCGGGCGATGCTGTAGGTGAGACGCGCGTTTTCGCCGTCGTCCGCATCCACGGCCGCCACGCGGGAGACCAAGTAGCCCGGTTCGGCGCCTCGGGGCAGCACCTCTCGCGCCGGCGTGCCGTTGCGGCCCGGCAACGGGCTGACGATGGCCGGCGCGTTGTCGTTCTGGTCCACCACCACAATGTTGACGGTGGCGTTGCCGGCTAGCGCTTCCTCGCCGTTGGGTTCCTCGCCCCCTCCGGCCGCGTCGCGGGCTTCTACTTGGAAGCTGAACTCCTTGAGCTGCTCGTAATCGAAAGAGCGCAGCGCGTAGAGGAAACCGTTCTCGGAGTTGATGGAGACGTAGGTGAAGACGGACATGCCCTGGATCTGGCTCTCCAAGATGGAGTAGGCTAACTGCGCGTTGGCGCCCTGGTCCCGGTCCGCGGCGCTGACGGCATAAATGTAGGCTCCGGGCACGTTGTTTTCGCTCACGTACACCTGGTAAACGGGTTGCGAGAAGCGGGGCGCGTTGTCGTTCACATCGCTGACTCGCACCTGGATGGACTTGCTGGTGGTCAGCGCCGGTTCACCCATGTCCCGCGCCACCACGGTTAAAGTGTAGGCGTCGCCGCCGGGCTGCTCTCGGTCTAGGGGCCCCTCGGTGACAATGGTGTAGTAGTTCTTGAAGGAGCTTTTCAGGCGGAAAGGCGCGTCGCCTTGCAGCAGCTCGCATTGCACTTGCCCGTTCTCCTCGGAGTCTCGATCCGAGACGCTGAAGAGAGCCACCACCGTGCCTGGAGCTGCCGCCTCGCTCACCGCTTCTTTGACGGTGGAGAAACTGATCTCGGGAGCGTTGTCGTTCGCGTCCAGCACCCGCACCAGCACCTTACAGTGAGCAGGCACGGCGTTGGGCCCCAGGTCCTTGGCTTGGACGTACACCTGATACACGCTACTCTCCTCGTAGTCCAGTTCGCCGTTGACTTCCAAGCGGCCGGTCCGTGGGGAGATGCCGAAAAGCTCCCGCGCCCGGGCAGAGATGTGACTGCTGAACGAATAGATGATCTCGCCATTCTGGCCTTCGTCCGGATCGCTGGCATTGAGCTGTAGCACCAGGGTACCGGGCGGCGAGTTCTCCGGCAGGGAGACAGTATAGACGGGCTGTTCAAAAGCGGGCACATTATCGTTGGAATCCAGTACTCGAATAGTGAGCAGGGCAGTGCCGGTCCGCTGCTGGGGCTGCCCACCATCCACAGCCGTGAGCACGTAGCGGTGCACCGCCTGCTGCTCTCGGTCCAAGGGTTTGGACAGTACTAGTTCGGCGAAGCGATTGCCATCGGGTTGCGTCTGGACGTCCAGGGAGAAGTAGCTGTTGGGGGTGATCTCATAGGTTCGCAGCGAGTTAGTCCCCACGTCTGGATCGAAGGCGCTTTCTAAGGGGAAACGGGTTCCCGGCGTGGCGCTCTCCGAGATCTCGACAGTCAGGTCGGGCTCCGGGAAAGCAGGCGGGTTGTCATTGATGTCTAGCACTTCGATTTCGACACGGAACAGCTCCAGCGGATTTTCCAAAAAAACCTCTAGGTGCAATTGGCAGGACGGACTTTGCTTGCAGATTTGCTCCCGGTCGATCTTTTCACTCACATATAGCACCCCGGTTTCCAGATTGAGATCCAGATAAGGGCTTCGCGAATTAGGCACCGTCTGGAAGCGGCGAGCGGAAAGTTTTGTAATGTCCAAGCCCAGATCTTCGGCAATATTTCCCACGAAAGTGCCATGTTCCTGTTCTTCCTGCACCGTGTAGTGAAGCTGCGAAAGGGCTCCCTCCACCATCCAGTTTAAGGCAAAGAAAAATAGCACCACCATCTCCAAAAGGGGAAAGAGATCCCCCTCCCCGACGCCAACACTTCCTCCTTCTCAAAAAAAATAAAAAAATCCCCCTCCTCCTTCGAGAAATACCGTGTTTAACGGGCCGGAGAGGAAAAGCAAAAGACTGAGGCGAGCTTCAAAAACGATTTATGCTCATTCCTTTCCCTTCATTTTCTCTTGTCTTCCCCATCACCGTCTCCCTTCACACGAAACTGGGAAAAAAGGGAAGGGGGGGACGACGACGGAGGGCTGGGAAATCATGCAAGATAGGCACAGGAGGCTGCCAGGCAGAGCTCCCACCACATCAGTGATCTTCGTAAGAAATGGCAATAGGTAAGGTGGCTATATAGACAGAAGAGCCCGTGTTAATTTATTCCCAGTGTCCAGGCACTGCACCGCAGCAGCCGGAGAGGCGGTGGAGGCAACAGCAGCAGCAGCAGCAGCAAATCCGAGGGAACTGGTATATTTCAAGATTATCCTCGGGTTGGCTTCCTTGTAGGAGCAGGAGGGGGGAAAGCCGATGGACATGCCCCTTTCGGTTGAAGAAAAATAAATTTGACCCAAGAAAAGCTGCTCTTTCTTTCTCCCTCCCTCTTCCCGGGGAGTGGGGGGGAGACAGATGAAATTAAAAACAGCCAGAAGATATTACAGCCATCGAAAAGATGTGGCGGGGTGGGAGGAAGGCAAAAGAGCAGTTCGCCGACCCTAAACTTTAAATCCCTGAATTTCTCGAGGACTCAGTGGAGATTCTCTTAAACCTCTCTCGCCATCTCTTCCTTGAATGCCTTTTCCCTACGAGCGCTCTTTTTTTTTCAAAAAAAAAATTCCCCCTCGCTAACAAGAGTACGGATCAGTTTTCTTCCACCCTCCTTTTTTTTTTTTTTTGCTATCTCTGACTTCCCAGACTCATTCACTGACTCGGTGGCTCTCTTTCTCTCCTGTCCCAGCTCGAGCTTCTGTGATCTCTGCTGGCAGTTTCTGAGCTCCGAGCGCTCAGCTTGTCTGTTTTTGCGCAGCGATCTGCTTCTGCCAACCAATCGCCCTGTAGTTACAGGCTTAGGACGAGAGCCTATTGGTTTAGCCGCACGTCGAGTAACCTTCGTCAGAGAAGGGGGAGGAGACAATACGGGAGAACCCGTCGCTCTTACTCTGTTTCTGTCTCTGTATGTGTGTGTGTGTGGGGTGTGTGGCGGAGAGAATAACCCTGACACTCCCGAAGCGCTTACTGGGGATTCTCTGCCTCGGAAAGTTACTATTCCCTTGTTGCAGTTACTGAGCAAGGAGATTACTTCTCGTCATCAGGCAATACCATGACGCTAATAAACAAGCTGGTCCTTGGAGATGGAATTTCCACCTGCTGCGGACTTTCCCTTTCGTCTTTGACTCTTTCCACACTCTCCTTGCTTTTAAAAAAGGAAAGCCCTTAAAATAACAAAACAAACAAGGAACATGTGAGGTAGATTTTCCTCTTGTCTGTTGCCTCATTAATTTTGTATAGGAACAAACACTTTCGAGAATTTGACTTTCTAGCAAGTGTCTGAAGTTGAGTCCTTTCTTGTAGGGAGGGCGGTCTTGCTCGTATTGGAAACATTTGGCCGTACGTCCTTTTTGCGCTTTAATCGATTTGACTGTACAAGCTGCTTGGCAAAAGAAATTAAACAGAGAAAAGAAAGGAGGGGCAGATGATGAGACTCTTCCAGGTCACGTGATGCTACTAAAAACTACCAGGAATAGAGTGGCAAAAAGCTGGCAAATGTTTTAGATAGGATTTCCGGAACAAGGGTTTACTTCATCAGATTGACGTCTCACGTCTAAACAATCTTCCCCAAAAGTGGTGTACTCCAGAAATAAGGAATTTCTACAATACCTGGCCAGCGCTACCAAATTATGGGCGTTGAAATCCAATACGTATATGGAGGGCACAAGTTTGGGAGAAGCAGCCGAGTGTATGGCCCTAATTATAAACATATTGGCTTAAATGGCAGTGGTGACAGGCAATGTATCCAAACTGGGGGGGGGGGGCAGGAAAAAAGAGGGCTCTTTCTTGGCTTTTATGATAGCCCTTGGCTATGCACTGCGATGGCGAGAAATTAAGATCAATAGCGGTGCCTGTTCACCGCTTAAGCCTACACTTAGACTCCTACGGATCGGCTGTTTACTACCGCTCCTGGCTCTCCTGATTTAATATGGTGGCGCAGAGGAATTGTACTATAGCAACGGATCCTAGCGCTCTCTTGGTGAAACGCTGCTTCTCGACTTCTTAAACTTCCTGGAGCCGCAAAACCCCTGAGATTAAGTGCCCGCCCCCGCCCCGCAGTTTTAGCGCTTGGAGGAAAGCGACGAGCGTCGCCGACTACTTGCCCCTCCTTCTTCGAATAGTGTATCACTATAGTAGATCTGAAGCATCACTGTAGGGTGAATTGGAGCAGAATGGCGGAAGATGTCTCATTAACCGAATACCTCGTTTTACGCCTTGCTTGAAAGAACTCCGTAGGGCTTACTACTGAGTAGGCAAGCATAAACTTCAATCGCTCTAGGGTTCAAGCAATTTCCACCAAACCAATTTGAAAAAGAAAAAAGAGTTGGAAGATCGCAGTATAAGTAGTCAGTAGGGTGGCCTTCCAAATCACGGGTAGATTATCTTGGAAATGGCTGTTTACGAGGATATCATCCTATATATATATTCCAAAGTAGCTCACATGTGTGTAGGACAGCAGCCTGAAAGAGCTCTTCCATTTACAGAATTGAAAACAGAACTATTACGGGATTGCTTTTAAGGAAATCATTTATACATGGAGTCTGGGGTTATAATTATATTTTTATTGTGCTGCCAAGCTCTCCGCACAGATATGGAGGACACAGGGGAGACGCCGTATTCGGTTGCATTCAAATATTTACACATCTAGTAGACGATAATATCTCTTATTAGTAAGCGCTAAACATCTATACATGCGCCCCTTCATCTCCGTGTATTATATTTCGTCGGCTTCTTTAAAACAAGGAATTTAATGCAAAGGCAATTTCTTCAGCGAAGCTGGTCGAAAACTCAATTTTCCTTTGAACATATTTAGTCCTCCATCCCCTTTATGTTTTGGGTCTAAGCCTAACCGATAAATCGAGCGGTAGGTCCATTTGGCTCTTACGCTGTGAAGCGTCATATAGATTTCCGGGAAAAGATATGGAATTACAAGATCAAAACAGCCTAGCTAGGTCTCTAGGAGGATATCCCCGGAGCCGTCAAAACATAACTCCCTTTAATGTAAAAGCATATGTCTGTTTCTTCCACCCGCTGTAAAAAAAAAAGGATTTTTAGCTTTCTGAGAAGCTATCTATCCCCCCCCCCCCCCCCCCCCCCCCCCCAAGGCACACATCTCTTAGCATCCTTCTTCTGGCAGCTTTCTGGCTCTCCGCCTCCGCTTCTTTTCACGTGAATGCCTTTGAGCAGAGGAGAGCCTAAGCTGCCAGGGAGAAGAAAAGGGGGAGCACTGAGAGAGGGCTTGTTTTTAGCTGCAGTAAATTTACGGACCGGCAGAGCAAAGCTGCCCGAAAAAGCCGCCGCTGCAGCGTCACACGCTGGTGGAAAGGATGAGGAAGGCGAGTGGAAAGCACCAGCGAGACCTGTGGCTTTCCCGGAGTCAAAAGAGGGAACCGCTAGGCGGGTGAATATTATTTTTTTGCCCCCCGCCGAACTTCCTTTCCGTGATTTATTTGTAAGTCTGAAAAAGATTTTTCAACCTCTGGACAGGCTCACAGCTGGGCGCGATGGTTAAAACTTCCCCCCTTTTAATCTAGTGCTCCAAAACGCCATCAGGATGGCTGAGCGGGTGGTTGTGTAGAAAACACCCAGACGAGGGCTGAGAGCTTCGGAAGGGAGATGAGAAAACGACATCCAGTCACGATTAAATTCTCCCTGGAAAACGAATATCGGGCGTTTCATAGGTGAGGGAGAAAAACGAATCGGAAGAGTCCGGAGAGTAAATAAGCTCCGGTATCCATGGCACAAGTTTTTTTTTTGTTTTCCTTCCCCCTTTCCCTTTTCTCCAAGCCGGAAGATGGAGAGAAACAATCTCCGTGTGGCAAATGTAAGCGGCAGGCTCCTCCTAGCGATCAGAGTGAGTCTCTGCTGGAGTTGGGATGTCGGTTGGCGACGCCGTGTGTAAAGTACTAGGCAGACGCTTCAAACGCGGGCCTGCGCGCGTGCACGGCCCCGGCCTTTCCCCCACTCTCTCGCTCCCGCTCTTTTCCCGCGTACGGCGGTTAGTTTACGCCGCCGCGCGCGCGCGCGCGCGCGCCCGCCCGCCCTCCTTCCGAAGAAGACAAGTGGCTGCAGATCGGCGGGTCCAACGGGAAACCTAAGAACCGGCCCACTTCGTAAACACGTGCAAGCCTCCCATTCGCTGCCCGGCTTTTTCCCTGTTTTGGAAATGGCTGGCTGGCGTGCGTGCGACGCCGCGGTTTCCCTGTGGCTGGGCAGACTGCGAGGTTTTTTTTTTTTTCCTCCCATATTGGTTCATAAAATGACCTCATTGCATTTTCAGGTGAAATTCCCGTATCTCTGCTGAATTCCTTCTTTCATTTCTCCCGGGAAGCCCGATTCCTTCCTTCATTCGTTAAGTGTCTTTTACATTAATCTCACGCAGCCCTTTCTGCCGTCTCTCACCTTCTCCCCCCCCCCCAACCTGTCAAAAACCCACATTTAATTTTTTTTTTTTTACAGAAGCTAAGTTAAGTATCATGTTGCTGCCTTCCCTAATACATCAAGGAAACCTCAGTGGTTGGCATCACTTAGCTCACTTTGGCTTGCTAGTCAGACCTGATGGTGTTTTGGTGAGTGATCACCTGAAAGTCTCAGGGCCAAAGGAAACCAGAAGGCAGCTCCCTTGGTATTGCTAAGAAAACTGACTGGATGAGCCATAAAATCACCAGGTGTGTGTCTGCATGAAGAATTTATTTTCCCAGTTTACACACAGAGGGAGGGCAAATGTACAAAATCAGGGGCAATCTACATTGCACCCTTGAGGTGATTTAGACCCTTTCCTTGCTAGTGATTTATAGGGTTATGCTGCAGTTCTCCAATCACTGCTGAGCTGAAGAATCAGTAATGAAGATAGGCTTTATATCTCCATGTTGATGGCTAAGTGATGTTATAAACTGCTGTAAATCACTAGTGTGGAAATTATCAAAAGCTGCTTCAGTTTTCAATCAGGGCAAAACAGATTGATTTCATTATTGATACCTTTTGGGTATTTTGAGATTTTTCTCTTGTCCTCTTCTTTTTTTATATTTTACTCTGTTTAAAAATCCTTGTTTTCTTTTTAAGAATTTTCATAGAGAAGATGGAGGAGAGCAGGAGGAAAATGGACTTTCCGTGAAAATGGACTTTCCGTGTTAGGCATTTTCCTTTGGGAAAAGGAAAGTGGGCCAGTTTGTTAACATCTGGATAAATGACTGCTTGTGGTGATTTAACATGACTTGAAAGCAATCTGTTTCTAAATCCTCTTATTATTGTGCCATGCTTAGAGCTTTCTGAGAGGCATTTTTTTTTCTCCGAGTAATTGAGGAAAAACAGGAAATCCTGATGGAGTAATAAAAATGCATTCTCTGAAGGAGGGGAAAAAAGATGGTCCAGATAGGATAATTAACTAATAAACAATGTGGAACAAGAGACAAACAGAAACTTATTTCTTCATGTTGGTGAAGAAAATTTAAAACCCATCAAGTACAGCGAATCTTCCCACAACCTGTTGCCTGTGAATATGTAGAAATGGATGCCATACTGGCTGGATATGATGGAAATTTTGAAGCCTAATATTTGGAAGGGCTGGGTTTGGAAAACTGGAATAACACTTGCAAAACATGTTGCCTAATGATCAAATATAGTACCATTCAGAAGGACAGAAACACAAAGCAACTTTCTCCTTTTAATTTTTGAACATTGTTTCCGTTTTCTCTATTCTTTTGGTATGTGAGCCTATGGGCCAGGACATATAGCTGAAAATGACATTGACATTAATGCTGAGATTATGGCTGCATAAAATTTATAAACTAAGGAATGCATTTTTAAAGTGGGCAAATAAATAAGAAAAATAAGGTAGGTGTGTGAACTTTGAAATTATGCAGCTGCTGTAATGAAATGCAGATAAATGCTATGATTACTTCCCTGCATGTTCTGATAGAGTTTTTATAATTGACTCCCAAGCAGTGCCCAGCCTGTTCCTGTTTAATCTATCTCTGATCTATATCTTAGTACTGAAGCAGAAATACCAGAATACCTATGCAACAAAAAATAATTTGGAAACAATTTATAGTTCATTGCTTCTCCAATCTAGGTTGCCATCCAGATATAAGAATTAGCTTCCAATATTCACAGTAACAGCCCTGTTGCATGGAGAATTCTATTGGAGATTGTATAGCTAAGAGAATAGAATAGAATAGAATTCTTTATTGGCCAAGTGTGATTGGACACACAAGAAATTTATCTTGGTGCATATGTTCTCAGTGTACATAAAAGAAAAGATACGTTCATCAAGAATCAAAAGATACAAAACTTAATGATAGTCATAAGGTACAAATAAGCAATCAGGAAACAATCAATATAAATCTTAAGGATACAAGCAGCAAAGTTACAGTCATACAGTCTTAAGTGGAAGGAGATGGGTGGTGGAACGATGAGAAGATTAATAGTAGTGCAGACCTAGTAAATAGTTTGACAGTGTTGAGGAGGAAAAGGGAATATTTTTTATGTTTTCCATTTTAACAGTACTTTGAAAAGTATATTTAGCTGTAACTAAATCATCTTTGTTTTATTGTAGTGTCCAGACAATAAAGAAAACTGTTGAACTGCACTTTTGGTATTATTTGTTATTTCCTCTATATTCAATAGTATCAGTTCTACTTCTCACTTCTCACTTCTGCCTAAAGTGGCTCTCTAAGTAAGTTTCAACTTTTCTTATTCTGCGTGTCCAAACCAGCTACACCATAATGATAGAGTGCCTTCGTGCTTTCTGGAGCGATTTTTTCCTAATGTCTTACAATATTCACTTGAAATCTAAACAAATGGGAGGAAGTCCAGGCAAGCCAACCTAAAAAAAATTCCAACCATCACAAAGTCAGACCTCCTCATTCCCATGGCCCTGGCTTGCCTAATGGATGGTTTTCCCATTGGCTAATGATATGTTGAATGGGGACAAGGTGGCAGAAAATCCAGAGGTGAAAAACAGTCACCTTGTCTATAGTGAATGGTACCCCCCCCCCCCCCAATCAGAAGAATACCATTTGACAGTGACTTGGAGAAGATAGAATTCAAGCATGATAGGATGTGGCAGTAAGAAAAGGAATGCCTGTATTGTTCGTGCTGAGTTAAGAGTAGGAGGCTAGCATTTTAACTCAGTAATGGAAAAAGACCTTTGTATGTAATTCTTAATAATAATCCAATTCAGGAAGACAGCACAGCTTCAGTAGCTTTTGTTATTATAGCTTCTTTTTGAATTAACTACTGTCATAGCCGTGTGCCAAATTGAGAAAGAAAGTCTATCAACTGTTTTAAACACATTTAAATTAACAGTATTTGGAATTAGGCAGTTATATTACATTTAAATAATTTATAAATCTTAAATATTTATAAATCTTTACTTTTAGCATTGAAAGAATCAAGTTTTCCACCAGTTATAGCTCTGTATTATGTTCAAATCTTTAAAAAAAATACACCAATGGCTTTTGAGAATATCTGTTTGAGGGTATTATTTTATGTGAAAGTCAGACTAGCAGATCTATCTATTGATAATGCATATTTGCAATTGTAAAAAAAGTTGGGAAAGAAGCAATGAGACTATCCCCCAATTTCTTTTGACTACACAAGAAGATCTAGATTGGCTTATAAAAAGATTGTGGGACATTAATGTATTACATTATAGCGAATTGCACAAATAGTTATCTTTTCAATGTTTATGAACCATGTATTCCACTTTCCTAGATATTTCCTGGGGAAAAAGAATCATTATGAATTTATGTGTGCTTTGTTCAATATGTCAGTATGTAAGCTTCCAAGTTGAAGAATACAGTAGGCAGGTATGTAATAAATTATAAATTTATCATCTTTCTTTAGATGTGTCAACAGAGAAGCATCATTTTTTCAAAATTTCCTACCTTAGAATGTTTGTCCATTAATGTTAGTAATCTAGACAGATAGATAAGCAGATAGATAAAAGTTATACTTCAGTGAAATAAAAACAGACAGATCATTAATAATAATATTGATAGTTATGTGAAAAGAAATGTATTATATTTTCTTACTCAAAATATTATTAAGCCATGTTAGAGGCCATATATTCCCCCTAGAGTAATTTACAGATTAAAATTATGACCTTACCAACATCAGTACTGTTTGTTCTTAGATTACAATGGCAATTAGAGTTGTTGCTAAGTGACACAGTCATAAAGTGGGATATTGCATGACTGCATTGCTTAGTGACAGTCTGGGCAGTCCTGATTATTAAATGAGGAACACATGGGTTGTTAACTAAGGACCACATGTGACTGCAATGTACAACTTCCTGCCCAGCTTCCACATTGATTTTGCTTGTGGGAAGTCAGCAGGGAACATCAGAAATCATGATCACAGTTTGATGATACATAATCATGAACCAGGTGCCAAGTGCCTTGATTGAAATCACCTGATTGTGGAATGCTACCACAGCTAGAACTACAAGGATACACCACAGATATCATTTATATTCAGTGCCTTCATAACTTTGAATATTAGATGGGCTTAATTACACTGGAGTGGCAATGAAAACAACTTTGGGTGTCCGACAAGGGAGGTTGAGAACATATAATTCTCTTTCTCTCCCTCTCTCTCTCTCCCTCCCTCCCTCCCTCCCCCCCCCTCTCTCTCTCTCTCTCTCTCTCTCTCCATCCATCCATCCAATTTAGAAACCACCTATCTCCTTCATAGCAGGGCCCTATTCTTGGAGACGTTGATCTATGAGACTGCTAAAGCTTAACTGCTAACTTGATAGTATTCACTCTTTCATAATGAAAAGATAGTAAATTTAAAATATTTTAAAAAATATTCCCCAGAAAAGTGTTTTGTGTTAATGGCAGAACACATATTTTCCATGCAGAGATCAATCCAGTAGAAAAACTATAGAGTTGCTGTGATCAGTCTAAAGCACTGGAGATATGCTGCCAATCAATGCTTTGCATGCTGGGCTAGAGGAAACAATGTCCTAGTGTAACATAAGGTAGCTTTTTCTATTACTGCATTTTTCCTACAGTACATTTTAGGGCACATGTATCTATATAAATTTTGATCCCCCCCTTCTTTCTAGCATTTTTCTTACAAGAGTGGGTTCTTCTTACAAGAGTGTTGATCCTTTGTGGGAGAAATTGATCAACTGGCTTGTTATCTGAGCCTGACATCATGTGCTGACAAAAAAATAACTGGTTCAAAGTCCCAAAGTTGGTTTTCATAGCTAGGGCAGGACTAGAATTCTCCATCTCTTGGTCTAGCCTGGTGCCTTAACCACTAGACCAGTGGGTCTCAACCTTCCTAATGCCGCGACCCTTTAATACAGTTCCTCATGTTATAGTGACCCCCAACCATAAAATTATTCCTAAAACCATTAAAAATATATGTTTTCGGATGGTCTTAGGCAACCCCTATGAAAGGGTCGTTCGACCCCCAAAGTGGTCCCGACCCACAGGTTGAGAACCACTGCACTAGACCAAACTAGACTCATCTATTTTGATTGTCCATACCAGAAAAACTCTGTACAATTCCATTTAGCGTCCATAGAATTCTATTGTGTAATTTCCTGTTATTTTCATGTGTAGCATAGGAAAATAACTTCCCACTGATTGCATCTACTATGCATAAGCAAAGCATTAGGCTAACAGCATACTATTAACTGCTGCCAGCATCTTTATCTCTTCTCGGGTTTGTCCAAACTATGTGCAAGGGCACTCCATTTTCATATAGTCTCACTTGTCAGGCAGGGCTGGACAGCATTTTGTTAAACTCTAAATAGTGAATTAAAAGCACTGATGATCTGAAGCAACCCCCTAATGCAAAATGATAAATTGCACTTAGGTAATACATGAACAAGAAAATGATTTATAGATTTTCACAATGGTCTGAGCAAATGAAGGCAATATGAATTATATATCCTAATGCTCACTATATCATTTTCTAATAATACTGTTGCAGCTGCAATGCCATACACGACTTTCTTCAATAGAAGTTATTGATTAATAAGAAGCCCAAATCTTGTTTTACAGCAGACATGCTTTTTCTCCTCTTATTAATTGCTTTAATGCCAACAAAAATGTTTTATGTATGCATGCATGTATGTATGTATTTCTTGATTTTCAAGTAAACGATAAGATTCAACCTAGCAGTTTCTGTCTGCTACTCCATATGTCATCATTTTAGGCTGCTATTACTTCTACAAATGAAGAAGAATCTTTTATGAAAACCACATTTTCCTTCATGCTGCCATTTAGAAATGCAAATAAATGGTTGTAGGCTGGTAAATCTATCTTTCATATTGAAATGGAAAATGAGCAACAGATTCCTCTCTCCCCAGTGAAATGTCTGAGGTTTGATCATCGTCTGTCTGCCTATAGAAAATGTTTTCATTGGATTATCTAACAATTTAGATTTAAGAGCAGGAAATTTTGAAGCCTGGTGTTAAAGAATATGTGTATTTTGTTTTGTTTTTACCACAGGAGCATTAACACATTTCAACATAATTTTTAGTTAGTTTGTTGTTTTCTTCTGTGCTTATAATTTATATCTCTGGTACTATATTGCAACCAAATTTTAATGTCTTGGCCTTGCCACTCTTAGTTCTCCATTCTGACTTATTTGGATCTGGCATGTCTAACAATGTGGCTGTAGTCAATGATCACAAGATCAGAACATTACAAAGAACACATCAACTTTTTGTTTCTTAAAGCAATAGAGGTTGTTGATTGGAAGTAATGTTTTCTATCACTAATGAAAATGAAGCAATTCCACTGGTGTTAAGACAGAGCCTGTTGTGACTTTTCTTTGTCAGGTTTATGAGACATAGATCAAGTGACAGACCTATTTTTGGTAATGCCCATTTTATGCAATACTCTCTCCCAAAGGGATGGATGGTTCCAATTTTGTAAGTATTTTGAAAAAATATACCAATGCTACATTCTCCCAGCAAGCATTAAGACCTTAGTTTAAATGAAGAGTGCCTTTTACATACTTCTAATTTCCCTAATTGATGTGGCACTTTCCCCAAAAGAGCCCCTGGCAGTCAGGCCATTCTATCCCTTTCAGAGGTGGGTTCTACTTACCTTTACTACCGGTTTGCAATGGGGCCACGCATGCACACTTGCTTCGCTTGCACATGTGCGCACTCTTCTGCGCAAGCATGCACAGAAGTATTTTAATGATGTTGGGGTCGGTGGGCGGAACCTCCTGCCGGTTTTACTACCTGTTCTATAGAACCAATGCGAACCGGGGGCAACCCACCACTGATCCCTTTCCCACATAACCAGCCCTACCTGAACTAGGCACACCAACATAACTTTGGAGGGAATTGCAAGCTTTAATTAAAATAATGGCTGTTAAAATTAAAAAAAATCAAATTAAACAACACAATAATATAAAGCATTAGTTCTTACAATGAACAATGTTGCTTGAGCTAAAAATATCCCAAAGTCTGTCCCTTTTGGCCAAATAGCCTCACACCAATCTGTTGTCTCATAAACATGTCTTCTGCAGACCCAGGAAGAGGCTATGGAGGCCTCTCGGGACAGCTAGGATACAGTCTGTAGACTGAGGTATTGCTTTTGCTCTTTCTTGGGGTGGCAATCTCTTTTCAAAGCAGTCCAGCCTCTTAGCTGTGTTCTTTTTGTTCTGTCGCCATTCTTTCTCCTCAGTTGCTCAAATCTGTTACCCTACCCCCAGCCCTCTGATTTAATTTTGTCTTCTGGGGACTTCATTTCCCAGATATTTCCTCCAGGGCCCCTTCCTGTCCTAATTGTAAATTCTGCACAATGAAATTAATGAATTCCTGACACAGATCTATTTACATGTTGTTGTTATTGTTACAGCACAACAGCTCCACTGCTATGAATGTATGTATGTATGTATTTATTTAATTAATTTATATAGCGGCTCATCTCATCAAAGGCAACTCTGAATTGTGTACAACATATTCTTGCTAGGTGAGATTTAATCTCTCTCTGTGTGTAACACATACATACACAAATAGCACATACAATTTTCTAGCATTTAAAGTCAATTGTTAATACTAAATTCTTGAACTTGATTTAGTTGATAGCAAGATTCTCATAGGCTTCTTAAGCCAAATTTATTGCAAGAAATTGATAAACATACAGAAAATTCCCATAACTAAGCAGTTTAACTC
This sequence comes from Ptyas mucosa, assembly GCA_012654045.1. Lineage (NCBI taxonomy): Eukaryota > Metazoa > Chordata > Lepidosauria > Squamata > Colubridae > Ptyas > Ptyas mucosa. The sequence continues at coordinate 15,668,327 of WNWU01000007.1, read as the reverse complement.
TAGAAACCAATTTAGGTTCTAGATAAGGGGGGGTCAAACTCAATTTCTTTGGGGGCAGCATCAGGGTTGTGTTTGACTTTGGGGAGGCAGGGTGGGCGTGGACAGGGTTTGCATGGACAGCTCAACCACTCATACCAGGGGCACCTGTGGTGGCCCAAGCACTCTGCCACAGAAAATGGAAAAGTTCTGTTTTCAGCTGTGATAGCTTCCTGCAATTCTCTGCCAATGAAAATGGAGCTCAAGAGGGCTGCCTGCAGAGGCACTGCAGGCCGGTCCTTTGCTGTTTCCAAGGCAGCAGGCCAGATCTAAGTACCCCATGGGCCGGATCTGCTCCCTGGGCCTTGAGTTTCACATCCCTGTTCTAGATGGTTGGGCAGCTTTTCTAATCTCAGCTACGGTTGTTGTGCTCTGGTAAACTGGCTATCTTCTTTCCAGATGATTGAGGAATTAGTAAATGGCTATTATTTCTCAACTATCTCTTGAATATGAAGCTGTTAACAGATCATTCCACTTAAACAACTATTTTCATGAAATACTCCCTTTAACTTTTAGTAAATAATACCTTTGTTGTTGCTTTGGATCATAGATATCTGTTCCTAACCACAATGATTTCAAAGGGGCAAAATGTCCATATGTTGTTATAATGCAACTCTGCTCCTTCCTTGTGGTATTTCATGCATAAAAAAGGAGTAGAGTTTGTGTCATATGGTCATGTTTCATCATTACAAACAGACCCAAATAGCTTGATTATTCAATCTGGAGCACGGGTGTCAAACTCTATCGCATCCACATGACATATCATGATGTATTGCAATGTTTTTTTGCTTTTGTGAAGCTGAGGTGGGCATGGCCTGTGCATGACACATCCAGCCTGCGAGCTGCCAGTTTGGCACCCCTGATCTTGAGTGAGAACACAACTTTTGACAAAGAATTATTTGGTGCTTAAATAACATGACTAAGGTTAAAAAAAAATCAATAATAAAATTTGGTTATTTTAATTCAGTTAAACTTTCCATATAATTTCTTCCTTTCTCTTATATCATTTTAAAACATTTAATTTAACATCAAGTTTTGAAGAGGTTTTGTGGAGCATGCCAAATATTTACAGGTTGTATACTCTTAAGAACCTGAGAAGAACTATGAAGAACTGAAGAACTATGTACCTGAAGAACCTGAAGAACTATGGACGGAGGTTCGCAACATTGTACAAGTGGTAGCAACTAAAACTATCCCAAAGAAAAAGAAATGCAAGAAAGCAAAATGATTATCTGAGGAAGCTTTGCAAATAGCAGAGGAAAGAAGGGAAGTGAAAGGCAAGGGAGAAAGCAAGGTACACCCAATTGAATGCAGAATTCCAAAGAATAGCTAGAAGAGATAAGAGTGCCTTCTTAAATGAACAGTGCGAAGAAATAGAAGAAAACATTGGAATAGGGAGGACCAGAGATCTCTTCAAGAAAATTGGAGAGATGAAGGGAACGTTTCATGCAAAGATGGGCATGATAAAGGACTAAAATGGCAGGGACCTAACAGAGGCAGATGAGATTAAGAAGAGGTGGCAAAATTACACAGAAGAGCTATACAAAAATGAGCTTAACTTCCCTGATAACCACGATGGGTGGTCACTGACCTCGAGCCAGACATCCTAGAATGTGAAGTCAAATGGGCTTTAGGAAATCTGAGCAACAACGAAGCTAGTGGAGGTGACAGTATACCAGCTGAGCTATTCAAAATCTTAAAAGACGATGCAGTAAAAGTGCTACATTCAATTTGCCAGCAAATTTGAAAAACTCAACAGCAGCCACAGGGTTGGAAAAGGTTAGTTTACATTCCAATTCCAAAGAAAGGCAATGCCAAAGAAAGTTCAAACTATCGCACCATTGCACTCATTTCACATGCCAGTAAAGTTATGCTTAAAATCCTACAAGCTAGGCTCCAGCAGTATGTGAACTACTAGAAGTACAGGCTGTCAGCGTTCCAGAAAAACCCCAACTCCAAGTAAAGACGCAGAAGCAAGCATTTTCCAAAGTTCTCTTTACTAGAATAGGCAAACTGGCACATCTGGGAAAACCTGAATCTGAAAAGCCCGGGTTTTCCCTCAGTAAGTCAAAAACCACAAAACCATCCCCTTACTTCCCAGTAGATCACATGCTCCAATCAAAGTCCGTTCCATCTCGACCCAGCCCCCTGACCACTCCTTCTCCAGACGCTGGATCGCCCTGACCTTGACCGACAGGAAGAATGCTATTATGTCTACTAACAACCCCTCTCCTTAATCCCCCCTCCTACTATTCCACACATGAGAAGGTGGCAGCATTGAAGCTTCTGGCCTAATATGGCTTCCAAAGCTGACATAGACAGGTTTTCGAAGAGGCAGAGGAACTAGAGATCAAATTGCCAACATACGTTGGATCATGGAGAAAGCTAGGGGGTTCCAGAAAAATATTTACTTCTGCTTCATTGACTATGCTAAAACCTTTGATTGTGTGGATCCCAACAAATTGTGGCAAGTTCTTAAAGAGATGGGAGTACCAGACCATCTTATTTGTCTCTTGAGAAACATATATGCGGGTCAAGAAGCAACAGTGAGAACTGGACACGGAACCACTGATTGGTTCAAAATTGGGAAAGAAGTCCAGCAAGGCTGTATACTGTCACCCTGCCCATTTAACTTATATGCAGAGCACATCATGAAAAAGGTGGGGCTAGATGAATCAAAAGTTGGAATTAAGATCGCCGGGAGAATATCAACAACCTCAGATATGCAGATAATACCACTAAGGGCAGAAAGCGAAGAGGAACTAAAGAGCCTCTTGATGCTGGTGAAGAAGGAGAGTACAAAAGTTGGCTTGTATCTCAACATTAAGATCATGACATCTGGCCCTCTCAATTCCTGGCAAATAGATGGGGAAGAAATGGAGGTAGTGACGGATTTTATTTTCCTGGGCTCCAAGATCACTGCAGATGGGGACTGCAGCCAAGAAATTAAAAGGCGCTTGCTCCTGGGGAGGAAAGCTATGGCAAATCTAGACAGCATGCTAAAAAGCAGAGACATCACCCTGCCAACAAAAGTGTGTATAGTCAAGGCTATGGTTTTCCCAGTTGCAATGTATGGCTGTGAAAGTTGGACCATAGGAAAGGCTGAGCGCCAGAGAATTGAGGCCTTTGAACTATGGTGCTGGAGAAGACTCCTGCGAATCCCTTGGACTGCAAGGCAATCAAACCAATCAGTCCTAGAGGAGATCAACCCTGACTGCCCTTTAGAAGGCAGATTCTGAAGATGAAACTCAAATACTTTGGCCACCTAATGAGAAGTAAGGACTCACTGGAGAAGACCCTAATGCTGGGAAAGATTGAGGGCAAAAGAAGAAGGAAATGACAGACAATGAGGTGGCTGGATGGAGTCATTGAAGCAGTAAGCGTGAGCTTAAATGGACTCCAAAGGATGGTAGAGGACAGGAAGGCCTGGAGGAACGTTGTCCATAGGGTCGCCATGGGTCGGACACGACTTTGTAACTAACAACAACAACAATAATAATCCTACTTTGAAGCAAAAGAAAACAAACATACTTTATTATCTACTGTATATGACAATTTTTTAAATATTTGAAAATGACTTTCATAGTGTTATATGTCTCATAATTTTTTTTTTCTACCGACTTAAACGTACTCAATGCATTTAAGCTTTCCTCACAGAATTTGGTGACCACGACGGTATTTATCGCTCACCTTAAAGAAATAGTAGGAATGTTCCAAATTATCTTTGTAGACATTCATGCCAAAAAATTAACTCTATAGATTCAAAACAATCTATTGATGCCTCTTCAAAGTGAGAAAATGGTGATGTAAAATAGCTGAAAAATACAGAATAATGAAACTTTATTGAATTAACTTTCATTGCCAATCCATAAGAAACACTTACTTGTGTTACATAATCTATATTGTAATCTGAGTTAAGACAATTCCATTAAGAATGGTAACTGAATAGTATTAATCAATAACAGTGTTCCTAAGAGACAATTAGATTCATGTTTAATCCATGATATGTGCAATTAGAGTTGTATGTGTTTGTATATACATGTGTATACACACATATCAAAAATAGTGTTTCAGTGAAGATTTTAGAGTGGGGGAAAAGAAAGGGTCAACATAAATTATATTCAGATAATTTACAGCTACCTTTGTTTTATTTTTGTTTTTAATCTGATACCATCTTTGTTCTTTTCCTCTTTCTCCCAGATAGGATATTTTTATTTTATTGTTTTAAACTTACTTATACTGTCAACCATTATATACTGAAAACAGTAAATCCACAAAAGCATTGCAAAGGGAATATCACCATTCAATTATTCTTAACGTTAAACACTATTCCTCTATTTTATTGAATGGAAATGATGATGATGGTGATCATGATGATGACGACAATGATAATGATTTACCTAATCAGAGACATACATTAATGGTTAAAAGTTAAAAGGCTAAAATGGGTTCAGATTATCATCAATATCTTCATTGTGGAATTAGGGAGAGGGGTTATGGTAATTAGAACATATATTAAAGAAATATAAAAAGGGGAAAACATTTTAAAAGGCATATGAAAAAGAAGGATCTATATAATGCTCATTTAATATGAATATAAAATAAACTCAGTCTTTAAGCTCATCATTAAATCTACACCATATAGATATTGCTTCACCTTATGTCTTAAGAATGCTAAAACTGTAGGTGTCTCTGAGGCTGCTAAAGCATCCAGGTCATCCTGTTTAGTCAGTACATTTTCAGTTGCATGTATCGCCAGGTAGATAAAATAAGTGAATCATATTCATACCATAACCTCTCAAAGTCTTTAAAAGAACTAGTGTAGATCAACTTTTGTCTCATGTTCAAACTAAATACTCCAAATACTCCAAAAACAAGCAAAAATTAATGTGGTATTTTTTTAAATGTGATCTGTGTCTAGGTACAGCTAATACTGGCTGAAATACTATAAAAGCTTAAAATTATTTTATTTATTTAAATTTATATGCTATCCATCTCACTGATAAGTGATTGAATTAATTATTTGATTGTATCAAGTTAATACATTAATTAACAATGTATCAATTACTTTGAATAAGAATTCTGATCCTGAGCAAAGATTCTGTTTTCTACTAACTTCAATTTAAACAAACAATTTATTACCCTGTTTTCCCCAAAATAAGACATTCCGATAATAAGCCCAATCGGGCTTTTGAGCGCATGGCAATAAGGCCAAACGCTTATTTCAGGGTTCAAAAAAATATAAGACAGGGTCTTATTTTTGGGGAAACACAGTAATTTCTTCAAAACCAACAAAATACTATAATTGTCAAGTGACTGTACAAATAAAGGAAGGCAGTTTCAATGTTCGTTTTCAGTCTTTCAATGATACCATTCTTAATTGGCATTCCAATTATAGCCTAAAGTGTGTGAAGCTGACACATGATTATTTCTTAGTTTCTGTTCACTTTAAATAATGATAAATTCATGTGGTTGGACTTATAAACTATAAAGGATTACTAGAAAAAAAGAAGCTGGGGTGATTTTCAGTTGCATGTGCAGAATTTCAGTTAGATTGGGAAATTCTCTGCTGGCTTTAGTTTCCCCATTAACAATGGATGTGGCCTTTCTAGCAATTGTAAAAGAAATCTCTAGAGCATCGTTAGTCAGTGTAATTTTAATTATCTAGATTTGCAAAACAAAGGAATACATGCCCTAGTTTTGTTTTGTGAGAATTAATAATTGTTCTTAGTGCAGAAAAGATTACCAAAATCAATGGTGTGATTAGGAATGTAAATAAGAACAACAAGCTGTTGCCATATTTGTAAAAGTTGCCCTAATGTCTAATATTAGCTTTGTATTTTACTTATAGAGCTCAAGGATAAAACCCATGAGCCAAACTTTCTACACTAAAAAAAATATTCAAAATTGAATATTTTAAAAATAATTTAGAAACTATTATAAAAATATAAATTTGAATGATTTTTACAGATCCACTAATTTTTGTCAATTTAATTAAATAACTAAAACTGAGAAGTTTTTGGGAGAAAAATGAAACTGCCATCATCCATCCAATTCAAAATGGCTACATTTCTTTCAGGAATCTCAGTTTATGACACTTCTCTCAGTGTAAGATTCTCACAAAATAGTATGTCAATCAATAGTATATCAAATGAAATATGCTACATGTTATGTAGCAGTTTTGTCTCTTGAAAGTTTCTTCTATCATTAGCTTCATGAATCACAGCTTTCTTCAGTTATGAAATGATATGTCATCTTAAATGTAAATCTCTTATTCTCCTGTTTCTGAGAGAAATAATTGTGGATGTTCTCTATTAGAAGGCTTATTATGAATATATAGACTCTAATTCTACCCATACAAAAATGGCCTAAATCCTGTAAAAAGAGAAAGGTAAATCAGATATGACTTGCTTTTGAAGGTTATATTACCTTATTCTTAGTTGCATACTGAATCAGAAAGACTGAACGGCACAAAGACTTGTGATTGTTTAGGGCAGAGTAACTGATTAAATGCCCCCAAATTAAACTGTGATTATAGCCCCAAATTATAACTTTTAATGTGACAATAGGAAGGCTACATTAAATACATTACAATACAAATACAATACATATAGGATAATTATATTTAAAGTGCATGTAATTGAAAGGTACTAAAGTTTTTGTACAGATCTGGCCAACTACTTCTGGAATTTGATCAAAAGCTTGATCTTTATAATTTTTTTATAGCCTGCTCATGGCTTAAGCTCTCTACTATCTTAGATGAGTTAAGAATTCTATCAAATAGAGGCTATCAGGATGAAAAATTTTAATTTCAAGCTACAGAGGAAGTATTAATGAACACAATCGGGTTTAATGATGTATAACTTTTTCTAAACAGTAAAGCCAGTGTGTGTATGTCTGCATGCTAATGTGTAATATAAGATGTATGCATCATTGTGAGTGACAGAACTGGGTTATATTTTTGGTATTTCAATTTATATTTTCAGATGTTTGATGACAGATGACAAAGGATTTTCACAGTGACTTATAGTTGTATGTATTTTACCATATTTTGACTTTGTATTAATCCCTTACTTTGCATAAAAATATTTGCTTTTTTTCTAATACAAATATTCATATTCACGAAATATGTCATTAAATAGAATAAACATATGTTAAGAACTGTAGTTTTCTATAAAATATATATGCATTAGTAAATATGAATTAACAGTGATGAATTCAAACAATAGCCTTATATTATAATATGAAACTGCATATATCATTTAAGTATCACTTGCTCTCAATTTACATTTTTAATTTCATTCATAATTAAAATGGGATGTCCACACTTTAGATCTAAGTGATTGGTGTACAGCAGATAAATCTAACAAGGGAAAGTGGACATTATTATCTCTCATATTTTATTACTTTACTTGATATTAGTGAGAACTATCTTATTTCCAGGTATTTTTTAGTATACTTTTAGTATCTCTATTGTTAGGGTGGATGCAGGAATAGTCACTTTTATTGCAGTTAATGCTATCACTTATTAATTCACTGTTATCTAGGCAGAGGAGCATAAGTATTGCTCAAACAATGGCCATTCCAGTAAAACAAGTTATATTATAACAGCCTCTGCAGCTGTTTACAATTTTTCTTCCCTTTTTAGTGACTAATTAGGATGCAGGTCAAAGACATTTAATAAGACTTTAATCAGTTCCTACTTGTCAAACCTCTACAGTTTCCAAGTAACATTTTGGGAATGTGTATGCAATTGCCAGATAAATGCAGATGAGAAAAATAAATAGGTAAATAAATGTCAGCATTCACTTTCTATAACAGGAACCAGATCCCTAGTGACCTTGGGCTCTGGGTGCTGCTTTGGAATGCCAAGTTGGTCTGTAATAAATCTATGCTCATCCATGATCTTATGGATGAGAGTATTGATCTGACATAATAAAAGAAGTCCTGGTTGGGCCCAGAAAGGGCTATTATGCATGGGTCCTTGGTGTTCTCTGAGCTTGGTGGTTTTCTTGCAGACATTTGTATACCAAACTAGTTTGGTGATGAAATGTCTGCAAGAAAACCACCAAGCTCAGAGAGCGGAAAAGACCCCACAGTTCAATCCTCAGCTACAAATACTCTCTTCTATTGGGCTATTACCCTTTCAGAATTGTACACAAATAAGTTTTGGCTATGTATAACCTGAAACCCCAGGGAAAACAATAATGAGTATTGTTATCTGTAAGTTGTTGAGGATTCTCAGATGGGCTGCTTCATAGATATTTGGATGAGGGACTGTCTGGTTAGGATGGCTGATGTTGCATTATACTCCCTGCAGCTTGGTATAATTCCTTCCTGAATTGTCAATTTCTTTTTGCTAGGTTGGCTTCAGAAACCCAGGGTTGTTAGTTATTATGGATTTTAATTTGTTGTTAAGATTAGGAGTCCATGGCCTTCAAAGCAAACATGGAGATGTTTCAAGTCATAGAAGGTGTGGTGCATATTAGTGGTAAAATGTTAGATATGTTGTTTGTCTGAGGCAATTGCAATGTGGTATCTTATTGAATGATATTATCAGTCTATTGCCATGGACAGATCTCTCTCTAATTGCCATTAGGTTGATAATGTCACCCCATCCTGCTAGAAGATAGGGATTATTAAATTAGCCCAGCCCAGTTTATGCAGTCTATCCTCTACTCCAGGGATATCAAACTTAATTTTATTGAGGGTTGCATCAGGGTTGTATTTTACTTCATGGGGGGTGGGGGGCATGGCCAGCTAGACATCACTCATGTCAGGGGCACCTGTGGGGTAATCCATTGTCTTCAGCTGAGGAAGATGAGACCAGGGAGAGTGCCAAACCCTTGTCCTCCAGAGGAGTTTTGCCGTCTGTTGGTGGCCAAGTGCTAAGGCAGGACTTCCCTCGCTCCCTTTCTTTTCCTTCCCTCTTCATTCTCCTTTCTTCTTCCTTCCTCTCTTTCCTTCTTTTTCCTTCCTTGCTCTCTTCCCATCTTCCCATCTTTTTCCTTTTCTTTGTCCCTTCTTGGATGCTTTTGTTTTGTTTTGTTTTGTTTTGTTCTGCTAGTCCTCTGCCAGCAAAAATGGACCCCGGGGAGCCGCACGCATCCCCCCTAGGCCCCCTTTTTGGCATGGTTGGTCTCCTGCAGCCCCTTCCAGCAAAAACAGAGCCCAGGGGGGGCATGGCAAAGGGCTGCAGGTGGCCGTCCATGCCAAAAATGGCATGGGAAAGCTGCGCATGGCCCTCCTGAGCTCCATTTTTGCTTCAGAGGCACGCCGGGCTGGTCGTTGGCTGTTTCCAGGGCGGTCCCATGGATCAGATCTAAGCACCCCACAGGCCAAATCTGGTCCACAGACCTTGAGATTGACACCCGTGCTCTACTCCTTTTCATCTTTTTTTTTCTTATGATCTGTTCTTTTATCTTTTTTATCTTTTTAAATTGTAATATATTTCTAATCATGAAATGCGCAGTTACAAATAGGTTCATGTGTTCTTGTGCTTGTATATAGTATGCTCAATATATATTATAGCTTAGCTTTTATTTTAATTTGTTATATCTAAAAATGTGGGAAGGCCAAGAAGTGAACAGATGCTATATGCAATAGCTATTTCATGCTCAAACTATTTTAGAAGGGGAGTGTGAATCACCTGGTTTGTTTTTATTTATCAATGCTTCGTTCTTTCCTTAGCTGGCATGATTAAATGCATGCAATTAAACAAGCAAAAAACAAACCTTTTGTAAATTTCATTTTCAGTCAGTCTTATCTGCAAATCCTGGAATGTGACCATCCAGGGGAGTTGGACTTGGAATATTGCATTCAGTTTTGGTTGCCACGATATAAAAAGATGTTGAGACTCTAGAAAGAGTGCCAGAAGAGCAACAAAGGTGTTTAGGGGACTGGATGCTAAAATATGAAGAACAGTTGAAGGAATTGGGTGTGTCTAGTTTAATGAAAAGAAGAATTGGGGTGAAAGGATAGCAATGTTTTGATAGTTGAGGACTGCCGCAAAGAAGAGGGAATCAACCTATTCTCCAAAACACTTGAAGACAGGACAAGAAACAATAGATGAAAACTAATCAAGGACAGAACTAACCCAAAATAAGGAAAAATTTCCTGACATTTAGAATAATTAATCAATGGAACTGCTTGCCTTCAGACGTTGTGGGTGCTCCATCACTCAAGTGTTTTAAGAAGAGATTGGATAACTATTTGTCTGAAATGGTATAGGGCTTCTTGCTTGAGCGGGAGTTTGAACTAGAAAATACCAAGCTATTCAGTTACCAGGAAAGAGGGAGGGAAAGAGATGAAATGTGTATTGAGATATCCTCATCTAAATGATTCCTTACAGATTTGTATTGTAGACTTGTAAAAAATGGCAGAGTGGAACTTGTATCATGATGTCATGAGCCACATTTAATTATTTTGGCTAGCTGCAGACATTTGTGTCCTGGACTAATATGTATAATCAATGAAGCTGTCTGATAGATTTTGTAGTATCATGAATTATGACATAGTATTCGATTCAAAGGTATCTAGAATACAAGTAAAAAGTGAGTTTGATATTTACAAACAGGAGAATATTATTCCCTTTTTTTGAGCAAACACTGGGAGAGCCCTTGGTAATCCTAAATTTTCATACCTACAAACTGTGTCCCATCTGCAGTCTAAAACATACAACGTAGTACAGTAGTGCCGGAATTCAAATAATGTAACAATCAGTTTTCTGCCCTAATGATTGGCTGGGTAGGCGTGACCGGGTGGTCATGTGACTGGGTGGGCGTGGCCAACTCGACATCACTACTCATACCCAGCCCACCTCCCGCCCACTCACCACAAAGGCAGAGGTGGGATTCAGCTAATTCAGACTGGTTTGGGCTAATCCCACCCCTTGTTGGCCCTGCTCCTGCCTGTTTTTTGTCCTGTTTTGAAGTCCACAAGTCTTAAAGTTGCCAAGGTTGGATACCCCTGAGCTAGATTTTCTGATGGATCAGTGTTTTTCAAATTTGGCAACTTTTATGATGTATAGACTTCAAGTTCCAGAATGCTGTCCGGGCAATTCTGGAAGTCCACGCATTTTAAGATTGCAAGTTTGAAAAACGCTGTCAAAAATGGACAAATTTTTGACAGGGTTCTGTCTTGACTTTTTAGGGATCTGTGCTTTTTTTCCTTTTTTTAAATTTTATTTTTATTTTTTAAAAAAAACATATTACAGATTATCCTGGGCAACATATCTATGAAGGAAGACTCTAATAGAAACATGTTTTATGCATAAAAATATAGAAAGGCATCTATGGATCACTAATCTTCCCACTTTCATGGACCACAATTTATGAGAAGTTCTCAATGATCTCAACATAAGTTTTTCTCAGCTCTGCTTTGCCTGAATATGCAATATCCATATGCTCTGTCATTGAGCTGTGATCATTCTGGCCCTAAAAATAGACATAAAGTTCTCTCAATCACAAGAATTGTCCTCCATTCTCTTTATTTATAGTATGGGACTCTAAAAATAAACACAAAGTTCTCCCAATCATAAAACTCTCCTCTTCTGTCTTTATTTATATTCTGGAATAGTCAGAAAAGCTGAGCAGGAGAGATGCATGGACAGACATTATTATTGGTCTGATTTATCCTAGAACTGTTATGATTGGAAAAAAAGGGACTTTTACACTGATACTTAAGATTCCTTCCCTACCCCACACCATTACTTATGTACTGATATGAGGAAAAGGTCCAAGAGGGTGGAAGGATTTTTGACCTCTTTCAAGCTTTTTTTCTCAGAATTGGTTCTAAACGACGTAAAGTTTATTAGTAGAGCAAAGAAGGAAGCAGGGAACTTTAGGAAGACAATATTATGGCAATTCAAGTTTTTGATGAAGTTTTCTTGCTTTCCTTATTTTCATATGTTGGCTTTAAATCAACCCAAAGACATTACATTTGTTCAACATAATCTATATATGGGGTATGGGAATTTATATCAATTTTTTTCACAAAGTTTTGCTATAGTCCAGGAGTTACGGTGCTTAGTAGTGCGATTTTATACTATTTCATATGGTTGTGTAATAATCCAAATTCAGAAGGGGGGATATGCTTTGGGGTGAAGGCTCATTTTGTATTTGCCAGCAAATGTTTAAAAGATTTGTGCAGCTGGGCAGGAAAAAGTACAATGGATGTGAGGTATTGAGAGGTCTGAAGTGTGTGCCCACACAAACTATGAATTCCTCTTTCTCTTTCAAATCCAAATTGTTGTACAGCTTCAAGAGAGGTAATTGAAGATTTGAAATCTTCATTATTTGGACTGTTTTTGGGCCATTTTTGGGGTGGTTTTCAGGCCATTTTTTGGGCCATTTTGGATGTTCAGTAGTAGTAAATAAATAGAGAGGGAAATTGTACCTTGTTGAGGCCTTTGACTCAATTTCCCTCTCTATTTATTTACTTCTACTGAACATCCAAAATGGCGTGAAAACGGCCCGAACAACAACTGAAAAATGACCTGAAAAACAGCCCAGGAGCGGGGCCAGACAGTGGTAGGGTTAACCGGTTTGCCGAACTCAGCAGAATTTTAACAACTAGTTCAACCCCACCTCTGTAGTACAGGCAAGATTATATCTCCACATTTTCAGGTCAATTTTTGCATGTATTCATGTATAATGTACAAGGAGGTTTTACTGCCATTGATGGACATTTTTTTTTGCCCTGTTTTTACTTTGCCAACTTTACATCATTATTGCAGGGTTTTTTTTGTTTTGTTTTGTTTTTTGTTTTTTGACTTTTTGGAGTGGGTTGGAAAGATGTAAGGATCAGAACAGGGCCTATAAATCTTAACCCTTATTTTGTCCTTAAAATGAATCAAAAAGGGAAAAAGTGTCCAATTTTGTGGCAGAAGTTCAGGATCTTTAAGGATTAAAATGGGCACTTTAAACCACTGCAAATTTTAAAGGATGCATTGCAACCCCTTAAATCACAAAAAAGGGAAACAATCAAATTTTGAATAGATTTTAAGGATGATAAAAAAAAATTGGAAAAGGGATGTTGGGAGCTATTGACCATAAACATTGGGATTGTATTATTTTGAAACCATTCCTACACAAACCTATAGTAACTAGATATAACAATTGGTTTCATTGGGGCTCATTCTCAATTAAGAGGCAAAAGGAAACAAACTTGGATATGCATATTTTGAGAGAAAATAGATATTTTCCACTATTAACTTCTGCTTTCAACTCCCAATAATGAAGAAATATCAAAGAACAAATATATGTATATGTGTGTGAGAGAGGTTGGTTTTCCCAATGGATGAAAAGAAAATTGTTTTCAGATTTTTTAAAAAAAGAATTTCTTTTTTATGCTTTTTTCATTCACTATTATTGCTATTTGAACAAATGTGACAGCTATGGATTAAACCCAAATCAATAAAAGAGTTCCTTTCAGTTCAATGAGATTTTGATTATCTTTTATTTTTCTTCAAATTTCTTAATTGCAACAGAAGCATTACGTTAATCTTCGTTTTGACTATGCAGCATATTTGTTTTTGTGGTTAGATATTAAGACAATAGACATTTATTCATTGAATGTCTCTAGAAAGTTCATTTTTTCATGTTTTCTCACACTTTGTGTTTATAAAAAATGTATTAAAAACCAGATAAAATCTGTAAAAATATAATGCACGCTACATTAAGGTATTGGGAACCTGAGGAAATGGGTTTTTTTAAAAAATATATTTTGTCTTAATAAAAGAGTACTAGTGTTTTATGCTTCTGTAAATAACGGTTTAGTCTCTGTGAATGGGAAGTTAGTGTAAAATGGGCAGAGGATTATAAACAAAGTTATCATAAACTAATGATAAACGACAGCTTGTCTTTTCTACTATAGCGAGGGTCCAGCAGTCATTACAGGGTTAACTTGGAGTTCCGGTAACAACTGAGTCTGCAATTTGTGAAGCTCCTCCCACATCCACTGACTACCCAGATCTCAGACTCAGTCGTTCTGGTTAGACCTATTTTGGCTGAGCTGGGAATTATTCTTTAAATTAGATATAATTCCTTCTGGTAGTTAGATCTTTCCTTACTTGCAGAATTGCAGAGGTCCCAGGAATCTGGTTGAGCTCTGCTTTCTCCAGCGAGATGGGCTCATGCCCAATACTACTGAGGACCACTTTTTAGAGTGGTGGGTCTGCAGGCTGGCAGGCCCAATTGGTGTCCCTGGGTTATTGCTCCATACGCTTGCTGGCTGTGGCTTACTCTGGACTCAGTGGGCCTGGAGAATCACCAGTCCATGTGAGGCTTCTCCAGAGGTCTTTGTAGGCAGCACTGGAGCTTGGTAAGCCCGTTCCTGCTCACTTCGGAGGGTTTTTTTGGGTGTTTCCCCCCCCCACCTTAAAGGAGCCTTGCCTTTGCAGAGGTTTTAGTAGCTTTTTGTGGCGGTGGCCATTTTGTTTTCCTTTGTGGCAGTGGCCATTTTGTTTTCCTTTGTGGCGATGGCCATTTTGTTTTCCTTTGTGGCGGTGGCCATTTTTTTATTTTATTTATTTTATTTTATTTTATTTTATTTTATTTTATTTTATTTTATTT
>WNWU01000007.1:15625202-15653708 GCA_012654045.1 Ptyas mucosa | reverse complement strand
TTTATTTTATTTTATTTTATTTTATTTTATTTTATTTTATTTTATTTTATTTTATTTTATTTTATTTTATTTTATTTTATTTTATTTTATTTTATTTTATTTATTTTATTTTTATACCGCCCTACTCCCGAAGGACTCAGGGCGGTGAAATAGAAATAAAATTGAATTAAATAGTATTGGCCCAGACAGACAGATTAAAACCCCAATCAATTTAAAACCAAATATTTAATTTAAATATAAAAATATTAGAAAATATTTAAGATATTAAAATTATTTAAAATTATTTAAAAGAGGGAGAAGTTAGGCCAGGCCCGCCTGGTGAAATAAAAAAGTCTTTAGGGCACAGCGGAAGGTGCACAGATCCGGGATCCTCCGTATCTCTGGGGGGAGCTCATTCCAGATAGTAGGTGCCCCCACAGAGAAGGCTTTCCCCCTGGGGGCTGCCAGCCGACATTGTTTGGCTGACGGCACCCGGAGGAGTCCCTTTCTATGGGAGAGTACCGGCCGGTGGGAGGCTATTGATGGTAGTAGGCGGTCCCGCAAGTACCCGGGTCCTAAGCCATGGAGCGCTTTGAAGGCGGTAACCAGAACCTTGAAGCGCACCCGGAAGACCACCAGGAGCCAGTGCAGCTCGCAAGGAGGGGTGTTACATGGGAGTGCCACGTCTCTCCCGTTACCACCCATGTAGCCACACTCTGCGCCAGTTGGAGCCTCCAAGTGCTCCTCAAGGGAAGTCCCATGTAGAGAGCATTACAATAGTCCAGGCAAGAGGTGACGAGGGCATGAGTGACCGTGCGTAAGGAGTCCCGATCCAGAAAGGGACACAACTGGTGAATCAGGCGAACCTGATGAAAAATCCTCCCAGTCACAGCCATCAGGTGCTCTTCTAAAGACAGCCGTGAATCCAGGAGGACGCCAAGTTGCACGCCCTCTCCGCAGGGGCCAGTGATTCACCCCTGATAGTCAGCGATGGCACCAGCTGACTATATCGGGATGTCAGAAACCACAGCCACTTGGTTTTGGATGGGTTGAGCCTGAGCCTGTTCCTCCCCATCCAGATCCGCACGGCCTCCAGACACCGGGACATCACTTCAAGGGCATCGTTGGGGTGGTCTGGGGTGGAAATTTACAGCTGGGCATACTGATGGTATCTCACCCCAAAACCATGGATGATCTTGCCCAGCGGCTTCACATAAACGTTGAACAGGAGGGGCGAGAGGACCGACGCTTGTGGCATCCCGCATATGAGGGGCCTCGGGGTCGACCTCTGCCGCCCCTGTCAACACCGACTGTGACCTGTCAGAGAGAAAGGAGGAGAACCATTGCAACACAGTGCCTCCCACCCCTAATTCTTCCAACCGGTGCAGCATGATACCATGGTCAATGGTATCAAAAGCCGCTGAGAGATCTAACAGGACTAGGACAGAGGAGCACCCCCTGTCCCGAGCCCTCCAGAGATCATCAACCAACGTGACCAATGCCGTTTCCGTGCTGTACCCGGGCCTGAAGCCCGACTGGAACGGATCCAGATACGTCGTTTCATCCAGGTGCTGGGAAAGCTGTTGCGCAACCACACTCTCAACAACCTTCGCCAAAAAGCGAAGGTTGGAGACTGGACGATAATTTACCAACATTGCCGGGTCCAGGGAAGGCTTCTTGAGGAGGGGCCTACCCTCCAAGGGGTCCTCCCGCGCTTCCTGGTGGAGCAGGGAGCTGGTCACCCTAAAGAGGGCGGCCGGGCGGTTATCTGATGACGCAATAAGAGCAGCAAAGAGTCAGATTCAGAACGACTGGCCCTCCAATTACTCTCTAGGTGTCTTCTCCGGCGCTTCAATACCCTCAGCTCCTCAGAGAACCAAGGAGCCAATTGTGATTGGCACGACCCAATCCAGAGCTCCAATGGCCACCCTATCCCAGGCGGCCACTAGGTCTCCGGTCGAGGGTGTGTGCCAGAGCCCCAGGAAATGGCCCAAGGTCCATCTGGAACCTATCAGGTTCCATCAGGCACCTGGGGCGGAACCACCTTGCCGGCTCCGCCTCCCTGCGGCGGGGTGCAGCGGTTTGAAGGTCGAGATGAAGGAGAGAGTGATCTGACCATGACAAGGGCTCGATGACTAAGTCCCCTATCTCAAGATCACTCATCCACTGTCCAGAGACAAAATGCTGGCATTGCACAGCATCAGCCGAAGGTCTGGGTCCTGAGGGCCTAAGCAACCTGGGGAGCGGGTGGAGCCTTGGGGGCCGGAGCACGCCACCGCTCGTAAACAGCGAGTGCGCACTCCTCTAACACGATATGGCCCCCTGCTCCTGCCATATCTACCCCTCCCACCTACAGTACTGATGTTTAACACACTATCCGGACGAGCTATTACCCGCCCTCGACCCCGGGTCCCCTGCCCCCCACGCCGCGCTTCATGGCTCGACCCAACCCTCCCCCTTGTGGGTTCTCCCCCATACCCACAACCCAAGTTCCAAACTGACCCTCCCCCTCCCTGGGACCCCTTAAAAATTTGGCTAAAAATTTCCATAACAAACCCCTTAATCCCTTAGTTTTCGCATGCCACCGCTCTGGGCCCCAGGACCCGTCCTTGCGGTGGGCCCTCGAAAATGATGAGGGCCACATCTGCGAGGGGGGGAATCTCGCAGCGTGAGAAGGTCGGCTGACGTGTACATCTCCAAGTGCAACGATTGAGGCACGGAGCTCAAAAAGGGGGACTTTACAAAAGATGTAGCACAGCCCTTTGATCATTGATGTACTATTGGTATCTCTACTGTCCTCCCATGACAGTAGTTGGGTCCTAATTATCTCATCCAATGGGGACGGCCTCCGGCCCGCCCTCTCATGGCAGGGCGCCCAAGTGGCCGTAGATCAAGAAAACTTCTCCCACAGACGGGAATCATGATGTAATATAAAAGAGGACCCCTCAACAGTTGCATCAATTGGCTGCCCCTTGGTCAGAGGTAAAGTTCACCAGTCTCTCAGTCAGTCCGTAAATCACACCAGGGGCCAGAATGTAAAATTGTTGGCATAGTCCATACCCCAGATCACATCCGAGTAAGTCCCGATGAAAAAAAAAGGGGGGAGGAAGGGAAGGGAAAGAAGGGGAAAGGGGAGGAAAATTTTGTTTTCCTTTGTGGTGGTGGCCATTTTGTTTCCTTGTGGCATCGGTCATTTTGTTTTCCTTTGTGGGGGTGACCTTTTTGTTTTCCCTTGCGGGAGTGGCCATTTTGGTCTATACTCCTCTGAGTGCCGGCACAGAAATTTAACCTCTTTCCAGCTGCTTCAACCCCAGCCTTTCTATGTCTTCCAAGCCTCCCTCTCGCCCTTATAAGAGACCAGCTCCTTCTCAGCCCTCAATTTCCACATCTACCCGTTCGGATTCGGGCCATTCTAAAAGGAGCAAGGTTTCTGCTTCCAAAGCCCAGCCTGCTCAGAAAGGGTCTCGATCTAGCGAAAGGGTGGAGGCTCAAAGACATAAGTCTCTGGAAAGGGCAGTTGAGAGAGCAGTTCAGCAGGCCACTAGAGGGGAGTTTCCCCAGTCTCCAGCCATGGAGGCTTCTGCTGTGGAGCCTATTGCTTCTCCTGATCAGTCTGGAATGGCTTCCTGGTCTCCAGATGTGAGCACAATTCCTCCTTCTCAAGCTGAGGCTAATGCTCTTTTTGGGGCTGTTCAGCATTCCCCCCCCTCCTCCCCATATTTTTCCTGTTGTGCAGGTTATAGCTTCCCCTCAGGTGGCCCCTCAGGCTCCAGTTTTAACTCCTCAACAGAAGTCAGTTCAGTCTCCTCCTGAACCTATTGCCACCCAGGGAGAGGCTTCTCTTCCTCCTTCTGGGATGGTTCCTAGCCAACCTCTTGATTTAGCAGCCCTTATTCAAGAGGCTGTGCAGCGGGGCATTGCTGGAGAAAGGCAACGTAGTACTGGATCCTGGGTTTCAGAACAGGCCAGGACTCATGGGGCTTTACTCACTCAGGGTTCTGCTGACCTTGATCAGGCACAAGAGCAGGATTATTCTGGAACCTATGCCAGTCAGGGGTCTGCTACGGGGGAGGAGCTAGATGAGCCTGGTTTATCTGATGATGAAGATCTTTCTCCTGATCAACCTTCATTCGTTGGGTTATTTAAACCTCAGGTTTTCAGATCCCTTCTCCACAAGGCCAAATTAACCACTGGCCTGGGTCTCCCTTCACAGAAGCCTGACTCTTTGGGTGTGGAAGCAGGGGCTTCCTCTTCCTATTTGAGGAACCTACTCCGGAAACGGAGGAAATCCCAGGTCCCAAGATGTTTAAGGATGTTATTACTAGACAATGGTCAGCCCCAGTTTCTGGGCCTAATCCTAGTTCGGTGGACAGACACATTTATAATCTGGATTCTAACATCTCTTCACTTTTGCTGGTTCCAACAGTGGATCCACCTATTGTGGCTCTATCTAATCCTTCAGTGCTCACAGGCCCTCCGGAGGAAGGCTTCCGTCCTGAGGACAAGCGTCTAGAGCACTCCCTGACTAAGGCTCACCAAGCTGCAGCATGGGCCATTTGGGCTTCTTTGGCAGCCTCTTTCTTTAACAGGGCTACCCTTATGTGGGTTAGACAACTGCAGGGTTGCTTACCTTTGTCTGACACTAGGGCTCTCCAGGATATCAATAAAATTATAGCAGCTCTGGAGTATTCTGCTGATGCCACTCTTAACGCCTCCAGATTTGCAGCTAAATCCATTGGTTCCAGCATCACCTCTCGCCACCTTCTTTGGCTTCGCCAATGGCAGGCTGATACTAAGAATAAGTGGCGTTTGGCATCTTCCTCATATTCAGGGAACCTTCTCTTTGGTCCTCCTCTTGAGCCCTTGCTTATCGAATCCAAGGATAAGAGGAAAATCTTGCCTAGCTTGTCCCGAAGGTCAGAAGGTCGTCCTTCCCCTTCTTCCTTTTGGCCCTTTCGGAACCGCCCCCTCGAGTTTTCCTTCCTCCAGGTTCCAGAGATTTCAATCTCCCAGGCAAGATAGATTCCAGGACAGGCAATTGGGTGCTGGATTCCGCGGCCAAAGTCGCAAATCTTTCAGAGGGGGGAGGGGTCGTTCTTCCCGCAGGTTTCGCTGACTCTTTGCCTGACCCTCCCATAGGAGGCCGCCTGGCACTCTTTGCCAGCCAATGGGAGGCGTCGACCTCGGATGCCTGGGTCATGGAGACAGTCTCCCAGGGACTATCTTTAGAATTTCTCTCCGCCACCCCCACGTATTCAACATCTGGGGGCCATAATAGATTCCATCCAGGGCAAGGGGATTCTATTTCGGACTGGTAGTTCCCCCCCAATAGAGGTTCTGCTTTGGCATGTCCCTGTAATGACTGCTGGACCCTCGCTATAGTAGAATGGACGTTGTCTTACCTGAATGTCCTTTCTGTGTAGCAGAGGGTCTAGCAGTCATCCCCACCCTATCCGGTCCTTCTTCTTCTTCTTCTTCATATTTCGTGGTGGTGGTGGTGGGGTTTCTTTCTGTTCTTTGTTGTGGTTTCCCAGCTCAGCTATTCGGTCTGCAGAATCTTCCTCGTCAGAAATCTGGGTAGTCAGTGGATGTGGGAAGAGCTTCACAAATTGCAGACTCAGTTGTTACCAGAACTCCAAGTTAATCCTGTAATGACTGCTGGACCCTCTGCTACGCAGAAAGGACGTTCAGGTAAGACAACGTCCATTTTCACATACAAATCTTATACATTAAATATAACATCATCATCCAGACGTCAGTTGTCTTTGAATGAAAATTGCTGAACCTAGCATTAGTAGCAAGACAGGATCATATGTCTGCTCTTGAAGAACCAGAATCATGACTGAACTATAAGTGATAGAATACAGTTATTTGTAACTATGTCATACTGCAAAACATGATATTTCTAAACAACTGGTTTATTCGTCTCTTTTATTTTTTATTCCTTCTGTCTATGGTTGTTTATATATTTTGTTTAATGTTTAATATAAAGTACATAAAAATTGTAGTTGAGAGAAAAGGAAGAGAGGAGAATCAGGAAGAGGAAGAGGAATGAAAGGCAGGGTGGTTTAGTCTAAATTATATATTCAGTAAGAATGCCACTGCATATAAAGGCAGAGACCAGGGAAGTTGAAGGATACTTAGTTGAGTGAGAGATACCACAAGCAGAATGTTCTAAATTGGGGCATTTGTGAAAGGGAGATGGCATCATATTTTCAAAATTGTGTTCTTTTCTATGTGCATTGTACATACAATTATTCCATGGGTGTAGCTTCAGTTACATGATTGTGTCTCACATCGTCTTTTTGATGTCCCACGGTCCAAAATACTTACCTGTCTCAAGGATAGGCTGTTTCTCAGATTACCTTAGCTTTGTAGCCTAATCTGGACCAGTTGTACTTGGGTGGGAACTGGGAGCTTTTTGCATTTAAGTTTCTACCTGATTCTACTTCTGCAATGATTTCCACTACAGGCTACTTTGAATATTTGCAGTATTTCCAAATAATGTTGCAGGAAACTGCTTGGACCAGACAATAATATTTGCTTTACTCCAAATCTCAACTGCCAGTACAAAACATGCTTCATCCAAACCAACCTGTAACTGAAAATACATCTTTGCTTAAAAAGTTTCATTTGAAACATCCTTAATTTAGTTTTATCCTTGAGGGACAGGGATTGAAACTATAATATTAAATAACCGATGTTATTAACCAGTCTTTCTGGACTGATTAATTACTTACTTCTTCATCGTTTTCTTTATTGATCATTTGAAACACTTATTGTTGTGGTCTTAATACAAAGATGTGGCAAACTTAACCAATGCAAACTAACAAGTTCTAAACAGATTAAACAAGAATAAGTATTGGTTTTAAAAGTCAGGACCAGGATTTTGAATTTTATTCATATATAAATAGTCAATGAGCCTGTTTAAATATTATTGTGATAAATTCTATCTGAAGACTCCAGTCAACAGTTCTCTAGACTAACAAAAACATTTGAGTAGATTTCAAAGAAAGCATAATACAATATAATTATATATTACAATTATAATACATAATACAAAAAGATGGTAACTATAGCATAAATAATATTTGCCATGATATATATCTTAGATATTTGAAGAACAAATATCTTGGTGATCTACTCATAGATACTAGAAAATGCTGTGTGCCACAGGTATTGATAAAAAAGTCAGCATATTAATCTATGAACACCCACAAATTAAGAACATTATGCTTTAGGGCAAATACAGCCTGATCCAAAATCAGCAAAATAAAGTTCCCTAGTTTTCTGAAGCTAGTACTAAAACCTTATAGTTTGAATACACATTTCAAAGTGGTAGTCACTTAGCTACCAAATAGCTCTTCTCACCCAAAGGAGCGCTCAAGAACTTTAGATAAAAAGACTTAATATACAGAATACAGCTCTATTCAAAGAGGTTTGTTTGAAAATAGAAGTCATAGACTAAAACTGGAACAATTATTTAGGCAAATCCCACTTCTTGTTCAAGAGTGGAATCCAAATTAAAGATTTCCCAACTGAGAGCTTGCAATTGTTGCTTGCACATATCGGTGTGAGTTTCCTACTTCTACAGATACTTGCCATTTTCACAAAGGCCTCTTTTCTACTTATATTCTTTATTTGCATGGATGTCAAGGAAAAGGATAAATATAACACATTGCCATCATACTTGTATAATGCCTAAAGAGGGTTTTATTGGTTTGGGGTCTTAATTTCACAAATTTCAAACATCAGTACAGCTGAAAAAGTAGAAAAGTATTAGGGAGAATTTTCTACTTATTCAGATGTATTGATGTTTGAAATTATTTATATGCATTTTAATAATTTTTATTCAAAATATTTGGCCTTATCTTGTGTTTTCATTGATAAAATATACAGCCTGAGACACAAAAACAAATACAAACACAAACACCTATCAACACCTTTTTGGTACAATATCATAGAATAAGAGTTATAATCAAAGCATTCCTGTTCCAGAACTGCAGAAATTAGCAATTTGCTCATAGAATTCTCAGATTATCTTTTCTGGCATGTAATTTAAGAGACTATCTTAATTAATGGTATTATAAACTGCTTAGAACAGGAGTGTCAAACTCATGTTGTCACGGCATCATGTGATGTATCGGAACATTTTTCCCCTTTGCTAAACCGGGCATGGGCATGGCCAGCGCGTGACGCATCTGGCCCATGGGCTGGGAGTTTGACAACCCTGGCTTAGAAGATCCAAGGTCATGCTCCCTCCTCCCAACTCCTCTACTTTAGGATATCAAGGAGACAAAGGCAAAACACAGAAGATTGACTCCAGATAATGGCAAGAAAGACATTAAATGACAATATTCACTCAGGCATCTTCTCCCAATCTTTTTTTTTTTAATGATTGAGTAATTAAGAGACACGTTGTGCTATTGATTCAGCATTAAAGCAAAAACTGATTAAATATTTGAAAAATCTTCATCTGTAAACAAGGTGACCTTTTCCCAGGAGAATCTTCACTTTGATTACAGGAACTAGGTCGTATAGATTTCATAGGTAGTCCCAATAATTAGCAAACCCCCTGTTGTAGTAAGAATCATCAATGGGACACAGAGAACTGTCACAGTATTAATATTTTCATACTAGAAGGCTTAAAATTCCAAGGCTTCCTATTATTTCCTACATCAATAGGACTCAGATTAGAGAGGCAAGTATACTTAGAGAGTAAATCCACTTGAACTCAATGGATTTTCTACATAATAAATTCTATATTGCTTTTCGAAGCTAGGAGAACAAAACAGATTGATTATGTGATATTTTTGAAGGAAGGAATAAAAAACTTTATAGCCCACCATATGCATATTTATACAAAACAACAACACAAAAAGTTTCTCTCTCTCTCTTGCTCTCTCTCTCCATTTCAATGTACATTTTTCTTGAATTATAAACTCATGAAGATATATTCAATATCCTTAATACTATAGTCACATACATATGGATTAGTATTTGTCACTGCAAAACAAAACAAACCAGATGATATTTTTTTCAGTCTAAAATATATTTAAACATGATTATAACAGAAGTAGTAGAAATAACAGTTTATACTTCCCAGTTTAAACAGTTCAAAATGGCTACTATTTATCCAAAATAAAGATAAACAAATATATTCATCACCAATATAGTGTTTAGTTGTTACTACCATGAAAAATTCATCACAAGGATTTGTCAGAGTTCCTATTAATCTTACTGTTCTATTCGAGCTCTCTATATAAAGTGTGCAATTGCCGCAAACGACAGTGGCAGTTTTGAATTAACTTTCTATAGAACTTGACATAATTCTGATAAATAAAATATTTTATGAACATGATTTTTGATGTAGTCTCAGATTTGAAAATGTCAATTGCTTATGTGAGGAAAAAAGATATGATGATCCTTACATTGAATACTAATATGCGTAGGCGATTGATCTTGTCAGAGATGGCAAGTCAATCTTTTATTTATTTGTGTGTCACAGGCACTTTTAGGCTAACTCAATGAATCTAAGCAGTTTATAATGCAGAAATACAGCATCATAAATATACAGCAAAATATACCAAAGTTATTTATAATGTTATAATATAACTGTTAATAGTAAGCAACATCATCATTCATCCAAAATATTTCCTCTTATTTTTTCCACAGCAATCCCCTTCGAAAATGCTAGAACTTCCCAAGCCATTTGAATATGAAAAATGAGGGCACAATTGTTACATCTTATAGCATTTAATATATTGGTGGAGTTCTAGTTCAGTAATCAAGAACATTTGTGTACCATAAATTGGGGGTTATTATAAAATCATGCATTTCTATTCAAATATTTCCTAGTACAACTGTTATTGTAATATAGTAATGTAGAAAACTTAATGGTAAGTCAGATCATTGCTCATCTGTCTTAAGGTATTCTATACCACCTAGTATCCATTCTCAGGCTTAAAGATATGGGTATATGCCCTGTCTCTGCATGATAAATTTGAACCTGGGATCTTCTCTCAAATCATGTATCAACCAGGGGTGAAATTCAGCTGGTTCTATCCGGCTTGAGTGAACCAGTAGCGGCAGCTGCTGTAGGCTCTGCCCACCTGTGCGGATGTCATGATGTCACTTTATTGCAATGATTTTAAGCCTCTGCAAATGCGCAGAAGGCTTTGCGCATGCATTAACGACACAGCATGCACACATTTACAGACCAGTAGGGAAAGTAAGTAAATTTCACCCCTGGTATCAACTATTGAACAATCATCTTTCTTGAATTTGGGAAAGGCACATAAACCTGACATTCCTTTTTGGCTAAATCCTGTGTTAATAACATTTCTTCATTAAAATTTTCACAGCCACATATTTGCTAAGACATTTATTATTAGCAATCTGCTATGTGAAGATCTGTTGAGAAAGTACTTA
Source organism: Ptyas mucosa (assembly GCA_012654045.1). Lineage (NCBI taxonomy): Eukaryota > Metazoa > Chordata > Lepidosauria > Squamata > Colubridae > Ptyas > Ptyas mucosa. The sequence continues at coordinate 15,643,298 of WNWU01000007.1, read as the reverse complement.
CTGCAGTAATAATTAACATATAACATGACATAGATGACCATAGGACAAAGCATACTTTTATCTATATAAATTGAGAATGGCTATACAATTTTCAGCAAAAAGGGCAAAAGACTCTATTTTACTGAATCGTTGAATATGCATAATGAATTAGATATTTGCATAGATTCAGCTTTATAAAATTTAAATGATTAATCTCTGGAGACTAATCAGCATGTATAATCAATTAATTGCAATAATTTTTTAGATTGTTCATATTTTTCTAACCAATAAAGATTTCTTAATATCTTAAATTCTTAATATCAGAATTGATTAAATCTTCTAGAAATTTTTCAGACACAAATTCTGGAATGAATAGATATAAAAAATACCAGCACATTTTTACACAGTGTTACAGAATTTTTTAGATGCATTGGCTATACAAATAAAGTAATAACAAAATTGAAAAAAAAAAAAAACCTCAGTAAATTAAGACAAATCCTGACTTATGCATAAGAGAAGGGGAAATAGTGATGTCTTGCCTGTTTAAGCATCAACTACTAGAACTTTCGTTGTAGTTATCTCCCTCGTGATTTGAATATCCATACTTCAAACATATAAAGAAAATGTATTGATACATAATTAAAAATAAACAAATTTCTTAATCACTTTATGTGTCATTTAAATGCAAAATCTTAAGAAATATTTCATGACTTGTTTTTCCCAGTGCCTCAGATTTTTTAGGAGCAAACTAAACCAAACCCTCAGAATAAATGGAGCAATGATAATAATAATAATAATAATAATAATAATAATAATAATAATAATAATAATAATAATAGAACAATTGACTTTTTATTTGACCATCCCCACATTATCCAGTTGCAGCCTATGTCTTTTCTTATCTGATCAAACCCGAGGCAGTATCTCTTCAAATTTTCAATGTCTCACCTACCATAACAATTATTCCAATTGACTGGCTCTTTTTGGATCTGTGAAGAAAACCCTACCTGAGCACAGATGCATATCTGTATTTACAGATACTTTACAGTATTCTGTAAAGTGAATGGGCATTCCAAAACCTAGTAAATGATCAACAATGTCTTTGCGGCTATCTGATTTACAATAGTAACCAAGAATGACAACAAACTGCCATTTCTGGACATCCTTGTAACCAGAACCTCCAATGGCCAACTCCTAACATGGGTGTACAAGAAGGCAACACACACAGTTCAAATCTTCAACTTCCACAGCAACCACCCAAAATGCCATAAACAAAGCTATGTCAGAACAATGTTTGGGAGAGCCAAATCCCATTGCAACACCACAGAATCCAGATCAGGAGAACAAAAGCACTTATACAAATTATTGCCTATATACAACAACAGAAACACATGAAGCAACACAACTACCAGACATATCATAATCCCCTATGTGCAAAATGTTTCAGAAATGATGGCAAGATTGCTGCACCAACACCACCTCACAGTAACCCACAAACCAACCTCAACCCCCTTGTTGAATGGACCTTGTTGAAACCAAAAGGGCAGGCAGAAACAAACCAAAGATCAAGCATTGTATATCAGATCCAATGCAGTAACTGCGAGAAGCACTATGTCAGCCAAACAGGAAGAAAACTACCAACCGGACTGCACAAACACTTCCTGACCATCAAGAGACATGATCTAACACTGCGCATGCCCGAAGATGGCGGTTTGTGACTGAGGCTCCCGATGCCTGGGGCAATGTAGGGCCGTTTTGGATTCCTCAAGGGCCGAATTTTCTTTTGTGAGCCCTCAGCCCAGCAAGAGAATATGGAGGACAGACTGTTGTGATCTTTCCGGCTGTCCTGGGTCATCTTTGTGGTCGCTTGGAGCTGAAGAGCGTCGCGGGATTGTGGCGACGCTGACGGGAGGCTTGGATAGGCCGGGCGATGCTTCCTGCCTCGGCGTTTCCCCGGCATTTCTCCAGCGGTCCCCTTGTGACGGCCGAAACAGGGGTGGGAGGGTGGTGGCGATGGCGATGGTATGTTGGAGCATCGCTGCCCCCCCTCGGAAAAACGTTGGTGACCAGCAGCGGTGGTGACGTGGTTGGGGTGGCGTTTTTTCTTTCGCCTCGATATCCCCCAGCAACGGCCAGAACGGGGGGGGGTATGACGGAGATGGTGGAACATCCCCCCCGAAGGGAAGCTCAGGGCTACCAGCAGCGACGGCGACGTAGGGCTGTGGTGGCAACGAGTGAAATGGTGCCCGCTGGGGTGCCCGCTGGGGCGCCACCGAGGGAGGCTAGCACGGCCATGCCTGAATTTTCTCGAACTTGTACAAACAGTCCTAACCTGCTGTGGAGGAGAGAGTGCAAATCATCGATTTGGAGCTCGCTGGTTGGTGGCTTTATTGAAGACTGAGGAGTTAAGGGGGGGAAGAAGATCTGGGGGAGCCGGGAAGAGCTGGAAGATGGTGTGGATTATCCCACCCCCTTTTGGTCAGTCTCTACCCTCTTCCCTTCCCCCCTTCTCTTCCCCTTTTCTTTTTTGCCACGGCCTGGCTCATGGGCGTGGCCTGGATTACTATCTCCCCAACCAGACTTTTTCTGCACCTGGTCTTAAGAGCTCCTTGTATGCCCACAGCTGACCCCCGGCTTCCGGCAATTCCTTCGGCCCTATTGACATTAACATCTACTTGCTGTGAGGAGAGATGTGAACCTGGGCGGGGGCATCGAGGGAGTCATCTTTGTTGCAGCTGCCGTTGTATAAGATCTGCTGTCACCGGCCACCGTGAGAGGGTGTCCGGGTCATTGCTTTCTGGACAGCTGCCTGAGACTCCTCTCCACTGTCGTGAGAGGACAGTGGAGTCCGATCTGACCCCTGCCGAAATGGTGAACTCTCTCCCTTGGACTTTTTAAAATCATCATCAGGAATCCTTGGCCTCTTTCCATCTACCCCAGACAGACTTTTGGAACCTTTTTGGATAGACTTTGGAACCTAGATGTACACATCCACTGATCTCTTCGTACTGCGAGACTCCCCCCTCTCGCAGGCCTGGCCCTCCGTGTTATCGAGGGCCTATCTTGATGACGGGTTTTGGAACCCCGAGAGATGGCATGCAGCGAAGAGGGGGTTGAGGGGGTTTTTATCAAAATTTTTAAAGAAATTTTTAAGGGAATCGGGGAGGAGGGATGGGAATAATGATTTTTTTAAGGGGAACCGGGAGGAAGACCGAAGGGTTTGGGGGGGGCAAACCCTTTAAGGTTAAAGCCAAGCCCGGCACAGGGAGACGGTTTGGAGGGCGCAAAACGAGGGATGGGGGGGGCTGAAGGACCACCCGAAGGAGGAATTTGCCATCAGCACGGTAAATGGGAGGGGCAGATATGGCGGGAGTAGGGGACCATATCATATACAGGGGGCGCGCACTTGCTGTTTGAGAGCAATTGCACGCCCCGGTCCCCAAGACTCTACTCAGATACTTGGTGGCTTAGAGACTCAGGACCTGGGCCTCCGGCTGATGCTATGCAATGCCAGGTCTGTGGTAAATAAGGCCCCCCTCATCTATGATCTTATACAAGAGGGGGGTGCAGACCTGGCAGCTATTACTGAGACTTGGTTGGGCCCGGAGGGAGGGGTCCCCCTGGTTGAGATATGCCCACCGGGTTTCAGAGCGTTCCATCAGCCGAGGGCCCAAGGGAGGGGCGGGGGGGGTAGCAGTGATTATTAAAGAAGATCTCGGTGCGAGGGAATCCACTGTGCCACAGATAGCCGGATGTGAGACCCTCTTTGTGAGATGGGGCCTTGGGGTTCAGATGGGCCTGTTGCTTATGTACCTGGCTCCCTGCCACGTGGCAACGGCCCTGCCCGAACTGCTCGACGTGATAGCCGCGGTGGCAGTTGATACACCCAGGCTTATGGTTATGGGTGATTTCAATCTGCCATCCGTTGGTGAGACGTCTGAGATAGCTCGGGAGTTCATGGCTTCCATGACGGCCATGGACCTGACCCAGTTAGTTCATGGCCCCACTCACAGAGGGGGTCACACCCTGGACTTGATTTTTGTCTCTGGCCAGTGGCTGAGTGAGTCTGTTATAGGGGATATAGACATGAAACCCTTGTCATGGTCAGACCACTCGCTCCTTCGCCTAGATCTTCAAACCGCTACATCCCGCCACAGGGAGGCGGAGCCGATAAGATGGGTCCGCCCCAGGCACCTGATGGATTCTGATAGATTCCAGATGGAGCTTGGGCCATTTCCTGAGGTTCTGGCACACGACTTGGTCGGGGAGCTGGGGGCGGCCTGGGATCGGGCCTCTAGCGGGGCCTTAGACCGAGTCATGCCTTTGCGGCCTCTGACCCGGTGCCGATCCCTCATGGCCCCTTGGTTTACTGAGGAGCTGAGGGAGATGAAGCGCCGGAAAAGACGCCTAGAGAGCGGTTGAAGGGCCAGTCTTGCCGAATCTGATCGAACACTGGTAAGGCTACATATTAAAGCCTACCTAGTGGCGATAAAAGCGGCAAAGTCTAATTACTTTTCCGCTCTTATTGCGTCATCAGAGAATCGTCCGGCGGCCCTGTTCAGGGTGACCCGCTCCCTGCTTCAATCGGGAGTGAGGGAGGACCCCCTGGAGGGCAGGGCTGAGGATTTCGGACGATATCTGTATGACAAAATCGCTCAGATCCGACAGGATTTGGACTCTGACTGGGTAGATCCGGGCGGGATGACGAGGAATAGTCTTGAGAGCGTTATCTGGGAGGAGTTTGACCTTGTGGCTCTGGATGACGTGGACAGGATTTTGGGGAGACTTAATGCGACCACATGTTTATTGGACCCGTGTCCCTCCTGGTTAGTACTGGCGTCCCGGGAGGTTACACGAGGCTGGCTCCAGGGAATTATTAACGCTTTGTTGAGTGAGGGTTACTTCCCCGCCACCTTGAAGGAGGCGGTGGTGAGGCCTCTCCTCAAGAAGCCCTCCCTGGACCCGGCAATATTGGCTAACTATCGTCCTGTCTCCAACCTTCTCTTTGTGGCGAAGGTTGTTGAGAGTGTGGTTGCACGACAGTTCCCACAATTCCTGGAGGAAACGTCCTATCTGGATCCGTTCCAGTCGGGTTTCAGGCCTGGTCACAGCACGGAAACGGCATTGGTCGCGTTGGTTGATGATCTCTGGAGGGCCCGGGACAGAGGTTGTTCCTCTGTTCTGGTCCTATTAGATCTCTCAGCGGCTTTTGATACCATCGACATGGTATCATGCTGTACCGGTTGGAAGAGCTGGGGATGGGGGGCACCGTTTTACGATGGTTCTCCTCCTTTCTCTCCGACCGGTCGCAGTTTGTGTTGACAGGGGGGCAGAGGTCGACCTCAAGGCCTCTCATTTGTGGAGTGCCACAAGGGTCGGTCCTCTCGCCCCTTCTGTTCAACATTTATGTGAAGCCGCTGGGTGAGATCATCCGTGGTTTTGGGGTGAGATATCATCAGTACGCTGACGACACCCAGCTGTACATCTCCACCCCAGACCACCCCAACGATGCCCTTGAAGTGATGTCCCAGTGCCTGGAAGCTGTACGGATCTGGATGGGGAGGAACAAGCTCAAGCTCAACCCCTCCAAGACTGAGTGGCTGTGGTTCCCGGTTTCCCGATATAGCCAGCTGACGCCATCGCTGACTATCGGGGGCGAGTCTTTGGCCCCCGTGGAGGGGGCGTGCAATCTGGGAGTCCTCCTGGATACGCAGCTGTCCTTAGAGGAACATCTGACAGCTGTGGCCAGGGGGACCTTTTATCAGGTACGCCTGATTCGCCAGTTGCGCCCCTTTCTTGATCGGGATTCCGTGTGCACGGTCACTCACGCCCTCATCACCTCTCGCCTGGACTACTGTAATGCTCTCTACATGGGGCTCCCCTTGAGGAGCACCCGGAGGCTCCAACTGGTCCAGAATGCGGCCGCGCGGGTAATTACGGGGGCTACATGGCGCTCCCACATAACACCACTCCTGTGCGAGCTGCACTGGCTCCCAGTGGTCTTCCAGGTGCGCTTCAAGGTGTTGGTTATCACCTTTAAAGCGCTCCATGGCATAGGGCCCAGTTATCTACGAGACCGCCTTCTGCCACCGACAACCTCCCATCGACCCGTGCGCTCCCACAGAGAGGGTCTCCTCGGGGTGCCATCAGCCAAGCAATGTAGGCTGGTGACCCCCAGGGGGAGGGCCTTCTCTGTGGGAGCTCCTACCCTCTGGAATCAACTGCCCCCTGAGATAATCCATGACCTCCGTGCTTTCCGCCGGGCCCTTAAAACATTTTTCTTCCAACAAGCCGGGCTGGCCTAAGCAAAGCCTTTTAAATGATTTTAAAGCGGGGTGTTTTTTAAATTTCTGGGCCAAATTTAGATATTCTTTTTAATTGGTTTTTAATTGTTTATATTATGTGTTTTTACTTGGCTGTACACCGCCCTGAGTCCCCAGGGAGAAGGGCGGTATAGAAATCTAAAAATAAATAAATAAATAAAATGATCCTCTATCCCTCATGTCCGTCCATGAAGACTCAAAAGGACACAAATTGAATATAACCAGGACCACAGTTGTAATCCAGGTAAACTCAAGGAGAGAAAGGGAATTTCTGGAAGCCTGCGTTTTCCACCAATAAATCACTAAAAAGACACATTGATATCGACCCAATCTATCAACCACTTAGAATGAAAGAACAACATCAACCATGATCCCGAAGGCAGCATTTAAAGACCAATCAATGGTCATGCTGGAAACAAAGTTATAACTTGACAGATCACAAGAAATTGGACCATATCACACACAGCGGATCAAATTAACCCAAAACCAGACCATGACATCATCAGAAGTCATCTGAACAACAACAATAACACTAATTTAAATCACACAGACGGAACTTAAAACCAAGGACTATGACTCAGCAACTACAGCCAGCCAATCACACAACCCAAAATGAGACCAGGACTCAAAGATATTTAAAGGCCAATGTTCCCCCAGACAAGCATAATCCAAAGTGCACTGAAGATGTCTCCTCGAATGGGGACAAAATGTTTGCAACCAAATCGTCAAGCTCAGAGCTCACACCAACAACTTATTTCCCATTATTACCCTCTTCAGGCATTCAAAAATTATAAGACAGGCAGAGATGCAAATTTCTACTACCTCTCCCTGCACTGATGGGAAACATCTAAAATACATGGATGCCTACATTCAGGCATGGATCTGGAACACAGTTTGTATAGCATTCTCTATTAAATGAACCACTGTAGATATATTCTCTACCTTTACCTACATTTAAATATTTACTGTCAAAAAGGCAATCAAGACTGAAAGCCTGGAGAGTTCATTCATGTCATGATTATTTAAAAATTTTAAACCCCAGAAAAAGACTAGAATAATATTGTTCTATTGTCTCCTTTTTAGCTTTTTACTGAAAATTCTTATTTACACAGTAAGTTTATATATGTATTTTTGTGACAGATTGCATTCTCCTAAGATGCATAACTTATATACATTCAGTGTTACAGTATTTGTTTTCACTTGATCTATGCATATAGAAACACCTGCATGTTTTTCTATATTATATGCTATACTTGGTATATGTTCATGAATCATTTGCAAACAAGACAGTAAATGAAATTGGTATGGTCAGCCAGCTGTTAAGATGTGCATTTGAGATTTTATTAGAAACCTGAGCACGGTCGGCAGCTGAATCCTAGCAATTACATTTATGGAGTTTAAAAAACATTCAGTTTTCATCTGAATTTCCCATGATTGGAAAACTGAACAGAAATTAATCAGATCTCAGAAACATTGGCTTTATTTCAACTCAATTGTATTTTATTTTTCATTCTGTGTACAACATTTTGATGACTCCGGAGAAATTACTGTGCTTGTGAATTGGTATATTTTGATAACAGTCTCCTCTGTTTATAAAATATTGGAAAAATGAGAATTTTTTACCTTATGAAACTCAATTTTTTAAATTGCAGAAGCTAGTATGCATAGTATACTAGCATTCAAAGTATGTCTCTCTGATAGACACCTTTTTTGGATTCCCATCCAAAAGTCAATTGACAGGACTAAAAACAAAAATAAAAAATATATGTTTATATTAAAATTAAAGTTATGCAACTGGAAAGACATACACATCTCATGAACTGCATAATGAGGATTGTAGTGCTCCTTATAATAGAACCATAATGATTAAAATGTTTGAATATTGAATTGATACTAGAAGAATATGGAATTCATTCACTTCTCTTTGGAAATCTCAAAGTAAGAATAGTATTTTTGGAGAACAATTAGATCATATCTCTTTACAATGTGGCATGAAACAGAGTAAAAGAAGACTGGCTGTTTTATCTAAGAGCGTCTTTGTGATACTATTTTCAGTATGAGGTATAAGAATTTAAAGGCCTAATGTAAAAGACTCAATGTTCTGTTTACTAATTGGACTTGTCAGAGACTACTTTTTGCTAGCAGTTGCTGGACTTTGCTCCAGGTTGAAATTGTTATGTTTAGGTTTTTCTTTTACCTTACGGTTTGCTTATCATTTTGGTAGGGAAGGTGATATATAACACATCATTGTAATTATATTAAGAGTTTGACAAAATGATTCCTGCTACATAAACTCTAGAGGCACATTTCAAAAAAACAGTTGTTCCCAGATCTATGTTTATCTTAGATCATTATTACAGGAGGGGAACAATAGCAGGTGTAAAATTTTGTTGGCTTGATGCTTTTTAACCCCCAAGGAACAAAAAGCCACACTTCACCATTGCACTGTATATATTTGTGTGTGTGCTGCCTGCTTGCAATTCTAATAAGATTCTTTTCTCCTTTATTTTTGTAATTTTCCCATTGACTCCAAGAATAATATTAACATGCAAATGCAGGGAAAGACAGTAGAAAGGAGCTTTGGAGGATAATTGGTAGGAGGAGAGAGATTTAAACCTCTCACTTGCTAATTTTTTTCCTGCAAATGATGTTCTGAAAAAGCACATATTTCAAAAATACAAATGACTCTGTCATTAGGTAGTTCTGCACACTTTTCTATCAGGTATTGCATTCCTTTGATACTACTTTTAATTTTTTGATATTGGATAAATCTAGAGAATACTGTTGTAACCTGGTTCCCTGCATATGTGCTAGATGACAATTTGAAATGGCTCTGAGCAGCATCCGCCAAAAGATATCAACTTGAGTAAAGTTGGCCTGAAGTTTCTTTATAGCAGCAGTAGGCATACATAGCACAATATCTGGATGAATGTATCAAGCTATCCTTAAAGTACAGATGTCAAACTCACGGTGTCACGTTGCCATCATGTGATGTTTTGCAATATTTTCCCCCTTTGCAGAGCTGAGGTGGGCGTGGCCTGGGCATGATGCATCTGGCCCATGGGCTGCCAGTTTGACACCCCTACCTTAAAGGGTTAGCACACAGATGGTCATATTTAGTTTGGTGATTTTTTACATGTCTTTGTACTTACAAAATCTAACAAGTGAATAAACTAATTTGTTCCAGAATTTGACTTTTTTTTTTTGCTGGATCCAATCTGGGTCAGTTACTGGGACCAGAGGTTTAATCTTCCCAACTTTTGGACTCATGCTGGAGTCTATCCTCTGAGAACTTTTCTCTAACAGAATGTCTGTCTGTCTGTCTCTCTCCCTCTCTCTCTTTGATGTTTTTTGAAATAGTTTATACTGCAGAAAAAATGGTTATGAAATCTGAAAGAGTTTAAAGTATAGCATATATTATAGCTAGAAAAAAATTAAACATTTAAATATATCTTGATAAATTAGAAATATAAAATTTTGTTCATATAGTACTCATAATGGGAAATCATTAAAACATATGCTGCTATGTAGGACTTCCAGTGAGGGTATGATGAACATGCTAAAGAAACAGGTACAATATTATAGAGCATATTGCTTATCAGATACAGGATCTGGACCATTAAAATCTCCCTGGAGAATGAGGGATTGTGATATTTCCCACATATATTTGGTGTTTTTTGCTATCTGTTTGTGAGTTGAGTGGCTGGGAGTTAGGGATAGGTGTAATGAAGCTTTATAAAGAATAAAATTTCACCAATCCTGCTTTCTTAATCACTTTGGAATATTTTTAATTGCTTTTACATATAGAGCTCCATAATGACATTTGCATGGTATTTTTTCCTTCAATGGTCTACAAAAAGAAGTTATAAGTATGAGTTTAAAGATTTTTTTTCTCCAGAATTAACAGCGAAAGGACGATAAGACGGTTGATTTAAAACTGGCCAACTCTTCAAATGGAATAAAATAATACTAATATGGGGTGGTTTTATAAGCAAGGCTGAAAAAAGAAAAAAGGCTGAGTTTATAAGCAAAAGATGAAATCCACAATGGGTTCAATGTTTGATTGAAGAACAGAGCCAAATAAGCTATAACAGATTTTGAAAACTTTATTTTAGCATAAAATTATCCATTTATGTTTGTTTATTTATTCTGTTTATTCCCTCCTTCCTATCTATAGAGTACATAGGAAATATGAACCATTTGAAAAAGTAATCAATGTCTTATTAATGGAAGGACATATGGTAAAGATAACTATTTAGTTAGTATAATCCATAGCTTGAGTGCACCATAGTAGAAATGACTAGAATAATGCTATGACTTTACAGTGATGAAGAATTGGAAATTCTCCACTGAGAACAAACATAATTTTAGAATGTGGTTGGAGAATAAAAATATAAATTAGCTATACAGTAGCTACTGTAAGTAGAATACTTAGGAGACTCTTGCTGGTGTATAGATAAGGAACTGAGCTCCTACCCTGGAGTCAGATCAGGCTGGTTATACACATATGGATAAGAGGCAGGTACTGGTGAATAGGTTGTTGAGCATGATGGTTGTGTGGCTGCTGAGTGGTTTAATAGAAAGCAGCCACAGGAAGAATATGTGAGTGTAGTGGGTAACAACAAAGGCACAAGAATTCAAGAATTGAAAGTAGAAAGATGACTCCATTGGGCACTTTGCTGGTGACAGTAGACAGAAATTGGAAAATATCATAGTGGTGAAAATGTCATAGCTGCTTTTTATGAAAAGGAATGGAAATCTGAGACCAATCCTGTGTTCTGGCCTCATCTTGGGGCCAGGGTTCCAGGTCTTGGCAAAAAAATACACGTAAAGTGATGCTGATTGTCAACAAAGAACTAAGTTAGAACTAAGATCTAATTAAACGTGGGTATAAGCTCAAGTTCAAGAATGCTAAATTACATTGCATTAGTAAGAATAGCAAAAATATTATTATTTCTCTTCACTTTATCTCAAATTGCCACACAACAATCTTTTTAAGGTTACCTGAATCTTATTAGAGAATTATGAGCTGGAAGACAGGTTAGTAGCCACTGTGATGAGGTTGTGAATTTTTGGAGGATAAAGTCATACAGATACACATTTTCTCAGAGTTGAATACTACCTGGACATGTCCTAATCAGCTAACAATACTAGTGAGAATAGGAAGAAAGGTAATTATGAACTGATTTGAATCATGGTAATTCCAAGGAAGTGGACAATATTTTCTGTGATGTGGGATCTGTCATGTATTGATTACTTTTTTTATCAGTGACAGATGGTGATGAGGTTAGGAAAGGATTGAAAAAATAGACAAACATTAAATACAAGCATTTGACATCTTGTCTCATAACAAGCAACTTAATCCAATTAAAGAGAAATCTGGGAAAAATGTTTCAAATCTAAGAGGCTCTAAGAGAGATTCTTAAGATACTTCATCTTAATCAACTCTCAATCAATGAGTCTGGAAAATTTCTGTTACAGTTTCCAAGATTCTATATATACCGTACCTGAACTAACATTAACATTTCTTTACAGCAATCTGTGTAGATTTGCTTCCTTAATTTCATCCAATTGTGTGGGATTTGACATTGGACCATTTTGTTAGTGAAAACTACTGAGGAGTAGACAGGAGGGTTAGAGCAAATGACAGAATTACTGTCTTTTTCTCTCATTTTCTACTTGTAAGTTATTATAGTTTCTTCTTTCCCTCCTTAGTGAATTTATTGACAATGGAATGCCTCAAAGTTTTTTCCCAAATATCTAGCTGCCAAACAATTCCAAACAAAACCTCCACTGTCCAGCATCTGAATCTTTTTAACCCAACTCATGCCATCTCCTAATGTTTCCACATTCTCACAAGTTACTATAGACTTTTTCTCCCAATCTTTCTACACATCCCAGGCTCGTCTTAAGACTTGGCAGGCTGTTTTTTCCACTCTGCATGATGGTAACCGTCTGATGTTCTCTCCAGAAGCAGATCTGCAACATCTGAAATATAACATATACACACTGCTCTCTTTCTCCTTTTTATATTCTATATTTAAAGCATGTTTATGTCACTGTACAAGTGCATTCATGTTCCTTTCCCCCCCCCCCCCATTATACAGGGTCTTGGCTTTGTGCTCAATCATCTATCTTATCTAAAAAAAGAAATCTTTGACCTTGGCACAAACCCAGCCACTTCTTTCCAGTCAAGCACTTTACCCTTCCACAGTATGTCCTTTTCTCAAGAAGCCATTACTCAACTCTGTTATTCTAAGTAACTACTGGCCAGTATCCAAGTTTCCCTTTTTAAGTGAGGATGTAAAAAAATGTAGAAAAACCATTTTGGAGAGTTCTGGAAAAAGAGGATTTTATGGTCTCTTTTCAATATGATTTCAGCCTGGAAATTGTATTGATTTTGTATTGGCCAGTCTTATTGACAGGTTTTGTGGACTCATCTGCTTCTGAGGCTGAACAGAAGAACCTCGTGGATTCTAGTACCTGCACAGGGATGGAATTTTTCTTCTGAATTGAAATATATTATTAATTGATCTATATATTTTCAATGTGCAAAATATCAACAATAAGTACCTATTATCTGGAAGTGCATCTTGATTTATACATTTTAAAAAGTAATAAAAAAATCTTTAAGGTAGTTTTACCTCAACACATTAGTCATAAAAGATCACTTGAGTACAATTTTGTTGCACAACATTAGAACCATATATTGTGTTATATTGTGACCCAATAGCTGCAAATGATACAAAATAGTATATTACTACTAATAAAGATGGTGATGAAATAATGTCATTTTCATACGCCTCTTACCATGATTTAGACAAGAGGGAATTTATAATAAAGAATACAACAGAATTTTTCTTTTGGTAAAATATTTTGTTCAAGAGCTTTCCTGTTACCAAAGAGAATTGCCTTCCCCCACCACAATAGTAATTAATGTGTAGTTTCTGCAAACAACTGGATTTTTATCAATCCATATGTACCAGTAAGAAATAATAATGTTTTATGATTTCTAGATATATTTCCCTATTCATTAAATAATAAAATATATAGAACAAACATTTTAAATACCAACTGTGTCAGCTTTTCAAAATGTACAAATCTAGTAGTTGTTTTGGTGTTTCCTGGTACACTTAGATTTAAACGTGGTTAATTTGGCTTAGTATGCCGAGTAAATGAAGGCAATCTGGTTAGCTCAATTTATTATACAAATCCTGATAATTGGTTAATTCATTACATTGTGGGCCTTCCCCATCATCCCCATCAATTTTCCTCTTTATTTTGTGGTAAGGAATTGGGTAAAGTATATATTTAAAGCAAGTGATATAAACAGAGAAGGAAACATTTGTAGAGAAGCTGGGAAGATAACAATAGTCCTGTGAAGTTTGCTTATGATCTCCTTAGCTGAAGCAACTCTTCAGAGATTTCATCATGATTTGCCTAGGTATGTGCCTAGGTACATAAGGAACACTGCTCAGGGTTCCCATTGAAAGTGAATTGGTTTAGGGGGGCTCTGTTGGTTTGTTTATTAAATTTATATGTGGTAAATTTATATGGTAAAAATAAATAGAAAAGCTATTTTTTTTAGAACAATGCACAACAAAAATGTAAAACGATGCAGAAAACCAAAACCAAGGAAACAGATGGGGAGAAGATATTTTTACTCTATTAGAAGGTCTATTAGTAGGGTTCTTCTGACAAACAAACCTGTCAGCCTATTTTATATAATATTGAGGTCATTCAGATCATCAGAATGAAGTACTAGCCGTATGTTTATGATACCTAACTGTACTGCACTCTATAATTGACCTCCAAGGAGTAATCCGTATTCTTGAACATAGTCTAATTTTGACAATGGACTATATTTATTTATTTATTTATTTATTTATTTATTTATTTATTTATTTATCTATTTATCTATTTATTAAATTTATATACTGCCCTACTCCCGAAGGACTCATGGCGGTGAACAGTTAAACGATAAATACATGTGAACCAATTAAAAATACAATTAAATGGTTTAGTTCGGAAATAGAATTAAATTAAACATCTCAAATTTACAGATTCAAAATTTAAAAATTTAAACGTAGTTTTAAACGAGGTTAGGTCAGGCCTGCCTGCTTGAATAGAAATGTTTTGAGGGCACGGCAGAAAGCACGAAGATCCGGGATTATCCATATCTCCGAGGGCAGCTCGTTCCAGATGGTGGGTGCTCCCACAGAGAAGGCTCTCCCCCTGGGGGCCGCTAGTCGACACTGTTTGATTGATGGCACCCTGAGAAGTCCCTCTCTATGGGAGCGTACTGGTCGGTGGGAGGCTATTGGTGGCAGATATATGATAGCAAACTAACTAAAATTAAATGAAGAAAAATGAGATATTGTTGATAAGGAGAAAAATGAACCAAATTAAGGATAATTTTATATTGGGAAGATCCTTGATCTCATGTATTATTGGATTACAACTATCAGCTATATTAAGGAATGTGGTTAGCCAACTGTAACTACTATACCAACTGTAACCCTTTCAGAGTTAGCAAGACTTGGGACAGTGATTTATGCCTTGATTTTGACAACTGCAAGACACTTGATAATAGAGCTATATTTAAAATATGTCTATAATTTGCAGTCAATAGAAAATATGTACCTGACTTATAACTACTGCAAGATACAGGAATTACCTGTATTAAAAGATGTATATGATTACTAGGAACACTTTAAGGAGTTGATGTCTAAAACCAAACTTCATTTTTTTTCCTTTGGAAATTTTTATAAGAATACACAAGGAAACTGGTACATAGTATAATTTATTTGGTACTTTCATAAGTATTTATTACCAACCAAATGCATTTATATTTGCTAAAAGATATGCAAGTAATATTTTTCCATGTTGGGAAATATATCAGTTTCCTTCTAGAGGAAAAAAAATCAAATTATTTGATTCTCATAATTTGTGATCTGGAGCCAGACATAATTATCACAAAAAGCATTAAAGCAAAGTTCATAAAAATCAGTGCAAAACATAATACAGCCCAATGTATTTTTATTCTCCACAAGAGCAATTTATAATACTCTCTGATTCCTTGTTTGTTCATGGATGGCTAAAACGACAATGTGGTCCCTATCTAATACTTCATATATAAAAGAATTATGAATAGGAAATGGATAGATGGTTGCTTTCTGATTTGACTAAAATCCATTAACATCACTTATTTGTTTCAGCTTGTGCCTAGCTTCCTAAAGAGCTTTAAAACTGTGAGGAAGGAAATTAAACTGATTAGTGTTAGATTGTTGGAGAACCTGAAATGCTAAGCAGAATAGATCTATAGCACTGTGTTATGTCATTGTAATTTGATAAACATATATAACTTTCCAGATGCGTGTATGAAATTATTAGCAGGGTAATCAAAAGGAGATTAAATATATAATGATTTCAAACCTCTTTGCCTTTATTATAAGCATTCCATTGAAATGATTGAACTCCAGGTTTGTAAATACATACATAAATGTTCCAAATATGTATGTCTTCTAAATCTTATATATGTGCCAAAAGAATGAACAGTAAACATGTGTGTATTTGTATGTATATTTGGGTACAAGATATTCAAAGCAGATAGCAGATAGATCTGTGAAAAGCTACATTTTACCTCAGTCCAGATTATTGCAGTGATCTGATTCAAAGCATCATCCTGACTTGGAAAATTGAGTTGCTCTGCTTCAGTGCCTTGAATCAAAGTGGGCTAACTCAATTTGTCCAGGTACTTGGATCCTTTGGAAAGGAGTTTCTATAAATGCACAGTGAATGAACAGTGGCCAGACTGGGGTGAGGTAGCCATTCCAAAGAAGTTTCTGATCAAAGGTTTATGGAATCAAAGCCTCCTCGAAGATTTAACCATCCTAACAGCACTCCAATAGATAAATCGAATTTATGTTTTCAACAGCACTAACAGTGACAGCATGTTGATAGAGCACTGAAATATCACAGGGATGAAAATAGATTAAAAGACTTCTAATACAAAGCTACCAGATTATGAAGAGTTTTAAGGTCAAAACTAGTATTTTAAATTTAACTCAAAATAGATCAAAAGCAATACCCTAGACATGACTACTATAGTTTGGCAAAATTGCCAATTCCTAATTATAATTGTGGTGCAGTCATATTCACAATATAAATACAACTTCAAAATATGAATACAACAGTTTCCAGTCTATCCTCAATGTCCTGCCCATAATACATTAGAGCAAGTTCCATGGAAATTTGTCAAAATATAGATTCCTTGATTCAACAACAAAAAGAACTGTGTACCATTTATTATCAGAAGACTAGTAGCAGCTTTTCTGCTAACTATTTTTTCTTAGAAGGCAAAAGCTTTTGTGAGCTGAAGTGAAAGACTCAGCCATACTGAGTGGCAAGATTGAACCACTCCACACACCTGCTGAAACTTGCAAAAGTGAATACCATTTAACAACATTTGCTAGTGAAAAAAGATGCTATCTGACTCTTCCTGATGTTTTGGCAGCAGACATTAACCAGGTTCTTCCTCTGCTTTGTCTACAATAAGAAGCAGTTTATTAATCTCTTGCAATAGAATATTTGAAAATGTTTCCATTTAGATAGTTGTGGCTGGGAGTTTTTTGAGTAAGAAATTATACTGCCTGATTCTGCTTTTATTTATTCATTTTTATTTATTCACTTTATGGTATTGAAATCCAAATACTCAATTGAAATAGCAATTGATAAGATTACCCAGGAATGGTTATATAAAGAGCTACTTCTAAGCATACTGTACTTAGCTGCCCCAAACAGATTTCTGCAAGCATATATCCAAGCCTGATAGAAATTGGCTTGTGTATATTCTTCATATATATTTGGGATGTCTTCTTTCCTTTTGGATGACACTAATGTACAAATCTAAATGTCATAAAATCATAAAAAGTAACCATATAAATAATTCCTCTTTGCAATACTTGACAAACTCACACACATTTTAATGTTTCAGTTTTATGCACTTTCCATCAAGGGAATGAGTCAATGAGATAATATTAAAAAAGGAGGATGTTATGATATCAGGTTACAGTAAATTCTGTAAAATACTTTACAGCTGCAATTTCATGATTAGGTTGGCTGCAGGAGGGAAACTTGGTTAGCAAAAATTGACTTCTGCCACTTCCTTATCTGAATTTCAAGGATATAAAGAAACATACTTTACTGCCATCAGATATTATTAATCACAGAATTTGTCCATCAGACAATTTTGTATCCTCTTTTTATCAAACCAAGAAATGAACTGTGTCTCAGCTTGACTTTTAACAAATCAAGCACCTTCTTAAGCACCAACCTTTTTCTCATTTTCATTATAGAACTTCTTTCTCCCTTCCTCTGAATTATTGGAATATATCTGCACTTTTATATACAAAGCTTTAAAAAAGCAGAATGGTTTTGAGTAATCTCTCGTAGCATGCAATTTACTCTTCAGTATTTCCCTAAACCTTTGATGCCTTTCATATTCAAATAGTGTTCCAGCATCTAATTTTTAAAAGTTCTGCTTTTGTGGCTAAATGATTCATGGATACTTCAGTGTCAACACTGAGCATATTGTTATACAACATATTTTTCAATGGCATAAAACCAACCAGTTTACAGTGCCTTGAAAATAGTTCACAGATAGATATAGATACAATAGATATCTATATATCTACATAGATATAATCTAATATTCCATTTATCTTCATTCATGATAATCTAATTATCTATCTATCTATCTATCTATCTATCTATCTATCTATCTATCTATCTA
>WNWU01000007.1:15534506-15625192 GCA_012654045.1 Ptyas mucosa | reverse complement strand
CTATCTATCTATCTATCTATCTATCTATCTATCTATCTATCTATCTAATCTATCTATCTATCTATCTATCATCTATCTATCCCATTCTCTTTTATTAATCGTTCAAATCTATAAGCAAGCAAAAGTCATCAGAGTGGGAAAAGATTTGCAAAACTAATGATGCTTAACTGTACCATCCAATACATTTTACAAATTTCAGTGCTTCCCAGGGCAAGGCCCAAAATAATTTAATATAAATTTAATTCTGAAAGTTGCCTTTTCTTGATTTACCAAATTTAGGAAACTTTGAGGTGGCAATTTTTTCCTGTGCCTTATTTTAACAAAAGAATACTCCCATAGTTTAAAAAAAAGTATGAAGGTGATGTTTCAGAAGTCACAAACTTTTCTGAAGTTATAGGTCAGTAAAATGATGACCCAGATTGTTGGGGGCAATATGCTGACTCTGTAAACTGCTTAGAGAGTGCTATAAAGCACTATGAAGTGGTATATACTGTAAGTAAGTACTATTGTTATTACTGTAGTGCTTTCAATGAAGTTGTGTTTCTTCTTAATCATTTACTTACCGTATTTTTCGGAGTATAAGATGCACCAGAGTATAAAATGCACCTTAGTTTTTGGGAAGGAAAATAAGAAAAAAGCTGATTGGCAGGTGGATCGGCCTCCCGGAATACTCCCAATCAGCTGTTCCCAGAGGTGAATTTTAGCAACCGGTTCCTTGGTTGTGAGCTCTGTGCCTTGCTTTTTTTTGGCTTTTTTTTTTCCTGCCTCTGAAACTTCTGAAACAAAGCTTCAGAAAAAAAAGCTTCTGAAACTCTGTTTGGGGGCTTCTTTTCTGAAGCTCTGTTTGAGAGCTTCTTTTCTGAAGCTTTGTTTCTAATTCTTTTTTCAGCCTCTGAAACCTCCATTTGAGAAGCTGGGCAGGGCTACATTTGGAGTATAAGACCCACACAGATTTTTACCCTCTTTTGGAGGATAAAGGTGCGTCTTATATTCCAAAAAATATGGTAATTTCAGATTAAAGGAATAACATAGCTATTCATAGGTAATGTAAATAATGTGTAAAAATAAAAAAGGAACCACCATCAAAACAACATATTTTATTTTTTATGCTTTTTTATTGCCGAAATTTAAAAATATATTTTTTATAAAAATTTCTTTTGCTTATCGTATTTCAGAATATTTAATGTATTATTCCCCCACTCCATCAATTGTAATTGTAAGCTAAAATAAATAAATTCAATCTAAAAATGCATAAAACACTGTTAAAAAAACCTAGAGCTTGATATAATATTGGTAATATTACCATTATTAAAAATCATTTTTAAAAATGATTTTACTGCTATTGTTACTATAGTTTCTATTTTCTGCCTCTCAGAACTCTGTTTGGATACATATATTTTTAAATGGATTGTTTTTAGCAGAAAATGGCAACTAAAATAAATAAAGCAATAAAGTAATAATTAAAAATATAAATATAAAATTTCAGTGGTGGGTCTCTAGATTATCAGAACATGTCATAAAAACATATACTGCTGGAAACATAACATACCACAGTTGTTCAAAATAATGGATTTTCATGAATAGTTGCCCATGCAGTGATGATTCTGATTCTGTGTGTATACTTATTTAACTTATAAAAATATGGATGCAACTATGTTTATTAGGAGTGCAATTTTAGAGTTCAGTAGTAAGGGATAAAGACATTTCAGTAGTGTCTTCTGAAACATTTTACACATATTATTGGTTCTGTGCAAGATTAAAATGCATTACAAAAATACATTCTCCTGTATTTTGAGAACACTTGCTGTGATTACTTTTTATGTTTCATAATAACCATAACATGCTTTAATTAAAATAATGGACTTGTGTCTTGGGTACTTGGTCTAAAATTGTCTGCCCTTTTACATTGCCTGTACATGCTTACTACTTTCTCTCCCCTTTGTTTCCTGTGCCTCTTCTTAGTTCTGACTCCCCCATGGCTAAGATTCTTGTTTCTCACTGAGATGCCAAATGACTGAACAGTAGGAGACTGCCTATAGTAAAAAGATGGCAAAAGTTCAGAATGATAACTCAGGAATCAGCAGGCAAGCATTTCATATAGTGTCTTCTCAGTGACAATTGATACACTAGCTAAGGGACTGCTAAGAAAAATTGCACTTTTCTTTATCATTCCAGAGCAATGAAGAATTTTGCTTCAAAGATTTTCTGTCGCTATATGAGAAAGATAGGGTCTGCAACCATTCATGAAATAAGGAAGATAAAGGTTTTCTCAATAAAATTACAAAGAGAGGGGATAGGTGCTACACTGCTTTCATTTCGCATTTTAAAAGATGGAGAAAAGTGTAAGGGTCATTTTCCTCCTAAAAGCACTATAGGTTCACCAAAAATTACTGCATTGGATGAAGAAATTTTTAGGTTAAGTTATTTGTATTGCATCAAACAATGAATGATATTTGCAGAAATGCAACCATGCATGTCCTTCATATTATCCTGTTTCGGGGAGACAACCTTATGCAGCCCACAGAAAAGAAGAAATATTTAGCCAAGAAATTAAAGCATGAGATAAAAAAAGAAAAGCTAAACTATTTGGCATTATTCATTACATCTCTCCGTATTCCTGTATCCTTGAAAAATGTCCTTGCTTTCAATACATCATGCAAATCTTTGTATATCTCATTTTATTCTGTATAATTCTCACCATTCCCTTTTTGAGAGGATAATTCACTGAACTACAGTTTTCTTAATTTTCGCATTTCTCTCAATTTTTAATTCTTTATACATTTGTTCTGCCATTCAATCTTTATTCATTTTCTCTGTATGAGCAAACCATCTCAATATAGAGATCACCTATGTTTGTATTTTATCCCCATTGTTTCAGTAGCTATTTGTTTTTAACTTAACTTTGTTTTATCACACAAAGTTCTTAAACACTTCCCCCTCATCTCATTCAACTTACTTTTGTTTCATACACATGTTTTGGGCTCTTCTAAAATGCTTAAATTCCAGGAGAAAATCCTTTTATATATCAACTTAACTTTGAGACAGATTTTAATTTATATTTTTTGATATCTCTAGTCTTTTGGATTATATATCTGCTAAATGGAAATTCATAGTGGAAACAAAATGAATTTTGCATGCCATTCTTATTGCTAAGAAATTGTACCTCATTTTATTGGAAATAAAAAGTTATGCTCCAGTTACTCAATAGACTAAGCACCTCGTGTTACTTGCATCTTATTTTTTTTTTTTTACTAAATGTATATGGCCACCCATCTCAATTATATGACTCTCAGTATGATTTTAACAATTAAAAGGAAAATAAAAACAATAAGCTAGAACTATAAATAACGTAACATAAAACAGTAGCCAGGCAACAACATATGAGAAACATCCATTGTTAAGAAACAAGCTTACTGATAGTTATTTAGAAATGTGTTATTTACAGAGCTATATTATGCATGAAGAGTTATAATAAAATATAGTAATATTTCATTGAAATCTCTGGGCAAAATGCTGTGTGTGTGTATTTGTCTTATTTTGTTTAATTAACAAAAGACAAAAATAAATTAGAACAAATGTGTTTTTTTTTTCTCCTCTCCCTTCACCCACATCTTTCTTTCTTTTTTTTTTGAACAGTGTTGGTCATTTCTTATCTTATACAATTAGTCAAGAGTCCTCCTCCTTAGACTCCTGTCAGTGAGATTTTACGATCATCTTTGTTCTGCTCATCATAGCTGCTAGCATATTATTAGGCTAGGTGTTTTCCTGAGCGCTGCTCACACTGTCCATGGCTGGGATTCTCCTCAGGTCTTGACAGGAACTGAGTGAGAGCTGGATCGAATTCTCCCTGCGTAGCCACGCCTCCAATCCCATGATTTCCCAGTCTCTCACTCAGTTGCTGTCAAGAACTGACGTGTTTTCAGAGCTGTGGTAATTAGTTAGATTTAAACTGTTCTCCCTGTTTACCTTCTATTGCGTTAGGCTTTTCTTTATTTTTGATTACTGCATTTGTTCTTCAGTTTCCTTTCTTGTTTGAGACGGCTGTGAGCGTGTGGTGTGTCCGGGGCTCCGGGCCGCCCATGCCCTCGTGGAGTGCAGCCGCCGGATTCCGACTCTTCGGGGCGGGTCCGGCTTCTTATCAGTGGCCGAGAGCGGAAAGAACGGGGCGTGCAGGCTTGCCGCCTCCCCACCGATAGTTTGAGCCATGCGGCGAGTCCGGAGCTCCGGGCCGCCCACGTGGCTGCCGCTCGTCACCGCCGGATTCCGACTCTTCGGGGCGGATCCAGCTTGCTTTGCCCTCAACGTGAGCGTTAAACGGCTGCGCGGACGGCTCGCTCCGCATCGGAGGCTTACGGGGTTGCGACGCTGCTGCGGTGCGCGCCCCATGTACTTTTGACATCGCCGCTCACCGTTGGGGGGGGGTTTGGCGTGCAGTTTGCCGCCGCCCGCTTCAGTTTGGAGGAAAATTGTCAGAGGCACATTCAGGCCGCTTGTTGAAGTTACGGCGGGTGGCGGCCGCCATCTTGTTTTTTTCGAGCGCAGCTGTCTGTCGCCTGTCAACTGCCAGATCTTCGAAGGCCGCCATTTTAGATCATCCGCGGCCACCGTCCACCATTTTGTTTGGTGTTTTGGCTGCCTGAGGACCTGGGCCTAATTGACAGTGTACTTTGTTCCCCAAGAACAAGGGGCCGCAGAATACAGAGCCCAGGACAGTGACTATTACAGTTGACCCCGTTTCATAGCTAAAATTAAAAAAAAAAAAGAAAAGAAAAGAAAAGAAAAAATATCTACAAAGATACAGCGGCCTGTACTTTAGGGCATTATGGCGGACTCCTCCTTATCTTCCGACCTGGAACCGGAGCGCAGCCCTTCTCCCAGGCCATCCAAGCGCCTTAAGAAGGCCTCGGGGAAGCGGGCTGAGATCCCCACCCGCAAGCCCCATAAGGCCAGGGCGCACACGGGCCAGGATAAGATGGCCCAGCGACGCCATGTGGCCTTAGAACGCCAGTGGGACAAGGCACGGTTGGCGGCGGCGGCAGAGGTGGGCCTAGATGCCTGCCCTTCTCGGAGTGGCGCCTTGGCCTCTACGGACAGACCCATTTCGCCTGGGTCGCAGGCTTCCTCTTCTGGCCTTGCTGGCCATAAGTCTTTGAATGACGGCCCGCCCCTCCGCCTTTCTAGAGGGGTTTCACAGTCATTGCCAGATGTGTCGGGAGTGGGTTTGCTTGCTCCACAACGGCCTGCCCTTAGGTTGCCGGCGGCCACTTTCACCCCGACGGCTGCTGGCCTCCGTGATCCGGGGGTCCTTCACCTGCGGCTCCATTGGATATGCAGGCTATTTTGTCATCCGCCTTCTCCTCTTTCTTGGCTGCCGGCCTTCATCACGCCGCACAGTTTCCGATGCAGCCGTTGGCCGAACACTCCCAGCAGGGGCAAACTGCACCTTCACTGCAGAAGACAAAAAAGGGGGCGGCCAGTTCCCAGGCGGACTCAGATCAAGGTGAAGAATGCCCCGAGGACATTGCCTTTTCTGATGATGAGGACTTACCTCCGGACACTCCAGCTTTCACAGGGTTGTTCCGGCCATCCCTGTTTAAGTCGCTCCTTCACAAGGCACGTCTCACGACCAACCTGGGTGCCCCGGGAGCTGGTTCCTCCGGCCCTCCCTCGACCGCGGGGCCCCATGATGCCCTCTTTCGCTCCTCGCAGCCTGACAAGGACGTCATTCCGTGTCCTAGGTTGTTTCTGGATGTTCTGCAGAGCCCTTGGGGGCAACCCGGGTCTTTGACCTCCCCAAGTACACTGGACAAGAAGTTGTATTGCGCGTCCCCTGAACTGGAGGACCTCCTAACGCTGCCGACGGTGGACACTCCAGTGGCTTCCTTATCCTCCAATTCGGTCATTTCAACTGACTCGCTAGACGGACTCAAAGCAGAGGACCGCCGAGCCAAATTGGCCTTTCGCAAGTCGCACCAAGCAGTGGCTTGGGCGATCCGAACTGCGACAGCCACTTCATTTTTCAATCGGGCGTCGCTCATTTGGTTGAAGCAACTTCAACAACGGCTACCTCCGGAGGAGACGCGGCTGCATCAGGACATAAATAAAATCGTTGCAGCCACTGAATATTCTGCGGATGCATCGTTGAACTCGGTGAAGTTTGCCTCCCGGGCTCTTGCTTCCACAGTCACTTCCAGACGGTTGTTCTGGCTCCGCCATTGGAGGGCGGACCTCAAAGCAAAGTGGAGACTGGCGGCGGCACCTTACAAGGCTCCCGACCTATTCGGGGCGGCCTTGGATCCAGTCCTCATTGAGGATAAAGATAAAAGGAAGGTGCTCCCGTCCTCCTTTCGCCGTTCAGAGCGCCGTTACACTCCCTACAGCCAGCGACAACCTTTTCGTTCTTCACCAGGATTTGGTGGAGCCTCCTACCATAGACCATATACCTCCGGAGGGGATAATCGCTCACAGGACAGGCCTGGGTTTCGTGACCGGGGCAGATTCCAACAGCCCTCCAGGAAGCCCTTTCGTGGGTCCAACTACAAACAGGCCCGCAGGGGAAAATGACTCGCAGTTGGCGGGTCCTATTGGCGGCCGCCTCCATCTATTCTGCCGCCAGTGGGCCCGTTCAACTTCGGATTCGTGGGTGCGGCGCACAACTTTCTTTGGTCTCTCTATCGAGTTTGTGGGACTTCCTCCATGCCGATTTCTGTCTTGCCCGGTAGCTGTTTCTTCCGTTCGTCATCAACTCATGTTGGAAGAGATTGCACACCTGCTTCACATCAGAGCCGTAGAGGTGGTGCCTCCGCATCAACAACGAACTGGTTTTTATTCAAACCTCTTCCTCGTCCCCAAAAGTTCGGGTGGCTGGAGGGGGATCCTAAATTTGAAACGCCTGAATCTGTCGGTGCGCTACCACAGATTCAAGATGCACTCCCTTCGGTCCATCCTGGCGGGGGTGCGACAAGGGGACTTCCTCCAGTCAGTGGATCTACGGGAAGCTTACCTGCATGTTCCGGTCCACCCGGCTCACAGACGTTATTTAAGATTCGAATACAACGGGCAGCACTACCAATACCGGGCTATGCCTTTCGGCCTCTCCTCCGCCCCCCGTACATTCACAAAGCTGGTGGCGGTGGTGGCGGCCACTCTACGACCTCTACCAGTCCGTGTACTGTGTTATCTCGACGACGTCTTGATACTATCGTCTTCTCAGGTTCAGGCGTCTCGAGACAGGGATCTCGTCCTGGCGGCCTTTCAACGGCATGGGTTCTCGATAAATTTCGACAAGAGCACCCTGGTTCCAGCTACGAGACTCTTGCACCTGGGGGCATTGATAGACACGCTCAAAGGTCGTGTGTTCCTGTCCCCGGACAGGGTGAGGAGCATCGCCGATCTGATTGCTCAAATCCGCAGCCAAGAAAAGGTTCCGCTACTGCTATTATCGCAACTGCTCGGAAAGATGGTGTCCTCCTACAATATCGTTCCGTGGGCATGCAGACACTCCCGAGCGTTGCAGTGGTTCCTTCTTCCTTTCCAGCGGTCAGCCCAATCCAACTCGAGACGTCGTGTGTACCTGCCACCACAAGTTCGCCTGTCCCTGCAGTGGTGGACGTCCTCGGCGCTTTCTCAGGGGTGCGACTTCCTGGACCCAGAGAAACTTACACTGACGACCGATGCCAGTCTACGAGGATGGGGTGCGCACCTGGGCGATCTGGTGGCACAGGGCACGTGGTCCCAGGTGGAATGTCAGAGCAGCATAAATCTTCTCGAGTTACGCGCAGTCAGGCTAGCCCTTCTTCACTTCCACCAGTCGGTGGAGGGACGACACATATTGGTCCTCACGGACAATATAGCAGCAAAGGCTCATATAAACAAGGAAGGAGGCACAAAGTCCAGAGCCCTAATGTTCGAGACGGAGGCTCTTTTCAACTGGGCGGAGCGTCACCTCCTGTCAATATCGGCAGATCACATTTCGGGGTCGGCCAACGTCCGGGCCGACTGGCTCAGCCGGGAACAGATCGACCCGGTGGAGTGGCAGCTGCATCCTCGACTGTTCCGGGAGATCGTTACCTGCTTCGGGAGTCCGGTGATCGATTTGTTTGCCTCTCGGAAGAACGCTCAGCTGCCTCGCTTTGTGTCCAGGTACCCGGATCCTGCTGCAGAGAACCACAATGCCCTCCGCTGCCAGTGGCCAAGGGGCCTGCTCTATGCGTTCCCGCCGATTCCGCTACTACCTCGGACCATCCGGAAGTTGCTGTTCGAAAAAGCCGATCTCATCCTGGTGGCGCCCAACTGGCCCCGCAGGGCATGGTACGCCGATCTCGTCGCGCTGTCAGTGGCCCGGCCTTGGGTCATTCCGCCTCATCAGGTGTCGCTTCATCAAGGGGCCGTTTGTCATCCAGAGCCCCAGTGGCTCCAGTTGGCCGTCTGGCGTTTGAGCGCGTCATCTTGAAGAAGGCTCATCTGTCAGATGGAGTTGTCGGAACCATACAAGCGGCCAGACGGCCATCCATGTGCCGCATTTATGAAGCCTCTTGGCGGGCATTCTGTGCCTGGAGTGCATTGCAGCACGTGGACCCTACGTCAGTGACGGTCGAGGACATCTTGGAGTTTTTGCAGGCGGGACTCACTAAGGGGTTAGCCCCTGCAACACTTAGACGCCAGACTGCAGCCTTGTCGACGGTGATTTCATGCCCACCATATCATTCATTATCTCACCATCCCCTGATTCGGGGGTTCCTTCACGGAGCGACGAATCTGCGTCTGGCGCCAGTTCACTGTTACCCAACCTGGGACCTTCCCCTTGTTTTGCAGGCCCTGACGGCTTCTCCGTTCGAGCCCTTGTCCACGGTTTCCCTGAAACATATGTCCCTTAAGGTGGCATTTCTTTTAGCCATCACCTCCGCGAGGCGGGTGTCGGAGCTTGCCGCCTTGTCGGTCCGAGAGGATCTCTGTCTGTTTAGGGACAGCATGGTGACCTTGAGACTTGATCCCGCGTTCATCCCTAAGGTGAACTCTTACTTTCATAGGGCACAGGAGCTCTCCTTGCCGGACTTCTGTCCTTCCCCAAGGAACGACCAGGAACGAAGATGGCACAGGTTGGATGTTCGTAGGGCGTTGGAAATGTACATCCATAGAACCGCATCGTTTCGCCAGACGGAGGCGCTGCTGGTTTCGTTCCATCCAGCCTCGATGGGTCAAAAGATTTCGTCGGCAACAGTCGGCAGGTGGATCAAGGCATGCATCTCCTTGGCCTACGAATTGTCTGCGAAACCGCCTCCGGGTCGCATTCTTCCACACTCTACCCGTAGCGCGGCAACATCGGCGGCGTGGGCAACACAAGCTTCGATATTGGACATCTGCCGTGCCGCGACCTGGTCTTCGGTGTCGCCGTTTATCCGCCACTATAGGATAGACTCTTACGCATCGGCGGACGCCTCTTTTGGCCGGCGGGTGTTACAGTGTGTCCGCTTGGACAAGGGGCCAGGGGGGCAGTCAGTCTCCCGCCCTTGATGTTTGAGCTTGGGTATATCCCAGCCATGGACAGTGTGAGCAGCGCTCAGGAAAACGGACGTTGGCTTACCTGAACGTCCCTTTTCTGGGCGCTGCGAACACTGTCCATTCCCTCCCTTGGGTTTGTTTTTTTCGACTGACTGCCGGTTGATTATTGTTGGACAGTTCTTCGTTGGTTGGCCAGTTGGCCTGGTTCTCTTACAGACTTGCTGCGCCTTCGTGACAGACTGGGGAATCATGGGATTGGAGGCGTGGCTACGCAGGGAGAATTCGATCCAGCTCTCACTCAGTTCCTGTCAAGACCTGAGGAGAATCCCAGCCATGGACAGTGTTCGCAGCGCCCAGAAAAGGGACGTTCAGGTAAGCCAACGTCCGTTCTGCAAGAATCTATCCCTTCATGACCTGAATGAATCGTCAGCTGCTAAGCTTCATGGTCTCTGGTAAGTGCCATAGTATCTGATTGCCTACCAACTCTTCAAAATGATTGTCTGGTCTTCCTTGTTAATTTTTGACTCCAAAAATTTGGAGAAGATCATAACATTAAAGTATAAGCCTTTTCAAGGCAGTTTGCAAAATAAAATAGCCCACTCTTAAGTGTCAATGTTAATATTACAAAGTGCTGTCTATAAATACAGACCCCAAATACAATAAAGATAAAATATAAGTAAATTAGTATGTTTTCCTAAAGGTTTATAATGAGATGGGTTAATAATATATTGTTGATAAGGGTTTATTGTTTTGGAGACCACTGAAGAAAATGTCTCCTTGAAGTCAACCAATCTCAAAGGCTTGCAAATAGAATACCAATAGAATATGCTGGCTCCCAGATTTATCACCGAGTAGACAAACTTTTGGTAGTCAAAGGCTGCACTTATATTTTGGAGATAAGCATTTCAAGGTTCATGTGGATACACCATAGAAACTCTTTGTGCATGTGCATGCATGTGAGAGGCATCTATTCTAGACATATCCTAAAATTCATATTTCTTTCTCACCTGAAAATGATAGGAAAATTGTTGTCAGTGGTCAGCAGTCATGGATAGAGTGGACTCAAAGTCTCCCCCACAAAAAAGTAGAGGACTCCATACAGCCTTAGATTGTTTGCCCCTAGGCTTAGGATCTTTTTATGCACAATGAATGATAGTTCACTTACCAGCAAAGAGAAGAAATATGCAACTCTAGGCATAGGATTCATTTTGCCCCATCGCAATCCATTGTACAGGTCTCTCCATTAGTATAATCAGAAATATATTATTCAGCTTACATCCAGTTATTTGGAAGCTCAGTGTAAGCAATCTTGTAGAAAGTAGACAAAAAATATAGGCTGAAAAAGTTTTAGCAGAAGAATATCGAGAAAGTTAAAAGAACCATTCAAATAACATGTTATTTTAAAGTAATTTTATTGGAACACCTTAGAAAGAAACCATGAGAATGTTAACATTTGATGAAGGTGAATTTGCTGCTGCACATACAATATATACTTTGCAAATCAGGAGAAAAAGCAATGACCTTTGCAGTTCAGATTGTGAATACATAGTAGAAAGGTAATGGCATGTCTATCTATCATTGAAATAGACTGGAGACATTGGGAAAAATAATGATTATTTGTAAACCAACTAATAGATTCCCAAGGACAGATCATGTGGTTACATATTGCTACTTTTAATATGAATGATGGAAGCTTGAAAGAAACACCCAAGGGGAAAAAAGTTATGGCAGAATTACTTGGTCGTTTTGTTTTAGAATGCATATTTGTATTACTTTAATGTATAAGAGAGAACAGGGAAGGGAAAGGTGGGGCAAAGGGAAGCGAGAGGAAACTGCAAAATATGTATAAATGTATAATTAATTAGAAAGAGTTTTCAATTAACAGCATGCTGAACTCTGACAAGTCCCAGTTTTTATTTGCTTGATGGTTTAAATATTTAGTGAAATAGCTAATGTAGTATGTTTGCTTATATAGATATAGCATCCTCAAATACATGCTTGATAGATAGAGCTCATTCTTATATACTGCTTCTGAGACATGGAGACCCTTTATTAACTTTTTCTGAAAAATAATTCCTCATGACATCACCTCCATCTCATCCCATCCCATCCTCCACCACCTACTGTCTCCCAAACTGTCTTTCGTTGTTCCAGTTTGGAAGTGGTGTTTCACTTCTCCCAATCATATCTCACTATGCAGGCACCTAGGACACTTCAGTGGTAGACTGGAAATCAGGACATCAGGAAAGCAGGAAACCATACTGCATATCCATGTACACTTTGCCTTTGGTTTTGAAAGCTGTGAATAAATCCTTGTTTTGGGGGAGTAGAGAATTCATCCTTGCATATAAATCCAGTCAGTCCTTGGAAATGATGCAGTTCAAAGCTTTTAGGGCTGGGCGTAGCTTTAAGCAGTAGAACATAGCCTTTTGCTCATTCCAGACATGGGAACTCTGGCTGTCTGCCACTCATTTACTCTTAACATGGATTGTACATCCAGTTCTCATTGTTGAATTCAAGGAAGGTTTCTTGGCTTGTTTTATCCATTGCCAAGTGTTCAACTTTCCATTTTATTACTAAAAGATGGAAAACACTAGTAAATGTAAGAGATAAGAGCTTCTGGGAACTTAGATAGGCAAAAGGAGAAATGTTAGACCAGGGAATCGGGCAAGATGGCAGGCAAGGCACTCCAGCCTAACCAGCCCAGGTGCTGATATCAATGCCTCTAAATGGCTTTGCTGGATCAATACACTATGAAAAAAGAAGGATCTGGGGTTGTGAATAGGGTACTGTATATGAACTTTACTGGAGTAGGAATGTTACGCAAATGCATTCCTGCCTTGGTCATCCAGATCTAAATTATTGTGATGCACTCTACATAGAAGACTACTTGAAAATTTGAGGTGATCCAAAATGCAATTTCTCTAATAGATACAGTATGCGTGCTTCACAATTCACTGATAAATGAGAGGTTCTCGGTGTTCTCTGCGCTTGCTTGTTTTCTTGCAAATGTTTCATTATCTTAACTAGGTAATCATCATCAGTGCTAGTAAGGAGTACTGTTTGCTGTTGGTTTATATTCTGGTGTCTTGCCTGTGTGTGTTGGGGGGGGGCAGTTTTAAAGCTTTTTTGGTTGGGCTGTTTACTGATGGATCTTTGGCAATTTCTTGATTGTTGGTCTGAAATTAACCTTGAAGTTAATCTAATCTGAGTGCTGATTATTGTGGAGAGATGCTGGAATCTTTTTCTTTTTTGAACTGGTTGATTATCTCTTTTGCATAGTCTATAGATGTTGTTAATGTCTATGTGTCTGTTGATGGCTGATTTGTCGAAGTGCCGGGCTTCTAGATATTCCCTGGCATTTTTGGACTAGGCCTAGTCTAGGATTGTCACATTTTCCCAACTGAAACTATGGTTTCTGAGTGTAGCTTAAAGAATGTTTCACTCTTAAAGTTATGCGGAGCTCAGGATTGGAGTATCTTCAAGATCATCCTATTGTTTCTGGCTGCCCAATTTGATCAGATAGAAAAGGCTCCCTATGGTAGGGAAGGGAGTTAGGGAATGTTATTTGGAATGTTACTTTCAGGAACCTCATAGGTAGGCCTTGTCAACCAATCAACTGGTTCCTCTCTTCTTTGGAACAGCATTTCCTCTGAGATCCATATTGTCAACTTACTGGGTCTTGGAAAGAAGATTAAAATTGGATTTTTAACCAGGTTATGGGGATAGATGTATTATGAAATGTTTATTCTTTGAATGTAGTGTTCTGTTTGTATTGAGCTTGTTATTCTGCCTGTAACCTAGAGCCTTGAAACATGTTGCCTTTTTTGTCATATTTATAGCCTTATTTTACGTAATAGGGTATGTAAACCACTCAGAATCAGTTACAACTGAAGCAACAATAAGCCCACGAGATGAATAAATAAATACATTTTTGTTTCATTCAAACCAACATTTCAAGCTATATAGTACAGATAAATGGGAGTATTGAGAAATAGATAAAAACACTTATGAGCTTCTGGGGAAGAATAAATGCAGTGGAAGTGAATATGGCTTCAAGATTGTTATATACTTAGAGAGTACTGACCGTATTGATCTCACTCAGGTATTTTTAAACAAATTGATAAGTTAATGACAATTTTTAATGGAATGGTCTGATATAAGAAATTTCTCTTTTAAAGTTATATATCATATCGCAGGAACAGTTTTAATTTTCCTGATTTTAAACCATATAATTGGGTCTGTCTGTTAACTTCAGTAAGATATTGGAATAAAAGCAACATTGATTATGTACTATTTTCAGCCAAACAGAAGTTTTATTATTTGGCAGTCTTGAAATACTGGCAAGTACTTGGTTCCAATTATAGTAGGAAATTTTTAATATTTCCAACACTTAAGTCAATTAAGCATATTTCGATACTATTAGGTAAGAAATTAATATTTGATTTGAACTCTCATGAGAAATTGAGAATTCAGAATTGTTTTGTGGAAAATAATGAGCTTTTAGAAGAGGAAATGTGCAATGAATAGGATGGTTTCAATGTATATATTTATTGTATTTCTACTTCTATATTTCGAACACTTTGGAAGATTGCAAAGGGAATATATATACTAAAGCAAGAAGACTACAACATATATAATACAAACATTTATTGTATTCTTATTGGTTCAGATATCTTAACAGTTTCTGAAACTTTGGTAGCATTGAAAGCATTTTTAGGGAGGCTAAGCCAACAATCCAGTATTATCAATGATTTAAAAAATCATAAAAACAAGCTTTGATAATGTATAAGAAATGTGAAATGTATAATTGGAGTATTCTATACTACACAACTGTTTCCCATTTTAAGGAAGATAACAAATGTTAGAAAAAAAGATTGGTTATCATCTTCCCTGTGTTAAGCAAAGAAAAATAATGAAGGTATATTAGTATGTTTTCTTAGAATATACATTGCTACTTCATTTTTGGTTAGATATCAGTGTTACAGAAAACCAGCTTTTTAGGAGGAAGGCAAGGTTTAGAGATACTCCAAATCTGGTAATATAATTTAATAATATGACAGTATTTATTTATGAGTACATTGAGTAAATACATGAATATTGAATAGTGTAAATTCTTGGAGAAAATTAGATACATCCTATTAAAATGTCATGCTTTTTTTCTTTTTGTACTTTAATCATATACATATGCAGACAAAACTTGTTTGAATTGTTATTTATTTATTATTTTCATTTTAACTTTTAAGTAAAAGCACCTTTCTCCAGCCTCATTGTAAAAACACAATAAAGCTCAGCTATAGGTACAACGCAGTTGATGTCAACCTAATTTCTTCCTAACATGTTCTTTTTTGGGGAGGTGGGGGGGGTGGAATCTGCAGGGGAAATTAACAAACTAAATCTGAGGATGGGTTACATTTATTTTCTAAACTATATTAGGCAGCAAAGAGGTCTCATCTATCTCTGCTTAAGAACTGGGTGTTGTTTTAAGTTCTACGTATTTTAAGTATTCTACGGCCAGCTGCTTTGAACAGACGAGGCTTTTCCTAGTACTTCCTGAAACATTTATTGCTCTGAAATCTTTATGAAAAGGATACTAATTGTATTCCTATTTTCTATTGTATTTTTGACAAATTTAAGCTCAACATTTGGTCCTAGAAGAAACCTATAACCCCCAGCCACTTTTCTTAATATCCACTGCATCCAGACAAGGAGAAACAGTAGTTCCTAAGCCTTCTTATGAACCATTGCTCATGTCATTTCAAGTGACATGGGGACAAGAAGGGACAGCAGGACTCATGTTGCTGAATAAAGAATTGAAGCAGGTTTGTATGAAAAGCTTAAAATAGTCCAGTTTGAAGTCCAAATTCTAAGAGTTTATCTGAGCTTTTAAGAATATAACTATCTGGTTTCAATCTGATTCTTAGGCATAACCTTCTCTAATCTCCAGATATATTGGACTTCAATCCCCAAATCCCTCAAGATAGCTATGCTTTGACAGGACAGTTGCAAGCCAACATCAAAATAGATCAGATGGAATAGAGATATTATGGTGGGAAGTACCATTTCAGATATTAAATAGAAGGTATTTTGAATACTCCTAAATGTATTCATGCAAATTCATTTTTAAAAATAGCTCAGCACAACAGGCGAAGAATTCTTGCTTTTTCTTGGCAAAAAGCCTGCTTGCCTGCCTGCTAGCATTTTGCTTCCCAAATGCTTTTATATTCTATCTAAAATGGTCTCAGATTCCTTTCAACCTCAAAAACACAAAATGTCAGGAACAGGGTGGGTTCTGAGTTAGCAGTTTTGAATTGAAACAACTGAGCCATTTTGAACAATGCATTATTTCCTATTTACAGTATATAGGGTGATTTTAAAAAGCATTATACTTCACAATAAGGAAAATTATAACTGAAAATCTTCTCTAATTTTAGGAAATATAAATTCTTAATAAAATCTTCGCTTATGCTTCTTTTCATGAAAAAGGGTAGTAATGGGTCGATAGAATTTAGTAAACCAAAGTGAATATTAGTGATACAATATCATTGGTATTAACTGACATCCAACCAGAAACTGGCATCTAACCAAACTTTCTAATTTTATGAGAAATGGAAGAAAACTATATTAGGTCATTTTTCACCTCTGTCGAAATAACAGCCATCTAACCAGATATTGGCATCTAACCAAAACTTTCTCATTTTGTGAGAAATAAAAGAAAACTATAATAGGTCATTTTTCACCTCTGTTGAAATAACATAATAAGAAAATTAGCTCAAAACTCAAAATCTCCATGAAAAACAGAACTCTCATTGTAGATTTTGTAACTTATATAGTTGTAACTTAGTAAAATAGGCAGTTAAAATGTCTCTTCAGACATTAATTTTTGAAACAAGTTTTACTTGAAGTAAAATGAAGCTTGAACGGCTGCAGAGAGTTGTGTTCTGTAGCTCATCTTGGGCCCTATGAAACTCACCCACCCGTCGTCCTATAATTATGAAACTTAAAGTTTTGATATTTTTTTTTATGTTTATTGCACAAAAGCTTTGTTGATGATCTGGAAGCAAGATAATTGAATCTGTCAGCTAATCTCAAATCTAAAGAAAAGAAACACATCAAAAGATGGGTTTATGCAATATCATTCGTTTCTCAGATGATTATGTTCATGTCAGATAGGCTACACCCCTATTATTTCCTCTTTATTATTACTGCTGCAAGATTCTATTTCAATAAGTACTTAACACTTTCCAGGTGGCAGTGAGAATGGACATAGATATCTTTAAAAAAAGATCTTTGGGGCCTGTTTTTTAATTGCAGAAGAAGAAGAGGGAAATGAAGAAGAGTCATGCTGTGCAGCTCCAGGCAGTATTCAATATTAAAATACATATGAATTTTAACTTTGTTTCACATTTTTTCATATAATTTTAAACAAGATTTTTTTTCTGTATTTATAGAGAAGAAAACAAATATAGTTTATAGTAAGATATACCTTACTTTATACGAGTAACATAAAAATTGATAGAACCTTAGATGATCACAAAGTGAATGTGAGTTAGCAATGTGACATGGCTGCTAAAATAAAAGTGAAATTTAATAAGAGGTATAATTTCTGAATTATACAAAGTAATAATTCTATATGATATCCCACATCAAGTTCTATCTTTTAAAGGTCACCAAGCTAAAACTAAAACAGCAAGGTAGGGCAGTGAGGAGTGACTGAGGATACTGGTTATCTTTTTTTAAAAAATTAACTAAGGTGAAATATGAAAGCACTCTTCCATACCTGAAAAGGTATCCAAAGGAAAGGGTTAATGCATATTATCTATCATCCCAAAGCACAGGACATAATGACTTAAGTTCCAAGAAAAGAGGTTCAGGTAGAATATTTCAAATACTTAGTAACCTATAAGAGCAATTGACAGCAGTACCAATTACACAGGGAGTAGGTTGGCAACTTGCCTTTTGTTGAATATGTTCATGCCAAATTTCAGAAATGCTTAGTTAGAATATCTTCATAGATATTATGAAGGATGCCTTCTATGTTTTTACATTATGATATATAATAATGGCCATAAAGATTAACAATATGATCAGTGTTATGTGTAATTGTGTATGAAAATCATCAGAATATAACATAACATTAAAGTGTTGGGAAACATTAATTATAATAATTTAATTTTTTTTAAAAGTAATCAAAATTGAATGACCAAATTTACTTTAAAAAAACAACAACAACCCAACTATCTTAGTTTGTGTTTTTCCACTGACAACGCACATGAATATAGATTTGGTTTTCACACTGAATAAATTCCATATAAATTTCTTTTCACACCCTGTCTCTGTGGTTCAAAGCAGAGGTGAGTTTCAGCAGGTTCTGACTAGTTCTGGAGAACCAGTAGCAGAAATTTTGAATAGTTCAGAGAACCAGTAGTAAAAATTCTGACTGGCCACGCCCCCATCCATTCTCTGCTTCCCAAGTCCCAGCTGATCAGGAAGAAATGGGGATTTTGCAGTAACCTTCCCCTGGAATGGGGTGGGAACAGAGATTTTACAGTATCCTTCCCCTGCCACGCCCACCAAGCCATGCCATGCCCACCAAGCCACACCCACAGAATTGGTAGTAAAAAAAAATTGAAACCCACCACTGGTTCAAAGCATGTTTTTCTTGAAATTACAGTAGTAACAATGTTTATTTCTATAATATTCCTTTTAAGCATGGTATTCTTTCACACGTCTTTTAAAATAAAATAAAATAAAAATATTCAAGTCATTGTATTAAGGTATTTGCAATCAATTATTTACCCAATGTTGACTTTTGTGAATGTAATAATGATTTCCTTCATGACTATAGTAAATTATGCAAGTGATGTTTGCTCTATAATGTAATCTCTATTTACAAAACTGGCCTGTAAGTGAACAGTCTTATAAGTATCTGTTCTCAGCTGTGAGCTTCCTTCCACTGACGTCATATTAGCTAGATGATACTGTAATCATAATTGTGGCCATAGCATAGAGACATATGCTAAAAGAGATCTATAATCAACAATTCATATATTATATTAAATATGGATTTTTATTTCCTTCATCTTTTAGAATTAAAAATATAGTGCCTCCCCTTTTTTCTGGATTAGTATATAGCAAAGGGGGAAAAACATTATAACTGCTATTTTCATACAATGGCTTGCACTATGGACAAGTGGTGTGTAGAGATGAAGGACTGTGACATGAAGAAAGGAGATCAACCACAAAGATATAAATGTGGGATCTACTTCAAATAATGAGAAAGGTGCAAGAAAGATGCAAGCAGAAACCATATATTTAACATAGCATATACATCTAGACATAATGTACTAATTCTGCTGCAGAAAAACTATTGTATGAAGAATCAGATGGCATCTTAAAAGCTCATAAATTTATAATAATGCATTCTTTCATGGATCACAGCCCATATCATCATGGAATATTAACCTGGTATAGTTTTGTTATACATCAATGGTTGGGTAAAAAAAAAGGGAATAATAAAAGAAGAAAGAGAAAAACAAATATAGGAATTATAGAGTGTAGAAAGTGCTAATTACTTGCTGAAAGCATCAGTCACAAAACATTATTATACTGATGAGCTGATTAACTCATAAATTGTGTTAAAAAAGTCTGGATTCCATTTATTGAATTGAAAAAAACCCTCCTAATAGCTACCAACTCATTATTTCATGGTGAAATTCATCTTCATACAAATCTTGCTATTTTAAGACTCAGTGACAATATGCAAAACATTATTTTTTTAAACATTGCCATTTCTGAGGTACAATCTGTGTAGAGATCGGCTATCTTGTACAATATAAACTGGGCTGGTCATTGTTGGCAGATTACAGTATATATAATATTGAAAGATGAATATGCATAAAAATCTTTAATGATCAGTATGATATTTGTATTATCCTAAAATAATTTTGTTTGAATATATATTGGACGATCTTTGCCTGTCACAGAGCTTTTTTCTATATATCATTGTGCATGATTACTGTAATAAGAATGTATACATCATTCAAACCCTATAAACAATGTTATTGTTCAGAATCAGCATACTTTTCTGATTTATGTAAATGTATTAGCTGTGAAGTAAAGAAACAAGAAATTGTATGCTTCTTGTATTATATTATAGACTATTACTAAATATCTATCTAGCATTCCAACCACTCACTTTATACAATGGGAAAGATGATTTGTAAAACACATGATTTAAATTAATTGTCTTTTGTTTCAGGGGAACCTGAACATATATTATTGGAGAACTCAATTGTAAACAAGTATTATTTCACAGAAAGAGTAGTGGAAGATTGGAACCAACTTCCAGTGGAGATAGTGGGTTAATCAGCAGTAACTGAGTTTAAACATGCTTGGGATAAACACAAATATATTATCCAACAAAAATTAATAAACAAAATATTAATTAAAAATAATGAAAATTAATTAAAAAGAAAAACAAACAAAAAATTCAAAGGACAGACTCAATGGCAGTTGTTTCCTGCCATCAGTTTCCTATATTTGTGCAATATTATGGATGAAAGAATGCAAATATAGGATTATTAATGAATATTCTTTATTATTGTTTTTAAAAACTGGCTGATAGTTGTATTTTTCAGAGGATAAAAACACAAGCAAAAGTTAAATAGTTGTTAGAATGGTGCAGTTTTTTAATTCAGAATCTACTGATTAAATTTAATGCAACTTTGAAAACAACAGCATCTTTTTCAGGATACTTTAAGGAATAGAAGAGATTTGCATTTTTGTCAGATCCAAAACATTTATTCTAATGATTTTTGAACTAGGCATGGCCCTATTGATATATACCACTGATGGCTAATCTTTTTGCCATCATGTGCCAAAACTGGGGGGAGTGCGGGAGGGTAGTGCATGCGTGCCCACATCCATAATTCTATGTGCTCCAGCCCCTGCGCATGCGTACATGATCCCCCTGCACTCCCCCCTGCTTTTGGCACACGATGGCCCATTTTTCACTCTCCCCAGGTTCCAGAGCCTTTCTAGGAGCTGGAGACGGAGAAAATCAGTGGTGGGTTGCTACCGGTTCTCCCCAGTTCTGGAGAGCCAGTAGCAAAAATCTTGATGTGAGAAGCAAACCCTAATGATACTGGTTAGAACCCACCACTGGCGAAAATGACCTTTCCCACCCACCCCAGAGGCCCTCCGGAGGCTGGAAATGGCCCATTTGCTGATTTCCGGTGGGACTGGAAGGCCCGTTTTTCACTCTCTCCAGACTCCAGAGCCTTTCTAGAAGCCTGGGAAGGGCGAAAATGGGCTTCCCCACTCCCACCCTTGGAGGGCCTCCGGAGGCTGGAAACTGTCCATTTCCTGACTACCAGAAGTTGGCAAATGGGCCGTTTCCAACCTCTGAGGCGGTGGAGAAGGCCATTTTCGCCGCCCCCCAGGCTCCTAGAAAGGCTCTGGAGCCTGGGGAGAGCAAATAACTGGCCTTCCGCCCCCCCTCCCGAAACCAGAAACAGCCTGTTTCCCAACTTCCAGTGGGGCCAAAAATCAGCTGGGAGCTGAGCTCACATGCCCATCAATATGGCTCAGTGTGTCACCTGTGGCACACGTGTCATAGGTTCGCTATCATAGATGTATACTGTAGCTGCTGAATTCTGAGTATGGGGCGTAGGTATAGAATGGAATATCTTTAAGAAATACTTGACTGACTGGAAGGCATCTTTAACAATAACAACAAAAAAAATCTTATTTCAATCACAGTTGTTAATACTAGCATATATCACGTATGTTTAATTTCTTGTATAAATAGGCATATAGTACAGAATACATTTATAATAAATGTATTATAATTGCTACAATTATAAAAACATTAAACGAGTTGATTTCTTTGGATTGACAAGTTCTGCTAGGTAAAAAAGCTGAAGATCATTTCTTGTATGTATTTCTCTGATGCCACATAAAATGTTCCAAGAACACATGCAAAAACAATACACCCTGTTGGGTGTAACTACCAGAAATACTTGTAGTGTAAAATAGCATTTTTGCTTCTTTTCATTTTCAGTTGCTCAATAAGCATGCTACACAAGAATTAACATTCCTGTGAAATTTTAAACGGCATGTTAGGGCACATTATGAGTTGCCATCCATAAAGAGTTTAACTTTTAGTTTAGTTATCTAAATGAGTTGTCTCAATTACACAATTAAATGTGATTTTATCTCAACCCATGCAAGAGAATGTGATCTTATAGAAGAGAAATGTAGCATTTTTAATAGATAAATTAAATAAAGGTGGAAAGCAAAACTAAAACTAACATTTACTTCATGCAGAAAATGTTGCATGTGTTTTGTCTACATACAGTAAAGCTTTCTTTGATGCAAAATTAATTTACTCAATGTATATTGGACAAACATGAAAATATTTATGAAAACAACATGATTATATCTTTAAAAGCAATGCCGTCTTAACCAGGTTAAAAATGATGAACATGGATCCTGTGTGTATGAATGGGCTAGCTAGAGAAAGAAGACCAATAGTTGAGAACCCTGTACTAATGTGAGAACCATGACATTATTTCAGGCTTCTAGGCACAGACTTTAATGTCCATTCTGAATGTATCAGAATAGCATACTGTATGTAAAATGATGGTAACACTACCCATGAAAATTCTATAATTTGGGAAAAACTCAAGACTTTACTTAAATATTTATAGCCTATCTACTATACTAATGGATTCAGCATGGCAGCAAGTCATAAAATACATAGGATGAAATGATATAATAAACAAAACTAAAAAAAAAAATACATTAAAGACCTAAAGAGGCACAAATAAATAACAAGATAATAGGGCCTAGTCAAGCCAGAAGTGTCTATAGCAGTGCAATAGTTTAAAATTTTGAGGATGGAAGCATCACAAGAATACAAGCCCTACACGTTTTGTGCAGGTTTTAATGTTACATGCAGATACAAATGTCTGAGGGCTTGCATTATGATGATGCTTTTTTATTTTGTTTTCTGTATTCCTAGAACAGTACATACTGTTGAGGTTGTGATTTCCTAGTTAGGAGTTACCAATGATATCTCTTTCTGTTCTTAAAGAGATGTTCAAATATGTACATGCATGAAATGTTTTTAATAAAATTCTGAAATTTATCTTGTTGTATATAAATAATAAGTGTAGTTCCTTTTGAATACTGATATTGATATTATATGATATTCAAAAGAGGTGCCACATGGTTTCCATGTCATCTTTAAGAACACATGCACATAAAACTGCTGTTGTGGTCCGCCAGCAGCCTGCGGAGCTGGCAGCAGAGTCGGACAGTGATGAGGCTGAGGAAGAACATGGGCCAGTCCTGGTGGCTGGGGAAGGCCTGGATGAGAGCTCTGTGTCAGAGGCAGAGATGGGGCCAGGGCCATTGTAGAGTGATGTGCAGATTTTGGAGCCTCCAGAGGATGACAGTATAGAAGCAGAGGAACAGGAGGAGCCTACACGTATGAGAAGAGCTGCCAGAAGGTAGGAGCAGATAAAGCAGAGAGGATGACTCGGGAGTAGGGCCAAGAGATGATTGGCCCCTCCCATAAGGCTTAAAAGAGCAGCAATGGCTCTTGGCCTATTTGCCGGCTCTTGGACTCTTTGCCGGAAAACAACGCTGAGAGAATGCTTCTTGTTTTGCTGTATTTATTTCTTGTCGGCATCTTCTGCTTCTGAACTTTTGCCAAGAAAAGCCTTTGGCAGTTTACCTATTTATACTAAGTTAGATGATAAACAGAGGAATGGTGTTTTGAAGAATTTGCTTTAATTTAGTTTGGACTACACAGAATGAGTTAATTCTCAGCTGTTCTAATAAAATCTGTTTGTTTTTG
This sequence comes from Ptyas mucosa, assembly GCA_012654045.1. Lineage (NCBI taxonomy): Eukaryota > Metazoa > Chordata > Lepidosauria > Squamata > Colubridae > Ptyas > Ptyas mucosa. The sequence continues at coordinate 15,601,824 of WNWU01000007.1, read as the reverse complement.
AACTGTTTGTGTTTAATACTAGCTACTTGGGCCTGGGTCACAACAACTGCATGCAGTTAGTTAGTACAAGTGACAATTTATTGCAATATGAACCAGTATGGTTCTTAACTAGTGATGGCCAAATCACAACTAGCCAAATGCATTCTGGGATACTGATGATAATTCAGGCCAAAAGAAAAGAGATTATTCTCGGAAACAGTGAGTCTGCTCCTTCAGAAGAAATAGAGCAGGGGTGTCAAATTGGCGGCCCGCAGGTCAGATGCGTCACATTCAGGCCACGCCCACCCTAGTTCCGCGAATGGGAAAAATGACACAAAACACCATGTGATGGCAACATGACCCAGCATGTTTGATACCCGTGAAATAGAGCTTTAAGTAGAATCAGGAAGTCACCTAATTCTTGGATTTAATTACATCAATCCATGGAATTTCCATCTCATAAGAATTCATTTTCATTTATTGGTTTTCACCCAGCCCATTACAATATCTGATACCAGTTAAATATTAGTGCTATCTTATTTGATGCTATTTTTGGCCAAGATCTGCTGACATTGGTATAGGTAGATGAAGTCTTGAATAAATCTGCATGTTTCTTCTGTTTTAGCAAAAGAGAAAGATAGAGAAAAGCAAGTGTTGATATACACAGGTTCATTATTATCAACAGGTAATTGTTGCATTTAAATTTAACTTGCCTTCTCTTTAGCAGAGATAATTTCTCCTGTCCAACAGTGAAGATTTCTAAATAAGAATCAGGAGGGCTCCACCCGACTGCATCATTGCTTCATTGAATCATTTTCTCCATGTTAATCATATTCAATTTTTCAAGTTCATTTGTTTTCTGCAAAAACATTTCATCAAATGCAACAATCAGTTACAAATGGCAGAAAACAACTTCCAGGTTTCACCCATATGTAGGATTAGATAATTTCATCAAATGCAACAACTGAGGTAACAATTCAAAATATTTTAGTTATTGACATTCATATTAAAAGACAACATTCATTCTTATAAAGATTCTTTCTATACTAATTCACCAGCAGAAAATAATATAATTTTGAAAAAAATTACTTAAAGTTCAAGGCCCAGTTAAATCAATACATACATATTCATCATAGTAAGGAAAGCTCAGAAAGAAATTACAAAATCCTATGAAAGACTTGAGATTTTTAAAAAAAGGAAATATAGCTAAATTTCTTTACAGTAGTAACTTTCACTTAATTTTAGTAGTACTACTTTAAAGTACTTTAGTATTTTACTTTTACTGTAGTAAATTATTATTCTTTCTTTCAAGTTCATATACCACATGACCTATTGTTTTTTAAACATCTTACCCTTTTCTTTTTGAAGATTTTATTAATTCTATTTAACCATATCCTTCTTTGTGTTTCTCTTCTTCTCAGCCCATTAAACATTACTGTATACTTGTTCTGCAGTTGGTTCTCTATATAACATAAAGCCTCATCAATGCACATCACTCAGTTTGTATTAAATCCACATCTGTTCAGTGTCTATTTACTTCTGATCTTATTGCTTTTTGTTTTACCAGACACAAATACTCCATTCCTATTAAATTTAGTTTACTTTAATGTTTCTTCTGACGTACCCAATATTCACATCTGTATAACAAAGTGGACAGAAGCACTCTTACACTTAGCTATTTTCATATTTTTCTATGAATATCCTTATATTAGACTGAATTACTCAGTACCTTTCCATTAGCATGTTTTAAAATTTGTTCATGTTTTTATCTTTCTAATTTTTCACCATTATGTATAATTTATAATCGTTCATTACACTTCCCCTGTAAAATGCAACTACCTTGGTCCATGATTCATTCCTTTTCAGGTTTTTTTAAAAAAATTATTCATTTTTTATTCAATTTCTATAGTCACTTTTCTCAACCAGTGGATCTGGATGCCTTACAGTTCTAAAAATATAAGAACAAATAAACATTAAAAATCTTTAATAAAAACATCCAAAATAAAATATATAGCAACCAAGATAATTAACCAATTAACAGGAAAACCAAGCTATAAAGCCATTAACACATTCAGAGCCCCAGACTCTTATATACAGCCAAGTTTTTTAAGCCTTATGAAAGACTAGAAAGGTTGGCACCATTCTAATTCAAAACTATCTTGCATCAGGCAGTCCATGTAGTATTTGCTAGAATTAGTTCAATGTATGGCCAACCACATGAAATGATCTCTATACCATATATACATTTACATCCACAACCAACATGCCCATAATGTCATCACAAGCATTTCACAAATATTTATCCAGAAATTCATAAAATAACCAAAGGAGCATCATATCATTGACTTACTTCCTATTCAATATTAAACTTATCTGTATACATTCAATTTATTTTCATGTATTTTGAGAATTGTGTTATTGGCATCTTCCAACTATGTGATTCTGCATATACGTTTACCACCAGTTATTACCACCAGTTATTTGTAGAATAGGATACAAAAGATTTTTTCTATAAAAGATGGAACTTCAAACATTCTTTATAGAGAGAGCAGACACACTATTATGTTTTTAAAAATTAAACTTTTCCTCTCCAAAAATTATAATAATGGTAGTTAGCTTGTCAAATTTGAAGATGAAATCCCCAAACAGATCTTTATTTATTTGATTTCTATAGCTATCCATCTTTAACAAGTGACTTGGGGAGGGACGAGAGAATGTAGATCATAAACTATAAAAACAAATTAAAACCAATTAGAACAATACAGTTCAAATGTATGTCTTCACCATGTAAAACTATTACCACAGATTGTAGGTTGTCTACAATATTTTTTTTTAAAAAAATATTTCCCCTTTAAACATTCTTAATCTGATAACTTTATGGCTGGAAGCTTAGTCAAGTAACAATAATTCCTATGTTACCTCATTTACAGAAAGTCAAGATAATGGTATCCATAATATGGACTAAACTTCTGGTAAAAACAACTCAAATTTTGATATCAAGTTAACATTAGAGTCCACTTTGTTGAAGTTTGGAAAGAGGAAGAGACATTTGTGGACATTTGACATTTGTTGTGACCAGCTTTTCTTTCTCCTGGCATGTTCATTTCTGCTTTCCCTGCCCATTGTGATCAGATGGGATGTCTCTCACAAACACATAATTGTTAATCACACTTTCCAAAAAATGATAAATGCATATGTTTTTTTAAAAAAACAGATAGTACATTAAAAGTATATATAAATGGATCTAATTAAAACTAATACAGCTTACTCCTAAACAGCTTGAGCTATTCATCTACAATGACAAAGAAACAATGTTCTTTTAACATATCATCTGGAAAACACTCAACAAATAAAAAGAAAATTAATTAATTAATTAATTCAGTTTAGACGCTGTCTAGGTGACTTGTAATATAATACCACTGGGAAAAAAAGCTAATGGAAGCCAAAACAAGAAGGGGTCACTGTATGTAGATAGAAATAAAATAACAAAACATACTCACCAAGGCGCCCATCAAAACCCAAGCTCTGAAACAACTGGGGAGAATATGACTAATATGTCAAGCAACAAACCGGATATAAACAAATAATAATAAGTTGTTATGGAATTAACATTAACTTCTGTGCCAGATAAAAGTCAGCTCAGTCAATTGAGCTAGTGTGTTTTGGGTTATTGCTGTGAAATCCTAAATGAACTGTTCACATTGGCAAAGAGACAAAGATTTATGAATCTCATTTTTCTCAAATAATCATCATGATTTTTATAATTCAGATATGATAGCCATAATAAGTCAGATTTCAAACCTATTGTTTCTAGTTTCTATATGCATTTGGATCACAATCACGCTTCCCCACCCCCAGTGTTGTCTATCCCAGCTTGAACAACAACAAGACCCCAAAACTTCATTAAGAAAATTTATCAATTGGCACCTTCGTTTGATTTATGTAGTGGTAATATTCAGCAAAATTGTTCTACCTGTTTCAGGGACCATATTTTGAATGTTTTCGTTTATAATCACAGTTTGAAATAATGGTGTTCTTTATGAATAAATATTTTTTATATGTGACTAAAATAATATTTTTGTATCACATATATATGAGATCCAGGACATTAGAGGGAGAACAGAACCTCTGTGAAAAATGTCTGAATTCCAAGTATCCAAGTGTCAGTATGGACTGACACTTTCCTATCAGCTACCTTTTGGTAACATGGGCAGCTAATAAATTTTACAAATAGATAAAATCCAAATTTAAAAATGTGAAGTGGGAAAAAAAATAACCTTTTTTGCATGTCAACTACCAGAAGTTAGAGCTTCTTTTCCAAATATATTATTTCCTATTAGTGTACAAATGCTGTTATGACCAATTTCAAATAACTATTTATTAATATATAATCTGCTGTTAACATAATTTATCCAATGTTGCTTTTCAAAAAGAAGTGCATACTAAGCAGCTTTGCTATAAAACAATGTAGTTATGAAGCTGGTTGGATTATAAATGCATTATGAAAAATGATAACATATTCATATAAGGATAGGAAAGCTTGGGAGTTTATCTGTGTTTCAGAGACGGTGATCTTAGAAAATGGGTATATTTAAAGTAATTAAATTCTAATGTAATAAAAATTCCCAGACTTATCTTATATATCTTTGGGTGTTGACTCCAACACTGGCAATGCATCTAGTATCCTTGTGCAATTACCAGATTTTTTTAAAAAAGATTTTGATTGGATGTTTTTAACTATTATACAAGGATACTATATATTGTTATCTTGCACACCTCTCTTGGCAACTCTGCAAAAAAGGGTGTGTGTATAAAATAGATTAAGATGTCAATGCACACATAAATTATATTTACATCAAATTCATAGATTATTTTGAAATCACTTCCTGATTCATTCTTGATTTTTGTTATCATAGCTCTAGGCAGGAATAGTGGATAGTATTTTTGTATTGTCTGTGGGCAGGAATGGTGGGTGGTATTTTTGTGTTGTCTGTTCATTTATAAATGTGGAAAAGAATATATTTCAGATGGGAATTAAACTCTGTGATGATCAATGTGAAAGAAGAAAATTGTGGCTTCTTTAGACATATCTGTTGGTATATGTTGTTTTTCAGCTGCCCTCAACATGCCTTATTGAGACTATCAATTTACTTTCAATATATCTAATAGTTATAAACCTAGGCTTCCATCTTACAAATAGTAAGTGTAACATTTTGCTCTTCTACAACAGCACAAAGCATAATGTATATCTTCATGCTATTATTGCCAAGAATTATAGTAATATTTCAATATAGGTGTGTATAGATATATTCTTGCTAGAAATAAGAGAAAGAAAATATGAGCATACTTTCTGTAATGATACCGCAAACAGTAGCCCTTTCAACAATTTTGGAAATTCAAAAGAAGGTAAAAATATTTGCAGAAGAGAAAGGGAACACATGGTCTTCAAAATGTTGCTGAACCATAATTGCCACTAGCTTCAGTCAGTTTAATAAATGGTAGTTCTGTAACTATAGGAAGAATACAGATGTTTCAGCCTTCTTCCTGGTTTATTTCCCAATTCATTAACTGACACTTCCTATCTTGGGTGTTCAACATGGTTTTCTTGTCTATCCAATCATCCAGAAAAGAGCATGCCATCAGGAAAGGGGAAAAGAAATATTACTTTTAGCAATTTGGGGAAGAAGGATTTCAGATCTCTCCTTCCCACAAATTTTAACCATGAAAATAAAATAAAATAAAATAAAATAATAAAATGGAATAATATTCCTTCCTCAGAAATTCGACATTACAAATGAACTTTGCAGAATCAGTTTCTGGTTGAGAGCACTGTGATGTGTAAATATTCCTTTATATGTGAAAAATAAATGAAAATAGTGAACCAGGATCACATAACTGGGCAAGAATGTTAGTTATACAACTAGGAGCAGAATTCCCATAGCATTGAAGTGTAAGATATTTTTTTTTTACTAATCACATTGAAGTTATTTTGCCATTTTAATTCTTGTGAGCCTCATTTCATATTCAGCCATTTTACATTCTCTCTCGATAGACATGACAAAGTGAAAAAAGTTACATGTTAGCTTCTAATTTTATATTTTATCCAAGCTGAAATTCAATTATCTTTCAAAGTTTATACTTCTCAAAAGTGACCTATGCTACAATTGTCTATTAGTTTCCACTCTTTCATTAGTAGCAAAGCTGTTGCAAAACTAAACAGAATTTTTGAATCACAAAACACTGTGGCTTTAGCATAGTATTACCTCCTAAAACAGAGATGGAAAATCTATGTCTTAATATTGTTGTTCAAGTATAACTTTAAAAAATTTACTTGTTGAACATAATAAGAAGTGGAAGAGCGTAAAAGTTCCAAGACTTCAATTAAGATTTGTAGTTTGCTGCTCAATCTGAAATGTATTGAAAATATAAATGTCTGAAAAGACTCATGTCATAAAATTTCTCCCTTTAAATGATGTAGCATAGGGAACATATGTGAATATGTCATTATGGTGACATTAAATATTAAAATTAAAATTCCTGTAATTAAAACCAAACTTGTTTGTTTGGCCTGGTTTTTATTTCTCTTCATGTACACCTCTTTGTTCTTTTACTTTATTACTCTAGCTTTAGTGTATAGTGCCAAAAATTGATGAGAGTCAGACATTTTTCAAAAATCTTTCTCTCTCTTTTACATGCCCAGCATGTGTCGTCTCTGTCTCTGTTCTCTGTTCTCTGTTCTCTGTCCTCTGTCCTCTGTCCTCTGTCTGTCTCCCTCCCTCCCGCTATGCAGTGGTGGGATTCAGCCAGTTCGCACCACTTCGGGAGAACCGGTTGTTAAATTTCTGAGCAGTTTGGTGAACTGGCTGTTGGAAGAAATCATTAGGGCAGAGAACCGGTTGTTAAATTAGTTGAATCCCACCACTGCCTCTATGTCTATGTCTATGTCTGTGTATTCCATTTCTTCATCTATCCTTGTTTAACCCAGATTAAGAACAGAAAAATATAAGCACCTAAACCTTGGCAGGATGGATATACTCCAGTTCACCCCAATCAAACAGTGATAACCATTGAAAACTAGAAAATGCACCTTCTCCATTGTGGATCCTGCCTTTTTGAGCAGTATCATCTTGGAGATCTGCATAGGTTCCCCCTGCAATTGCTCCAAAAATCTTTGAAAGCCTGTCTTTGTTCTCATACTTGTCATTAGGATGGTTGTTGACCCAGAAAATGTTCCTTCTCAATGGTAGCCTGCCTTTTAGAATGGTATACCCCAATAAACCATACAATCTTACTGATTTACAAATTTACTGTCTTTACAGGGGTACGTGATCAACAGGGTGGTCAAATCCCTTTGGTGTTTAATATATTTCAGATGTTTTTCTGTATTCCAGAGTCAGTGTTCCAGTTTTTGAATTCCTTTTCTTTGATGCCTGTCTGCATGTATCAAAGAAACAACAGTGTCAAACTAGATGCAGTGACCAAGGAATTGAAACCTTCCCATTTTAACATGCATTGCACAGATCACATGCTTTGATTACTTGTTCATAACCCACTATTTTGATATAATAGATGTCTCTGTTTGGAAATATATTCACTTCATATACATGAAAGTGGTTGTCAATGTACATCTTTTGTAGAATAGATGTAACTTTATTATTTTTATGCTTCATCATACAGTCAGACATAAAATGAGTTCTTCCCAAGTACCTTGAATCCTTCCCACGTATCTGAAATAGACAGATGTTGTTATTTGAGGGTGTTATCATGGCAGCATGAAAGCTGTTAGATGTAAAGCTGCATTTTGCAATTGTCTGATGCAGCTGGTGTTCTAATGACTGGACTTGCCCAGGTGTAAATCAGCATTTCTGTCCCTGTTTTGACTTTTAAGATCTTATTCCTTCTTTTTATCTTTCCATTATTAACTCTTTTCCAGACTTAAGAGTGCTTGAGGTTGCCAGCTCAAGTATTTGGTGTGATTGTTCTCCCTCAAACTTTTGATGTTATTTCCATAGGACAACTTAATTCCTTCAGGTTTCATTATTTTTTCCCCTGTTGATAGTAAGAATGTCACATTTATCCAGGATATATTCCAGCAATATATTGGTTATATATTGTGTTGAGACAGTGTTGAGCAGCAATTCTTCACATGTAAAGGAGGAGAGGTTTTTGATAGCATTGGTTTACTTATTCAGTATTGTTGACAGAGGAATCAATGCAGTGACAAACAGTAGTGATGATAGTGAGTGTCCTTGAAAGATTCCTCTCTTGATGTTAACCTTTCCAAGTCTATCACCATTGGCCATCAACTGTGTCTTTCATTGTGCCATTGATCCTTGCACAAAGCTTCTGCTGTTTATTTTGACTCCTGTTATTTCTGGGCACTTTATTATCCAATCATATATCAGGGAGTCAAATGCCTTCTTGTAATCAATTTAAACTATAGTTAAGCTGGTTTTTCTTCTCTTACTATTTTCCAAAATCATAATTTTGTCATAATTTTGTCATAATTTTGTCAGTTATGCTGCCCCTTTGCTTTTTGGGCAGTTTCTTTTATGCTCAGATGGAGAGAGCTTTTTAAAACTCTTTATATAGTTGAACTGCATCAGCTTCCATGTGGTTAGTAATCTGATAGTTGTTGGTAAGCAAGTGATTGTCCTGCAGTTTCCTGGCGCTGCCACTTTTGTTGGCTCTTTCATTATCAGGTAGCTTTGGCCAGATGTTAATCAGTCTTCAAATTCACCACCTTTCAGTATGTTGCTAAACTCTTTGGCAATTAGTTGATGTAGACCAGTCAAATATTTCAACCAAAAATCATGCAGTTCATCTTCAAATAATACCTACCAATTGTTGATCTTCCTTGCCCTTTTCTCCACCATTTCTGTTGTTATTACAAGTTTTTTTATTTTCAATTTCTTCTTTTATTATCTATTATTTAATTATTTCCTTTGTTAAATTTATTTGCTGCCTACCTTGTGGGGCTATTCTAGGCAGCTTTCAACAAATATAGTAATAAAAAGTTGGATGGCTGGAGAGCAGAGAGCAAGGTGCAGTGGCGCAGTCTGCCATCAATCCAGCAGCCCTCCTCCAGCATGGAACTCCCCATTTGATTCCCAGCAAGCAGGCAGAATCATGTCTTCAGGCTCCTGTGGAAGGATAGGGGGGTGGAAGCAGATCTTATGCTAGGGGGTAGGGTGTTCCAAAGGGTGAGCACTGTGGTAGAGAAGACTCCTCTACTGCTGACTCCTCATGGTTTGCCTATACAATCTGAGCTATTTTTTAGCAAGGCTTAATTTTTTTTGTCCTGGGTAGACTTTTGCAGTTCTTCCAATTCAACTTTTCTGATTACTTTATTTTGTGTTATAAAGCGATGTTGATCTGCTAGCCTTTGTTCTGGTATTTGATTCCAGGTGTTGTTGTTTCTAGAACTGGTATCTTCTTTCAAATATCCTCTTTTCACTGATTTGTAATATCAAATTATTATTTCTTTGTTTTCACTCTTTGTATATTTGTGATACATAAACAATATTTTCCCAGTAGTCCTGCAGCTGCTGCCCCTGGTTATTCAGCTAACAGTCATGAATACTTTAACCCACTTGTCACCAGATGTCCAGGAACCCAACACTCAGCACAATTTTTGTTGACCCAGTCAACAACCAGTTCAGTATAGGTTTGTGTAAATTGTGGCTCACTATACTGAAATGAGAGAGACACTCTTCATATGTCTCCTATAATGAGACCTCTCCAGTGTGGCTGAACCTCTGCATAGCTCTCATCTTCCTTCAGCAGGCAGTTTAACAACTAGGTTAAGCTAATTCCTCATTGGGGAGTTAATTATTATAATTTTCCACAGTCTTCCCTTGGAAAATATAGGGCTGGGCTGAAATTATATCACTTGACTTAAAAAAATATGTTATGTTTGACATATCTGTCTTGAAATGTTATTATGAAGTTATTGTGAAGTGTATATAGAAAAAATATCAGCATTAAAAATTGGAGCTTTAAGTATTTCTACTTCATAAGTTGAATACGGAAAACAACACCTTCAAGTAATAATTATAGAACCATTAAAACATTTCAGGGTTATTTTTAAAATATATGTGATAGATCATGTTATTTACTTTTTTAAAAAAAAAGTATCTATAAAATGACACATACACTTCATTAATAGTTTTAAATTAGTTGTTACAGAAAACTATTAAGTAGCCATTAATCAAATTATAAATTATCATGACAATAGAAGAATTTTTTTAAAAAAACTGCAGGAGTTCTACTATTTTCATTATTGCTAGATTTTATTTCTTTATTTCAAGGAACTGCTTTCTTTTTATTCAGATAACTCACAGTTTCTTTGAAATGGTCAGTTTAAGTAGCTGCTGAAGGATACGAGAAGGTCAATATGAGGATATGAGAAGGTCCACTTACATCTGATGTCTTGCAGTTTGAATTGGAGACAATTACTACTCATGACTTTTGGCCCAGGTATGAGCAATTGGTATCATGCAACAGCATCAGTTTGGATTGAATAATCACTCCTGATGACATCAGCAGCCCATCCTGATATTGTGATCATTGTGCAGTCAACAGTTGGGATGGTTGTCTTTGCTTCCTTAACTATTGCCTTATGGTTACTAAAATTGAGGGCAGAGACCTGCATCACCTTTGATACAGGTAACAAAGACTCTCATCAAACTCTTTTGGCAGTTTTTTCATCATAACATTGTTCTAAAAATTGTTTTAGCCAAGAATAGTCTCTATTTTGCTCTGCTCTGCTGTTCTTTGTTGTTTCCAAATCCATGCCATAAAAGGATAAAGTCTCCATAGCTTGAAAGGGAACATCCTGCTGCCCCTCCCCTTCTGCATTGCCTGTTTTTGGCCTCACAAGCCTTTGCTGATTGCTCTCGGAAAGAGAAAAGGCAAGAATTTAAACTAGCGGAAAAAAGCATGAAGGAAACTATTCTCCTATAGATTTGTAGATTAGAGCTGGCTGGATTGAAAGAGAAATGCTGTTCTTTGCAAGGAAAGATGCTATTTTCCCCCCTCCTCCTTTATGCTGTAGAGCTGGAAGCTGAGCAGCTAATGCCAAAAAGAAAACAACAAACAGATAAGAATTTCTGAAACTATTGCAACTGAAGCAGGCAAAGAAAAGGTAGCACTTTAGACCTTACAGGAAAAAGGTACAGAAGTGGCAGAGCAGCATACTTGGATAGTCCAGTGGCACCAAGCCTTGAAAGAGGTTCATTACTTGATTTGGCATGGGAATCCAGAAACTGCTCAGTAAGGGAGGCCTAGAGTCATGAAAATGTCACCTACGAGCATGCTAATAACTGCTGTATTAAATCTGGGTAAATCACTGGTTTCTGGTGTTAACAAAAAAGAGCATCAAAGACTATTCAATAAGTTCTTGTTTAAGGTTACCAAGACTGAAGATGAGGAAAGACATACATTTGACAATTGACAACTAATTGTTTTACAATACATAAAGATTCTAGATAGAGGTACAGAGGAATGTCTATCCAGAAAGGGAACAATTAACACAGCAGGATATTTAGCCACTAAGAAGCGTGAATGTCAAACTTTAACAGGTTAACCCTGTATCCCACTTTGAATGGGGAGAATAGTAAGTTGTAAATACAGCTGTGGTAAATACAGCATATGTGTGTATTTCTGACCCCTATGTGTGGAATGTGTATGTCTATGTGCTGTTCTATGTATGCTGTTCCTGCCTGCATCTTACATTCTGCTACTATATGTTGGACTGTCTCCAAGGCTTCTTTATATACTGCACCCTGAGTCCTGCTTCTATGGATCTAATTCTTATTGTCTTTCTATGATCAATGCTTCAGTGCTATCTTTTAGTCCAACCCTTTCCAACCATTGGTAGGTTTTCTCAATATCATCTATCTCACCTATCTGTGAATGGAATAGCCCATGCAGGGTCTTGTATTACATGGCACTTCCTTTGCTTGATCTTCCTTCCATTTCTGCTGTTGCCTCAGGCTTTCTCTCAGCAACTCATATTTTGATGTTATTTTACTAATGTGCTATGGGTTTCATCCAGATTAGTGGCTTTGATAGCCACCAGATGCCTGTCCTTTTTGTGGCAGGTGTATAGTCTCTGGTTGTTGGATTTGGGGTGGAAACTAATGGACATTATGAGGAGCTTCCTGGTCTTCACATTGGCAGCCTTCCCATCTCTTTTGGACAGGGTTGGAAAAACCCTGTTTTTCAGGGTATCTAATGACTGGAGGACACATGTATTGATGGTATAGATCTTGTTATTCCTATTGAACCAGCTCTTTAGGATTTGTCTTATCTTCAATGATGTTTGAATGTTGCAGTCTTCCTTGCTTCCTTATCATGGTTCTCATGTGATTGGCTTCAAATCCCAGCTGGACATTACCAGTAGGGATCCTTAGACAAAGACCCCTAATGTTTCGCCTCCATACCACAGATGTGACAGTGACAAGAGTTATGCAGGCTCAGAGTAGAAGGGCCACATCAGATGTTAGGGAACCAAACAATCTGATGGTAAGTGGACTACTAGAACAAACCACATATGAACAGGACAAGACAACCTGAAAGTGGTGGAATGTTACTCAAACAGCCGATTGAGAGATATAGAAAGATTAGCTATAGCTGATAAAGATATTGATGTTTTAGCAATTAAAGCTATTGTGACATTGACTTTTACATTAAATAATGTAAAAGCAAAAGGGGAGTTATTCAGGGATTGGCAATGATTTTGATAATTAATATATGCCAAGTTCTGTTGGCCATAGCAACCACCTGCTCTTTGGGCAGGAGCCAAAGAGAAGATTTTCAAATACCCAGAAGGCTTCCCACACCAACTATATCTGGAGTAGTGCAACCTCATCCACAACTAGAGATAGGAATTGTCCAGAACCAAAGTATTCTAAAGGCCAGAGCCACTTGGTCTATGGTTGAGCTGAAGCCTGTTATTCAAATCCCCACAGTTTTCTGTCACTAGCCCCCATGGCATCACTCAGATGGTCTAGGGTGGAGATATATCACTGGAGATAATGATATCTCACCATGAATCATTGGATGATCTCACCTAGTGGCTTAATGTAAATGTTAAACTGAAGAGGAGAGTATTGAGCCCTGCAACATACCAAAAAGCAAGGTCCATTGGCCAGACCTCTTTCCTCCCATCAATATTGACTAGAACTGGAGGAAGGAGAAGAATTAGCACAACACAATGCCACCTTTTTCCAATCCCTGAAGTCAGTCAAGAAGGTTACCACGTGTGATGCGATATCAAAAGCCATTAAAAGGTTAAGAAAGCCTTGCACCTCCCTCATTCCATTCCTGCAAGGGATTTTCCAAAAGTAAGCTCATGCTATCTCATATCCATACCCATGCAGGAATCCTGACTGAAAAGGATTCATATAATGCACTTCTTCCTTTGATGTAGGTCTATGGTTCTATGCAACTGCTGTCTCTAGAATGTTTCCCAAAAACAGAACTTTAAAAACTGGAAAAAGTTCTCCAGAACAGTCTGGTATAGTGATGGCTTCTTGATAAGAGGGCATAATATTTATTTTAAAAGTGACAAAGGCAAATTTTCTTGTTTCTACATTTTCACCAAGCCACAATTATTGCTCCTTCTAGCAAAACACTAGGGAAGCATCAAAATTAATTTCTAACCAATGCCCACATTGTGGCCTTGTCTTGTTTTTACAGCAGGAAGTGAATAGTCACTCAGTATAAAAGCATAGTAGCATGGCAGCAAGTACATGGCATTACTTATCAAGCAGGGCAGTGGTGAGATTCAACACTACTTCGGCCAAACTGGTTGTTAAAGTGATGGCTGAACCTGCCCCGCCCCACACTCCTTATCTTGCCCCGCCCACCTTGACCAATGCCTACAGTCATGCCTGTGGCATAGTTGCTGCTGTTCTCTGGTTCCCTCACTTGCCTCGATCGCAGCCTCCACAGCCCAGCTGATCTCTGCCTGGTGAGTCTTCCTTCCTTAGCTGACTTCCACACAGTCCAGCCCGCTTGCCTGCCCTTGCTGCAGCCTACCTGATCTCTGCATGGGTGACTGGGCATTTGTGGCTGTCAAGCCAAGTGGCTGACACTTGGTTTCCAGCACCAGAGAGGGCAGGGAAGGGAAGCAGCCAGGCTGCCACTGCCTTTCATTGGGGTGCATGGAGTGATATGGAGCTCCTCTTGCCGCCTGTTCTCCCCCCTTGCCAGGCGTGGCAGGGCTTCCTGCCCCTCACTTTCACTGTAATTTGGGAGTGTGGCAGGTGGGGAAAGATGGGGCAGGAGGAGGAAGGGTATTCCAGACTGGGCCTACTGGTTTCTTCCCGGCAGCTCTTGCTCTGCCTTTTAATGTCAGTGGTCAAAGATGAGATTTTTGTGGGCAGAACAGTTTGCCGGCACCAGCCAGATGCCCTCTCTTCCCCCAAGCATTTATGGCCTACCTGATTTCCAGCTCCATCGCATTTCTCCATCTCGTTTCTGGCCATCATGTGCAGGAAAACAAAAGTTTGTGGGAATAAAAATAAAGTGAAATCAATCAATTTCAACTTCTTGTGAAAGAAAAAAAATCTTGCAAAGTTAGAATATATTGATTTTTTTTTTAGTCCCACAAACTTTTCTTTTCCTGCACACAATAGCAAAAAGGCGACGGAACTGGAAATCAGGTAGGCAAAGCAATGCTTGGGGGAAGCAAGGACATCTGGTTGATGGTGGATGGGGCAAATGGCATAATTACGATGGGGAAAAAACCTGAAGCCACCTGTTATAGCCAGGACCACCGCCACTAAATAAGCAGCAGCAGTGGTGGCTATATTGTGCCATGCCTCCTCCTGCTGGGATGCACACCCAGCCGTGCATGGCCTTTTCTCAAATGGGCTGTGCACATGGGGTGTTTGGAGAGAGAGGCCAAGAGACCTCTCCAACCTCTGTGTGTGTGTGTGAGAGAGAGAGAGAGAGGGAGAGGGAGGGAACGATCCGTGCTTCAGCTGAGGCACCCAAACTTCTGGCAGGGGCATGGACAGCTTCTGAGCAGCATGATACCCCCTCCCCAGTCAGCCAGCTCCACCTGATCTACTCCCTGAGTCCCACTGTTCTTGCCCTCCCTTCAAGCAGTGGCAGGCTCTGCGGGACAACAGGGCCTTTCATTTTTCCCACAGCACGGCAGTCACTTGCTACCTCTGCTTGTCTGCTTGCAAGCAGCGATCTTCTCTGCTTCTCTTGGGATACTGGTGTGGGCACCATGCATCGCTTGTCAGGGCTGAGCAGGGAAGCCACTGTCATGCCACTCCCCCTTGCTTCCCTAAGTGCAGAGCCAAGGCTATGCACTTCCTCACCTGGCTGACCACCTGCAAAGAGCCGCGTGGCCAACAGCCACTGCTTCTGCTGCTCAGAAGCTGCCCCCGCCACTGTCTTCCCCCTTCCACACACAGAGAGGTTGGAGAGATGGGAGAAGAGGGGCCAGGCGAGGCGCCCTTTTACATGAGTGACGGTGAGTTGGCCATGCCCCAGCCAGTCACCTAACCCCCTGCAGCCACGCCCCCTCCCCCCAGCCAGTCAGAACAGAGAACCGATTGTTAAATTATTTGAATCCCATCACTGAGGCAGGGGATAACCATAAGTGGTCATGGCACCTTGACAGCATGAGGAGGAAGAAGTGAGGGAAAGCAGCCTAAAGAAACAAGAGCAGATATACACAAGAATTCCACCAATCAAATGCAACTAATGCCTTGACACCTCAATGTTAATTCTGAAGAAATGTCCAGTCTGTATTTTTGAGACAGAAATTAATTCACCTGCAGGAAATTCTGAAAGAATGCTGCAGATGCCTGACAATGCTGCGGGAATACAGCATCATAGTGCTAATTCTGGATAGGCACAATACTGCATAAGGAGTCCCTAAATTATGCACAGTGTTAGTCATGGTCAAGGATTAACCTAATAGGGTAATTTGCTTTTCTGGATGTTAGTCTGACTTTGAATTACATCCCTCTTGTATTCCAATTTAGTTTTTCCTCTCTTTAGGAGCATTTACTTATAAATTCCATAAGTATAGCCTCTTTACTTTTCCTAATATAATCATTCAGACTATCCAAAGCAGTCTGTAGCATATTTTTAAACCAATTTTATTAAAAGGGATATGCTTTCGTGAGCTGAAGCTCAGTTCATTAGATATTTGGAGTGGTTATATTGATGTAGCACTTGAAAGCAAGGGTTGGAGGGGGAAGTAAGTGTGATTATTTAATTGCAGGTTACAATTAGCAATTTTAATGTGTTAAACTCCATTGTGTATGTTAAGACATTCTGAGATAGTCTGAAACATTTTTGATGTATGAAAGTTGTATGATGTTGGTGTAGTTTCATTGCTCTAAAATAGGAATATTGAAATCTGTACTTGTCCTTGTTTCAAGTTTTTATGTCGAACTTGTGTCTATTAATTCTTTTGCACAAAGTCTGTTCTGTTTGTCCAACATAGAATCCAGAGAGAAATTGCTGGCAAGTGATGATATACTTTATATCACATTGGAGTAATAACACGTGAGAACAGATGTAAAATATATTTATTTGATTGACTGATTAGTGCCATCAAATTGTTTTTGACTCCCAGAGAGGAAGGTCTTTGTATAATGTGTCCAAAGTTGTTTCACGAATAATTCTCATATTCTTTGGGAATTTTAAAAAAATGTAACAAAACCTTAAGTAGTCACATAACTAGCTACTTGGAAAAACATGCTGACACCCAAGCTTGATTAAAATCTACTGGTATCTTGTTACTAAGACATGGTCCAGTATATAATTTTATGAATAAAGTCAGTATAATCTAATGTTTAAAAGGAATTTCAAGGTTCACTCTTTCTTTTTTTCTTATGATTATGTTATTACTTGAAGGTCCTGTAACCAAAGAGAGTTTAATAATCATTGAATTTAGAGTGACAGAACCTGAATTTATATAATCCTTTTCTGAGCTGTAAGGAGACATAGCAATTCCGATACAGCAAATGCAGTGGTGGGATTCAGCCAATTCTGTCCGGATTGTGCAAACCAGTAGCAGCGACTGTGGGAGGCTCTGCCCTTCCGCCTGGACGTAATGTGCAACTACTGTGCACACACTCACATTTGCAAACCGGTAGGGAAGGTAAGTGAATCCCGCCTCTGACAAATGCCACTATTTTTGTTTATTTGCTGAAGACAGACAAGAATCCCCTGCTTGTTGTTCCAAAGAAGTGTATTGGATTGCTAATTAAAACCATCATATTATTAATTAGATGAAAAGTTAATAACAGAAGTTGAAATAAAAGAAATTTTAACTGACTGTAAGTCACTTCATTTTCAATTTTCTGTATTTCAGAAGAGCTACTGAAGTGAATAGAGTTTAAAGTAGAGCATGAGAAGAAATCTAGACCAAAGGAGTTAAAGTATTATTTTCTTTTTCCATTTATCAGGCTGAATTCTTGCTGACTTGCTGAGAAAAACTTATTTTGCTGTAACACTTTTTTTCTGTTCTTTTCTGTCATTTTTTTATTTGATACACATAGTAATGTAAATAATGTAATAAATGTTGCATATGTTTACAATATCCTATAAATAAGAACCAGTACATAAAACTTCAATCTAAGATAAATTGACAATAGAAAATAGAATCAATTATTTTAATGTAGATAGCTTAATAAAAGCTGTTTTAAAAATAACATATTTATCATATATAAAGAAATACTAGATATATATTTAGTATTATTAATTTGCATTGAATAGCAAATTATTCAATTTGCTATTGAGATCATCTGATTATGATCATGAAGATAATTGAAATTAATGGAATACATTTCTTATTGATTTGCTATATCTGATTACTTGTTTGTAGTTTTTGAACTTTGTTATAACTAATTAATTCTTGATTGCGTAAGACTTTTCATTATATATATATTTAATTTCTGCTTCTTTATATTTCATTGTTTGTTTCTCATTATGAGTGCCTTTTTCCCCTCCGGTTTATCCTTCCGATTTAGGGATAATATTTGTACCTTTTTAAATAAGTAATAAATAAAAATATAAATCATACCATGCAAAGTATGAATTATTGCACATGAACTTTGAAGTGATATTCCCAGTGCATATCTTTTGACATATATACAGCCTTCCTTCCTTCCTTCCTTCCTTCCTTCCTTCCTTCCTTCCTTCCCCCGCTCCCTCCCTCCCTCCCTCCCTCCCAGTTCTGTGAGCGTGGCTTGGTGGGTGTGGCTTGATGGGTGTGGCAGGGGAAGGATACTATAAAATCTCCATTCCCTCCCCACTTCAGGGGAAGGTTACTGCAAAATCCCCATTTCCTCCTGATCAGCTGGGACTCGGGAGGCAGAGAATAGATGGGGACAGGGCCAGTCAGAGGTGAACTACTCCGAACTACTCAAAATTTCTGCTACTGGTTCTCCAGAACTGGTCAGAACCTGCTCAATACCATCTCTGAAGTAAGTGATATAAATTGGACATATCATATAGGTGGATAGGGCTGGTATTTTCATTTTACTGATTTGTATCTTTACATTTAAAAATGTTTTCTAAACTGTATTATTTATATTAAAATCAAACTATTTTTTCTTGTTTTCCGACTTCAGAATGATGTAGAACCATTTCAATATTTGTACCACTGAATTTTGGACAGGATGAAACCATTTGCTATCAACTGAAGTTTTCAAAGGTATATCAGAACTTTCTGACACTGTATTTTTATATATATTTGTTGTACATAAAAAGTCTGATTCATTTAATCAGAAATAAACTAACATGCAAATTCTTCACAATCTTTGATTGATCATTGAAGTGGAAACATGAGTTTTGATTTGATGAAAGAAACCTCTGTTGTTGTATATCTGCAGTTTGAAAGATCTGCAGTTTGAAATTTTGGCCATGTGGCCCCAAATAAGCGTATGTTATTTAAAAGATTTTTCACTGTGGTCTCTTGTCATGCTTAGGTGAACCTACTGATGAGAGGCTTAAGTGTTTATTTCCAACATTATGTGAGTTACAGTCCCATCCATCAGACTGACTAATCAAAATAAAAATAATAAATCAGGAGTATATCCCTGACTTGTTTAAAATTTCATATTAAAGGATTTAAAGGCCAATTACTCACAATCATATCAAAAATTGTCTTCCATTTATTTCAGAATCATATCCATTAACCATCTGTTTCAAGATATATGGCTTTTCTCCTATTACTACACCCTATGTAGATGAAAACCTGTGCTGAATTTGACCTATTTCAGTAAGCCATTTGTTAATTACTTCACAGCACAAATTAACAGTTTTCTCATAACACTGTGCCTCCTTCCAAAAAAATCAGAGGGAAAAACCTTCATGCCATAATATCTTTGAAACTCTATAATTCAAATTCAGGAAAAATTATTTACAATCAAATTAAAGAGGTAGATTAAATAGACTGGAAGGCTTCTATATTTTGAAGGAGATGCCTTTATGAAGAAAATATATACATACTCCACATTATGGATCACTTTAAAAAATCAGAAACGCTATTGAAGATTAGAGAAATAGGGTAATTGAATATTTTATGCATACATAGTGTGGCATAGTTATGGACATGAATCTTGGCAAACATTAAGGTACTGAGAATTAATTGGTACCATACTGGGGATCATGCTTGGCAAGATTTGAAATTAGAAATAACTCCTACATTATATCTATGAATGATTGTGAAATAATTATTTAATAGAACAGGAACTGAGATTCCAGACCAAAGCCTCAGACTTCAGTTTTTAAAGAACAAATAATGTGTTTAATTAACTTTTATGTAATTGCTTTTACATGTCCATCAAAATGGGCTAGAACAGCTGAAGCTGCCATCTTGTACCATTATGGATGCCTAAAAAATTTGATTTGTATGTTTATATGCAAAATGCCTAGACCACATTTTGTCAGTAGTTGATAGATTCTAATTAAATTTATGCAGTTTCTGAATACTTTTCTGAAAACTGAGTTTTAAATGTATCAAAATTCATATTTATATATATAACGAAGACAATAAAATATTAACATAAATAAAAATAAATCAATCATAATAAAGCACTAACAGTTAAATTGGGATGTGCAATACAATGAAGCAGAGAACTAAACGAGAGGAAGGATCCCTTTTTAGTCTGGTATAAGAGTCCCCAAATCAGTGGTGGGTTGGTCCAGTTCTTTAGAACTGGTAGTAAAACTGGTGGGCTCTGCCCACCCACCACGACATTCTCAAGGGTGATCTGCACATGAGCATGCACTTAAAGATAAGTGGAACCCACCCCTGCCCCAAATTCTTCAACTGATCAACCCCTTCATGAAGTTTCAGATTGTTCATTGATTCCCAAACATTTATTATATGATTTATATTCTGAGAGGAGGTTCAAAATATTCTGGAAAATAATTTCAGAAAACATTTTTTATTTAAAAAATTATATGGAGTTATTTGATTCCAATAATACTTTTTTTTCAGAAAATGCAATTAACACTTAATGAGGGTTTTCTGAATCTGGAGCTATATCACTGTACTTACCTATTGTCAAGTATTAAATATTGAATGCTAACAATTGCTGTCAATTTTTCAATTTGGATAATAATAAGAGAATACATAAAAATCATTTACTATGTGAAAATAATTTAATAAATACTATTCTGACTAATAGTATCAAACATAGTAATAACAACAACAGTGGATAATCCCATTGACTCTTGGGGGGGGAGGTGTTTATATTGACCACTCTGGGAAAACCTAGTCTAGTAGCATAATTGAGATTCTTGGAGAATACTTAACTAAGTTGAACATATCACAATTCCTCAAAGATTACACAGGGTATTAATTACCCTTAATAATACATTGATCCTAGAATTATGGAAATTTAGTTTTAGAAGGAAACTTTAGAAGAACTTAGGTTATCTCATTGTCCAGTACAGAAATCTGTAACTACAGATAGGTAGCCACCCACTATTAAAACACCTTAATGAACAGTGTCCAACACCTCCTAAATGTTTGCTCAATTGTTGAACAATTTTCATTTATTTCATTTTTCCAAATGCCAGTTTCTCAGGAATACATGGCGATGAGTAAAATAAACAAATAAACAAACTCAGATTTGAGGACCATATGTCTATGTGTGTAAAATATTTGTTGGCACATATGGTTTTTACTCAGACATATATAAACAGTGGGCTTTTATGTGAACAGGCGGGATATGCACTTTTATAAAGGTTTTATGAGTACATGCCTAAAATAGATTAATCTTTCCTGACTGTTGATGTATAAGCTGCTTGAGTGATTCATTTCTTTTAGTAGTAAAGCGGGGAAAAAAGATCCAGTGTTTCCATAGGCAGATGGCACTGTTATTTTGGAAATGAAAACAGGAGTCAAAGAGAAAGAATGTTATCCACCGTTTGCTTTACATTTAAAACTACACAGAAAAAAATATGATGAATATCATAGATATCTGCAACATCCAAAGGAACAGCTGCGTGCTAATCTTAGCATTTTAAAATTGAATATTCCTTTGGAGGTGCTGGGTTAGAACATCATCATCCTAACCAATGCTCAGATGATGTAATAGTAATTCAATATATCTGGATAGTGTCAGATTAAGGAAGGCCATATGACATGAAATCAAATGCCTTAACCACCTACATCAGGGTAGCAAACCTTTTACTCACTGAGTGCTGAACAGGTATGCCCTTTGCACGCTTTACATGTATGTGTGCTATCTGCCGTGTGCTGTGCGCACAATGCACCATCTGCACATTTGCACAGATTTCATACGCGCCCCTGTGAATGCAACCACACCATCTGCATGTGCATGGTTTTAGCGCGCGCAATGTACACACCCGAACACCATCTATGCATGTGTGCACTGCACGCAAGTACTGTCCCATGCATGTGCATACACAGGAGAACTCCAAAGTACAGCTAGGTGCCCTGAATTGCACACATGCATGCCAGGGGCCCGAACACCAGCTGGGAGAGCTGGGGGACACGCACATGCACAGCTGCCGGTGAGTTGGGTGACAGCTCGCATGCCCAGAAAGATGGCTCTCTGTGCCACTTCAGGCACACGTGCCATAGGTTCACTGTCACAGTCCTACATCATAATATATTACATCATCCTGCTTCTGGATACTGTACATAATATTTTAGGACAAGATGATCTGTCTGGGAGAAACAATCTGAAAAGAAGTGTTTTACATTGACAAACTTTTAGCTCCAATTAGTTCTGCTAGTTATTTGTGGAAGGAATCACCTCCTTCAATTCTTTTGTCTGTGATAGAGACTGGAACTCCAGTTTCTGAAAACAGTGGCTTTGTTGACCAGTGAACTGTCAATGGAGATAGTAGGAACCTTCAAAATAGACTAGCTTGTCTCTGGTTTGTATCATGTAATAGGAAATATAATAGAAATGACTTATCTTTTGTACTCTGTAGCCTTCCTGGCATGAAATTCCTTTCCAATGGCCATTATTTCCAGGCTCTCTGGCTCTTTATTTGTTCTTCTCTAGTTATGTTCTCAGAGTAGTTTATAGTTTCCATATCAATCTCCACTGCTAATGGCATCCAAGAAGTATAAAGCCTCTAATTCTGCAGCCACTGAGTGATTGAACAATTGATTAGTCAACATATACTTTCAAGGAGTAAAAAAAGTCAACTAGTTTATGTAATAGCAGGAAAAAATGCATATGGAACAAGGAGTGTTGTGCATGGGAAGTAAATGAGCTCATGGTAGCGATACTGAGCAGAACTAGAATTTCAGCCAAGAAAACCACCACTCATAGCCTTGAGAATGCTTTAAGTTAAAATTGTAGATGAAGTAGAGTAATATAGATACCTTCTGGGTGTGGAGAAAGAGAAGGTTGTGGCAATTAAATCTTTTAATTGCCACAACCTTCTCTTTCTCCACACCCAGACACCATAATTTCTTGCCAGCTCTGAAATGGGAAAGAAACATAACAGAATAACAGAACAAAACAGAGTTGGAAAGGATCTTGAATGTCTTCTAGTCCAACCCCTGCTCAGGCAGGAAACCCTATAACATTTCAGGCAAATAGTTGGCCAATCTCTTCTTAAAAATTTTTGGAGCACCCACAACTTCTAGAGGCAAGTCATTCCACTGATTATTTGTTCTGTCAGGAAACTTCTTCTTAGTTCTAGGTTGCTTCTCTCCTTCGTTTCCATCCATTGCTTCTTGTCCTGCCTTCAGATGCTTTGGAGAATACGTTGATTCCCTCTTCTTTATGGCAACTCCCTTAAATATTGGAACACTGCTATCAACCTAGTCCTTCTTTTGATTAAATCCAATTCCAGCAACTGTTCTTTATATATTTTAGCCTTCAGTCCCCTAATCATCCTTGTTGCTCTTCTATTTTTTCTAGAGTCTCAACATCTTTTTTACATCATGGCAACAAACATAAATGTAGCATTCTAAGTGTGGTATTACCAAGGCATTATAGAGTGGAATTAACACTTCACGTGATCTTGATTCTATCCCTGTTAATGTAGCCTAGTGCTGTGTTGGCTTTTTTGGCACCTGCAGCACACAGCTGGCTCATATTTAAGTGATTGTCCACTTGATCTGGCCCTAGCTGCTTTAATGACAAAGTAAGATGTATAAGACTATCAATGGTTTCTAAGCAAAATGGTTATGATGCAGCCTCCAGTATCAGAAATTACATGCTGGTCCAGGAACAACAGCAACAAAGGCTACTACCATGAAGGGAAAGAAAAATTATTATGCTCTTACATTATCAGTTCATATCTCCATATGGTCAATATTTTGTTATTGTTGTTGATGATATTATTTTGTACAAAAGATCAGTCAGCAATAAAATGACTGATAAGAAAATTTGAAGCATTTGCAGACAGAACAAAAGGCAATGATACCTTATTTTAAATTATTTTGGGAGAAGTTTAGCACAAGCATTTCTGTTTTTACAGCATTTCTTTTTACTATAGCATGTTTTCCTTAAGCATTTTGGTATGTTTTTAATACATTATTTATACTGGTAAACTTTAAATCATTTGGACAATGCAAATAAAGAAAATTATAAAAACATATATAATTTTAATATTCCTCTAACATGTTGGAAATAACATTTTCCCTTTCTTCTTTCTCCTTTCTTCTTTTCTTCCCTGATATCCAAGGCTTCACAACTCTATAATGTCTCTGTGTTCCATCACAGATGGAAAATAACACATACTGCAGATACATTTCTGACATCTGATATCTGCTGACATCCTTAAATCCAATGTGCAATGAAAAAAATAGTGAATAGTAAAAGCACATCCAAGGCCAACTTAAATGAAAATAGAAAGGACAGTAAAACATTTTAGAGTGACTGAAAGCTTAATTGGCAGTATGTCTTCCTCCTGTTCATCTTCATAATATTGATATATGACATGAAGAAATCAAGTCAAACAAAATGTCAGTGGTTGATTCAAGTACATCTTAGAACCAATTCCCCTCAGTAGGATTGGGGTTCCCCAAGAAATATAGATTCCACTGATTGACTGAATTGCATTACAGAAGCAATTATGGTGTGGAATAGATTTATGCTATATTAAACAAGACAGAGAATTGTGCTTAAGCAGCCTGATTGGGAAATGGGAAAAGCTAAGATAAGCACAAACAATATTCACATGGAGTTCCTTTTATGTAGAGCTAGTTCTCATCAATGGTAATCAGGCAACTTTTCCTATGTACAGTATAGTACTTAACACACAAATGCAGCTGGGTCTTGATGTTTCATGTTTCTTTCAGAAGGCAGTTAGAAGAAAAAGTCAGTACTTCAGGAAAAATACAGTTGATGAAGATGCAATACAAAATTGATTTGGAAAACTTTTGCTTCAGATTAAATTATGCAAAAATGGCATGGACTGAAAATATATTTGGCTATCTCTAGTTGGGATGCCGAATGAAATATAAATACATGTTTGATAATAATGGGTTACAGTAAGCAGCAACTTGTGAAATCAAACTATTAACAGAACCAGTTATTCAAGAGCAAAGTTATCTAAGAAGAATGAAGGAAAATGTTCATAGTACAATAAAATTGCAATGAAATTTGTCTGGCTAAGATATTTACTCTTCTGTAATATATTTAATAATTTATTCTTTCATAACATTACAATTAAAATTTGGTAACACATTTTGGAAGTCTACAGGCTGCATAATATTTTGACGTGTAGTCCCTGAGCATCAAGCTGTGAAGTCCTTTTCATGCCAAACCTGATTCCTGGCAACTTTATGGATAGTTCCATGAAGTTTTCTTGGCAACTACTTTATAAAAAATAGTTTGCTATTGCATTTTTTAATGCTTTTCAATTGTTCAGTGTTACATACAGTCCTGGTATTCTCTGGAGATCTCCGATCAAATACTAAATAAGCCTGAACTTCTTTAGTTTTCTGAGCCCAGACAAGGTGCTTTAAAGAGTGATGCCTCTTCATGTGGTAAAAAGAACTATTCCTTAAATTGGTAAAACATTTTTTTATATTAAAAAAGTCTAATAGAACCATCTATACTTTTGTTTGTTTTTTGGTCCCTGACATGGGATTTAAAACCTACTGTATTTTTAATCCTCTGCTAACAAATGAAGAAACCCAGGTCAAAACATCTGTTATACTGTATATTGATGGATCTTATGCTTAGATAAGAGTGTATATTTCTTTAAATTGCTGCTGAACATTTATTTTGTCTCTCTGGTTTGAACTCTGGACTTCATCTTGACCATGCATTTTCCACTGGAGCTTGAACCCCAATATTTGACATCTGGATTATGCTTTTTGACCATAAAAATACTTAAGAAAAAAAACAATAAAATATCATGGATTAGACATTTCCCAGTCCTCCTTCATCTGAACAAGGGTGAAGACATGTAGAGAAAAAGGGCAAAGAGAATCAGGACAGAGATGAGAGGCAGTAGCCATAGGTACTTTATTTCCTATTTCACTTAAAAATAAAGTGATTGTTCTATGAATTCCATCCTGACATTCCTGTTCCCTCACTGAAATGAAAGAAATGTTCACTTTACCATTTCAAAAATATTAAATCCCATTTAGAACTCAGAATGAAACAATTATTTTGTTCATAGCGTTGAAGTATTCAGAGCACTGCTATCTTTCCCCTGCTCTTGGTGAATCATCAGTCCCTATGCTTTAACATAAAGCCTAATTATACTGTATAAGGACAATGAATAATGTCCAGATGAATGTTTCATTTCTGTTGGTTACTGCTTATAGTAAGATTTGAGCAAAGGGCAAGTGCACACCCATAACAGAGTTGCTTTGAGTCTTTTCATAGCAAACTATCAAAAATTGCTGACTAGGAAATAGATTTTGCTATATTTTAAAGACATAAATATTTACTTCTTCAAAAGCCCAGCAGCTCTTATTCTGCTTCTTGCTGAAACTAAGAATGAGTTTTAGTGATTTCACTGATAGAATACCTGAAGCCTTTCTTACCCTTTAGAAAATTCTTTTTGTATCTGTTTGTCAGAAGGGACAGTTTACGACTGAAAAACAAGAACTTCAGCTTAAGTCTTACTTTCCTTAGGTCTTAAAATATGCACAGAGGAGACTATATTACGAAGGTCAATATTCATCAATATTTCCAGAGAAGCAAAGATACTGTCAAAAGGAAGCCAGAAAAGATTAATTGTCTGAATATATAGCCAGGGCAGTTAAAAATAAGGGTTTTTAAAAAAACTTCAGAGGAAGAAGTCATTACTGGAAATAAACTGTTTAACAATGTATTCCCTCCTCCTGATGCTCATATTAGTCCATAATCTATGACTCCTGTAAAAATATTATCACAGCAAAAGAGAGGGAGAGGGAGGGAGATAGAGAGAGAGAGAAAGAAAGAATGGAAGAATAATCAAATAGAATATACTCAGCAGGAATGCAAAGTAATTGCTCACACTGGTCATTGTGACGTTATGTCATCATATTACTTTGGAGGCGAGGGTGGTACATTCCATATATTCTTTTGAATTCAAATGATTAAGTAATCACACTTGCTAGCAATAATATGATGCCATATTACCATTTCAAAGATGCAGAAATCAGCTGAGCTAAAATTTAAGCAGCCTGTTTTGTTTGTTTCTTTCTCTCTCTGGATTCTTAAAGAATGATTGTAATAAACGAAGCTTTAGCCTATGTCAACAGCTAATGGATTATCCATGTAGCTCTTTAACTTTGGCTTAAAGATGCCTTGCTAATCATCTTTTAAGGACATGTCCTCATAACATAGTCTTCACGTCATCCATAGCTCAAAATATCTAACATATTTAGCAGATATATAAATTTGGTGCTTTCTAATCTTTTGACATAAGAATTGCTGTATGCATAATTGATGGTTTTTCAGTAACAACAGCAGCTGGGTTCTACTTGGTTCCCATTGGCCCCTATTGGCTGCTGTAGACACAAACCCTCCCTTTCAGACACTAGTGATTTCCTCCATGATCATTTTAGTCTGGATAGTAGGAGGGTTCAAGCTCTCAGCACCTGCCAGGATGCTGTGGAAAAATATTAGTGGAGCAGTAATTCTCCTACAGACACCAGAGAATTTTTTTCTACTTCAGCTAACATTTCTCCACCTTGCAAACTGCCTGTCAGTCTGCCATTTTTATCAGGTTGGCCAGAAACAGAAGGCTGTCCTCCCCTCTCCCCCCCCCACACCCTATTTATCTTGCCACATCTCTCTGTGGCCAGAATTTGAAGAAGAGTCAAAATGAAGTGACAAAGAAGCAGTGAAAGTGAACCCATAGTGATGTACTGCTACATTTCTGTCAGTTGTATGATAGGGGTAATACATTAAAACAAGTTAGGAATGCAAAAGTTCTGAGGAAGAAGGCAAATCAAACTACCAGTATATTTCCATATTTTAATCAATCATACCGCATAGCCAATTAATGGAGGGAGGCGGCAAAATATATAGAGAGGAAACAGAGATATTAGATATTGTTCATGAGGAAATTCTATGAACCAGAAATAGCTAGGTTCATAAACAATCCAGAGCGTCACAGAGCATCACAAGTTCATAAACAATCCAGAGCATCACAGGAATATAGCAACGATTTACTGAAAAATTAGTTATCCACCTGGAGGTTTAATTTGGTATATTTTAGTTACATGTTTTCCTGAAGGATGGCGTTTATTCGCCTCCACTTCTCATTCTCTCTTTTTTTCGCTTTCTCATGCTCACATCTTAAGAAGAAAGGAAAAAATAAGTCTCCATGGCATACTTAAACCAAGAATCCTTAAAAGCAAGGGGTTCTTTCCCTTTAATTTTACTCAAACTTGTTTCTGTCTGTTGATTTATTTAAGTATATAGGATGTTTGTAGTTATGATTATGGTTGTCGCTATAGACTTTTTTTCTTTTTAGCACTAATTATTGTATGCTTTTGCATTTTATCCATAGATGAAAGCTTCTTTTAATGATTAACATTATTATTGTACTGATTAAGACACTTTGTTTTTAGATTATCTGAATATTGGCATTCTAAACAAGACATTAGATCTAATTTGATCTCTATTCCAGAAAATATTACATTTGCATTATGAAATATAGACACACAGCATACATACAATATATTCTCTTTGTTAAAAAAAAACTTTTATTTTTTAAGGATAGAAAGTAGGTGTCTAATTCAAATGAGGCAGAGTGGCCATAATTTTAATCAAATTATGTCCTAATTTTATAATAAGAGATCTTAAATTGTAAAACATAGTATCTAATTTTGCTAGTTAATAATGTGATGAGGGTAGGGGACTGGGACTGGGCCTGGAGTGAGGAAGGAAGCAAACTGGGGATGCAGAGTAGAATAGGAGTAGGAGCAGTTGCGAGAGAACGACCATGTGTCAAGGGAAAGCAGGAATCGGTGTTGGTAGGGCTAAGGGATTGTAATTACTCCTACTGCCATCAACATCACTGAGGAGGAGACAAAAACCAATTCACCCTTCAATGATTCTAACTGCCCCACCAAATTTTGGAGTCCAAACAGTTCCCAGTAATTAATGAAGTTCACATCCTTGTTCACCAGTCAGATCCTGCTAGTTTCTCTGCTGGAACATCTTTGCAATGTTTGAGAACTTTGTTTTAATACTGTGTTAGTTAATATGGTAATATAAATTAATAATGCATATTATTATGCATAGAATGGTCTATGTCAATGATGGCTAACCTTTTTGCCAATGCGTGCCAGGAGCAGGGGAGGTTGTGCACACGCATGCCCACACCCATAATTCTATGCACCCTGTCCCTGCGCATGCGTGCACGACCCCCCCCCCACTTTCCCCGCTCCTGACATGTGATGGCACGGTAGGCCCGTTTTTTGCTCTCTCCAGCCTCCAGAGCTGGGGAGTCTGGGGAGGGCAAAAACAGCCTTCCCCACCCACCCCCAGAGGCCCTCAGGAGGCCGAAAACAGCCCATTTGCCAACTTCCGGTCCCACAAAATACAGGGGAGGAGAGTATTCAGATTTGTTTTGAACTTTTTAAAATATCTCAGTAATTTATTAACTTAGTTGATAAATGTGCTTTTTGTTCAACTATAGTTTATGATGTCATTCATCTTAGGGTGAAATATTCCTGTTAGCAAATGATGGTATGTTAATATTTCATTTTTAAATGTGAGAAATTTGTTTTTCTTTTTCTTTAAGTCTAGAGCTAATAAAACATTATTTGACCTCTTGTAATGCCCTCTCAGAATCTAATATAGAGATCTCAGTAAGTGATTGAAATGGGGTCATGTGGTAGATGATTTATGGTTTGGGGAGCCTCCTGGATTTGCAACTTCTACTTAATTTTCTATTCAAAACATGATTACAATAAATTGTATAACCGTATATATTTATTTTTGATATTATAGAAACCCAAATGAAATATATGAATTATAATGTTGGACTAGAAGTGGGAAGATCCAATTTCTTAGCCAAAAAAGCTCACTGGATAACTTGAGAAAGTCATTCCTTAAGCCCCCGTATACCGTATCTTGGTACAATATGGTACAATAGAAAGTTGTGAGGAGAAAAAACAAAAGATACAATAGCTGGAATTATTAACAAGCTGAAATGGACAGTTTGGATTAAAAAAAGAAAGAAAACTGATGACTAGTCATTATATTTTACATCCCCATAGTAATATTGATAGATTTTGCCTGCCTCACAGAAATGGATGCAGAGGTTTGCTTCTAATCAAACAAACTGTTGAAGAAAAAACTTAAATACAGGGAAAAAATAGGGTTGGTCTTATAAATTAGATTGATAAATTGGAGAGGGGGATGGGAAGCAGGGTGAACAATTGAAAAGAAAGCAGTGACAATTTGCTCCTACATCTTTTCCAAGAACACATCATGAACACATCCTGCATTATGTTCAGAAAAAAATTAATGGTTCCATATATTGCTGCTCAGCATAGTTTTCTCTTTTAACATGTTTGAATATGTAAAGAGATCTCCAGATTTTGTACATTTCTCCACTTTGGGATATTAAGTTGATCGGATGGGTTTAAAAAAAAGATAAAAGTACAAGAAAGAATTAATGTCATTTATTTTAAAATCTGCAGAAGTGTGGTGCTATAGCATTGACTTTAGATCAGAGAGGTAATTGCCAACAGCAGGAAAAAGTCTCACAAATAAACTTCAGCTCTATATTTGATTTACAATGTGCTAATAAATGTGAACATAGTGGCTGCTATTAAAGAAAATAATCTGGAGGGATTTCTAAAAATACGAGCTTCTGTAAAGCAATTTCCTTCAGGGTACATAAATCATAGCTTCTAAGGGGGCTATTTTCCAGGCTTTTCCAGTTAGTTAATATCTAGTAACTAGCACAGACTTGTTCTCTGTAACCAGACTTTAGTTTTTAAAACAACAGTTTTTTTCTAATATGTAACGTTACATGTATTTGGGTGAATATTTCATCATACCATAAGTGAAGGTAACACTATGTAGATATTACCCTATATGATAGAACATTATAAGATATTAATTAATTTTTAACATACATAGTTGGAATAGATTATGATCATAGCACATTAAGCAATGTATGTATTGCTCTATAATCTTACATATAAAACTGTAAATACATAATATGATTATTGCCAAAATCACAAACATTGTAAGTAATAAATCACAATAAATCACTTGCATAAAGTAGAAGATCAGAAGCTCAAGAAAAATTGGAAATACCTAACTATGCACTTTACTATACTTTGATATAATTGGAATTATAAAGGTCAGTGGAAAGGTCAGCGACATTTGCAGCAAGCCATGATGGTCCAATAATTATGACACACTGATAATAATGTCTTAAATACAAATCCTACCCTTACATAGCTCTCTCCTGTGATATCCAATATAAATTTGGCAGTACTTCTGCCATAATGTCATGATGCACATTTTAACATGTTTAACATCCCACTTGGCTTCCAGAAGATATCCATGAAAAGGGGGTATGCAATAGATGTGCCTACAGACTGAAAATCATGATCAATCACAAAGAACATTTGGTTGGGCTTCATAAAGTCATACCCAGATGAAGGGAATTTATGTACATATGTGCTGCAAAATTGTTACAAAATCTCAACATATTTGCTCAGTTAATTTGTTATTTATTTATATAGATTCATATCTACATAATTTCCTTTCAAGAACCTCATTCAGAAGACTCCACCTTGGCAGGTTAGTAGTAAATGAGGAAAATATTTAATAATCTGAAAGTTTGGCTTCAATATATCATACATAATTGTATCCAATTCTGAAATATTGGGTATGTCATGTCATACCCCAAAAGACTCGAGGCTGTAAAGATCCGGTGGCCTAGAGGTGGAGCTCTTATTTCATAATCAGGAGGTTGTGAGTTTGATCCAAGGTAGAGGCAGATGTAGGGTCTCCTGCTTGGGCGGGGGGTTGGACTCGATGACCTGCAAGGTCCCTTCCAACTCTGTTAATCTGCTGCCAAAGGTGCTTCAACAAAATACTGAGTGAAGGGTCTGAATAAACATCCCAATGTGATATTTCAGTTTTTTCTTTTTAATAATTTACAGACATTTCAAAAAAAACAAACAAAAACAACTCACTTTGTCATTATGGGATACTGAGTGTGTATTACTGAGAAAAAAAATAATTTCAACGACTGTAGAATCAGGTGCAGCATAACAAAATTGGCAAAAGTGAAGGGGGGTTGAATACTGTCTGAATGCACTATATGTATCCTATTTCTGCTCATTGGAGACTTAGAAATAATTGAATATCTTCTTAATACTGTAAACTAAGTTTTCATTCACAGATTTTAGAACTCCCTTAAGCTAACTAAATAGAAAATACTGCGTGCTTCCATGGCTTTATAAAACAACTCAAGGAATTTATGTGGAAATAGGAATCTCTAATTGAAAATTCTTGTCCCTTTCTTGTACTGTAATGCAATTCTCCAAGGTTCCTTGGAAAGAGGGTGTTTTTTTAAAAAGACTGATTAAAGCTACTATAATATATACTGAAACGTATACTGGGATCATTATTTAAGGTGTTCTAAAAGCGTACTGTCTTTTTAGAAAGTCCTGTGGGAATGTTTCATTGTATATTGATGAGGCATACTGAGTTGCAAAAGATAGTTGCTCGCATAAGCCTGATCTTTAGATGTCCTATCTGCTGACTAACTGGTAAATCTTTTGGGGTGTGTGTGTGTGTGTGTGTGTGTGTGTGTGTGTGTAATGTGTATGTGTGTGTGCAGCTGAACATAATTAACTTGTATGATCAGCAATACCAATAAAATTTAAAATTTATATCTCTGTAAGATTAAAGGCCCTTCCACATGAAAGGGTGATACTATAACCACTCTAATGGATCCCTACAATGACATAGAGCTTCTGCATGCTGAAATGATTCATTTCAGAGGTTGAGTTATGCTCTAATGATAGATTTATTGCATCTCTTCTTTAGTTGCATAGCAGTGATTTCCTATTCTGTTTCTTAATTCATAAGATTTCCCTTTCTCTTATGAAGGCGGGTAACATAATGCCTTGGTAGTAGTTCCCTCTTAATTCTGCTTCCTCTGCTTACCTGTACTTCCATATTGTGAAGGCTTTTGTTTTTGCTGCTACCGTTCTTTTGTTTTTCCCCTCTTACTGATAAAAAAGGAGAGACAAGAGCAGCAGATCCAAACTTCACCCCTTTCAGTGTACACGTGATATCACAACACTCATATAAAAGAAGTGGTCATGCTTTTTTGTCAGTCTCACTCTTTGCTATCACTCTGTGAAACAGCAAAAAAGAAAAAAAAAGGAATACCAGCTGGCTGCCAGTTTTAGCACTTTATTTATTTTTATTTATTTTCCCCTTAGTAGGCCAAACAAAATATGGAGCAGTTCCAGTAGATCACCACATAGTTGTGTAAAAAAGGCTCTGACAATTTGGAAGACAAAGCCAAAGATCATTTGAAAAGGTTATTAATAGTTCCTTGCCTCTCCAAATTAGATAATGTATTCTTAATGTTTTCATTTTTCCCTCTCTAAATTTGACATATTTTGTAACAGTTGTTAGATAACTTTATGGTAATGCCATGAATTAACACAGTAAATTATTTCAAATTATTTCAAATTTTGCAGTAAGAATAGTAACATTGTTTTCTGGGTAGAAAAAGTGATAAAAGGTAATAGGAGATAGCTTTATTCTAAATTAGTGAGGGTGAACCTATGACACATGTGTCAAAGATGTCATGATACAACATTTTGGGTGACACTAGCATTCACAACATGTGAATTGTTGTAAATGGTAGTGTTATAAAGCACACCTCATTCTCATATGGTTTTGGAAACTGCGAACTGTGGAAACTGTATGAGAATGAGGTATTTTCTTGCATAGCCTGCAGACAATCTGAAAATTGTCTTTGTGTGAGAATGAGGCAGGCTTTTGTGTGGTATTTAGAGGCTGCAGAGGCCACAGAAGAGCATTCAATGAAGCTGCTTCCAGAACAAAGTCCTTTGTGACCCATAGCAGTCTCAGGCTTTAGGGACCTGCACGGGCCTGCCAAGAGAAAGAGATCATTGTCTGAAAGTATGTGATATATAGCAGATTTTGGGTAGCACTGGACCTTGAGACAATCACATTAGGAACAGCACGCGTCAGCCTTTTTGAGTGACAGTAATGGCACTAGGGCTGAAGTCAAGGCCTGGGCTTCCAGTTCAGGTCCAGTTTCAGCACTGCTACTGAGTGCCACCATAGAAGGTGGCCTAGATGCAGGGCAGGCAGAGAATTACTATTCTTTTGTTTTGGGGAGAGGAAATAACATACTAGCAGACAAGAAGCTGAGCTTGTCAATCGAAAGGTCGGCATTTCAGTGGTTCAAATCCCTAGTGCCGCGTAACGGGGTGAGCTCCCATTACTTGTCCCAGATTCTGTCAACCTAGCAGTTCGAAAGCACGTAAAAATGTAAGTAGAAAAATAGGGACCACTTTTGGTGGGAAGGTAACAGCGTTCCGTGCACCTTTGACATTTAGTCATGCCGGTCATATGACCATGGAGACATCTTCGGACAGCACTGGCTCTTTGGCTTTGAAACGGAGATGAGCACCGCCCCCTAGAGTCGGGAACGACTAGCACGTATATGCAAGGGGAACCTTTACCTTTTTAGATATGAGTTAGGCATTTTCAAATTTTTGACATGTTGATCCCAAAAGCTTCACCATCAATGTTCTAAATGCAATGAAGACTAAAATCAGTATTAGTCTTTGCACAAAAAGTTATATCATGCTGTAACTTGCATATGTTAATATAAATATAGTTGTTCTTATTTTAACTTTGTTTGGCAGTCAGAAGGGCATGCAAATCAGAATTTTATATTCATTTTTTTCTTTCTACTGCTAACTAGCAATTGTCAGCTATGCCATAGCTGATATAGATGCTTGATTCATTTATTTTTGAACATGTTAATTCATGCTCTTTGTTCCTATTATTCTTACATTCTGAAAGATCATTAAATCTCTCTGATGTCTTTCATATAAGCCTGACATCACTTCTAATTATGTGCTCAGCTTAGGAGGAAAACTTTTTAAATTGTAGTCTATTCTTTTTTCAAGAATTGTACTTCTTGTGGTTTACTCTGGCTTGTTTAGAGCCTTTCTTTTTTACTGAAGGAATGAATTACTATAAAGCTTCAAATTATAAAAATATGTTTGTATTACGCACTACAATCTGCCCTACATCTATTTCTTGAGCCACACAGTCTTGTATATAACTCTATATTTTCAACTGAAATTTAAGAATAAGAGAATATAGCTATTTCTTAACATGTCTCTACTTGTATGTTCATTGATTGGATTAACTTTTCATTGTTCTTTGTTTTGAAATTAGAAAATAACACGAAAACACTATCTACTAACCATTTTTTATATATGTAGTGTTATATGTGCAGTGTAATTCTACACCACTTCATTAGCATTAGCTTTACAGAAATGTATCCTTTTTAAAAGAATAAAAAACTCAACATAGTTAAATGGAAACATAAACTGAGATTTTTTTTATGTATTAGAAATCATAAATAGTTCTTCTGTCTTTAATATTAAGTCTGACAATCATGGAATTGAACATCCTCTAATGTTGGGGCATTTAGATAAATTTAAAGAACACACTGTTCAGCATACTATCGAAAACCAAATGATGATGCAAT
Organism: Ptyas mucosa; assembly: GCA_012654045.1. Lineage (NCBI taxonomy): Eukaryota > Metazoa > Chordata > Lepidosauria > Squamata > Colubridae > Ptyas > Ptyas mucosa. Next base: position 15,566,157 of record WNWU01000007.1, on the reverse strand, counting down.
AAATACTGTATATTTATTTAACATTTGGTATATTATACATGGAATAGCAATATATATTAACATTTCACCTAGATTAGTAAAACCCAATAAAGTATAAATGTTAAAAAGATCTATGTTCAAATACCAATGTCTAGGTCATTTAATTACTGAAGTGCAGCATCTTTATATTAAAAAAAAACAAACAGATACTGGACTGGAATATGCCCCAATCTTACAGTTTGACATGGGACCCTGCAGTCACACCGAGGAGAGGATACTATGCCCCATTTATACAGAGTCCCAGCAGATATCATGTGATATGTGAATCCTATTCAGAGTTGTCCATTGCTGACATGGTAATACAATACCTGGCTCCTCTTTTGTGGGGTCATTTATATGTCTTCCTATGTCTGAGCATTTAGCAACCCATTTGGCTTTTCATTGGGAATCAATGTTAAACTTGTTGGGCAGATGTGCAAGTGCCAGTGAGGGTTTCTTGGATTTGAGCCTTCTGGCTGATTAATGAGGAAAGTTGGCATGTATCAGTAGGAATGAGTTATTCATATTTTTTCTGTATTTTCTCACTAGTGCATCTTGCCTTCGTAAAGCTGATGATTCTATATGACTCAAAACAGGAATCCAGGAAGCCAAAATGGTTTTAATACATCCATTTATAATCCTCATGAATTATAAACACTGAGTCTGGCATCTAACTTACTGATATGGTAGCTCTTAACCTATACAGGGGCACAGTATTCTGCTGTGGAGTAGACAAATCCTAGTACTAGTGACCTTAGTATAGCAGCTGAAGCTCCCTATTTAGTGTCACATAATTTCTGGACTATGTTGTTCCTAGTACTAATTTTTGCTTCTGTATTCTTTAGGTGTATCTTATAAGAGAGCCTGCTCCAATGTTACTCCAAGGTACTTTGAATGGGGATGATAGGGGAGTAAGTTGTTGTTAGGTAGATCTTCAAGACTTCATATGCTACTTTGTTTATGATAGAAACCATGTAGTTGCCATTTTGCTGGTGTTAGAAGTGAGTCTCTAGCCACTGAAGAATTTTCCCAAGTTTTTAAGATCTTTGGACAGGAGGCTGTTTGTCACCTCCATCTTGTACTGCTATGTACAAGGGGCTATGGCCAAATCATCAACATATCCAAATTTACATCTCCTTGTTGCCAGCATATCTGATATGTATAAATTGAATAGTATAAGTGCTGCTTCAGAGCCTTGAGGGAGGCCATTATTTAATTGCAATAAATATAGTTTTGCTAATTTATGAAAGATGTAATTCTACTTATAAAAGTACCGTATTTTTGGAGTATAAAATGCACCGGAGTAAAAGACCCAGCTTAGTTTTTGGGGAAGAAAATAGAGGGGGGGGGGAGAGAGAAATCTGCCTACCAGGTATTCATCTGGCTAGTATCCTTAGTCTGGTCAGTTTCAGTACATTAGTTTGCTGGTTTTTATTCCCTGCTTGGGAATAAAAAACAGCTTCTAAGGCACAGCTGAGAGGAAGCAGCAATGAGAAAAGCAGGAAAGCACACAGGGGGGGGGGATTGCTTCACTCGGTTAGCACTTAGTTAGGGCTGAAAAAAAGCTTCTAAAGAACAGCTGAGAGTCGGAGCAAAGCATGGAGATTGCTTCATTCGCTAGTGCCTAGTTAAAGCACAGTGGAGAGTCGAGGGAGCAGGCAAATTGCTCACTAATGTCTCATTAGCACCTGGTTAGGGCTGAAAAAAAGCTTTGAAAAAGCTACTTTCAGAGTATAAGACGCACCCACATTTTCAGCCTCTTTTGGGGGGGGGAAGGTGCATGTTATACTCTGAAAAATATGGTACTTTTATTAATGGAGGATTAGATTAGTGTTACAAATACAATATTATTGGTAGTGCGAAAAGAAAAAATAATAAATATCCAGCTAGAGTACTGCTGCCTTATGTACCTTCTCATGGATTGTGCCTAAGACCATCTGTCATGTGATGAGCTTCTACATTCCTAACCCCAGGGGATTTGTTCAGGAATTAAATTGGCTAATCTCAAAGCAAACATGAAACTGATACAGTCTGTCTATGTTGTGTCTTTGGAGTAAACTGCTTCATTTTATACAATTAAAATCCTCTCTCCTTTCTCTCTCTCTCTCTCTCCCACTACAACATCCGTATTTTATGTACATATGAAAACCTTATCCAGCCTTTTTCAAAAAAGCAAGGGCAATGATGAATATAGGAATGAGGTTTCTTCCTGTGGATGATTCCTAGTGCAGTCCGTCAAAAATTACGTACAGGTATTTTTGAAACAAGGTAATGTCAAACTACAAGGTTAGGATATAAGCCCGTGTGCCTCCATAAATTGTGGATGAGTAAGAGAAAAAAATTTATTTTCATCTGCAGAGATTCTTAGTCTTCCTGAGAAAAAATGACTGGTGTTCTATTCACTGTTACATCTTGATTAAATAACTCCTATTTTATGTATTTGTGAATTCTGGTTCCTGTTTCACAGAGTTATCCCATAATGTTTTCCCATGACTTTATTTAAGTGTTTGAAGATATGAAGAATAAGGATGCTTTTGACAAGGAGAATCAGATAAATGAAAATTGGTAGCAGCAGAAACCTCTGAGCAATTCTGAGTAATTATGATTTATTAAAATTGGAGGTCATCCAAAATAATAGGAAAGTAGTATTCATTATATTATCTTTTCTTTTTAATTTTCCTACCATTTTTTTCTGTAAATCTAGGCTTTTTTTTCCTGAAAAGGAAAACAGCACAAGTAATGAAAAAAGATGGGAATATTAGACAGAAAACAATGGTGTCTAGACCCTTTATAAAATACAGTATATGAGGCAAGGTGATTACACATTAAAACTTGTCTGAAAACCTTGCATCATTTCTTTACACCACAAGGCTACCTTCCATCAATCACACATGGATTTCATTGTCTGCTGTTGCCTTCAGATTTTCAGAACTATTCAACAATGATTAAATATAACAGAAACATCTTGCATTATTCTCTGAATAAATTCTTAATTAAGGCTATTTAATCCTAAACAGATTTAGAAAATTAAATTAATATTTTTGTTTGTTTACAACTTTTCAGAATTATATTTGGTTTTTGGGAAGGGTACCTTTAATGGAATATTAAGGTGCAACAATAAAGACAGTTTTAGATATCATCGTGATGCCAGACATTGCAATAATCACATTAGTTGATATTTTATGGGAGTAGCCTTTAGGAATGCCCCATGCAAACTTCTATTCAGAGTTTCAAAAATATGATGTAGAAACCAATAACAACACATTTTGATGCACTGCTGTTCCAGCTTGCCAAACTTTGTAAGGAATTCCGTAACATTTTGAAATTAGTTCTTACTTTTGGACTCTATTACCACCTCTATGATGAATGGATTAGATAGGATAAAGAGATTACATGAAGTAGGGAAGCCCTTCAGATTCTTGCTCCTGATGGCATATTTAAAGATGGAGCAAAATTGGATTTTCTGAATTGGTAGTTTTAGGGCTGAATTATATTATGAATTAAATGAATAAATCTGCAGAGACAGTCAGTGACCTTAGTAACTACATTTTGTTTCAATTTGATTTATGCATTAATTATTATTATTATTTTGTTATTTTTAGCCCTAATATATAGAGTTGTCTTGATGACTAAGTTGGCAAACAAGGTCATCTGCATTGGCCATCTACTAATGCCCAATCTGATAGGAAGATTTTTATACTTTATAAAAACTTTTACATCCAATTTGAGAACTGTAATTCTTCTTATTCTTCCTGAATAGGTTACAACTATTGTCATCTGTTTCCTCTTAGTTCTTTTCCTTTTATCACTATTTTATGCTTAGCCTTTCCAAATAATCCATATTTTTTTTTCCTTGTTTGGTTACAATTGACACTAATCTCTCCCTTCTCATTTCCGTTGGTCATTTCTTCATTACTGTAACTGGTAATAGTTATCAAAATATTCAGTAATAAACTTTTTTTTTCTTATTTTGGTCTATGCTAACCAGTCACATTGTAATTGTTGTAATCTTGACAATGCATTTTCAGAAGGCACAAAAGAATAAGATAGGTGCTCAGACTGTCCATGCATGGTTTAAAATACTGAATAATTGATACTGATGTATTGATTAAGTGCCATCAAGTCAGTGTTGACTCTTAGCAACCACATAGATTTTCGCAATGACAATATGTTCCTAACCAGGGTTTTGAGGCCCAATCCTTTTACCATTGTAACTGAGTCCATCCAACTTGCTACTGGTCATCCTCTTCTTTTTCCTTCCAGCTTTATCAGCAATGGAGCCTCATCTATCATCTATCCAAAGTAAGATTTTGTGGGGGAACAGGATATAAAATAATTGAAATAGTAGACAATATTTATTGTTTAAACTATTCTACATATCAATATTCTTTTTGGAAATATAGTCTGACAGCAGATCTTGACTAATCTGAGAAGCTAAAGCTTATCCAGTCAAGTATATATGAAAGGTAAACCACCAGGGAAAATCAGGGCAAGGTTCAGATTAAGAGGTCAAAACACAAAAAGCAGCAATGTATATTGCTGCCAAGAAAATTGCATGGGTAAAATGAACTGGAGTTAAGCTCTGCTGGACAGTATCTTTAACTTAGTTGAATCTTTTTTTCTCTCATTACTATTGTTGTCATCTTCTTCACTACTCTGTTCACTTACTTATCTTCCACAATTCAATTGTGGAATTGAGATTGTCAGTGAGATAATTGATCAACTGATGCAGCAGTTATTAGAACTCTGTACAGTTCTATACCAATTTTATATCACTCCTCTAGCCTTCCTCTAAATCTGAAATCAAAATTATCATATCCCTTACTTGTTGCTATGAACCTCAGAGACCAAAAATTTTAAAAGCAAAATTTTGGGCTACATATAGTTTGTGCAATCTATTTTAGATCTTGAACAGAGAACCTAAATTGACAATTGTGAAGAGTAAACATGCATGTCTTGTAGTACATGAAACTTAATGGCTGTCAGGTGCTAATTATTTTTGCAATTTCAGATTGGCATAACCCACTTTTAGGCTTATCAGACTTCATGAATGTCACTCCAGTTTAGTAAATTATATTCAATTTGCTAGGCCATAGATTATGCAAACTGGCATGCAAGAAATCAGAAGCGCTACAAATAATCTTACTACCAAAAGTACTTTAAAATGTTTATTGCCATATTAAAGAACAAAACTTAGAACTGTTTCATCCTGAAAAATTAGAATGTTTCAAGTTTTACTAAGATTTTTTAAAATCCTGTTTGATCTTTGAAGACCGTGCAAGAATATGAAGAATGAGAATGAAGTACTTTGAACCAGTCATTTAATTAGCCTTAATGATTTCTTAATATATATTTGTATGCAAATGTGCACTGGCCAGCTAGTTTCCGCGCATGGGGAAGTGCCGGAAACTGGAAGAGCATTTCCCTGGCGTGCATGCGTGCACCGGGAAGCTAATCTTCTGGTTTCCTGCACGTGCATAGGCGCCAGCCAGCTTGTCTTCACGTGTGCATGTGCACACCAGAAGACCAGGTGACAGGCGTGCATGCTCATGCTGGAAACTGGAAGGTCAATATGCGCGCACTGGGGAGTTGTTTTTCTGGTTTCTGGCACTCCTGCATGTGTGTGCTGGGAGCTGTTCTTCCAGTTTCTGGTGCTCCCCCATGTGTGTACTCCCATTTCAGTACTTGGTGCTGAAAAGATTCACCAACGCTGCTTAATCATTACACCAAACTGGCTAATATGTCCTTAGGACCCCAAATACCAAGAATTCTATGACTGTAATACAAAAGTAATGTGTGCAAATAAAGCTTAAATCAGTCATTTACTTAGCGCAATACAAATAAGTGTAGGTGTATATGGAAAATGTTCTAGTCTAATTATATACCAAAACTATGCTGTTTTCTATAGACAGTATTATTTAAAACAGTTTCTATTGTCATGGCAAAGAATCAACACCATACCGTATATTAAATTCCAGTTAAGAAGATATATTGCTCAATCCTACACACAGGTATCTAGTCAACTAACAGCACCAAATTGACTAGATAAGAGTCAACTGCATTCAAAAGGGGAGGGAGTGGACTTGGAACATTTACGGACACATTCTAGACTGAATCCCCTCTTGACTCTGCATCAAGGCTCTGCCTCTTCCTTCTCTACAGCAGCGGGCCAACCTGGTTCCATGGAGAGACATTTTTCCGCTGATCAGAGGGACCATGGATTCACGTGCTGCCTGCATCCTTTAGTTGGGGCTTTGCTTGTTTGCATGGCCCGGTTTCTGGCAAGTTGCAGACTAGTGTTGGTCCATGGCCCAGGGTTGGGGATCCAGAATACATGTATTCTGTAATACATGTATACTTGTAATATTAGTATATATGATTTTGTTAAAGGCTATGTTAATTCTGCCAATGTTATTTTTAAAAAAGTCTTTAATTATGCTGTTTATTCTTAATTTGACTTTTATTTTAAAGAATGAATTATCCCATCAAATGATTTCATTGCCAATACTAGTATTCACTTCAACATCTTCAAGCTTAGCATTGTGTCCCTATCCATGACTTTAAAAATGTGCAGACATTAATTAAATATTTCTTAATTACAGATGTACACACATACACACACAAACACACACAAAATAGCCCCCTTTCAGCCAATATTACTAAGCTCTAAAGTGACTTCTTCTAACACTAGACTTTTCTTTGAGAGATCATCATCATTCCACTAGAGAATAACTGGATGTTTGTAGTATGGAATTAGTTAAATTAAATAGTTTGCTCTGAAGCAAGTTTTTTATTCCCTGATGTTCTGGCTTAGTTTACAATACCTCTACTTTCTTTTCTTCATCCAGAAAATGCAGAAGATAGAATAGGATGCCTGAGCCATAGTAAATTATATTCTAATAGTTCTGCAACATATCCCAAATTTACCCCTTTGTTTATGAGCTCTAGAGTGATTGAATTTGGCAATAAGATGCTGGTGAAAGCATCTCATTTAGAAAGTATGTTGAATAATATAGGTTTGATTTTATAAAGCCTTCTTATCAAAAATGGTACAATTAATCAACAACAAGATTTTAAAGTTTGATGGATTGAGTAGTGGTAGTTTTAAACAAAAAAAAGGAAGACTTATTTTCAAGATGCTTCTAATTGTAAATCAAACTATGATATTTTTGTTGAAAGTACATTTGTAATTGAATGTCACTGCTGCTTTCACCTTTGCTTTAAGTGGGGCATATTATACGGTTGCAATTTTTTAAAATATATAGATATAGATATACTGTAGCTATAGATATAGAAGTAGAGATGTTAGGTAGGTAGGTAGGTAGGTAGGTGGATGGATAGATAGATAGATAGATAGATAGATAGATAGATAGATAGATAGATGTGTACATGTGTGATATCTTTATAAAGGGCAAATCATACTTCATCTAGAACTCTAGAAATATCTTGATCCTCTGTAAAGATCCAATTTCGAAAATTACAGCTCCATTCTTCATCTAGCAGGGGGGGAAATATATAGTTTGCTTTTTAGTAGAATGAGATGAAACTTTGAAGCTAAGTAATACATAAATATAGGATATAGGATACCAGACTTAGTTTCAATCAACACAGCAATTCTTTTTGATTCTTCCTTAAAAATGATTTTGAAAATACAAATAATAATATTAAATAAAGCGATGGCATTTCTAGTCATTACTTACTTAGTGATTAGTGAAAACATTCTGATCAAGGCAGATAAATAAGATGGTTCATGTAAAAAAAAAAGAATAAGAAATTATAATAACCACCCTGAAAATAAACTACTAACACTAGGTCAACTAATAGAGCTTACTATTAGTTACAAAATACACTCATTCCATTACTCAAGATGAATTTAAGTGGAAAACGAGTTCGAAATTACATAAATATTTATCTTGATCTCCATCAATTTCTACTCCATTCCTTATGGTCATTGGGGCAGCAATAGTGACATGAACATTATTACAGGAAAAGTTATTTAGTACCATGACTTCACTCATAAATGTAGAAATCAAACCTCACTAATATTTTTGAGTCCTTATTATACGAAGATATAGAATAATTAGTCAAAACATCTAGAAATAATTTTTCCTATATAAAAATGATATGAACAACTTTATTCTTTTGAACTTTCACTTGCAACTATCGAGCTTTAATAGATTCTCCTTGAAAAGTATGACACAATCTATTCTATTCCCTATAAAAACAAATTAAATTTGGCAAATATATCAAAATTAAGTTGCTTTACTCTTCAACATTGCCATTCCTTTTAGAAGTTTATAAGCTACCAATATTTCAAAGTCAGTCACTTAAGAAATAAAAGCAAATGTCTTAGTTTTAAAATCCAAAAATGGACGAATGCTGCTGTTCAGAACAGCCAAGTCCTTGGTGTTTTTCTACTCAGGTTTGCTTATAAACACAGATACGCATGTTCAGGCTTTCCAAAGAGAAATGTTTGTATTAGCTTTTTATTTTCCATAGGGCAGGGAAACAAAGAACAATGGCAATATAGATCACTTAATGTCCCAAAACCTGTAATTTTGAACTAGGTAATTTCTTTCACTGGTAAATGAATGATCAGTTTAAAGGAAATTTCTAGCTGAATTTATTTTTTTATAATTTCTACAGAAAATGGGTGAGCTAAGAAATGGATTGCTTTGTGATATTATGGTACTGCTGTTCATATAATACTGATAGTTTGAGTCACATGTTGTGAAGGAAAATCTTTTGCAGCAATAATGTTCAAACAATCTTATTTAAAGACATGAAGAAATATTGAATTTATCATTATAACAAATTTTCAACTGCTGTACAACTAGGTTTCATTTAGTTAATGTAGTTCATCCAAGCACTGTCAAAATCACAGATTCTGTTACTTATTAGTGTGACATTGTCATTCTTCAAGCAATTAGATTTAGTGGGCCATATGCTATGTAATTCTGGTGTTTAATCTCCAGTCTTTGATAAGGATACAAAGAACATGAGTCCAGAAATGTGAGACCAGGTTTCATAACTATAGAATGCCTTTCTCAATAGTCTCAATTTCATTTTTCTATCAACTTTTCTTTTGTCATTATGTAGAAAAACTTTACTGAAAGTATCAATGAAATCATTAGAACTGAACATGCTGTCTTATTTTTTAGTTCCTTTTATCTGAGCTATCCATCCTTTACAAGAAATAGATGGAGCTCTGGTATTCAAGACCTCATGAAACTGGAAAGCCTTTACTTTCAAACAGGTTTTACCCTCACTTAAAATAAAGCACTTAGAAATGCATTTTTCTTTTCTTTTTTCTTTTTCATTGTGAGCTTTAATATGTACCTATATAGGAAAACCTATAGGACTTCCAGATAAGTTTACTTTCTTTTTATATCTTTCATACAATAACACTACTATAATCTCAATACCAAATCTGGAACATACTGTCAAGAATCTAGTACCCAAGGTTTCAAAACAAGGGACTGAATTGGGCTTTGGGAAGTAACAAGCATAATTAGTTTGTCCATATTTGAAAATAGTAATCAAAACAATGTGTATTGGGCAGAAATTTTAGAGGATCAAGGAAAATGGTTTTTATTGAAGCATTTATTTATTTAAACATTTATATAACTTCCCATCTTCTAACAACTCTGGTGGCTCCCAATCAAAAATTAAAATAAATTAGAAACTATATTAAAACTATTAAACCATTAAACCATATTAAAACAAAAATACTGGTGACACTTTATCTTATCACAGTGCTTGTGGGAAAAAGTCTTCAGTCCTTTACAGAAGGTTAAATTTCTGTGTTCTACACCAGTTGAAGTTTCTAAGTGTTCTTCAAAGGCCGACCCATACTGAACACATTGTGGCAATACAAATAGGAAGTGACCAAGGCATGGGTAATGTAGTGCTTATTGCTTTTTAAAGCTTATTGCTTTTTTTAAAAAGTAGTAACTTAGATCTTCAGATTCAATCATGCATTTCTAGTTGAAAAAGTTGCTAATAGTTGAATAAATCTTTTATAACTTTATTGCTTGTATCTTTGCAATTTATATTGATATTGATTGTTTCCTAGTATGATTTGATTGCTTATTGTACCATATGACTGTCACTGGGTGTTGTGCCTTGTGATACTTGATGAGACTATCTTGTCTTTTTATGTACACAGAGAGCATATACACCAAAGACAAATTACTTGTGTGTCCAATCACACTTGGCCAATAAAGAATTCTATTCTATTCTATTCTATTCGATTCGATTCTATTCGATTCGATTCGATTCGATCCGATCCAATCCAATCCAATCCAATCCGATTTGAATCTAAATGAAATATAAATTAATGTATTGATTCTATTTTTATTTTTAAGAAAAAAGTTGAAATCAATTTTTGTTTTTTTTTTAAATATGGCCAGATTTATACTACAATGCAACTTTCAAAACTTTTTGTTTTGGACTAAGAGTGATTCCCCCAAATTTTTCCAGCACATTCTTGAAAAGCCTTTTTATGTACACAGAGAGCATATACACCAAAGACAAATCACTTGTGTGTCCAATCACACTTGGCCAATAAAGAATTCTATTCTATTCTATTCTATTCTATTCTATTCTATTCTATTCTATTCTATTCTATTCTATTCTATTCTATTCTATTCTATTTGACTCGATTCTAAATGAATATAAATTAATGTGTTGATTCTATTTTTATTTTTAAGAAAAAATTTGAAATCAATTTTTGTTTTTTCTTTAAAAATATGGCCAGATTTATACTACAATGCAACTTTCAAAACTTTTTGTTTTGGACTAAGAGTGATTCCTCCAAATTTCTCCAGCATATTCTTGAAAAGCCATCATCAATATATCTTTTCAGATAGGAATTTGACTTTTAAAAAATATTCTATAAATTGAGAACATAGCAAACAATACTTAAGAATAAATAATATGCATGTGTCCTCCAAAGTACACTGTGGATATTAATCAACAATAGCATGAAATTGGACATCATTCCAGTTTATAATCATTTTGATAGCCTCCAAGGATAACAAAATGTTACATTATCTCAGATTCGGATCCCATGCATTCAATACGACTGGATGCAGAGTGCAAAAAACTGCATTGCCACATTGGGTTAAATAAATAAATCATTAGTACCTCTGGGATGCTTCTGGAATTTTACAGACCAGATCACTTAATTATGCATTGGTTGAAATTTGTACCAATCAATAATATTTGATTGTTCAGATAACTGGTAAAGTAATTGTGGAAGTCAGATGAGTCAACATTTATGCGCTAGCAATTTAATTTTTCTAAATGTTCATTGACTGTAATTACTACAGCAATTAACAAATACAAAAAGAAAGAACATTGCACTTTTTTATTCCAAATCAAAGATATTTAATGTAATAATATTTCCTAACTTTTTCCCCTCCCTTAGAGACTCTGCAGTATGGAGTGACCTATTTTAATAGAGCATTGAAAAAACAAAAATTGGCTGCTAACAAAGGTTTTATAATCTACAGGTAAACCAATTTAACTCATTATAATTACAGTTTAATTGTAGTTCATCCTTACAACATAAGATGCTAATTCCATTTCCCCCTATATTTCTTAACTGCTTTTTCTGTCCACATCACAATGATCTGAAAAAGTATGGTCAAAGCTATCAATAAAAAAAATAATAATGATGATAAAGCTACAATTACCATCTAACATATTTTGCAAGATTATGAATCTACATTAAAGCAGGGAGAATTTAAACCAAAGAGCCATTCTTTCAGTCTTGAAAGAATGGTGAAGAAAAATTATGCATGGGGAAAAAAGAATTAAACTGAACAACTTTCTTCAAAATATCTAGGAAAATTGGAAAGCCTTAATCTAGCACTGAAAAAACTGTAAGATTGAAACATCCTATCAAGAGAAATGTATCCTCCTCCTATTATTTATAGTACCAGCCTATTACTACTGGTACTATATTTGCTTCTTTTGCCTCAGTTTTTCTCTTTATGTTTTCAGGTCTTTGTATTTTGTGATTTTCATGACTCGTTGGCTCCCCCCCCCCCCAATCTTCCTGTCCAGGCCTTTTAATTCTGCTTGAGACTAGTCCATTATTTCAACTGTGTATCTAATGGCTGGAATGGACCAGGTGTTAACTGCCTTGATAGAATTTACTACTATTAATATACACATGAAAATGAGAAATCATAGTTGCCAGTTCTTTAGCTGGTGCTGGCATGCATATGCATTGAATCCATCCCAAGAATCTAAGTTGTAATGTATTGGTGTAGTATATGTGTGGATCCAAGCAGCGTGAATGAACTTTTGTAATTGATTGATGGAAATTTTGTTAATGCAAAAATTTTCTAAGCACTGTCCAAGTTTTTTGGGCATGGCATCTACCAGAGCCATATACCCTAATGTTTGAAATTTGATTTTTAGATCTTTATATTTTATGATATTGTTTAAATTCTATTCAATGTCCCCAATATTACTACAGCACTTTTCCACACATTCATCCTTTGAATTACAACTTAATCTGGTGTGTTATGAGTTATGATGTTATCAGTTAATACTTGGAAACTTCACAATATTTTAACTTGCTCATTTTCAACTAGCTCAATGTTTCCACCACTGTTTTGTTACTGGCACATAATAATTTTTACAGATGCTCTAGTGAATCTATGCAGCAAATCTGACTTTCCCAACTAAAATAGAGATCATTAAGGAGATTTCATTCAATTGATTTTGATTGACCAGAATAGCCTATAGATCAAGTCAAATGAACAGCTTTAAAACTTCACCATTGCTTTTGGGACATAAAATATATGAGGAATACATGTACCTTACAATAAAAGATAAAAATGAGTTTTCACATCAGAGTGACAGAATAATGAATAGTTGTGTAAGGGAGATTTTGTTGTTGTTGCATTTTAGGTGCATTATGCACATAGAAGACCACAGTTAAATTAAATAAATTAAAAATATTTTTTAACATACAAAGAAACACTAAATACTATTACCATAGCAAAGAAAAACAAAAAAACCTTCACCCTCAATTGTTTCGTTGAGCAGAAAATCATTCTAGACAGAAGTGAGTTTTATGGGATTCCATAGACTTTATCAGAACTGGCTATCTGAAATGAAATGTAACTCACAGCAGCACTTTCCACAGTGGCCAATAGTGAGGATTCTACTACAAGTAATTCCATGAACCATGGTGGCACAATAGTTAGAATGCAATATTGCCAGAAGTTCGATCCTAACTGACTCAAAGTTGACTCAGCCTTCTATCCTTCCAACATCAGTAAAATGAGGATCCAAATTGTTGGGGACAATATGCTGATATTTGTAAACTGTTCAGAGATTGCTGTAAAGTTCGGAGGGGTAAATAAGTCTAATTGCTACTGCTATTATGTCTGAAAGGTCAGATACCTTGAATAAAGAGGATGAACTTTATATGTCACTATTTGATCCCTGATTTGGTACTAATTGCTTTGGTTTTATTTTTACCTATTTTTAAATTATAAGATAGGAGGAGACGTTACAGTAATATATTACTTTTACTCACTTGATTGTCCTCGATAAGAGAACTTCAAATTTCAGTTTCAAATTTTTGGACTTCTGATTTGGAATTTAGATAGCTTTGTGGTACCATGGCTCTCTTATTAGATTTTGTTTATATAAGATGATTTTTTTTCTAACAATAAGTGGCTTAGTTGTGTTTTTTAATGGTTACTAGATTATGATGAAAATGGCTATCATATTTTCTACAGACTGAAAAATCTTTCACTTCTTTATTTTCAGGGTAGCAGATTTTTTTTTTTTTAAAGAAATCAGATTTAGCAAAAGTACAGAAGCAAGAAAAGAAACGGCATAGACTTCACATTTTGGTCAGCTACTGAATAGCTGGTAGCCAGCTTGAAAAACATGCTGTGTTTTTATTGTTCTTCCTGTGTCTTTTGTGATTAGAGCCTTAGAAAAAAGTCTCCAACACAAGAAGCTCTAATTGCAGCTACTTGGTGACCACCTGAGAAAATTACCTACACTATTAAGCTGAATGGATGGAAAACGCTTGGCCCTTCTCGACTCTCCAAAAACTGTGCATCAAGCAGAGCAGAGGGACCAAGGTGAATAAGGAAATTATGAATGGGGTTGCACACAGTGCACTTAGATATCTCTACTTGTCAAGATTTCTCTTGGGGAAAAAATCAGATAGGTCTATTTTAAACAGCAAATTATAGATTTTTTTCCTCCAGAAAAAAAAACACTATTTAAATAACAAACTTCAAGTTTAAATATTTATCAAAATACCTTTTAAATTTGTATTGCACCACTTGTTGGGTTTGTAGAACATACTCAAAGGTGATATAGAATGGGAGGAGACAGGCTATAAACAAACAAACAGACAGACAGACAAACAAACCCCAGGTTGCTTATTTTACTCCATAAAATGTTTCATAATTGTCCAAGTTGCTTGCTTGCAGCTGTTCTATTCCCTCCTCCCTGATAACCTCAAATCCTTCTTGTGTTTGAAGTGGTGAGACTGCAAAATATTTTTTTTTTTTGGTCTGTATATGACTAGCAGTTGTCTCTGTTTTGCTACTGGAACAATGCAATTAGCAGCATGCCTCCAATAACAGATGAAGAGTTTTCCTCATGTGTGATAGACTGAATTCACTGGTACTTAGGTCTGGATCTACCATTATGCAGAATGAGGCAAGTACCTTAGGTACCACATGTTCAGGATAGCAGTTAAATTCTACAATATCAGGTAGTCCTCAACTTACATTTAAACAACTGTTCTAAATTACAACAGCCTTAGAATAGTTTTTTATGGTTCATATAGCACTTCAGGTTATTGTAAAATTGCATCATCTTTCCCGTGATATGACCAGGACCTATGATCAGTTGCCAAGTTAGCTGCAATCATGTGACACCCATTTTCAACCTTCTCTCCTGACTTCCCTGAAAATAAATGGGCAAGCAGGCAGAGAAGTTTGCAAATGGGGAAGCAATAGGATTTGAGGTGTGTTCCCCCAGTGTGCCAAAGAACTTCCCGTCCCCTCCTTGCAGGGAATGTTTTGGTAAAATTCTTTGTGAAATGTAAAACATTTCAGTAAACAAGTTTTAAATGGGCATTTTATCGATATATCTGTTTTTCTGTGCATAAGGTATAGGCCTTTCTTTACATATCTACGCATGGATTTTGTTATGTGATATCTCTATTGTTTCTAAAGGGGAAGCCACTTTTATACAATGGCATTACTACTGCCTACTTAGTATTGCCTATAAAATCTTGAAACATACCAGGAATATTCCAACATTAGTATTATTTTTTCCTATAATATAATAATATACTTCAATGCAATTTGATTGTTACATTATTTTGTAAAAAATCTTGCCTTAAAGTGAAATTATTGATTGGAACATCCTTCTAAAATTCATTCAATTTATTTTCCAAAGCATAGAGTAGGATAATATTTCATTTCCTATTGCACTAATATTTTGAACTCTTGGCAAGTGGAAACACAGTTGTGAAACAAGGAAAGTAATATTTCTCCACTGAAGAGACAAACAATTGTAGGAGGAATAAAATCAATAAGAAAAATGATAGACCATAGATAGATAATAGAGAGAAATAGAGACAGAGACAGAGATAGCTACATGATAGATAGATAGATAGATAGATAGATAGATAGATAGATAGATAGATGATAATTATTCAGATTTCAAGAGTGTTATTTCAAGAACATTGGCTTTAACCTGATGTTATAAAATTCAGGGAGAATCTGGAAGTGCATTCCAATCCTGCTTGTACCTTCACAATGTAAGAATCAGTACAATCAATAATAATATAATTAAGCTTAAATTCTGCAGTGATTCAGGGCAAAATCACATTTCATATGTGGCAAATCATAGAGTTGACACATAGGTACTTTCATAAACCTCTGTATATTGTTTTCCTGAATCCTTTGCAGAGCTGCATGTTTTATTACCTTTTCCTAGATATCCTTCTGACATTTGAGCAACTTTAAAATGGATAGAAAATAGCGCTAAACATGCAACTATATGTCCTATGTTCCGTAACCTTCCTACCATCTACTAGCAGATTTAAAGGTCTCATGTTTATTTAAATGCAAGTGCAGCTATTAACACAATCTATAATCCTAACACTAGGTTGCCAGACTTCACAGAGAGTTGAACATCCCTCTTTTAAGCATTGCTGAAGGATCTAGTGCCAAAATGTTAAAACACAAGTTTTGCTGAAATATGTGCATGTTGATATTATGTGGGCCCTTATTGTAGTTGCAAGTGACATAAAAATGCAAATACAAAAGGAGCAGAATTTGTTCTGAAATGTTGTCATTTGCTTCCCTTTGCAATCCTCTATATCTTCATCTAGCTAAAAGCACTGAGGAGAGGAAGGCAGCATTTAAATCTTTATTTAGGATTATTGCCTTCATATATTCAGGTCAATACCTGAAGAACTCTTAATGTTTACATATAGCGCATTAGATGTTTATAAACCTCTCACCAATAGGGAACCTTTAGTAAGTAAACAACTCTTATCTTCCTAAGAACATTGGAATAGATCTTATATGTATCTTCTTCTCATCTTTACTTTTAATCTTTAGATTCAGTCCAAATAAACTGTAGGTTTGTATTCCAAATAAATTAACTTAACCTGTATAAGTTTGCAGGCTGACAGAAGGATCTTATTTTCTGTCTAAAGACTATAATGCTAAAGACCAAAGTAAAATTACAAGAAATAAAATTTTGGCACCTACAAAATTAATAAACTTTTTATTGCTAGGACTTGCATAGATTACATCTATCTGTGACAAAATTGACTCTTAGAGAGGGCAATGTAATAAATAATTTGTTTTGTTTTTGGGGTGCAGTGACTCATACTGTAATATTGTGAAAACTGAAAAGAAATGGATATAGTCAAGATTACAATCACTTTTGTGCCACAAACATAGAGGATCAGTAACCTTTACATTACGATTAGCTTCTACATTACCCCTGAAAAGCTATTGTCTTTTTAAAGGACTGAAATATTGAAGCTGTGGTAGAATATAGAAAACTCTGTAGTATATTGTAAAAATCTGCTTTACCAGATTAAAAAAACTTCATATAAAGGAAGAACTTCAAACAAAAATGCAGAAGATGAACCAATGCATGAACATAACAGTGGTTTGGTTTTTTTGCACTCATAAAAATAAAACAAATCAGACTGGAAGATTTGGACATTTACTTTCTTTGTAAACTTATGAATTATACAGGGGCTACATTTTTATAATAATAGTAATAATAATAAAATTTATTGTGGAAGTAGTATTATATAAGAGCTGCTTTTTCTTCAGCTCTAGTTTTAACAAGACTTAGATTCAAAATCACATTTTTTGGAATATTTATTAGTGCCATCTCTACAACATTCTCAATGTTTCTTATAATTTCATCTGTTCTATTTAAATTATAGCAACCTGTTTGTTTCACTAAATTACGATAAGCATTGTTTCATGGCAATTGGTCATGAAACCCTTGGTTATAAACATGATTGCATTAAATCTGACATATATGATTTTTATAGATAGTTTAAATTAATGCTATTTATAATATTTTATGAATATAATAGTATAACAGAATGGAAGAGAATAACCTGCTACTTTGAGGAAAGAGAAAGAAACATTCTGTATGTAAACATTGGAACTGCAAAGAACAAACACTGCTATGCATAAATACAGATTATTTTCCTATATATCCTAATTAGAAGGTTGCAATACTACAATCTCAACAAGCATCTCTCTGGTGTCCCATTTGTTTTTCTATTCATAATAGAATTCCAGAATATCACTATCCTGATTTATGACTATCAAGCTTCATAAAGTAAACCATTTGTAACTGTATTTGTCATGAATCGGAGAACACTGTTTTGCAGTTTGAAATAGCAATGAAGCAAAATTAAGACATTGGCAGGGGTAGATTTTATCCATTTATTAGGCCACAGGTTTGCTGATCTTATTTCAGATTTTATTTGTCAAAGAAACAGAATTTTTGGTCATTACTTAATATTTCACAAAGGCCAGAACAGAAAGGATTGTTGCAGTATAAGTTATCAAAACAACAGCAACAACCACAAATGTACAAATGTAATTTGTCTTACATATAAAATAGTCTAGAAATTCAGCAGGAGTTTAGGTGGCTTTTTAAACTGAATCCGTAGGTAATCAACTATCTTATCTTCAAGTCATCTGAAGTTTGTAGAGGCTTGAAAGACCATTCTTAATTCTGAATCTTTTATTCATTTTACTTCAACTCCTTTGTGTATAGCTATTTTTATCCTGATACTGGAACTCATGAATACATTGCCTCCTTCTACATTGCATTATGTAATCACCAATCTAGTCCCTTTAAGGTAATAGCAATAGCACTTAGACTTATATACCACTTCATAGTGCTTTACAGCTCTCTCTAAGCTGTTTACAGAGTCAATATATTGCCCCCAACAATCTGGGTCCTCATTTACTCACCCACCAAGGATGGAAGACTGAGTCAACCTTGAGCCTGGTGAGATTTGATCTGCCAAATTGCTGGCAGCCGGTGATCAGCAGAAGTAGCCTGCAGTACTGCACTCTAACTACTGCGCCACCGCGGCTCATGGAACAATTAATTCATTATTATTGTATTATTGTATAAAGTTATGTATTTGTTATAATTATTACCTTAATGTAATTCCTTAGTATTGTATTATTGTGTTGACCACAACAATGCAACTATATTCTGGTAATTATTTAAGTCATATATTGCCTATATAGTATTTTTTTCTCTTTATAAGCACTATCCATAGTTTTCTCTTATTACTAAAATATCACACTATTCACGTAGCAAGTGCTTGGCTATATCTACCCTGTTTCCCCCCAAATAAGACATCCCCTGATAATAAGCCCAATCAGGCTTTTTGAGCACATGGCAATAAGGCCAAGCGTTTATTTCAGGTTCGAAAAAATATATAAGACAGGGTCTTATTTTCGGGTATATGTGATGGATAGGATATTACAAAATAGGTAAATAGGATATTACAAAAAATAGTGAAGAATGAAGAAGCAGAAAGTTACTGATTTTACAACATGGAAAACTGAAAAGAGTTTTCAGTTAAACAATATTTCAGGGATGAAATTGCAAATGTTTTCCTCCTAATGTGCATGACACAGAGGTCCTCAGCTGCAATAAATGGGCATGAAGATATGGCATTTACACCAGCTGCCCATAATAAAACAGCAGTGTCAAATAATTTAGCATCATGCAATTATCCCATAGAGTAATAAAACAAAAACAATACATATCCATTCCCATCCTATTAGGAGAGAATTTGCCCTGGCTTAGATGATAGTTATTCATTACATTGATGATAAATAGTCCTGCTGCTAATAGTGATTGGGATCATTTAATTTGGTCTACATTTTATGGGTTCCAATCTAACTTTTCAGACTAAAACACTGATTAGAATGCAAGTAAATTTTGGATTGCCCATTTCTCCAAGTCCCTCATGAGAATTTTTGCATTTTAAAATATTAGACAATGTTCATCTTTGGAATAAAAAGGCAGATATCATAGACAGTTGCGATTGAAAATTAGTGCAATATTAATTTTATTAAAAAATCAGGTACAAAAAGAAATTGGTTGAAATGGATTTATAACATGGCGATTAACTGACATAGTTGGGCACAAGAAATATCTTATCAGTCTATATTTACTATACAATACAACATCTTGATAATTGTCTTGAAAATATCCCCATTACTTGATACTGTCAGGAAAAAAAAATCCCATATACTTCACTGACTTCTTGCATTATTTTGCTATGTTTTTTCCTCCCAAGAGGGCACATTTGTGGCAAATGCTTAGAGCATCAAAGCATCAGCTGTTAGCAGTTGGTGGTGCTTGTGCAAACCATTCCACATTCAATAAAAGCAAATGAATGTTAACCTGTATTTGAGCTAGCAGACAATTAATTATGATGAATTAAATTTGTCACAAATTCTTTCTATTTATAAATTAATATTGTTGTTGTAGAACGTATATGTTTCAGTAGGTTTATTCTGAATGTAGTTCAAGAAGGTTTTTGGGTTTTTTGGGGAAAATTCTGTATCCTTCAGTTAATTAATTACAACTGACAGTTTTACACAGCAAATATGATTATTTACACTAAGTCTAGTTCCAACAGGGTACTAAGCACTTTTCACTACTGTTTATATTTTATGTTAAGAGGGAAAGAATAACATAAGAAGTTTGTGGCTTTGCAGGATCTCCAATAATAAGCAGGCCTATCAACTTCTATACTTCATCAAACATGTTGTCAAACATCAAATCAAGAAATTTTTGCATGATACTATCCCACATGATTTGAATCCTTCTTAATATAAAATGCCCAAATTAATATAAAATTCAAAATAAACCCTATGTAGAATAGAATGGACTACTATTTCCCGTGTTTTGAAAATGAACTTCTATTATGTAGCCTAAAATTGTGTTTGCCTTATTTACTAAAATTCAAAATGCATAGACTATCATTCCAAGATTAATTCTATATATACTCCTATCAAGCCAAGTCTATATTTGTACATTTTATTTCTGTTTCTAAGTGATGAATTTTGTATTTTTTGTTAAATTTCATATTCATATTTTAGTATGAATTTAGTTCATTTGGCTGAACTATTATTTTAAATTTTTACAGGACTAAACCTCTAGGAGACTCTGCAGGGCCCCTAACTAGAGGAAGTTTTGAATCCTCTCGGTTTTTCCCCATAGATGGAAAGATGTATAGCTGTGATAGGTGGAATAGGGAATGTAATATTTCTCATTACAAAGATCCATGTGAGAGAACTGGTTTATACCTGGTGTATGTATCTCGTTCTTAAGATTACGATAAGCTTGGAGATTCTTCTAGTTTATCAGACACCTGGCAATATAACAAAATTATACACGCAGCTGATAAAGTTAATATTTCATATGATGTAGGCAAAACCTAGGATTTTGCTGGAGGGTTTTTCAATATTTACCTCAAGTCTGGTTTGTTTGGAGCAGTTCAGGAACTCATAACATTCATGAAAGCTATGGGCCAACATGCAGTGGTGAAATTCAATTTTTTTTACTACCGGTTCTGTGGCTATGGCTTGGTGGGCGTGGCTTGGTGGGCATGGCAAAGGAAGAATAATGCAAAATCTCGATTCCCACCGCACTCCAGGGGAAGGATACTGCAAAATCCCATTCCCTCCCCACTCCTGGGGGAAGGATATTGCAAAATCTCCATTCCTACCCCACTCTGGGGCCAGCCAGAGGTGGTATTTGCTGGCTCTCCGAACTACTCAAAATTTTCATTACCAGTTCTCCAGAACCTCTCCTGCTGAATTTCACCCCTCCCAACATGTGTTGCAGGTCACATGTTCAGTTTGGAATTTGTTCTGAATAAGAAAGTGTTTTATGCCTCAGGCTTCTCACTTTATGTAATGATGATGATGAGCCATCAAGTTAATATTGATTCCTAACAACTACTGAAATAAAATATCTTGTTAAGTTCTTTCCTGAGATCATTTTGGCTCTTCTTTGCAATCTCCAATATTTGTTTTGATATTCACTTTGATTAGAATGCAGTATTTGAGGCTAACTCTGCCCATAGCCAGTAGTTCTACCCTGACTTTTCCTGGCTATAAAAGTGCCAATGTTCTTTTTGTTGTTTTGTTTTTCATGTCCTGAGTAGTATAAAATATGCTTTTTTGACTGAAAGTGCCCAAAGTCAGTCCTTATAAATTTTCAAATTGTTGTTAATGTGTAAATGTTTCATTTAATCTTTCACTGGTTCAATGTTCCCATGTTCATGCTTCCTATATTCCATGTTCTTATTTTTGCAATTCTATCATTCAGATTTTCTTTCCAGCATTGCAATATCAACATTAAATGCACTGAAGTCTTTAACCTAGCTATATCATAAACACATTAATACTCTGAAAGATCTTCAGCTTTTCCTCAATAGCATGTTGACTGCCACATGACTGGAGAGATCCATCATCTGGGATTGTAATTTCAACCATTTTATATTGTCTACCCATTGCCTTCTCCTGTCAGCATGAAATTATGACTTTCCTATTGTCACTCAAGTGATCATTCACTTTGAGCATCTTCATATATCATTGCTGCCTGCTTGCTGTAGTTGAGCAGCTGGGATGACTTTTTTTTTCATGAGTGATTCTGTTTGGATTATATACTCTTGGTATATATACCCTTGTTCTTCATCTCCCACAGGACAACTGTCTCCCACCCAAGCCATGATGAAGCAGCACAGCAGGATGGAGGATTTATTAAATCATTTCAATTTCACAAGGACTTATGTGACTGTGCCCATAATGAGCTAACCTAATTAATTATCCAGCCCAAGTAACAAACTAACTAGATAATGCCCAAACACTCAGCAGAATATAAATACTTTCAGGGTGTTCTTGAAGGCCAAGGCATTGGGTCATTCTTTCTAGATGAGACCAATTCTTTCTATATGAGACTATAAGATAATAAAAGCATCTGAAAACACAAAACACAAAAATAAAATACTGATAGTGGGATTTCTGCTCTTAAGAGGAATGGTCATGGCATGTTGAATCTCAAAAGGAGGATTAGTGAGCTACTCAGGTCATAAAAGTGAAACTCATAAAAATGAGTTTGAATTGGACTCTGAAGTAAAGTAATAACCAATGCAGGAAGCATAGTATAGCTGTAGTGCTGCTAAATTTGCTATCCATATTTAGCCAATGAGATACCATATTTTGAATTGGCTCAATTTATAAAGTTTTCTTCAAGTCTGAAGAAACAGGTATGGAGTATTTTACAGTTGTCACATAAAGACAGCCCTGGTAGTGAAACAGAATTAGCAAAACATGTTTAACAACTTCACTCATTGAGACAAAAAAAAAATCATTCAACTCCCAAACTCCAGCCTTAATAGTCTTAAATGTTAAAAGGCAAGGAGCGATTTAAATGCATATCGGAATGCAGGAGAGGATAGCAGTGATAGAAATGTGGCACTCTATGAACAAGGGTTTGCTCTATTTAACCTTATTGAAAAGAGAGATGTTCTTTGGAGAAGACAGGTTTTTTTAGTTTTACAATAATTTTTATTAAATGTTACAGTTAAAAAGTTAAAAGTTAGTGTATTTATATTCCTTGAATTTATTTTTAACAATTCTAGTATTTAATCACTTCAAATAATGTCCTGAAACTTGATTTCTTTTCCTTTTTCCTTTGACTTTTCTCACAAAATCTTTCAAAAGTTTAACAAGACTTTTTTCATACAAAATAGGAAATTCATCCAAGTCACTCTTCTGATTTGTTACTTGTGACTCTTTTAATTATTAAGACATTCGCCTGTTTCATTTGTATATCCAGTATATCATCTTTTCCTAGATTATCCTTGTAGCTTACTGTTTTTAAATCGACTTTCAAATCAATTTCAGTCTTGTCTGGGAGAACTTTTTCCTTTTCCATAGCATAATTTATATTCATAGACATTCTTAATATTAGCTTCTAAGTACATAGTTCACAGATATTCTTCAATGTATTTTACACCATTTTATTTTAGCAAGTCAAATTTAAGTGTACTTCTTCTTTAGTTACAATCTATATCTGGTTCCTTCTAGTGTCCAATCTTCAAAGTTCCATGCTATTATTTTAACAGCTATTTCCTATGGATGGATTCTTATTTAATTTCAAAATCTTATTTCAAATCCATTTGGATTGTCAGTCCATTTATAATTTTATAAAAACAACATTGATCACTCTTTTGTCATTTTTCCCCAAAAAAGAATTTTTCTATGCCCTTAAACTCTATTTAAAATTTCTTTCACTAAGAATTGAAGGAAAGGTATCAAGTGAATACTTTAAAACTTGCCATTCCAAATGTTCTTAATCATTGAAAAAGAGTAAAAAAAAGGCAATTCCAAAAGTCTTGTGAAATGAGTCTCAGTGGACTTTTTGTTTATAAGTCTGAGTTTAGTTGGAATTGCTCAGTTCCCAACCACTCAATCCCTAGTCAACCAGTTCTTGAAATGTACTCATTAGGAGCAGTTGTCTAGATGAGTGATCTCATAATCTCTCTTTTCTCTAGATTTCATTGGCCAAGATCCACCACCTGACTGCAAATCTGCACCATAACATCATCCCCACTCCTTCAGGGCTGTCCAACTCACCATTTCTTTACTATAAGTTTCTAGGAGAAGACAGTCCTGAAGATATGCATGAAATATTTTAAAGGTAGTATCAGTACATTACATTGTATTCCAAAGCCAATTTATTATTAGTGCAGCTTTCATCGCATTGGTATTGTGTAGATACAACAAACAGTCATGACAGTGTTCCCTAAGGGCATTGGCTAATACCATATCTGAAGTTCTGGATTAATAAAGAAAAAGAAGACAGGACCATCAATGCTTAGAAGAAAGTTTAAAACACAACTCAGGAAAACCAAGGTTTCAAAGAAGCTCATCAGCTAACCCATGTCTTGTCCTTCTCATAATGCTTATCTGGTTTTGCAATCTTCTGTTATGTGATCAGATTGTGCATCTAAGAAAAACAAACAAAAAACTATGTTAATTGTATAAAGAACCAATGTACAAGCCATCTATTGTTGTATAGGAACTTTGTTTAATTCTTCCCTGTAATAATACTATGTGCCACTTATTTGATCTATTGAGTTAATAACAGTGATATCTAATTTGAATAGCTATGCTATTTGATTCTTTTCTTCAGATCATTAAAGCCAGACACAATTTTATGGCTCAAAACTACAAATGTCTCTAATAATTTGAAGTAATTCCTTTAAAAAAACAGATATTAGTAAGGATGGTCTCCCCAAGATAAGCCAATTGTTAGATTATGCCTGTGAGTCAACTTTAGGATGTAAATTTCCAGCTCCCCTGACTAATGTCATCTGTGAGTATACTCCAAACTGGAGCAATAAATCCATGAGTTTCTAGGACATGTGTAGTTCTTATAGATTGGTTAATCAAAAATGATAGCTTAACCTAGAAGGAAATTTCTGTGGAAAGCTGAGTCCTCATGAGTCTCTCATTGCCTTGAACACAACACTGCCACTAGATGTCAATATTGGCATAATCATCCTATGGTTAATTGAAGAAAAGACATTCAAGGATTAAACTGATAATGTTGCCTAGTTTGGCTAATAAAAGTTCTGCAAGAAAACAACCAAGCATGCACCAAGGACCCCTCATTCAAGGATGAGTTAGCTAAAATGAACTAAAAATTATGACATCAAAATGATATAAAGAGAAGCAGATTATGTGCAGTCCATTAGTATTCCAAATAAGGAATTGACAACCAGCGACAAGCTCATAACAGCAATCTTATCCATAGTGCTCTCACTACTTTTGTTTCAGAAGTAGGTGAAACACATGGCAGAACTGGCACCAAGTACTCTCTGATAATTCCAGAGGTCCAATAGGTATGTCAGCAGATCATCTTAGCTAGTTCAATGCCCCTGCAGAGATCAGGCATGCTGACAAACTAGGAGGTGATCTGACCATGAAACAGTGATAATGCTTCCATATTCAGACCATATTTCAAGTAAAGTAAAGAAAAAGCCAATGTATGAATATTTTTTTGTTAGACTTCCAAACTCCTGGAATAAGTCATTGGCTCTTTTTTTGTTTGCTTGTTATGCCTTCAAATCAGTGTTGACTCTGATGACTGCTCCATCCACCCAGGTATTGTGGATAAATGAGGAATTATTCTGAGTGGAGATTCAGTGACTGCAGCCATAACATCTAGCAATTCTGTCTTGAAGATTAAAATATAAAACCAGAGAGCCAGAAGATAGAACCTGCACCAGGCTGATGGCTTTTGTTTTCAAGTAAAGGAGCTTCAATGTCTTTCGTAATTCCCCCAGCCCATCATTATGGAAATACACTCCATGTCCTATTTATCTCCCCCAAACTCCAGGCCTTTTGTTCCTCTCCCATAGTTCTGTTTGCGATCTGTGAACATAATCAACTAGTGTTTTACAAATTTACCCCACTTTCCCTCCAGTCTTTTGCAAATCCCATCAATCCATAAGCAACCCACTTCCTCTTACTAAAACATTCTCACAAAATCTTAAGGGACAAAATAGATGCTTTCCTTGTATTCTTAATCCACTTTATTCTGTTGAATTTCTCATCATGGTCATATATCTTCTGTACAAGGCTTGTTTAGTGGCTATGTTTACCTTAGTAGGAGCAGTGAATTTATATGATCATAATTAATCACTTATATATTTTATGTACATGAGAGCTTATGCACCGAAAACAAATTCCTTGTGTGTCCAATCACACTTGGCCAATAAAGAATTCTAAAAAAAATTCTAAATTTTAATCTGCTACCTATTCTTTTCCACAGCTATTAGTTCCAGTTGGACCCCAAGAGGCTTTCAAAAGGTTTGGGGTTTCAATGATTCTGATTGCAATGGAGAGTTTATTAAGGTGGTTAAAATAATCCCTCTTATGTACCCTCTCCCATCTGCTTCAAATATGGTGCTGAAGTGACAGAGTAGATAGATGGAGCAAGGACAATATAAAATCCATTTGAAAGCTTATTCTGTGGTTATATAAGCAGCAAATAAGTGATTTTTCTCTGTGGATACTATATCAGATTCAACAGCCTCATGGCCCAATGACTTCTTTTACCTTTGGCTTCTTCTTCAAAGTTATATTACAGAATTTTCAAAGGCTTGTTGCTGTATTTTCAAAGATATTTTCACAAATAGAAATTCAGACTGGAAGTCTGGATGTCATCCTTGATGTAAAATAGACTACAAGGGACTTTAATATCTATTTTTAATATAGCTAGACTGGATTAGTTTTAATTTGATCCACAAAGGCAGGGACTGGCTGCTTGGAACAGTACGTTGTCCCATTTGTTGTCTGGATCTTTGCTCAATTTGTCTTGTGACTTCCAGCTGGGAGATTATTTAAGATATTGCAGTTGAATAAATGCCTCTCTGAAAGAGGCCAGGATGCCTCCTTGTTACAAAGGGAAAATTATCAGACCTGTTCTTTAAAAAGGTTCTCTTTGCTGTTTAAGATGGATATTGGAGAAGTTTTTAAATTTCTACTATTGGGGACAGTGGATGAGAAGGAAGTGGCGACTTAATTGCAGGTAATTCTAGGATATGATCATATCAGTTCAATTCAGACTGACTTCAGAGTAGGTTCTGGAGTAAGAGTAAGTTGGTGAATGTGATGGGTGATCTTGACTATTGTAGTACCCCCAACCTGCTGTAATCTTTGTGTGTGGTGTGGAAAATGTGCAGGAAAAAGAAAATAAGACAGCAAAGATATCACTATATTTAAACCACTGCACTGGCCACAAATTCATTTATGAAATTTAAAAAAATGCTGTTTGGTAATCTCTCAGGTTTGAAGAAGACATAGCAATAGCACTTAGACTTTACAGCCCTCTTTAAGTGGTTTACAGAGTCAGCATATTGTCGCCAACAATCTGGGTCCTCATTTTACTGACCTCAGAAGTATGGAAGGATGAGTCAACCTTGAGCCTAGTGAGATTCAATCTGCCAAATGGCAGGCAGCCATTCGTCTGCAATACTACATTCTAACTACTGTGCCACCATGGCTCCATAGTGTTGTGGAATTCATCCATGAGCACAGAGGTACCTTTGCAGTTTTAATCTAGCACAGACCAGAACATTGGGCACAGTGGAAATCCATTGTTGTAGTAATTGTAAGTGATGCTATTTTCTATCAATTTTTGATGATGCCTGTCTTCAAAGCTGGTAGAGGCTTTGTAGATCAGGGTTCGCCAGTAAGTTCTGTCAGCAGCTGCAAATTTTAGTTTTCTTGGCTGGATGTCACAGTGGCATTGGGCTTCTTTTACAGCATCTTGGTAGCAACAGCATGATCAATCTTGAGATCTCTTGCCAGACTCCAATAATACTATATAGTCCAGTATACTATAAAGCAACTGGTAAGGCAAACAGTGGTTGTTCATTCTGTTGACATGCCTTATCCATCTTTCTTTGCTTTAAAACTCACATGGCTTAGGTCAAGACTATTTTTAAAAATGCAACAATATGCATACAAGTTTGACTATAAGAATATCAATAATAGCTTGAACAATTATCATTGTTTAAGTGTACATTAGCTGTATGCTGCTCAGAATCATTCTGAGAGTGAGATGATAAATTTGATAAATAAATTTTACAATACTTTTACAATACAAGTATTACAATAGCAATTGTTCTATAATTAGTAAAGGTTTTCAGGTACAAAGGCTATAACAGGACTGGAATTCAGTATAATGATGGAAAACTTTATTCTGCAAAAATGAAGGTTAAACTATTTTATTAATATAATCATCAATCTGTAGTAAAAGTTCTTTTTTAATTCAGTTGTAAAAGAATTAAATGTTGTATTCTTTTTATCATATTATCATATATATTATCATATCATATTATCATATCATAATAAGTGATATCATCACTTATTAATTATGACTTTTTTTAAAAAAAAATCTATTTTCCCATTATTCATTTGTAATCAAATATATATTTAAAATAAAGAACACATAATCTGCTCTAATAAAATATATGTAATGAAAAGTATGGCACTGAACACCTGTATACTGTATGTTGTTAGCCTCATTTAAATACAGAATTTGTTGGGGTTTTGATATGATGGAAATGTTAGCCTAATTAACAACTAAAATGGAAATATATTTTTCTGTTATACCTGAAGATTTATGGGGAGTAAAAACTGAATGTATAGATAATTATATAGAATTCTGCTATATCATCAATTGTATTAGATTACTTAGGCAGCCTATAAATTCTTAATTTGGGGCCCCAGGAGTCCTTGTTTTGGAACAAAGTATTTCTTATCTGTCTCAGCAGTATAATGTTGAAACCAATTTCTCTTAAATCATTTATTTCATTGCACAGTCTGAGATATTTCAAAGTGAATTTTAACTGTTGCAAGAGGAAATGATAGAAAAAGAACTTTAAGTGTTCACTTATGGGGAATAATATAATTCACTGGATTGGCATTGGTCTCTCTACCTAAAAAAGCTTGAAATTCTCTAATCTCAACAAAGGGTCATGTTCAAGTGAACATGAGGCAGGAAAGTCAGAAGAAAACAATGTGCTTTCAATGTGAGGTTGAAAATCTGAATCTCACCAATACACTATTTTCCCATTCTCACCATTTAGTTTATTTCATTGCATATTGGCAACATCCTCAAATCAGAATGGCGGTTCTCTAGTTTTATCACCACCACAAAATCTCCTAGAAGCTGCAAAAACCAAACTTTTTTGTTTGGTCACATAGAGCAGAGATTAATATGGGTTAAAATGATGTCCTTAAGGCTTGAAAATATTTAAGACATTCATATTATTCCTTCTTACATTAACCACCTCACACAGCCCATGGCAACTAACAACAAAAATTCTTTCTCATCTCAAATGTAAAGGGTAGATCCAGGCAAAAAAAAAAATCCTGCTCTTGTCCTACTCAGTATAAAATTACATCAATTAAACTAAAGCAAATCCAGAACTCAGGGTTACACAACAGAAGCTTCTCAACATTTGGAATATTTCATCAAGCTTTCTTCCATGTTTGCCTTAGCATGTAGCTTGTTGAATTAATTGAAATATAAAGTGGGATATAAATCTAACAATCCTCCACAGATTAATCTGATTTTCTTTGAAGCCATTCTAGTAACTGACTGATCCACACTTGAATTTAAATATTTGTTATGCATTATCTCCCCTCCCACCAGTCATGAAAAAAAATTATCTAATTTATAATGAAATGTCCCAGTGATTGTTTTATTTGGATGATCCTGGATTCTAATAAATAATAAATAAAATAAATAAATAACTTTATTGTCATTGTACAATAAAGTTATTTATTGTCTTTATTTTACTTTACTTTATTGTCATTGTATACACAGTATACCCATACAACGAAATTCACTTAACACCCAAAGACCAGGTCCAACACACATAACAATCCCCAAGCACACTCTTACCCACCACAATTGTCCACCCCTAAACCACGCAAACATCCACATAACAGACCAAGTAATACTGTCCAACAGCTCACTGATGGTGGCCCTTTAGTTCATTGTTGAGTGCACTTATAGCTCTGGGATAAAAACTATTCAGAAAACATGTGGTCCGAGTTTTAATTGCTCTGTATCTTCTGCCAGAAGGCAACAGTCCAAAAAGATTGTAGGAAGGATGGGAAGAGTCTCTGAGAATGTTATGTAACTTTCTCAAACAGCGAGATTCGAAGATGTTGTCGAGGGCTGGTAGCTGGAGTCTGATGATATTCTGGGCAGTTTTAATGATTCTCTGTAGAGCTTTTTTGTCCACTACCGAGGATGCTCCCAGACCATGCATGAATGCTGTATGTGAGGACACTCTCAATGGTGCTGCGATAGTAGACAGAAGTAGATGCTGAGATAGATTTATCTTCCTGAGCATTCTCAGGATATACAGCCTCTTCTGTGCCTTTTTCACAAGCATGTTAGCATGATACAATATCCGGAAGGCAGCTGGCCTGATGGAATTCTGGGATGAGTTGTCAGGGACAGTGCTGCAGAACTAGCTGCAGTGTTCACTGATAATTTCAATCTATCCCTGTCTCAGTGCTCTATCCCTACCTGCCTGAAGACATCTATTATAGTGCCAGTCCCTAAGCAGACAGTAGTGGTATCCTTTAATGATTATAGACCATCTGTTCTCATGAAATGTTTTGAGAGGCTGGTGTTGAATTATATTAAGGCTAGTCTTCCATCTACTTTGGACCCAATTTGCATATAGGGGTAATAGATCAACTGACGATGCTATGTCTCTTGTTGTCCATACTGTATTGAATCACTTAGAACAATAGGGGACATATGCGAGGCTGTTATTTGTGGATTATAGCTCTGCCTTTAACACCATTTTACCCAACAGGTTGTTTTTTAAAATCTCCAATTTGGGTATAAATCAGAGCACTTGTTTGTGGATAAGGGATTTTCTGACAGGTAGGCCACAGTCAGTAAGGATGGAATCTCACCATTCCTCTACTCTGATACTAAGCACAGGAGCCCCCCAGGGTTGTGTGCTAAGCCCTTTCCTTTATTCCTTGTACACACATGACTGCACCCCATTGTATAACACCAATGCAATTATTAAATTGTTTTGATGAACCCCCAGTGGTGGGGCTCATTAATAAGAACAATGAGTCTGCTTACAGGAAAGAAGTACAAGGGCTGACATTGTGGTGTAATGAAAATAATCTCACATTTAACACCACAAAAACTAAAGAACTTATAATTGACTTCAGGAGGAATAGAGATGTACATCTACCATTGTACATAAATGTTGAGGAGGTGGAGAGGGTGGGTAGTTTTAAATTTCTGGGCATTTATATCTCAGAGGTCTTGGAGCATATGAGGGCAGAAATAAAGCAAATGTGCTAGAGGTGGCAAATGTTCATAAATAGTTGCTAGTAAACAAAGACGTTCAACAACATACATTGGTTACTTTAAATTTAATTTAATTTAATTTAATTTAATTTAATTTAATTTAATTTAA